>OX459963.2:2609644-3209644 GCA_949782905.1 Rangifer tarandus platyrhynchus | reverse complement strand
GGGTCTAAATATTGGATTCAGACATCCCTTCCTCTTGTGAGATGAAACACGAACCTGTATTCAAGCCAATGAAAGGACATCCGCACTCCTTTTGAGTCAGGTCTTCTCGGTTTTTATTCCACTTGAGGCATCATACTCAGGGTCCCTCCCACATACCTATTGCTGAGAGAAGCCTTTTCTTGAGGTGCTTGTGGAGAGTTTGCATATGTCTTGAGTCTAAGCTAGGGAATTCGCTCTCATCTCGAGACGAGTTGTGGTACCCGGAGCATTTGTCGAGTTGCCGTGCTGAACTTAGTGTTCCTCTAGATTTGTGACGGTGTTCTTGGTGAAGCTCTGGGGTGTCTGAAGGAATTCAAGGAAACTGATCTTGTTTGATGGGGAATGAGGGATGGCTCTGGAGTCAAGGCAGGGGAATCAGCCCTCATCTTGAGTTGATTTCGGATACATGGAACACATTTGCGTTGCTGGGGTGGCCTCAGGGTCCCTCTAGCCGTGAGACAGTGTTCTTGGGGACTGTCTCGAGATACATTAAGCAAGTCGAGGCTCCTTACATGTTTGATGGGGATCACGGAATTGCACTGCATGCAATGCAGGGAAACCGGGCCTCATCTCACTTCGAGGGGGTAGTCTCATGTTTTTTCTCGAGTTGCGGTGGGGACATTGGGTATACTCTCGAGTTGTGGCGGGGATGACCCTTCAAAACTTGTGTTTGTTCAGTGACGTCAGGACCCCTCTCGAGTTACGAGGGAGAACTCAGGAATCACTTGGAGGCTTGACAGGGCAAAAGCGAGGCTTCTGGAGGTGAGACAGGAGACCCATGGTTCCTTTCCAGTAGCCACAGTGATATTGGGATTCCTTTCAATATTCAAGAGGAGTCAGGCATCGTCACATTTTGAAGCAGTGAACTCCGCATGCCTCTCGAGGTGTCAAAGGGATGTGAGGCATTCGACCGAAATTACGCGGTGAACTAGCGATTTTACTAGGGTCTCCACATTGGATTCAGACATCCCTTCAACCTGTGAGATGAAAGACGAGCCTGTATTCAAGCCACTGCAAGGAAATCCGGCCTCCTTTTGAGGCAGGGCTTCTCGCTGTATATTCCACTTGAGGCAGCAAATTCAGGGTCCCTCCCACATAGCTATTGCTGAGAAAAGCCTCCTATTGAGGTGCTTGTGGAAAGGTGGCATACGTCTTGAGTCTAAGCCAGGGAATCAGCACTCATCTCGAGAAGATTTGGGGTACACGGAGCATTCCTTGAGTTGATGTGCTGACATTGGTGTTCTTCTAGCCTTGGAACGGTGTTCTCGGGGAATCTCTGGAATTGCCTAAGGAAGTCCACCACTGGTCGTGTTTTATGGGGAACGGGGGATCGCTCCGGAGTCAATGCAGGGGAATCGGGCATCATCTCCAGTTGATTTGGGGTACATGGAGCTCCTTCACGTTGCTGGAATAACCTCAGTGTCCCTCTAAACTTGTGACAGTGTTCTTGGGCACTGTCATGAGATCCATCAAGCAAGTCGAGGCTCCTTACATGTTTGATGGGGATCACGGAATTGCTATGCATGCAATGTAGGGGAATCGGGCCTCATCTCGCTTGGAGGGGGTAGTCTCATTGTTTTCTCGAGTTGCGGCGGGCTCCTGGGATATATTCTCGAGTTACGTCGGGGATGGCCCTTCAAACTCGTGTTTGTTCAGCGACGTCAGGACTCCTGTCTAGTTAGGAGGGACAACTCAGGAATCTCTTCAAGGCTTGGCAGGGCAAAAGGGACCCTTTTGGAGGTGAGACGGGAGACCCAGGGTAACTTTCCAGTAGCCACAGTGATATTGGGATTCCTATCAATGTTCAAGAGGAGTCAGGCATCTTCACCTTGTGAAGCAGTGAATTCCGAGTGCCTCTCGAGGTGTCCAAGGGATGTGAGGCATTCGACCAAAATTACGCGGTGAACTAGCGTTTTTACTAGGGTCTCCAAAGGGATTTCAGACATCCCTTTATCTTGTGAGATGAAAGACGAGCCTGTATTCAAGCCACTGCAATGAAATCCGGCCTCCTTTCAAGTTAGAGCTTCTCGGAGTATATTCCAATTGAGGCAGCAAACTCAGCGTCCCTCCCTCATACCTATTGCAGAGAGAAGCCTTCTCTTGTGGTGCTTGTGGAATGTTGGCATGCGTCTTGAGTCTAAGCCATGGAATGAGCTCTCCCCTCGGGACGATTTGGTGTACATGGAGCTTTCCTTGAGATGCAGTGCTGAACTTGGTATTCCTCTAGACTTGTGACGGTATTCTCAGGGAATATCTGGAGGTGCCTAAAGGAAGTCAAGCCACTGGTCGTGTTTGATGGGGAACGGGAGACGGCTCCGGGGTCAATGCAGGGGAACCGAGCCTCATCTCGAGTTGACTTGGGTTACATGAAGCTACTTCTGGTTGCTGGGGAGACCTCAGGTTCCCTCTAGACTTGTGATAGTGTTCTTTGGGACTGTCTCGAGATCCATCAAGCATGTCGCAGCCCCTTACATGTTTGATGGGGATCACGGAATTGCTCTGCTTGCAATTCAGGTGAATCGGGCCTCCTCTCGCTTCGAGGGGAAATCTAATAGTTTTTCTTGAGTTGCAGCGGGGAGTTGGGATATATTCTCGAGTTACGGCGGGATTGGCCCTTCAAACTCGTGTTTTTTCAGCGACGTCAGGACTCCTGTCTAGTTACGAGGGACAACTCAGGAATCTCTTCAAGGCTTGGCAAGGCAAAAGGGACGCTTCTTGAGGTGAGACAGGAGACCCAGTGTCCCTTTGCAGTAGCCACAGGGATATTGGGATTCCTATCAATGTTCAAGAGGAGTCAGGCATCTTCACCTTCTGAAGCAGTGAACTCCACATGCCTCTCGAGGTGTCAAACGGATGTGAGGCATTCCCTCGAAATGAGGCGGGGACCTATGGCTTTCTCTAGTGTCTCCACCGGAAACGCCGACATCCCTTCATCTTGATAGAAGAAAGAGTTGCCTGTATTCAAGCCACTGCAAGGAAACCCGGCCCCCTTTCTAGTCAGGGCTTCTCGCTGTATATTCCACTTGAGGCAGCAAACTCAGGGTCCCTCCCACATACCTATTCCTGAGAGAGGCCTCCTATTGAGGTGCTTGTGGAAAGTTGGCATACGTCTTGAGTCTAAGCCAGGGAATCGGCTCTCCTCTCGTGACGATTTGGGGTACATGGAGCATTCCTCGAGTTCCTGTTCTGAACTTGCTGTTCCTCTAGACTTCGGACGGTGTGCTCGTGGAATCTCTGGAGTTGCCTAAAGGAAGTCCAGCCACTGGTCGTGTTTGATGGGGAACCGGGGATGGCTCTGGAGTCAATGCAGGCGAATCGGGCCTCATCTCGAGATGATTTCGGGTACATGAAGCTACTTCTGGTGGCTGGGGTGACCTCAGGTTCCCTCTAGACTTGTGAGAGTGTTCTTTGGGACTGTCTCGAGATCCATCAAGCAAGTCGAGGCTCCTTACTTGTTTGATGGGGATCACGGAATTGCTCTGCATTCAATGAAGGGGAATCGGGCCTCATCTCGCTTCTAGGGGGAAGTCTCATGGTTTTTCTCGAGTTGCGGCGGGGACTTGGGATATATTCTTGAGTTACGGCGGAGATGGCCCTTCAAACTCGTGTTTGTTCAGCGACGTCAGGACTCCTGTGTATTTAGGGGGGACAACTCAGGAATCTCTTCAAGCCTTGGCAAGGCAAAAGGGACGCTTCTGGAGGTCAGACATGAGACCCAGGGTAACTTTCCAGGAGCCACAGCGATATTGGGATTCCTATCAATGTTCAAGAGGAGTCAGGCATTGTCACCTATTAAAGCAGTGATCTCCGCGTGCCTCTCGATGTGTCAAAGGGATGTGAGGAATTCCATCGAAATGAATTGGGAACCTAGGGCTTTCTTAGGGTCTAAATATTGGATTCAGACATCCCTTCCTCTTGTGAGATGAAACACGAACCTGTATTCAAGCCAATGAAAGGACATCCGCACTCCTTTTGAGTCAGGTCTTCTCGGTTTTTATTCCACTTGAGGCATCATACTCAGGGTCCCTCCCACATACCTATTGCTGAGAGAAGCCTTTTCTTGAGGTGCTTGTGGAGAGTTTGCATATGTCTTGAGTCTAAGCTAGGGAATTCGCTCTCATCTCGAGACGAGTTGTGGTACCCGGAGCATTTGTCGAGTTGCCGTGCTGAACTTAGTGTTCCTCTAGATTTGTGACGGTGTTCTTGGTGAAGCTCTGGGGTGTCTGAAGGAATTCAAGGAAACTGATCTTGTTTGATGGGGAATGAGGGATGGCTCTGGAGTCAAGGCAGGGGAATCAGCCCTCATCTTGAGTTGATTTCGGATACATGGAACACATTTGCGTTGCTGGGGTGGCCTCAGGGTCCCTCTAGCCGTGAGACAGTGTTCTTGGGGACTGTCTCGAGATACATTAAGCAAGTCGAGGCTCCTTACATGTTTGATGGGGATCACGGAATTGCACTGCATGCAATGCAGGGAAACCGGGCCTCATCTCACTTCGAGGGGGTAGTCTCATGTTTTTTCTCGAGTTGCGGTGGGGACATTGGGTATACTCTCGAGTTGTGGCGGGGATGACCCTTCAAAACTTGTGTTTGTTCAGTGACGTCAGGACCCCTCTCGAGTTACGAGGGAGAACTCAGGAATCACTTGGAGGCTTGACAGGGCAAAAGCGAGGCTTCTGGAGGTGAGACAGGAGACCCATGGTTCCTTTCCAGTAGCCACAGTGATATTGGGATTCCTTTCAATATTCAAGAGGAGTCAGGCATCGTCACATTTTGAAGCAGTGAACTCCGCATGCCTCTCGAGGTGTCAAAGGGATGTGAGGCATTCGACCGAAATTACGCGGTGAACTAGCGATTTTACTAGGGTCTCCACATTGGATTCAGACATCCCTTCAACCTGTGAGATGAAAGACGAGCCTGTATTCAAGCCACTGCAAGGAAATCCGGCCTCCTTTTGAGGCAGGGCTTCTCGCTGTATATTCCACTTGAGGCAGCAAATTCAGGGTCCCTCCCACATAGCTATTGCTGAGAAAAGCCTCCTATTGAGGTGCTTGTGGAAAGGTGGCATACGTCTTGAGTCTAAGCCAGGGAATCAGCACTCATCTCGAGAAGATTTGGGGTACACGGAGCATTCCTTGAGTTGATGTGCTGACATTGGTGTTCTTCTAGCCTTGGAACGGTGTTCTCGGGGAATCTCTGGAATTGCCTAAGGAAGTCCACCACTGGTCGTGTTTTATGGGGAACGGGGGATCGCTCCGGAGTCAATGCAGGGGAATCGGGCATCATCTCCAGTTGATTTGGGGTACATGGAGCTCCTTCACGTTGCTGGAATAACCTCAGTGTCCCTCTAAACTTGTGACAGTGTTCTTGGGCACTGTCATGAGATCCATCAAGCAAGTCGAGGCTCCTTACATGTTTGATGGGGATCACGGAATTGCTATGCATGCAATGTAGGGGAATCGGGCCTCATCTCGCTTGGAGGGGGTAGTCTCATTGTTTTCTCGAGTTGCGGCGGGCTCCTGGGATATATTCTCGAGTTACGTCGGGGATGGCCCTTCAAACTCGTGTTTGTTCAGCGACGTCAGGACTCCTGTCTAGTTAGGAGGGACAACTCAGGAATCTCTTCAAGGCTTGGCAGGGCAAAAGGGACCCTTTTGGAGGTGAGACGGGAGACCCAGGGTAACTTTCCAGTAGCCACAGTGATATTGGGATTCCTATCAATGTTCAAGAGGAGTCAGGCATCTTCACCTTGTGAAGCAGTGAATTCCGAGTGCCTCTCGAGGTGTCCAAGGGATGTGAGGCATTCGACCAAAATTACGCGGTGAACTAGCGTTTTTACTAGGGTCTCCAAAGGGATTTCAGACATCCCTTTATCTTGTGAGATGAAAGACGAGCCTGTATTCAAGCCACTGCAATGAAATCCGGCCTCCTTTCAAGTTAGAGCTTCTCGGAGTATATTCCAATTGAGGCAGCAAACTCAGCGTCCCTCCCTCATACCTATTGCAGAGAGAAGCCTTCTCTTGTGGTGCTTGTGGAATGTTGGCATGCGTCTTGAGTCTAAGCCATGGAATGAGCTCTCCCCTCGGGACGATTTGGTGTACATGGAGCTTTCCTTGAGATGCAGTGCTGAACTTGGTATTCCTCTAGACTTGTGACGGTATTCTCAGGGAATATCTGGAGGTGCCTAAAGGAAGTCAAGCCACTGGTCGTGTTTGATGGGGAACGGGAGACGGCTCCGGGGTCAATGCAGGGGAACCGAGCCTCATCTCGAGTTGACTTGGGTTACATGAAGCTACTTCTGGTTGCTGGGGAGACCTCAGGTTCCCTCTAGACTTGTGATAGTGTTCTTTGGGACTGTCTCGAGATCCATCAAGCATGTCGCAGCCCCTTACATGTTTGATGGGGATCACGGAATTGCTCTGCTTGCAATTCAGGTGAATCGGGCCTCCTCTCGCTTCGAGGGGAAATCTAATAGTTTTTCTTGAGTTGCAGCGGGGAGTTGGGATATATTCTCGAGTTACGGCGGGATTGGCCCTTCAAACTCGTGTTTTTTCAGCGACGTCAGGACTCCTGTCTAGTTACGAGGGACAACTCAGGAATCTCTTCAAGGCTTGGCAAGGCAAAAGGGACGCTTCTTGAGGTGAGACAGGAGACCCAGTGTCCCTTTGCAGTAGCCACAGGGATATTGGGATTCCTATCAATGTTCAAGAGGAGTCAGGCATCTTCACCTTCTGAAGCAGTGAACTCCACATGCCTCTCGAGGTGTCAAACGGATGTGAGGCATTCCCTCGAAATGAGGCGGGGACCTATGGCTTTCTCTAGTGTCTCCACCGGAAACGCCGACATCCCTTCATCTTGATAGAAGAAAGAGTTGCCTGTATTCAAGCCACTGCAAGGAAACCCGGCCCCCTTTCTAGTCAGGGCTTCTCGCTGTATATTCCACTTGAGGCAGCAAACTCAGGGTCCCTCCCACATACCTATTCCTGAGAGAGGCCTCCTATTGAGGTGCTTGTGGAAAGTTGGCATACGTCTTGAGTCTAAGCCAGGGAATCGGCTCTCCTCTCGTGACGATTTGGGGTACATGGAGCATTCCTCGAGTTCCTGTTCTGAACTTGCTGTTCCTCTAGACTTCGGACGGTGTGCTCGTGGAATCTCTGGAGTTGCCTAAAGGAAGTCCAGCCACTGGTCGTGTTTGATGGGGAACCGGGGATGGCTCTGGAGTCAATGCAGGCGAATCGGGCCTCATCTCGAGATGATTTCGGGTACATGAAGCTACTTCTGGTGGCTGGGGTGACCTCAGGTTCCCTCTAGACTTGTGAGAGTGTTCTTTGGGACTGTCTCGAGATCCATCAAGCAAGTCGAGGCTCCTTACTTGTTTGATGGGGATCACGGAATTGCTCTGCATTCAATGAAGGGGAATCGGGCCTCATCTCGCTTCTAGGGGGAAGTCTCATGGTTTTTCTCGAGTTGCGGCGGGGACTTGGGATATATTCTTGAGTTACGGCGGAGATGGCCCTTCAAACTCGTGTTTGTTCAGCGACGTCAGGACTCCTGTGTATTTAGGGGGGACAACTCAGGAATCTCTTCAAGCCTTGGCAAGGCAAAAGGGACGCTTCTGGAGGTCAGACATGAGACCCAGGGTAACTTTCCAGGAGCCACAGCGATATTGGGATTCCTATCAATGTTCAAGAGGAGTCAGGCATTGTCACCTATTAAAGCAGTGATCTCCGCGTGCCTCTCGATGTGTCAAAGGGATGTGAGGAATTCCATCGAAATGAATTGGGAACCTAGGGCTTTCTTAGGGTCTAAATATTGGATTCAGACATCCCTTCCTCTTGTGAGATGAAACACGAACCTGTATTCAAGCCAATGAAAGGACATCCGCACTCCTTTTGAGTCAGGTCTTCTCGGTTTTTATTCCACTTGAGGCATCATACTCAGGGTCCCTCCCACATACCTATTGCTGAGAGAAGCCTTTTCTTGAGGTGCTTGTGGAGAGTTTGCATATGTCTTGAGTCTAAGCTAGGGAATTCGCTCTCATCTCGAGACGAGTTGTGGTACCCGGAGCATTTGTCGAGTTGCCGTGCTGAACTTAGTGTTCCTCTAGATTTGTGACGGTGTTCTTGGTGAAGCTCTGGGGTGTCTGAAGGAATTCAAGGAAACTGATCTTGTTTGATGGGAAATGAGGGATGGCTCTGGAGTCAAGGAAGGGGAATCAGCCCTCATCTTGAGTTGATTTCGGATACATGGAACACATTTGCGTTGCTGGGGTGGCCTCAGGGTCCCTCTAGCCGTGAGACAGTGTTCTTGGGGACTGTCTCGAGATACATTAAGCAAGTCGAGGCTCCTTACATGTTTGATGGGGATCACGGAATTGCACTGCATGCAATGCAGGGAAACCGGGCCTCATCTCACTTCGAGGGGGTAGTCTCATGTTTTTTCTCGAGTTGCGGTGGGGACATTGGGTATACTCTCGAGTTGTGGCGGGGATGACCCTTCAAAACTTGTGTTTGTTCAGTGACGTCAGGACCCCTCTCGAGTTACGAGGGAGAACTCAGGAATCACTTGGAGGCTTGACAGGGCAAAAGCGAGGCTTCTGGAGGTGAGACAGGAGACCCATGGTTCCTTTCCAGTAGCCACAGTGATATTGGGATTCCTTTCAATATTCAAGAGGAGTCAGGCATCGTCACATTTTGAAGCAGTGAACTCCGCATGCCTCTCGAGGTGTCAAAGGGATGTGAGGCATTCGACCGAAATTACGCGGTGAACTAGCAATTTTACTAGGGTCTCCACATTGGATTCAGACATCCCTTCAACCTGTGAGATGAAAGACGAGCCTGTATTCAAGCCACTGCAAGGAAATCCGGCCTCCTTTTGAGGCAGGGCTTCTCGCTGTATATTCCACTTGAGGCAGCAAATTCAGGGTCCCTCCCACATAGCTATTGCTGAGAAAATCCTCCTATTGAGGTGCTTGTGGAAAGGTGGCATACGTCTTGAGTCTAAGCCAGGGAATCAGCACTCATCTCGAGAAGATTTGGGGTACACGGAGCATTCCTTGAGTTGATGTGCTGACATTGGTGTTCTTCTAGCCTTGGAACGGTGTTCTCGGGGAATCTCTGGAATTGCCTAAGGAAGTCCACCACTGGTCGTGTTTTATGGGGAACGGGGGATCGCTCCGGAGTCAATGCAGGGGAATCGGGCATCATCTCAAGTTGATTTGGGGTACATGGAGCTCCTTCACGTTGCTGGAATAACCTCAGTGTCCCTCTAAACTTGTGACAGTGTTCTTGGGCACTGTCATGAGATCCATCAAGCAAGTCGAGGCTCCTTACATGTTTGATGGGGATCACGGAATTGCTATGCATGCAATGTAGGGGAATCGGGCCTCATCTCGCTTGGAGGGGGTAGTCTCATTGTTTTCTCGAGTTGCGGCGGGCTCCTGGGATATATTCTCGAGTTACGTCGGGGATGGCCCTTCAAACTCGTGTTTGTTCAGCGACGTCAGGACTCCTGTCTAGTTAGGAGGGACAACTCAGGAATCTCTTCAAGGCTTGGCAGGGCAAAAGGGACCCTTTTGGAGGTGAGACGGGAGACCCAGGGTAACTTTCCAGTAGCCACAGTGATATTGGGATTCCTATCAATGTTCAAGAGGAGTCAGGCATCTTCACCTTGTGAAGCAGTGAATTCCGAGTGCCTCTCGAGGTGTCCAAGGGATGTGAGGCATTCGACCAAAATTACGCGGTGAACTAGCGTTTTTACTAGGGTCTCCAAAGGGATTTCAGACATCCCTTTATCTTGTGAGATGAAAGACGAGCCTGTATTCAAGCCACTGCAATGAAATCCGGCCTCCTTTCAAGTTAGAGCTTCTCGGAGTATATTCCAATTGAGGCAGCAAACTCAGCGTCCCTCCCTCATACCTATTGCAGAGAGAAGCCTTCTCTTGTGGTGCTTGTGGAATGTTGGCATGCGTCTTGAGTCTAAGCCATGGAATCAGCTCTCCCCTCGGGACGATTTGGTGTACATGGAGCTTTCCTTGAGATGCAGTGCTGAACTTGGTATTCCTCTAGACTTGTGACGGTATTCTCAGGGAATATCTGGAGGTGCCTAAAGGAAGTCAAGCCACTGGTCGTGTTTGATGGGGAACGGGAGACGGCTCCGGGGTCAATGCAGGGGAACCGAGCCTCATCTCGAGTTGACTTGGGTTACATGAAGCTACTTCTGGTTGCTGGGGAGACCTCAGGTTCCCTCTAGACTTGTGATAGTGTTCTTTGGGACTGTCTCGAGATCCATCAAGCATGTCGCAGCCCCTTACATGTTTGATGGGGATCACGGAATTGCTCTGCTTGCAATTCAGGTGAATCGGGCCTCCTCTCGCTTCGAGGGGAAATCTAATAGTTTTTCTTGAGTTGCAGCGGGGAGTTGGGATATATTCTCGAGTTACGGCGGGATTGGCCCTTCAAACTCGTGTTTTTTCAGCGACGTCAGGACTCCTGTCTAGTTACGAGGGACAACTCAGGAATCTCTTCAAGGCTTGGCAAGGCAAAAGGGACGCTTCTTGAGGTGAGACAGGAGACCCAGTGTCCCTTTGCAGTAGCCACAGGGATATTGGGATTCCTATCAATGTTCAAGAGGAGTCAGGCATCTTCACCTTCTGAAGCAGTGAACTCCACATGCCTCTCGAGGTGTCAAACGGATGTGAGGCATTCCCTCGAAATGAGGCGGGGACCTATGGCTTTCTCTAGTGTCTCCACCGGAAACGCCGACATCCCTTCATCTTGATAGAAGAAAGAGTTGCCTGTATTCAAGCCACTGCAAGGAAACCCGGCCCCCTTTCTAGTCAGGGCTTCTCGCTGTATATTCCACTTGAGGCAGCAAACTCAGGGTCCCTCCCACATACCTATTCCTGAGAGAGGCCTCCTATTGAGGTGCTTGTGGAAAGTTGGCATACGTCTTGAGTCTAAGCCAGGGAATCGGCTCTCCTCTCGTGACGATTTGGGGTACATGGAGCATTCCTCGAGTTCCTGTTCTGAACTTGCTGTTCCTCTAGACTTCGGACGGTGTGCTCGTGGAATCTCTGGAGTTGCCTAAAGGAAGTCCAGCCACTGGTCGTGTTTGATGGGGAACCGGGGATGGCTCTGGAGTCAATGCAGGCGAATCGGGCCTCATCTCGAGATGATTTCGGGTACATGAAGCTACTTCTGGTGGCTGGGGTGACCTCAGGTTCCCTCTAGACTTGTGAGAGTGTTCTTTGGGACTGTCTCGAGATCCATCAAGCAAGTCGAGGCTCCTTACTTGTTTGATGGGGATCACGGAATTGCTCTGCATTCAATGAAGGGGAATCGGGCCTCATCTCGCTTCTAGGGGGAAGTCTCATGGTTTTTCTCGAGTTGCGGCGGGGACTTGGGATATATTCTTGAGTTACGGCGGAGATGGCCCTTCAAACTCGTGTTTGTTCAGCGACGTCAGGACTCCTGTGTATTTAGGGGGGACAACTCAGGAATCTCTTCAAGCCTTGGCAAGGCAAAAGGGACGCTTCTGGAGGTCAGACATGAGACCCAGGGTAACTTTCCAGGAGCCACAGCGATATTGGGATTCCTATCAATGTTCAAGAGGAGTCAGGCATTGTCACCTATTAAAGCAGTGATCTCCGCGTGCCTCTCGATGTGTCAAAGGGATGTGAGGAATTCCATCGAAATGAATTGGGAACCTAGGGCTTTCTTAGGGTCTAAATATTGGATTCAGACATCCCTTCTTCTTGTGAGATGAAACACGAACCTGTATTCAAGCCAATGAAAGGACATCCGCACTCCTTTTGAGTCAGGTCTTCTCGGTTTTTATTCCACTTGAGGCATCATACTCAGGGTCCCTCCCACATACCTATTGCTGAGAGAAGCCTTTTCTTGAGGTGCTTGTGGAGAGTTTGCATATGTCTTGAGTCTAAGCTAGGGAATTCGCTCTCATCTCGAGACGAGTTGTGGTACCCGGAGCATTTGTCGAGTTGCCGTGCTGAACTTAGTGTTCCTCTAGATTTGTGACGGTGTTCTTGGTGAAGCTCTGGGGTGTCTGAAGGAATTCAAGGAAACTGATCTTGTTTGATGGGAAATGAGGGATGGCTCTGGAGTCAAGGCAGGGGAATCAGCCCTCATCTTGAGTTGATTTCGGATACATGGAACACATTTGCGTTGCTGGGGTGGCCTCAGGGTCCCTCTAGCCGTGAGACAGTGTTCTTGGGGACTGTCTCGAGATACATTAAGCAAGTCGAGGCTCCTTACATGTTTGATGGGGATCACGGAATTGCACTGCATGCAATGCAGGGAAACCGGGCCTCATCTCACTTCGAGGGGGTAGTCTCATGTTTTTTCTCGAGTTGCGGTGGGGACATTGGGTATACTCTCGAGTTGTGGCGGGGATGACCCTTCAAAACTTGTGTTTGTTCAGTGACGTCAGGACCCCTCTCGAGTTACGAGGGAGAACTCAGGAATCACTTGGAGGCTTGACAGGGCAAAAGCGAGGCTTCTGGAGGTGAGACAGGAGACCCATGGTTCCTTTCCAGTAGCCACAGTGATATTGGGATTCCTTTCAATATTCAAGAGGAGTCAGGCATCGTCACATTTTGAAGCAGTGAACTCCGCATGCCTCTCGAGGTGTCAAAGGGATGTGAGGCATTCGACCGAAATTACGCGGTGAACTAGCAATTTTACTAGGGTCTCCACATTGGATTCAGACATCCCTTCAACCTGTGAGATGAAAGACGAGCCTGTATTCAAGCCACTGCAAGGAAATCCGGCCTCCTTTTGAGGCAGGGCTTCTCGCTGTATATTCCACTTGAGGCAGCAAATTCAGGGTCCCTCCCACATAGCTATTGCTGAGAAAAGCCTCCTATTGAGGTGCTTGTGGAAAGGTGGCATACGTCTTGAGTCTAAGCCAGGGAATCAGCACTCATCTCGAGAAGATTTGGGGTACACGGAGCATTCCTTGAGTTGATGTGCTGACATTGGTGTTCTTCTAGCCTTGGAACGGTGTTCTCGGGGAATCTCTGGAATTGCCTAAGGAAGTCCACCACTGGTCGTGTTTTATGGGGAACGGGGGATCGCTCCGGAGTCAATGCAGGGGAATCGGGCATCATCTCAAGTTGATTTGGGGTACATGGAGCTCCTTCACGTTGCTGGAATAACCTCAGTGTCCCTCTAAACTTGTGACAGTGTTCTTGGGCACTGTCATGAGATCCATCAAGCAAGTCGAGGCTCCTTACATGTTTGATGGGGATCACGGAATTGCTATGCATGCAATGTAGGGGAATCGGGCCTCATCTCGCT
This sequence comes from Rangifer tarandus platyrhynchus, assembly GCA_949782905.1. Classification (NCBI taxonomy): domain Eukaryota; kingdom Metazoa; phylum Chordata; class Mammalia; order Artiodactyla; family Cervidae; genus Rangifer; species Rangifer tarandus. The sequence continues at coordinate 3,196,289 of OX459963.2, read as the reverse complement.
TGGAGGGGGTAGTCTCATTGTTTTCTCGAGTTGCGGCGGGCTCCTGGGATATATTCTCGAGTTACGTCGGGGATGGCCCTTCAAACTCGTGTTTGTTCAGCGACGTCAGGACTCCTGTCTAGTTAGGAGGGACAACTCAGGAATCTCTTCAAGGCTTGGCAGGGCAAAAGGGACCCTTTTGGAGGTGAGACGGGAGACCCAGGGTAACTTTCCAGTAGCCACAGTGATATTGGGATTCCTATCAATGTTCAAGAGGAGTCAGGCATCTTCACCTTGTGAAGCAGTGAATTCCGAGTGCCTCTCGAGGTGTCCAAGGGATGTGAGGCATTCGACCAAAATTACGCGGTGAACTAGCGTTTTTACTAGGGTCTCCAAAGGGATTTCAGACATCCCTTTATCTTGTGAGATGAAAGACGAGCCTGTATTCAAGCCACTGCAATGAAATCCGGCCTCCTTTCAAGTTAGAGCTTCTCGGAGTATATTCCAATTGAGGCAGCAAACTCAGCGTCCCTCCCTCATACCTATTGCAGAGAGAAGCCTTCTCTTGTGGTGCTTGTGGAATGTTGGCATGCGTCTTGAGTCTAAGCCATGGAATCAGCTCTCCCCTCGGGACGATTTGGTGTACATGGAGCTTTCCTTGAGATGCAGTGCTGAACTTGGTATTCCTCTAGACTTGTGACGGTATTCTCAGGGAATATCTGGAGGTGCCTAAAGGAAGTCAAGCCACTGGTCGTGTTTGATGGGGAACGGGAGACGGCTCCGGGGTCAATGCAGGGGAACCGAGCCTCATCTCGAGTTGACTTGGGTTACATGAAGCTACTTCTGGTTGCTGGGGAGACCTCAGGTTCCCTCTAGACTTGTGATAGTGTTCTTTGGGACTGTCTCGAGATCCATCAAGCATGTCGCGGCCCCTTACATGTTTGATGGGGATCACGGAATTGCTCTGCATGCAATTCAGGTGAATCGGGCCTCCTCTCGCTTCGAGGGGAAATCTAATAGTTTTTCTTGAGTTGCAGCGGGGAGTTGGGATATATTCTCGAGTTACGGCGGGATTGGCCCTTCAAACTCGTGTTTTTTCAGCGACGTCAGGACTCCTGTCTAGTTACGAGGGACAACTCAGGAATCTCTTCAAGGCTTGGCAAGGCAAAAGGGACGCTTCTTGAGGTGAGACAGGAGACCCAGTGTCCCTTTGCAGTAGCCACAGGGATATTGGGATTCCTATCAATGTTCAAGAGGAGTCAGGCATCTTCACCTTCTGAAGCAGTGAACTCCACATGCCTCTCGAGGTGTCAAACGGATGTGAGGCATTCCCTCGAAATGAGGCGGGGACCTATGGCTTTCTCTAGTGTCTCCACCGGAAACGCCGACATCCCTTCATCTTGATAGAAGAAAGAGTTGCCTGTATTCAAGCCACTGCAAGGAAACCCGGCCCCCTTTCTAGTCAGGGCTTCTCACTGTATATTCCACTTGAGGCAGCAAACTCAGGGTCCCTCCCACATACCTATTCCTGAGAGAGGCCTCCTATTGAGGTGCTTGTGGAAAGTTGGCATACGTCTTGAGTCTAAGCCAGGGAATCGGCTCTCCTCTCGTGACGATTTGGGGTACATGGAGCATTCCTCGAGTTCCTGTTCTGAACTTGCTGTTCCTCTAGACTTCGGACGGTGTGCTCGTGGAATCTCTGGAGTTGCCTAAAGGAAGTCCAGCCACTGGTCGTGTTTGATGGGGAACCGGGGATGGCTCTGGAGTCAATGCAGGCGAATCGGGCCTCATCTCGAGATGATTTCGGGTACATGAAGCTACTTCTGGTGGCTGGGGTGACCTCAGGTTCCCTCTAGACTTGTGAGAGTGTTCTTTGGGACTGTCTCGAGATCCATCAAGCAAGTCGAGGCTCCTTACTTGTTTGATGGGGATCACGGAATTGCTCTGCATTCAATGAAGGGGAATCGGGCCTCATCTCGCTTCTAGGGGGAAGTCTCATGGTTTTTCTCGAGTTGCGGCGGGGACTTGGGATATATTCTTGAGTTACGGCGGAGATGGCCCTTCAAACTCGTGTTTGTTCAGCGACGTCAGGACTCCTGTGTATTTAGGGGGGACAACTCAGGAATCTCTTCAAGCCTTGGCAAGGCAAAAGGGACGCTTCTGGAGGTCAGACATGAGACCCAGGGTAACTTTCCAGGAGCCACAGCGATATTGGGATTCCTATCAATGTTCAAGAGGAGTCAGGCATTGTCACCTATTAAAGCAGTGATCTCCGCGTGCCTCTCGATGTGTCAAAGGGATGTGAGGAATTCCATCGAAATGAATTGGGAACCTAGGGCTTTCTTAGGGTCTAAATATTGGATTCAGACATCCCTTCCTCTTGTGAGATGAAACACGAACCTGTATTCAAGCCAATGAAAGGACATCCGTACTCCTTTTGAGTCAGGTCTTCTCGGTTTTTATTCCACTTGAGGCATCATACTCAGGGTCCCTCCCACATACCTATTGCTGAGAGAAGCCTTTTCTTGAGGTGCTTGTGGAGAGTTTGCATATGTCTTGAGTCTAAGCTAGGGAATTCGCTCTCATCTCGAGACGAGTTGTGGTACCCGGAGCATTTGTCGAGTTGCCGTGCTGAACTTAGTGTTCCTCTAGATTTGTGACGGTGTTCTTGGTGAAGCTCTGGGGTGTCTGAAGGAATTCAAGGAAACTGATCTTGTTTGATGGGGAATGAGGGATGGCTCTGGAGTCAAGGCAGGGGAATCAGCCCTCATCTTGAGTTGATTTCGGATACATGGAACACATTTGCGTTGCTGGGGTGGCCTCAGGGTCCCTCTAGCCGTGAGACAGTGTTCTTGGGGACTGTCTCGAGATACATTAAGCAAGTCGAGGCTCCTTACATGTTTGATGGGGATCACGGAATTGCACTGCATGCAATGCAGGGAAACCGGGCCTCATCTCACTTCGAGGGGGTAGTCTCATGTTTTTTCTCGAGTTGCGGTGGGGACATTGGGTATACTCTCGAGTTGTGGCGGGGATGACTCTTCAAAACTTGTGTTTGTTCAGTGACATCAGGACCCCTCTCGAGTTACGAGGGAGAACTCAGGAATCACTTGGAGGCTTGACAGGGCAAAAGCGAGGCTTCTGGAGGTGAGACAGGAGACCCATGGTTCCTTTCCAGTAGCCACAGTGATATTGGGATTCCTTTCAATATTCAAGAGGAGTCAGGCATCGTCACATTTTGAAGCAGTGAACTCCGCATGCCTCTCGAGGTGTCAAAGGATGTGAGGCATTCGACCGAAATTATGCGGTGAACTAGCGATTTTACTAGGGTCTCCACATTGGATTCAGACATCCCTTCAACATGTGAGATGAAAGACGAGCCTGTATTCAAGCCACTGCAAGGAAATCCGGCCTCCTTTTGAGGCAGGGCTTCTCGCTGTATATTCCACTTGAGGCAGCAAATTCAGGGTCCCTCCCACATAGCTATTGCTGAGAAAAGCCTCTTATTGAGGTGCTTGTGGAAAGGTGGCATACGTCTTGAGTCTAAGCCAGGGAATCAGCACTCATCTCGAGAAGATTTGGGGTACACGGAGCATTCCTTGAGTTGATGTGCTGACATTGGTGTTCTTCTAGCCTTGGAACGGTGTTCTCGGGGAATCTCTGGAATTGCCTAAGGAAGTCCACCACTGGTCGTGTTTTATGGGGAACGGGGGATTGCTCCGGAGTCAATGCAGGGGAATCAGGCATCATTTCAAGTTGATTTGGGGTACATGGAGCTCCTTCACGTTGCTGGAATAACCTCAGTGTCCCTCTAAACTTGTGACAGTGTTCTTGGGCACTGTCATGAGATCCATCAAGCAAGTCGAGGCTCCTTACATGTTTGATGGGGATCACGGAATTGCTATGCATGCAATGTAGGGGAATCGGGCCTCATCTCGCTTGGAGGGGGTAGTCTCATTGTTTTCTCGAGTTGCGGCGGGCTCCTGGGATATATTCTCGAGTTACGTCGGGGATGGCCCTTCAAACTCGTGTTTGTTCAGCGACGTCAGAACTCCTGTCTAGTTAGGAGGGACAACTCAGGAATCTCTTCAAGGCTTGGCAGGGCAAAAGGGACCCTTTTGGAGGTGAGACGGGAGACCCAGGGTAACTTTCCAGTAGCCACAGTGATATTGGGATTCCTATCAATGTTCAAGAGGAGTCAGGCATCTTCACCTTGTGAAGCAGTGAATTCCGAGTGCCTCTCGAGGTGTCCAAGGGATGTGAGGCATTCGACCAAAATTATGCGGTGAACTAGCGTTTTTACTAGGGTCTCCAAAGGAATTTCAGACATCCCTTTATCTTGTGAGATGAAAGACGAGCCTGTATTCAAGCCACTGCAATGAAATCCGGCCTCCTTTCAAGTTAGAGCTTCTCGGAGTATATTCCAATTGAGGCAGCAAACTCAGCGTCCCTCCCTCATACCTATTGCAGAGAGAAGCCTTCTCTTGTGGTGCTTGTGGAATGTTGGCAAGCGTCTTGATTCTAAGCCATGGAATGAGCTCTCCCCTCGGGACGATTTGGTGTACATGGAGCTTTCCTTGAGATGCAGTGCTGAACTTGGTATTCCTCTAGACTTGTGACGGTATTCTCAGGGAATATCTGGAGGTGCCTAAAGGAAGTCAAGCCACTGGTCGTGTTTGATGGGGAACGGGAGATGGCTCTGGTATCAATGCAGGGGAACCGAGACTCATCTCGAGTTGATTTGGGTTACATGAAGCTACTTCTGGTTGCTGGGGTGACCTCAGGTTCCCTCTAGACTTGTGAGAGTGTTCTTTGGGACTGTCTCGAGATCCATCAAGCTAGTCGTGGCTACTTACTTGTTTGATTGGACTCACGGAATTGCTCTGCATGCAATGAAGGGGAATCGGGCCTCATCTCGCTTCTAGGGGGAAGTCTCATGGTTTTTCTCGAGTTGCGGCGGGGACTTGGGATATATTCTCGAGTTACGGCGGAGATGGCCCTTCAAACTCGTGTTTGTTCAGCGACGTCAGGACTCCTGTGTATTTAGGGTGGACAACTCAGGAATCTCTTAAAGCCTTGGCAAGGCAAAAGGGACGCTTCTGGAGGTCAGACATGAGACCCAGGGTAACTTTCCAGGAGCCAAAGGGATATTGGGATTCCTATCAATGTTCAAGAGGAGTCAGGCGTTGTCACCTATTAAAGCAGTGATCTCCGCGTGCCTCTCGATGTGTCAAAGGGATGTGAGGAATTCCATCGAAATGAATTGGGAACCTAGGGCTTTCTTAGGGTCTAAATATTGGATTCCGACATCCCTTCCTCTTGAGAGATGAAACACGAGCCTGTATTCAAGCCAATGAAAGGACATCCGCACTCCTTTTGAGTCAGGTCTTCTCGGTTTTTATTACACTTGAGGCATCATACTCAAGGTCCCTCCCACATACCTATTGCTGAGAGAAGCCTTTTCTTGAGGTGCTTGTGGAGAGTTTGCATATGTCTTGAGTCTAAGCTAAGGAATTCCCTCTCATCTCGAGACGAGATGGTACCCGGAGCATTTGTCGAGTTGCCGTGCTGAACTTAGTGTTCCTCTAGACTTGTGACGGTGTTCTCGGTGAAGCTCTGGGGTGTCTGAAGGAATTCAAGGAAACTGATCTTGTTTGATGGGGAATGAGGGATGGCTCTGGAGTCAAGGCAGAGGAATCAGCCCTCATCTTGAGTTGATTTCGGATAGATGGAACACATTTGCGTTGCTGGGGTGGCCTCAGGGTCCCTCTAGACTTGAGACAGTGTTCTTGGGGACTGTCTCGAGATCCATTAAGCAAGTCGAGGCTCCTTACATGTTTGATGGGGATCACGGAATTGCACTGCATGCAATGCAGGGAAACCGGGCCTCATCTCACTTCGCGGGGGTAGTCTCATGGTTTTTCTCGAGTTGCGGTGGGGACGTGGGGTATACTCTCGAGTTATGGCGGGGATGGCCCTTCAAAACTTGTGTTTGTTCAGTGACGTCAGGACCCCTCTCGAGTTACGAGGGACAACTCAGGAATCACTTGGAGGCTTGACAGGGCAAAAGCGAGGCTTCTGGAGGTGAGACAGGAGACCCATGGTCCCTTTCCAGTAGCCACAGTGATATTGGGATTCCTTTCAATATTCAAGAAGAGTCAGGCATCGTCACATTTTGAAGCAGTGAACTCCGCATGCCTCTCGAGGTGTCAAAGGGATGTGAGGCATTCGACCGAAATTACGCGGTGAACTAGCGATTTTACTAGAGTCTCCACATTGGATTCAGACATCCCTTCAACTTGTGAGATGAAAGACGAGCCTGTATTCAAGCCACTGCAAGGAAATCCAGCCTCCTTTTGAGGCAGGGCTTCTCGCTGTATATTCCACTTGAGGCAGCAAATTCAGGGTCCCTCCCACATAGCTATTGCTGAGTAAAGCCTCCTATTGAGGTGCTTGTGGAAAGGTGGCATACGTCTTGAGTCTAAGCCAGGGAATCAGCACTCATCTCGAGAAGATTTGGGGTACACGGAGCATTCCTTGAGTTGATGTGCTGACATTGGTGTTCTTCTAGCCTTGGAACGTTGTTCTCGGGGAATCTCTGGAATTGCCTAAAGGAAGTCCACCACTGGTCGTGTTTTATGGGGAACGGGGGATGGCTCCGGAGTCAATACAGGTTGATCGGGCATCATCTCAAGTTGATTTGGGGTACATGGAGCTCCTTCACGTTGCTGGAATAACCTCAGTGTCCCTCTAAACTTGGGACAGTGTTCTTGGGCACTGTCATGAGATCCATCAAGCAAGTCGAGGCTCCTTACATGTTTGATGGGGATCACGGAATTGCTATGCATGCAATGTAGGGGAATTGGGCCTCATCTCGCTTGGAGGGGGAAGTCTCATTGTTTTCTCGAGTTGCGGCAGGCTCCTGGGATATATTCTCAAGTTACGTTGGGGATGGCCCTTCAAACTCGTGTTTGTTCAGCGACGTCAGGACTCCTGTCTAGTTAGGAGGGACAACTCAGGAATCTCTTCAAGGCTTGGCAGGGCAAAAGGGACCCTTTTGGAGGTGAGACGGGAGAGCCAGGGTAACTTTACAGTAGCCACAGTGATATTGGGATTACTATCAATGTTCAAGAGGAGTCAGGCATCTTCACCTTGTGAAGCAGTGAACTCCGAGTGCCTCTCGAGGTGTCCAAGGGATGTGAGGCATTCGACCAAAATTACGCGGTGAACTAGCGTTTTTACTAGGGTCTCCAAAGGGATTTCCGACATCCCTTTATCTTTTGAGATGAAAGACGAGCCTGTATTCAAGCCACTGCAATGAAATCCGGCCTCCTTTCAAGTCAGAGCTTCTCGGTGTATATTCCAATTGAGGCAGCAAACTCAGCTTCCCTCCCTCATACCTATTGCAGAGAGAAGCCTTCTCTTGTGGTGCTTGTGGAATGTTGGCATGCGTCTTGAGTCTAAGCCATGGAATCAGCTCTCCCCTCGGGATGATTTGGTGTACACGGAGCTTTCCTCGAGTTGCAGTGCTGAACTTGGTATTCCTCTAGACTTGTGACGGTATTCTCAGGGAATATCTGGAGGTGCCTAAAGGAAGTCAAGCCACTTGTCGTGTTTGATGGGGAACGGGAGACGGCTCCGGTGTCAATGCAGGGGAACCGAGACTCATCTCGAGTTGATTTGGGTTACATGAAGCTACTTCTGGTTGCTGGGGAGACCTCAGGTTCCCTCTAGACTTGTGAGAGTGTTCTTTGGGACTGTCTCGAGATCCATCAAGCAAGTCGCGGCTCCTTACATGTTTGATGGGGATTACGGAATTGCTCTGCTTGCAATTCAGGTGAATCGGGCCTCCTCTCGCTTCGAGGGGAAATCTAATAGTTTTTCTCGAGTTGCAGCTGGGACTAGGGATATATTCTCGAGTTACAGCGGGGATGGCCCTTCAAACTCGTGTTTTTTCAGCGACGTCAGGACTCCTGTCTAGTTACGAGGGACAACTCAGGAATCTCTTCAAGGCTTGGCAAGGCAAAAGGGACGCTTTTGAGGTGAGACAGGAGACCCAGTGTCCCTTTGCAGTAGCCACAGGGATATTGGGATTCCTATCAATGTTCAAGAGGAGTCAGGCATCTTCACCTTCTGAAGCAGTGAACTCCACATGCCTCTCGAGATGTCAAACGGATGTGAGGCATTCCCTCGAAATGAGGCGGGGACCTACGGCTTTCTCTAGTGTCTCCACCGGAAATGCCGACATCCCTTCATCTTGATAGAAGAAAGAGGAGCCTGTATTCAAGCCACAGCAAGGAAACCCGGCCTCCTTTCGAGTCAGGGCTTCTCGCTGTATATTCCACTTGAGGCAGCAAACTCAGGGTCCGTCCCACATACCTATTCCTGAGAGAGGCCTACTCTTGAGGTGCTTTGGAAAGTTGGCATACGTCTTGAGTCTAAGCCAGGGAATCGGCTCTCCTCTCGGGACGATTTGGGGTACATGGAGCATTCCTCGAGTTCCTGTTCTGAACTTGCTGTTCCTCTAGACTTCGGACGGTGTGCTCGTGGAATCTCTGGAGTTGCCTAAAGGAAGTCAAGCCACTGGTCGTGTTTGATGGGGAACCGGGGATGGCTCTGGAGTCAATGCAGGGGAATCGGGCCTCATCTCAAGATGATTTCGGGCACATGAATCTGCTTCTGGTGGCTGGGGTGACCTCAGGTTCCCTCTAGACTTGTGAGAGTGTTCTTTGGGACTGTCTCGAGATCCATCAAGCAAGTCGAGGCTCCTTACTTGTTTGATGGGGATCAAGGAATTGCTCTGCATGCAATAAAGGGGAATCGGGCCTCATCTCGCTTCTAGGGGGAAGTCTCATGGTTTTTTCGAGTTGCGGCGGGGACTTGGGATATATTCTCGAGTTACGGCGGGAATGGCCCTTCAAATTCGTGTTTGTTCAGCGACGTCAGGACCCCTGTATAGTTAGGAAGGACAACTCAGGAATCTCTTCAAGCCTTGGCAAGGCAAAAGGGAAGCTTCTGGAGGTCAGACAGGAGACCCAGGGTAACTTTCCAGTAGCCACAGGGATATTGGGATTCCTATCAATGTTCAAGAGGAGTCAGGCATTGTCACCTATTAAAGCAGTGATCTCCGCGTGCCTCTCGATGTGTCAAAGGGATGTGAGGAATTCCGTCGAAATGAGTCGGGAACCTAGGGCTTTCTCTAGGGTCTAAATATTGGATTCAGACTTCCCTTCCTCTTGTGAGATGAAACACGAGCCTGTATTCAAGCCACTGCAAGGACATCCGGACTCCTTTTGAGTCAGGTCTTCTCGGTTTGTATTCCACTTGAGGCAGCATACTCAGGGTCCCTCCCACATACCTATTGCTGAGGGAAGCCTTTTCTTGAGGTGCTTGTGGACAGTTTGCATATGCCTTGAGTCTAAGCTAGGGAATTCGCTCTCATCTCGAGACGAATTCGGGTACACAGAGCATTTGTCCAGTTGCCGTGCTGAACTTAGTGTTCCTCTAGACTTGTGATGGTGGTCTCGGGGAAGCTCTGGGGTGTCTGAAGAAAATCAAGGAAACTGATCTTGTTTGATGCGGAACGAGGGATGGCTCTTTAGTCAAGGCAGGGAAATCAGCCCTCATCTTGAGTTGATTTCGGATAGATGGAATACATTTGCGTTGCTGGGGTGGCCTCACGGTCCCTCTAGCCGTGAGACAGTGTTCTTGGGGACTGTCTCGAGATCCAGAAAGCAAGTCGAGGCTCCTTACATGTTTGATGGGGATCACGGAATTGCACTGCATGCAATGCAGGGAAACCGGGCCTCATCTCACTTCGAGGGGGAAGTCTCATGGTTATTCTCGAGTTGCGGTGGGGACGTGGGGTATTCTCTCGAGTTACGGCGGGGATGGCACTTTAAAACTTGTGTTTGTTCAGTGACGTCAGGACTCCTCTCGAGTTACGAGGGACAACTCAGGAATCACTTGGAGGCTTGACAGGGCAAAAGCGAGGCTTCTGGAGGTGAGACAGGAGACCCATGGTCCCTTTCCAGTAGCCACAGTGATATTGGGATTCCTTTCAATGTTCAAGAGGAGTCAGGCATCGTCACATTTTGAAGCAGTGAACTCCTTATGCCTCTCGAGTTGTCAAAGGAATGTGAGGCATTCGACCGAAGTTACGCGGTGAACTAGCGATTTTACTAGGGTCTCCACATTGGATTCAGACATCCCTTCAACTTGTGAGATGAAAGACGAGCCTGTATTGAAGCCACTGCAAGGAAATCTGGCCTCCTTTTGAGGCTGGGCTTCTCGGTGTATATTTTACTTGAGGCAGCAAACTCAGGGGCCCTCCCACATAGCTATTGCTGAGAAAAGCCTCCTATTGAGGTGCTTGTGGAAAGGTGGCATACGTCTTGAGTCTAAGCCAGGGAATCAGCACTCATCTCGAGAAGATTTGGGGTACACGGAGCATTCCTTGAGTTGATGTGATGACATTGGTGTTCTTCTTGCCTTGGAACGGTGTTCTCGGGGAATCTCTGGAATAGCCTAAAGGAAGTCAACCACTGGTCGTGTTTTATGGGGAACGGGGGATGGCTCCGGAGTCAATGCAGGGGAATCGGGCATCATCTCAAGTTGATTTGGGGTACATGGAGCTCCTTCACGTTGCTGGAATAACCCCAGAGTCCCTCTAAACTTGTGACAGTGTTCTTGGGCACTGTCATGAGATCCATGAAGCAAGTCGAGGCTCCTTACATGTTTGATGGGCATCAGGGTATTGCTATGCATGCAATGTAGGGGAATCGGGCCTCATCTCGCTTGGAGTGGGAAGTCTCATTGGTTTCTCGAGTTGCGGCGGGCTCCTGGGATATATTCTCGAGTTACGTCGGGGATGGCCCTTCAAACTTGTGTTTGTTTAGCGACGTCAGGACTCCTGTCTAGTTAGGAGGGACAACTCAGGAATCTCTTCAAGGCTTGGCAGGGCAAAAGGGACGCTTTTGGAGGTGAGACGGGAGTCCCAGGGTAACTTTCCATTAGCCACAGGGATATTGGGATTCCTATCAATGTTCAAGAGGAGTCAGGCATCTTCACCTTCTGAAGCAGTGAACTCCGCATGCTTCTCGAAGTGTCCAGGGATGTGAGGCATTCGACCGAAATTACGCGGTGAACTAGCGTTTTTTCTAGGGTCTCCAAAGGGATTTCAGACATCCCTTTATCTTGTGAGATTAAAGACGAGCCTGTATTCAAGCCACTGCAATGAAATCCGGCCTCCTTTCAAGTCAGAGCTTCTCGGTGTATATTCCAACTGAGGCAGCAAACTCAGCGTCCCTCCCTCATACCTATTGCAGAGAGAAGCCTTCTCTTGTGGTGATTGTGGAATGTTGGCATGCGTCTTGAGTCTAAGCCATGGAATCAGCTCTCCCCTCGGGACGTTCTGGTGTCCACGGAGCATTCCTCTAGTTGCAGTGCTGAACTTGGTATTCCTCTAGACTTGGGACGGTATTCTCAGGGAGTATCTGGAGGTGCCTAAAGGAAGTCAAGCCACGGGTCGTGTTTGATGGGGAATGGGAGATGGCTACGGTGTCAATGCAGGGGAACCGAGCCTCATCTCGAGTTGATTTGGGTTACATGAAGCTACTTCTGGTTGCTGGGGTGACCTCAGGTTCCCTCTAGACTTGTGAGAGTGTTCTTTGGGACTGTCTCGAGATCCATCAAGCAAGTCGCGGCTCCTTACATGTTTGATGGGGATCACGGAATTGCTCTGCATGCAATGCAGGTGAATCGGGCCTCCTCTCGCTTCGAGGGGAAATGTAATAGTTTTTCTCGAGTTGCAGCGGGGACTTGGGATATATTCTCGAGTTACGTCGGGGATGGCCCTTCAAACTTGTGTTTGTTCAGCGACATCAGGACTCCTGTCTAGTTAGGCGGGACAACTCAGGAATCTCTTCAAGGCTTGGCAAGGCAAAAGGGACGCTTCTTGAGGTGAGACAGGAGACCCAGTGTCCCTTTGCAGTAGCCACAGGGATATTGGGATTCCTATCAATGTTCAAGTGGAGTCAGGCATCTTCACCTTCTGAAGCAGTGAACTCCGCATGCCTCTCGAGGTGTCAAACGGATGTGAGGCATTCCCTCGAAATGAGGCGGGGACCTATGGCTTTCTCTAGTGTCTCCACCGGAAATGCAGACATCCCTTCATCTTGATAGAAGAAAGAGGAGCCTGTATTCAAGCCACTGCAAGGAAACCCGGCCTCCTTTCGAGTCAGGGCTTCTTGCTGTATATTCCACTTGAGGCAGCAAATCAGGGTCCCTCCCACATACCTATTCCTGAGAGAGGCCTCCTCTTGAGGTGCTTGTGGAAAGTTGGCATATGTCTTGAGTCTAAGCCAGGGAATCGGCTCTCTTCTCGGGACGATTTGGGGCACACGGAGCATTCCTCGAGTTCCTGTTCTGAACTTGCTGTTCCTCTAGACTTCGGACGGTGTGCTCGTGGAATCTCTGGAGTTGCCCAAAGGAAGTCAAGCCACTGGTCGTGTTTGATGGGGAACCGGGGATGGCTCTGGAGTCAATGCAGGGGAATCGGGCCTCATCTCGAGATGATTTCGGGCATATGAAGCTACTTCTGGTGGCTGGGGTGACCTCAGGTTCCCTCTAGACTTGTGAGAGTGTTCTTTGGGGCTGTCTCGAGATCCATCAAGCAAGTCGAGGCTCCTTACTTGTTTAATGGGGATCACGGAATTGCTCTGCATGCAATGAAGGGGAATCGGGCCTCATCTCGCTTCTAGGGGGAAGTCTCATGGTTTTTCTCGAGTTGCGGCGGGGACTTGGGATATAATCTCGAGTTACAGCGGAATGGCCCTTCAAAGTCGTGTTAGTTCAGCGACGTCAGGACTCCTGTGTATTTAGGGGGGACAACTCAGGAATCTCTTCAAGCCTTGCCAAGGCAAAAGGGACGCTTCTGGAGGTCAGACATGAGACCCAGGGTAACTTTCCAGTAGCCACAGGGATATTCGGATTCCTATCAATGTTCAAGAGGAGTCAGGCATTGTCACCTATTAAAGCAGTGATCTCCGCGTGCCTCTCGATGTGTCAAAGGGATGTGAGGAATTCCGTCGAAATGAGTCGGGAACCTAGGGCTTTCTTAGGGTCTAAATATTGGATTCAGACATCCCTTCCTCTTGTGAGATGAAACACGAGCCTGTATTCAAGCCACTGCAAGGACATCCGCACTCCTTTTGAGTCAGGTCTTCTCGGTTTGTATTCCACTTGAGGCAGCATACTCAGGGTCCCTCCCACATAGCTATTGCTGAGAAAAGCCTCCTATTGAGGTGCTTGTGGAAAGGTGGCATACGTCTTCAGTCTAAGCCAGGGAATCAGCACTCATCTCGAGAAGATTTCGGGTAAAAGGAGCATTCCTTGAGTTGATGTGCTGACATTGGTGTTCTTCTAGCCTTGGAACGGTGTTCTCGGGGAAACTCTGGGGTGTCTGAAGGAAATCAAGGAAACTGATCTTGTTTGATGGGGAACGAGGGTTGGCTCAGGAGTCAAGGCAGGGGAATCAGCCCTCATCTTGAGTTGATTTCGGATACATGGAACACATTTGCTTTGCTGGGGTGGCCTCAGGGTCCATCTAGCCTTGAGACAGTGTTCTTGGGGACTGTCTCGAGATCCATTAAGCAAGTCGAGGCTCCTTACATGTTTGATGGGGATCACGGAATTGCACTGCATGCAATGCAGGGAAACCGGGCCTCATCTCACTTCAGGGGGGAAGTCTCATGGTTTTTCTCGAGTTGCGGTGGGGACATGGGGTATACTCTAGGGTTATGGCGGGATGGCCCTTCAAAACTTGTGTTTGTTCAGCGACGGCAGGACTCCTGTCTAGTTAGGAGGGATAACGCAGGAATCTCTTCAAGGCTTGGCAAGGCAAAAGGGATGCTTTTTGAGGTGAGACAGGAGACCCAGTGTCCCTTTGCAGTAGCCACAGGGATATTGGGATTCCTATCAATGTTCAAGAGGAGTCAGGCATTGTCACTTATTAAAGCAGTGATCTCCGCGTGCCTCTCGATGTATCAAAGGGATGTGAGGAATTCCGTCGAAATGAGTCGGGAAACTAGGGCTTTCTCTAGGGTCTAAATATTGGATTCAGACTTCCCTTCCTCTTGTGAGATGAAACACGAGCCTGTATTCAAGCCACTGCAAGGACATCCACACTCCTTTTGAGTCAGGTCTTCTCGGTTTGTATTCCACTTGAGGCAGCATACTCAGGGTCCCTCCCACATACCTATTGCTGACAGAAGCCTTTTCTTGAGGTGCTTGTGGACAGTTTGCATATGTCTTGAGTCTAAGCTAGGGAATTCACTCTCATCTCGAGACGAATTGGGGTACACAGAGCATTTGTCGAGTTGCCGTGCTGAATTTAGTGTTCCTCTAGACTTGTGACGGTGTTCTTGGGGAAGCTCTGGGGTGTCTGAAGGAAATCAAGGAAACTGATCTTGTTTGATGCGGAACGAGGGATGGCTGTGGAGTCAAGGCAGGGGAATCAGCCCTCATCTTGAGTTGATTTCGGATACATGGAACATATTTGCGTTGCGGGGGTGGCCTCAGGGTCCCTCTAGACTTGAGACAGTGTTCTTGGGGACTGTTTCGAGATCCATTAAGCAAGTCGAGGCTCCTTACAATTTTGATGGGGATCACGGAATTGCAGTGCATGCAATGCAGGGAAACCGGGCCTCATTTCACTTCGAGGGGTAAATCTCATGGTTTTTCTCGAGTTGCGGTGGGGACGTGGGGTATACTCTCGAGTTGTGGCGGGGATGGCCCTTCAAAACTTGTGTTTGTTCAGTGAAGTCAGGACTCCTCTCGAGTTACGAGGGACAACTCAGGAATCACTTGGAGGCTTGACAGGGCAAAAGCGAGGCTTCTGGAGGTGAGACAGGAGACCCATGGTCCCTTTCCAGTAGCCACAGTGATATTGGGATTCCTTTCAATGTTCAAGAGGAGTCAGGCATCGTCACATTTTGAACCAGTGAACTCCACATGCCTCTCGAGGTGTCAAAGGGATGTGCGGCATTCGACCGAAGTTACGCGGTGAACTAGCGATTTTACTAGGGTGTCCACATTGGATTCAGACATCCCTTCTACTTGTGAGATGAAAGACGAGCCTGTATTCAAGCCACTGCAAGGAAATCGGGCCTCCTTTTGAGGCAGGGCTTCTCGCTGTATATTCCACTTGAGGCAGCAAACTCAGGGTCCCTCCCACATAGCTATTGCTGAGAAAAGCCTCCTATTGAGGTGCTTGTGGAAAGGTGGCATACCTCTTGAGTCTAAACCAGGGAATCAGCACTCATCTGGAGAAGATTTGGGGTACACGGAGCATTCCTCGAGTTGCTGTGCTGAAATTGGTGTTCTTCTAGACTTGGAACGGTGTTCTCAGGGAATCTCTGGAATTGCCTAAAGGAAGTCAACCACTGGTCGTGTTTTATGGGGAAGGGAGGATGGCTCCGGAGTCAATGCAGGGGAATCGGGCATCATCTCAAGTTGATTTGGGGTACATGGAGCTCCTTCACGTTGCTGGAATAACCCCAGAGTCCCTCTAAACTTGTGAGTGTTCTTGGTCACTGTTATGAGATCCATCAAGCAAGTTGAGGCTCCTTACAGGTTTGATGGGGATCACGGTATTGCTATGCATGCAATGTAGGGGAATCGGGCCTCATCTCGCTTGGAGGGGGAAGTCTCATTGGTTTCTCGAGTTGCGGCGGGCTCCTGGGATATATTCTCGAGTTACGTCGGGGATGGCCCTTCAAACTTGTGTTTGTTTAGCGACGTCAGGACTCCTGTCTAGTTAGGAGGGACAACTCAGGAATCTCTTCAAGGCTTGGCAGGGCAAAAGGGACGCTTTTGGAGGTGAGACGGGAGACCCAGGGTAACTTTCCAGTAGCCACAGGGATATTGGGATTCCTATCAATGTTCAAGAGGAGTCAGGCATCTTCACCTTCTGAAGCAGTGAACTCCGAGTGCCTCTCGAGGTTTCCAAGGGATGTGAGGCATTCGACCGAAATTACTCGGTGAACTAGCGTTTTTACTAGCGTCTCCAAAGGGATTTCAGAAATCCCTTTATCTTGTGAGATGAAAGACGAGCCTGTATTCAAGCCACTGCAATGAAATCCGGCCTCCTTTCAAGTCAGAGCTTCTCGATGTATATTCCAGTTGAGGCAGCAAACTCACCGTCCCTCCCTCATACCTATTGCAGAGAGAAGCCTTCTCTTGTGGTGCTTGTGGAATGTTGGCATGCGTCTTGAGTCTAAGCCAGGAAATCAGCTCTCCCCTCGGGACGTTTTGGTGTCCACGGAGCATTCCTCGAGTTGCAGTGCTGAACTTGGTATTCCTCTAGACTTGTGACGGTATTCTCAGGGAATATCTGGAGGTGCCTAAAGGAAGTCAAGCCACTGGTCGTGTTTGATTGGGAACCGGAGACGGCTCCGGGGTCAATGCAGGGGAACCGAGCCTCATCTCGAGTTGACTTGGGTTACATGAAGCTACTTCTGGTTGCTGGGGAGACCTCAGGTTCCCTCTAGACTTGTGATAGTGTTCTTTGGGACTGTCTCGAGATCCATCAAGCAAGTCGAGGCTCCTTACTTGTTTGATGGGGATCACGGAATTACTCTGCATGCAATGAAGGGGAATCGGGCCTCATCTCGCTTCTAGGGGGAAGTCTCATGGTTTTTCTCGAGTTGCGGCGGGGACTTGGGATATATTCTCGAGTTACCGCGGGGATGGCCCTTCAAACTCGTGTTTGTTCAGCAACGTCAGGACTCCTGTGTAGTTAGGAGGGACAACTCAGGAATCTCTTCAAGCCTTGGCAAGGCAAAAGGGACGCTTATGGAGGTCAGACAGGAGACCCAGGGTAACATTCCAGTAGCCACAGGGATATTCGGATTCCTATCAATGTTCAAGAGGAGTCAGGCATTGTCACCTATTAAAGCAGTGATCTCCGCGTGCCTCTCGATGTGTCAAAGGGATGTGAGGAATTCCGTCGAAATGAGTCGGGAACCTAGGGCTTTCTCTAGGGTCTAAATATTGGATTCAGACATCCCTTCCTCTTGTGAGATGAAACACGAGCCTGTATTCAAGCGACTGCAAGGACATCCGCACTCCTTTTGAGTCAGGTCTTCTCGGTTTGTATTCCACTTGAGGCAGCATACTCAGCGTCCCTCCCACATACCTATTGCTGAGAGAAGCCTTTTCTTGAGGTGCTTGTGGACAGTTTGCATATGTTTTAGGTCTAAGCTAGGGAATTCGCTCTCATCTCGAGACGAGTTGGGGTACACGGATCATTTGTCGAGTTGCCGTGCTGAACTTAGTGTTCCTCTAGACTTGTGACGGTGTTCTCGGGGAAGCTCTGGGGTGTCTGAAGGAAATCAAGGAAAGTGATCTTGTTTGATGGGGAACGAGGGATGGCTCTGGAGTCAAGGCAGGGGAATCAGCCCTCATCTTGAGTTGATTTCAGATACATGGAACACATTTGCATTGCTGGGGTGGCCTCAGGGTCCCTCTAGACTTGAGACAGTGTTCTTGGGGACTGTCTCGAGATCCATTAAGCAAGTCGAGGCTCCTTACATGTTTGATGGGGATCACGGAATTGCAATGCATGCAATGCAGGGAAACAGGGCCTCATCTCACTTCGAGGGGGAAGTCTCATGGTTTTTCTCGAGTTGTGGTCGGGACGTGGGGTATACTCTCGAGTTATGGCGGGGATGGACCTTCAAAACTTGTGTTTGTTCAGTGACGTCAGGACCCCTCTCGAGTTACACGGGACAACTCAGGAATCACTTGGAGGCTTCACAGGGCAAAAGCGAGGCTTCTGGAGGTGAGACAGGAGACCCATGGTCCCTTTCCAGTAGCCACAGTGATATTGGGATTCCTTTCAATATTCAAGAGGAGTCAGGCATCGTCACATTTTGAAGCAGTGAACTCCGCATGCCTTTCGAGGTGTCAAAGGGATGTGAGGCATTCGACCGAAGCTACGCGGTGAACTAGCGATTTTACTAGGGTCTCCACATTGGATTCAGACCTCCCTTCATCTTGTGAGATGAAAGACGAGCCTGTATTCAAGCCACTGCAAGGAAATCCGGCCTCCTTTTGAGGCAGGGCTTCTCGCTGTATATTCTTCTTGAGGCAGCAAACTCAGGGTCCCCCCCACATAGCTATTGCTGAGAAAAGCCTCCTCTTGAGGTGCTTGTGGAAAGGTGGCATACGTCTTGAGTCTAAGCCAGGGAATCATCACTCATCTCGAGAAGATTTGGGGTACACGGAGCATTCCTTGAGTTGATGTGATGACATTGGTGTTCTTCTAGCCTTGGAACGGTGTTCTCGGGGAATCTCTGGAATTGCCTAAAGGAAGTCAACCACTGGTCGTGTTTTATGGGGAACGGGGGATGGCTCCGGAGTCAATGTAGGTTAATCGGGCATTATCTCAAGTTGATTTGGGGTACATGGAGCTCCTTCACGTTGCTGGAATAACCTCAGTGTCCCTCTAAACTTGTGACAGTGTTCTTGGGCACTGTCATGAGATCCATCAAGCAAGTCGAGCCTCCTTACATATTTGATGGGGATCACGGAATTGCTATGCATGCAATGTAGGGGAATCGAGCCTCATCTCGCATGGAGGGGGAAGTCTCATTGTTTTCTCGAGTTGCGGCAGGCTCCTGGGATATATTCTGGAGTTACGTCGGGGATGGCCCTTCAAACTCGTGTTTGTTCAGTGACGTCAGGACTCCTGTCTAGTTAGGAGGGACAACTCAGGAATCTCTTCAAGGCTTGGCAGGGCAAAAGGGACGCTTTTGGATGTGAGACGGGAAACCCAGGGTAACTTTCCAGTAGCCACACTAATATTGGGATTCCTATCAATGTTCAAGAAGAGTCAGGCATCTTCACCTTGTGAAGCAGTGAACACCGAGTGCCTCTTGAGCTGTCCAAGGGATGTGAGGCATTCGACCGAAATTGCGCGGTGAACTAGCGTTTTTACTAGGGTCTCCAAAGGGATTTCAGACATCCCTTTATCTTGTGAGATGAAAGACGAGCCTGTATTCAAGCCACTGCAATGAAATCCGGCCTCCTTTCAAGTCAGAGCTTCTCGATGTATATTCCAATTGAGGCAGCAAACTCACCGTCCCTCCCTCATACCTATTGCAGAGAGAAGCCTTCTCTTGTGGTGCTTGTGGAATGTTGGCATGCGTCTTGAGTCTAAGCCAGGAAATCAGCTCTCCCCTCGGGACGTTTTGGTGTCCACGGAGCATTCCTCGAGTTGCAGTGCTGAACTTGGTATTCCTCTAGACTTGTGACGGTATTCTCAGGGAGTATCTGGAGTTGCCTAAAGGAAGTCAAGCCACTGGTCGTGTTTGATGGGGAACCGGGGATGGCTCTGGAGTCAATGCAGGGGAATCAGGTCTCATCTCGAGATGATTTCGGGCACATGAAGCTACTTCTGGTGGCTGGGGTGACCTCAGGTTCCCTCTAGACTTGTGAGAGTGTTCTTTGGGACTGTCTCGAGATCCATCAAGCAAGTCGAGGCTCCTTACTTGTTTGATGGGGATCACGGAATTACTCTGCATGCAATGAAGGGGAATCGGGCCTCATCTCGCTTCTAGGGGGAAGTCTCATGGTTTTTCTCGAGTTGCGGCGGGGACTTGGGATATATTCTCGAGTTACCGCGGGGATGGCCCTTCAAACTCGTGTTTGTTCAGCAACGTCAGGACTCCTGTGTAGTTAGGAGGGACAACTCAGGAATCTCTTCAAGCCTTGGCAAGGCAAAAGGGACGCTTATGGAGGTCAGACAGGAGACCCAGGGTAACATTCCAGTAGCCACAGGGATATTGGGATTCCTATCAATGTTCAAGAGGAGTCAGGCATTGTCACCTATTAAAGCAGTGATCTCCGCGTGCCTCTCGATGTGTCAAAGGGATGTGAGGAATTCCGTCGAAATGAGTCGGGAACCTAGGGCTTTCTCTAGGGTCTAAATATTGGATTCAGACATCCCTTCCTCTTGTGAGATGAAACACGAGCCTGTATTCAAGCGACTGCAAGGACATCCGCACTCCTTTTGAGTCAGGTCTTCTCGGTTTGTATTCCACTTGAGGCAGCATACTCAGCGTCCCTCCCACATACCTATTGCTGAGAGAAGCCTTTTCTTGAGGTGCTTGTGGACAGTTTGCATATGTTTTAGGTCTAAGCTAGGGAATTCGCTCTCATCTCGAGACGAGTTGGGGTACACGGATCATTTGTCGAGTTGCCGTGCTGAACTTAGTGTTCCTCTAGACTTGTGACGGTGTTCTCGGGGAAGCTCTGGGGTGTCTGAAGGAAATCAAGGAAAGTGATCTTGTTTGATGGGGAACGAGGGATGGCTCTGGAGTCAAGGCAGGGGAATCAGCCCTCATCTTGAGTTGATTTCAGATACATGGAACACATTTGCATTGCTGGGGTGGCCTCAGGGTCCCTCTAGACTTGAGACAGTGTTCTTGGGGACTGTCTCGAGATCCATTAAGCAAGTCGAGGCTCCTTACATGTTTGATGGGGATCACGGAATTGCAATGCATGCAATGCAGGGAAACAGGGCCTCATCTCACTTCGAGGGGGAAGTCTCATGGTTTTTCTCGAGTTGTGGTCGGGACGTGGGGTATACTCTCGAGTTATGGCGGGGATGGACCTTCAAAACTTGTGTTTGTTCAGTGACGTCAGGACCCCTCTCGAGTTACGAGGGACAACTCAGGAATCACTTGGAGGCTTCACAGGGCAAAAGCGAGGCTTCTGGAGGTGAGACAGGAGACCCATGGTCCCTTTCCAGTAGCCACAGTGATATTGGGATTCCTTTCAATATTCAAGAGGAGTCAGGCATCGTCACATTTTGAAGCAGTGAACTCCGCATGCCTTTCGAGGTGTCAAAGGGATGTGAGGCATTCGACCGAAGCTACGCGGTGAACTAGCGATTTTACTAGGGTCTCCACATTGGATTCAGACCTCCCTTCATCTTGTGAGATGAAAGACGAGCCTGTATTCAAGCCACTGCAAGGAAATCCGGCCTCCTTTTGAGGCAGGGCTTCTCGCTGTATATTCTTCTTGAGGCAGCAAACTCAGGGTCCCCCCCACATAGCTATTGCTGAGAAAAGCCTCCTCTTGAGGTGCTTGTGGAAAGGTGGCATACGTCTTGAGTCTAAGCCAGGGAATCATCACTCATCTCGAGAAGATTTGGGGTACACGGAGCATTCCTTGAGTTGATGTGATGACATTGGTGTTCTTCTAGCCTTGGAACGGTGTTCTCGGGGAATCTCTGGAATTGCCTAAAGGAAGTCAACCACTGGTCGTGTTTTATGGGGAACGGGGGATGGCTCCGGAGTCAATGTAGGTTAATCGGGCATTATCTCAAGTTGATTTGGGGTACATGGAGCTCCTTCACGTTGCTGGAATAACCTCAGTGTCCCTCTAAACTTGTGACAGTGTTCTTGGGCACTGTCATGAGATCCATCAAGCAAGTCGAGCCTCCTTACATATTTGATGGGGATCACGGAATTGCTATGCATGCAATGTAGGGGAATCGAGCCTCATCTCGCATGGAGGGGGAAGTCTCATTGTTTTCTCGAGTTGCGGCAGGCTCCTGGGATATATTCTGGAGTTACGTCGGGGATGGCCCTTCAAACTCGTGTTTGTTCAGTGACGTCAGGACTCCTGTCTAGTTAGGAGGGACAACTCAGGAATCTCTTCAAGGCTTGGCAGGGCAAAAGGGACGCTTTTGGATGTGAGACGGGAAACCCAGGGTAACTTTCCAGTAGCCACACTAATATTGGGATTCCTATCAATGTTCAAGAAGAGTCAGGCATCTTCACCTTGTGAAGCAGTGAACACCGAGTGCCTCTCGAGCTGTCCAAGGGATGTGAGGCATTCGACCGAAATTGCGCGGTGAACTAGCGTTTTTACTAGGGTCTCCAAAGGGATTTCAGACATCCCTTTATCTTGTGAGATGAAAGACGAGCCTGTATTCAAGCCACTGCAATGAAATCCGGCCTCCTTTCAAGTCAGAGCTTCTCGATGTATATTCCAATTGAGGCAGCAAACTCACCGTCCCTCCCTCATACCTATTGCAGAGAGAAGCCTTCTCTTGTGGTGCTTGTGGAATGTTGGCATGCGTCTTGAGTCTAAGCCAGGAAATCAGCTCTCCCCTCGGGACGTTTTGGTGTCCACGGAGCATTCCTCGAGTTGCAGTGCTGAACTTGGTATTCCTCTAGACTTGTGACGGTATTCTCAGGGAGTATCTGGAGTTGCCTAAAGGAAGTCAAGCCACTGGTCGTGTTTGATGGGGAACCGGGGATGGCTCTGGAGTCAATGCAGGGGAATCAGGTCTCATCTCGAGATGATTTCGGGCACATGAAGCTACTTCTGGTGGCTGGGGTGACCTCAGGTTCCCTCTAGACTTGTGAGAGTGTTCTTTGGGACTGTCTCGAGATCCATCAAGCAAGTCGAGGCTCCTTACTTGTTTGATGGGGATCACGGAATTACTCTGCATGCAATGAAGGGGAATCGGGCCTCATCTCGCTTCTAGGGGGAAGTCTCATGGTTTTTCTCGAGTTGCGGCGGGGACTTGGGATATATTCTCGAGTTACCGCGGGGATGGCCCTTCAAACTCGTGTTTGTTCAGCAACGTCAGGACTCCTGTGTAGTTAGGAGGGACAACTCAGGAATCTCTTCAAGCCTTGGCAAGGCAAAAGGGACGCTTATGGAGGTCAGACAGGAGACCCAGGGTAACATTCCAGTAGCCACAGGGATATTGGGATTCCTATCAATGTTCAAGAGGAGTCAGGCATTGTCACCTATTAAAGCAGTGATCTCCGCGTGCCTCTCGATGTGTCAAAGGGATGTGAGGAATTCCGTCGAAATGAGTCGGGAACCTAGGGCTTTCTCTAGGGTCTAAATATTGGATTCAGACATCCCTTCCTCTTGTGAGATGAAACACGAGCCTGTATTCAAGCGACTGCAAGGACATCCGCACTCCTTTTGAGTCAGGTCTTCTCGGTTTGTATTCCACTTGAGGCAGCATACTCAGCGTCCCTCCCACATACCTATTGCTGAGAGAAGCCTTTTCTTGAGGTGCTTGTGGACAGTTTGCATATGTTTTAGGTCTAAGCTAGGGAATTCGCTCTCATCTCGAGACGAGTTGGGGTACACGGATCATTTGTCGAGTTGCCGTGCTGAACTTAGTGTTCCTCTAGACTTGTGACGGTGTTCTCGGGGAAGCTCTGGGGTGTCTGAAGGAAATCAAGGAAAGTGATCTTGTTTGATGGGGAACGAGGGATGGCTCTGGAGTCAAGGCAGGGGAATCAGCCCTCATCTTGAGTTGATTTCAGATACATGGAACACATTTGCATTGCTGGGGTGGCCTCAGGGTCCCTCTAGACTTGAGACAGTGTTCTTGGGGACTGTCTCGAGATCCATTAAGCAAGTCGAGGCTCCTTACATGTTTGATGGGGATCACGGAATTGCAATGCATGCAATGCAGGGAAACAGGGCCTCATCTCACTTCGAGGGGGAAGTCTCATGGTTTTTCTCGAGTTGTGGTCGGGACGTGGGGTATACTCTCGAGTTATGGCGGGGATGGACCTTCAAAACTTGTGTTTGTTCAGTGACGTCAGGACCCCTCTCGAGTTACGAGGGACAACTCAGGAATCACTTGGAGGCTTCACAGGGCAAAAGCGAGGCTTCTGGAGGTGAGACAGGAGACCCATGGTCCCTTTCCAGTAGCCACAGTGATATTGGGATTCCTTTCAATATTCAAGAGGAGTCAGGCATCGTCACATTTTGAAGCAGTGAACTCCGCATGCCTTTCGAGGTGTCAAAGGGATGTGAGGCATTCGACCGAAGCTACGCGGTGAACTAGCGATTTTACTAGGGTCTCCACATTGGATTCAGACCTCCCTTCATCTTGTGAGATGAAAGACGAGCCTGTATTCAAGCCACTGCAAGGAAATCCGGCCTCCTTTTGAGGCAGGGCTTCTCGCTGTATATTCTTCTTGAGGCAGCAAACTCAGGGTCCCCCCCACATAGCTATTGCTGAGAAAAGCCTCCTCTTGAGGTGCTTGTGGAAAGGTGGCATACGTCTTGAGTCTAAGCCAGGGAATCATCACTCATCTCGAGAAGATTTGGGGTACACGGAGCATTCCTTGAGTTGATGTGATGACATTGGTGTTCTTCTAGCCTTGGAACGGTGTTCTCGGGGAATCTCTGGAATTGCCTATAGGAAGTCAACCACTGGTCGTGTTTTATGGGGAACGGGGGATGGCTCCGGAGTCAATGTAGGTTAATCGGGCATCATCTCAAGTTGATTTGGGGTACATGGAGCTCCTTCACGTTGCTGGAATAACCTCAGTGTCCCTCTAAACTTGTGACAGTGTTCTTGGGCACTGTCATGAGATCCATCAAGCAAGTCGAGCCTCCTTACATGTTTGATGGGGATCACGGAATTGCTATGCATCCAATGTAGGGGAATCGGGCCTCATCTCGCATGGAGGGGGAAGTCTCATTGTTTTCTCGAGTTGCGGCGGGCTCCTGGGATATATTCTGGAGTTACGTCGGGGATGGCCCTTCAAACTCGTGTTTGTTCAGTGACGTCAGGACTCCTGTCTAGTTAGGAGGGACAACTCAGGAATCTCTTCAAGGCTTGGCAGGGCAAAAGGGACGCTTTTGGAGGTGAGACGGGAGACCCAGGGTAACTTTCCAGTAGCCACACTAATATTGGGATTCCTATCAATGTTCAAGAAGAGTCAGGCATCTTCACCTTGTGAAGCAGTGAACACCGAGTGCCTCTCGAGCTGTCCAAGGGATGTGAGGCATTCGACCGAAATTACGCGGTGAACTACTGTTTTTACTAGGGTCTCCAAAGGGATTTCAGACATCCCTTTATCTTGTGAGATGAAAGACGAGCCTGTATTCAAGCCACTGCAGTGAAATCCGGCCTCCTTTCAAGTCAGAGCTTATCGGTGTATATTCCAATTGAGGCAGCAAACTCAGCGTCCCTCCCTCATACCTATTGCAGAGAGAAGCCTTCTCTTGTGGTGCTTGTGGAATGTTGGTATGCGTCTTGAGTCTAAGCCATGGAATCAGCTCTCCCCTCGGGACGATTTGGTGTACAGGGAGCATTCCTCGAGTTGCAGTGCTGAAGTTGGTATTACTCTAGACTAGTGACGGTATTCTCAGGGAATATCTGGAGGTGCCTAAAGGAAGTCAAGCCACTGGTCGTGTTTGATGGGGAACGGGAGATGGCTCCGGTGTCAATGCAGGGGAACCGAGCCTCATCTCGAGTTGATTTGGGTTACATGAAGCTACTTCTGGTTGCTGGTGTGACCTCAGGTTCCCTCTAGACTTGTGAGAGTGTTCTTTGTGACTGTCTCGAGATCCATCAAGCAAGTCGAGGCTCCTTACATGTTTGATGGGGATCACGGAATTGCTCTGCATGCAATGCAGGTGAATCGGGCCTCCTCTCTCTTCGAGGGGAAATCTAATAGTTTTTCTCGAGTTGCAGCGGGGACTTGGGATATATTCTCGAGTTACGGCGGGGATGGCCCTTCAAACTTGTGTTTGTTCAGCGACGTCAGGACTCCTGTCTAGTTACGAGGGACAACTCAGGAATCTCTTCAAGGCTTGGCAAGGCAAAAGGGACGCTTCTTGAGGTGAGACAGGAGACCCAGTGTCCCTTTGTAGTAGCCACAGGGATATTGGGATTCCTATCAATGTTCAAGTGGAGTCAGGCATCTTCAACTTCTGAAGCAGTGAACTCCGCATGCCTCTCGAGGTGTCAAACGGATGTGAGGCATTCCCTCGAAATGAGGCGGGGACATATGGCTTTCTCTAGTGTCTCCACCGGAAATGCAGACATCCCTTCATCTTGGTAGAAGAAAGAGGAGCCTGTATTCAAGCCACTGCAAGGAAACCCGGCCTCCTTTCGAGTCAGGGCTTCTCGCTGTATATTCCACTTGAGGCAGCAAATCAGGGTCCCTCCCACATACCTATTCCTGAGAGAGGCCTCCTCTTGAGGTGCTTGTGGAAAGTTGGCATACGTCTTGAGTCTAAGCCAGGGAATCGGCTCTCTTCTCGGGACGATTTGGGGCACATGGAGCATTCCTCGAGTTCCTGTTCTGAACTTGCTGTTCCTCTCGACTTGGGACGGTGTGCTCGTGGAATCTCTGGAGTTGCCTAAAGGAAGTCAAGCCACTGGTCGTGTTTGATGGGGAACAGGGGATGGCTCTGGATTCAATGCAGGGGAATCGGGCCTCATCTCGAGATGATTTCGTGCACAGGAAGCTTCTTCTGGTGGCTCGGGTGACTTCAGGTTCCCTCTAGACTTGTGAGAGTGTTCTTTGGGACTGTCTCGAGATCCATCAAGCAAGTCGAGGCTCCTTACTTGTTTCATTGGTATCACGGAATTGCTCTGCATGCAATTTGGGGAATCGGGTCTCATCTCGCTTCTAGGGGTAAATCTCATGGTTTGTCTCGAGTTGCGGCGGGGAATTGCGATATATTCTCGAGTTACAGTGGAGATGGCCCTTCAAACTCGTGTTTGTTCAGCGACGTCAGGACTCCTGTCTAGTTAGGAGGGACAACTCAGGAATCTCTTCAAGCCTTGGCAAGGCAAAAGGGACGCTTATGGAGGTCAGACAGGAGACCCAGGGTAACTTTCCAGTAGCCACAGGGATATTGGGATTCCTATCAATGTTCAAGAGGAGTCAGGCATTGTCACCTATTAAAGCAGTGATCTCCGCGTGCCTCTGGATGTGTCAAAGGGATGTGAGGAATTCCGTTGAAATGAGTCGGTAAACT
Source organism: Rangifer tarandus platyrhynchus (assembly GCA_949782905.1). Taxonomy (NCBI): domain Eukaryota; kingdom Metazoa; phylum Chordata; class Mammalia; order Artiodactyla; family Cervidae; genus Rangifer; species Rangifer tarandus. The sequence goes on along the minus strand of OX459963.2, from coordinate 3,169,478 downwards.
AGGGATTTCTCTAGTGTCTAAATATTGGATTCAGACTTCCCTTCCTCTTGTGAGATGAAACACGAGCCTGTATTCAAGCCACTGCAAGGACAACCAGACACCTTTTGAGACAGATCTTCTCGGTTTGTATTCCACTTGAGGCAGCATACTCAGCGTCCCTCCAACATAGCTATTGCTGACAGAAGCCTTTTCTTGACGTGCTTTTGGACAGTTTGCATATGTCTTGAGTCTAAGCTTGGGAATTCGCTCTCATCTTGAGAAGAATTGGGGTACATGGAGCATTTGTCGAGTTGCCGTGCTGAACTTAGTGTTCCTCTAGACTTGTGACGGTGTTCTTGGGGAAGCTCTGGGGTGTCTGAAGGAAATCAAGGAAACTGGTCTTGTTTGATGCGGAACGAGGGATGGCTCTGGAGTCAAGGAAGGGGAATCAGCCCTCATCTTGTGTTGATTTCGGATACATGGAACATATTTGCGTTGCTCGGGTGGCCTCAGGGTCCCTCTAGACTTGAGACAGTGTTCTAGGGGACTGCCTCGAGTTCCATTAAGCAAGTCGAGGCTCCTTACATGTTTGATGGGGATCACGGAATTGCAGTGCATGCAATGCAGGGAAACCGGGCCTCATTTCACTTCGAGGGGGAAATCTCATGGTTTTTCTCGAGTTGCCTTGGGGACGTGGGGTATACTCTCGAGTTGTGGCGGGGATGGCCCTTCAAAACTTGTGTTTGTTCAGTGACGTCAGGATTCCTCTCGAGTTACAAGGGACAACTCAGGAATCACTTGGAGGCTTGACAGGGCAAAAGCGAGGCTTCTGGAGGTGAGACAGGAGACCCATGGTCCCTTTCCAGTATCCACAGTGATATTGGGATTCCTTTCAATGTTCAAGAGGAGTCAGGCATCGTCACATTTTGAAGCAGTGAACTCCGCATGCCTCTCGAGGTGTCAAAGGGATGTGAGGCATTCGACCAAAGTTACGCGGTGAACTAGCGATTTTACTAGGGTCTCCACATTGGATTCAGACATCCCTTCATCTTGTGAGATGAAAGACGAGCCTGTGTTCAAGCCACTGAAAAGAAATCCGGCCTCCTTTCGAGGCAGGACTTCTCGCTGTATATTCCACTTGAGGCAGCAAATTCAGGGTCCCTCCCACATAGCTATTGCTGAGAAAAGCCTCCTATGGAGGTGCTTGTGGAAAGGTGGCATACGTCTTGAGTCTAAACCAGGGAATCTGCACTCATCTCGAGAAGATTTGGGGTACACGGAGCATTCCTTGAGTTGCTGTGCTGAAATTAGTGTTCTTCTAGACTTGGAACGGTGTTCTCGGGGAATCTCTGGAATTGCCTAAAGGAAGTCAACCACTGGTCGTGTTTTATGGGGAACCGTGGATGGCTCCGGAGTCAATGCAGGGGAATCGGGCATCATCTCAAGTTGATTTGGGTTACATGGAGCTCCTTCACATTGCTGGAATAACCTCAGTGTCCCTCTAAACTTGTGACAGTGTTCTTGGGCACTGTCATGAGATCCATCAAGCTAGTCGAGGCTCCTTACATGTTTGATGGGGATCACGGAATTGCTCTGCATGCAATGCAGGTGAATCGGGCCTCCTCTCGCTTTGAAGGGTATGTCTAATAGTTTTTCTCGAGTTGCAGCGGGGACTTGGGATATATTCTCAAGTTACAGCGGGGATGGCCCTTCTCACTTGTGTCTGTTCAGCGACGTCAGGACTCCTGTCTAGTTAGGAGGGACAACTCAGGAATCTCTTCAAGGCTTGGCAAGGCAAAAGGGACGCTTCTTGAGGTGAGACAGGAGACCCAGTGTCCCTTTGCAGTAGGCACAGGGATATTGGGATTCCTATCAATGTTCAAGAGGAGTCAGGCATCTTCACCTTCTGAAGCAGTAAACTCCGCATGCCTCTCGAAGTGTCAAACGGATGTGAGGCATTCCCTCGAAATGAGGCGGGGACCTATGGCTTTCTCTAGTGTCTCCACCGGAAATGCAGACATCCCTTCATCTTGATAGAAGAAAGAGGAGCCTGTATTCAAGCCACTGCAAGGAAACCCGGCCTCCTTTCTAGTCAGGGCTTCTCGCTGTATATTCCACTTGAGGCAGCAAACTCAGGGTCCCTCCCACATACCTATTCCTGAGAGAGGCCTCCTCTTGAGGTGCTTATGGAAAGTTGGCATACGTCTTGAGTCTAAGCCAGGGAATTGGCTCTCCTCTCGGGACGATTTGGGGTACATGGAGCATTCCTCGAGTTCCTGTTCTGAACTTGCTGTTCCTCTAGACTTGGGACGGTGTGCTCGTGGAATCTCTGGAGTTGCCTAAAGGAAGTCAAGCCACTGATCGTGTTTGATGGGGAACAGGGGATGGCTCTGGAGTCAATGCAGGGGAATCGGGCCTCATTTCGAGATGATTTCGTGCAGAGGAAGCTTCTTCTGGTGGCTGGGGTGACCTCAGGTTCCCTCTAGACTTGTGAGAGTGTTCTTTGGGACTGTCTCGAGATCCATCAAACAAGTCGAGGCTCCTTACTTGTTTCATGGGGATCACGGAATTGCTCTGCATGCAATGAAGGGGAATCGGGTCTCATCTCGCTTCTAGGGGGAAGTCTCATGGTTTGTCTCGAGTTGCGGCGGGGAATTGCGATATATTCTCGAGTTACAGCGGGAATGGCCCTTCAAACTCGTGTTTGTTCAGCGACGTCAGGACTCCTGTCTAGTTAGGAGGGACAACTCAGGAATCTCTTCAAGGCTTGGCAAGGCAAAAGGGACGCTTATGGAGGTCAGAGAGGAGACCCAGGGTAACTTTCCAGTAGCCATAAGGATATTGGGATTCCTATCAATGTTCAAGAGGAGTCAGGCATTGTCACCTATTAAAGCAGTGATCTCCGCGTGCCTCTGGATGTGTCAAAGGGATGTGAGTAATTCCGTTGAAATGAGTCGGTAACCTAGGGCTTTCTCTAGGGTCTAAATATTGGATTCAGACTTCCCTTCCTCTTGTGAGATGAAACACGAGCCTGTATTCAAGCCACTGCAAGGACATCCAGACAGCTTTTGAGACAGGTCTTCTCGGTTTGTATTCCACTTGAAGCAGCATACTCAGCGTCCCTCCAACATACCTATTGCTGACAGAAGCCTTTTCTTGACGTGCTTGTGGACAGTTTGCATATGTCTTGAGTCTAAGCTAGGGAATTCGCTCTCATCTTGAGAAGAATTGGGGTACATGGAGCATTTGTCGAGTTGCCGTGCTGAACTTAGTGTTCCTCTAGACTTGTGACGGTGTTCTCAGGGAAACTCTGGGGTGTCTGAAGGAAATCAAGGAACCTGATCCTGTTTGATGGGGAATGAGGGATGTCTCTGGAGTCAAGGCAGTGGAATCAGCCCTCATCTTGAGTTGATTTCGGATAGATGGAACACATTTGCGTTGCTGGGGTGGCCTCAGGGTCCCTCTAGCCTTGAGACAGTGTTCTTGGGGACTGTCTCGAGAACCATTAAGCAAGTCGAGGCTCCTTACATGTTTGATGGGGATCACGGAATTGCACTCCATGCAATGCAGGGAAACCGGGCCTCATCTCACTTCAGGGGGGAAGTCTCATGGTTTTTCTCGAGTTGAAGTGGAGATGTGGGGTGTACTCTCGAGTTATGGCGGGGATGGCCCTTCAAAACTTGTGTTTGTTCAGCGACGTCAGGACTCCTGTCTAGTTAGGAGGGACAACTCAGGAATCTCTTCAAGGCCTGGCAAGGCAAAAGGGACGCTTCTTCATGTGAGACAGGAGACCCAGTGTCCCTTTGCAGTAGCCACAGGGATATTGGGATTCCTATCAATGTTCATGAGGAGTCAGGCATTGTCACCTATTAAAGCAGTGATCTCCGCGTGCCTCTCGATGTGTCAAAGGGATGTGAGGAATTCCGTCGAAATGTGTCGGGAAACTAGGGCTTTCTCTAGGGTCTAAATATTGGATTCAGACTTCCCTTCCTCTTGTGAGATGAAACACGAGCCTGTATTCAAGCCACTGCAAGGACATCCGGACTCCTTTTGAGTCAGGTCTTCTTGGTTTGTATTCCACTTGAGGCAGCATACTCAGGGTCCCTCCCACATACCTATTGCTGACAGAAGCCTTTTCTTGAGGTGCTTGTGGACAGTTTGCATATGGCTTGAGTCTAAGCTAGGGAATTCGCTCTCATCTCGAGAAGAATTGGGGTACACAGAGCATTTGTCGAGTTGCCGTGCTGAACTTAGTGTCCTCTAGACTTGTGACGGTGTTCTCGGGGAAGCTCTGGGGTGTCTGAAGGAAATCAAGGAAACTGATCTTGTTTGATGCGGAAAGAGGGATGGCTCTTGAGTCAAGGCAGGGGAATCAGCCCTCATCTTGAGTTGATTTCGGATACATGGAACATATTTGCGTTGCTGGGGTGGCCTCAGGGTCCCTCTAGACTTGAGACAGTGTTCTTGGGGACTGTCTCGAGATCCATTAAGCAAGTCGAGGCTCCTTACATGTTTGATGGGGATCACGGAATTGCAGTGCATGCAATGCAGGGAAACCGGGCCTCATCTCACTTCGAGGGGGAAATCTCATGGTTTTTCTCGACTTGCGGTGGGGACGTGGGGTATACTCTCGAGTTATGGCGCAATGGCCCTTCATAACTTGTGTTCATTCAGTGACGTCAGGACTCCTCTCGAGTTATGAGGGACAACTCAGGTATCACTTGGAGGCTTGACAGGGCAAAAGCGAGGCTTCTGGAGGTGAGACAGGAGACCCATGTTCCCTTTCCAGTAGCCACAGTGATATTGGGATTCCTTTCAATGTTCAAGAGGAGTCAGGCATCGTCACATTTTGAAGCAGTGAACTCCGCATGCCTCTCGAAGTGGCAAAGGGATGTGAGGCATTCGACCGAAGTTACGTGGTGAACTAGCGATTTTACTAGGGTCTGCACATTGGATTCAGGCATCCCTTCATCTTGTGAGATGAGAGACGAGCCTGTATTCAAGCCACTGCAAGGAAACCCGGCCTCCTTTCGAGGCAGGGCTTCTCAATGTATATTCCACTTGAGGCAGCAAACTCAGGGTCCCTCCCACATAGCTATTGCTGAGAAAAGCCTCCTATTGAGCTGCTTGTGGAAAGGTGGCATACGTCTTGAATCTAAGCCAGGGAATCAGCACTCATCTCGAGAAGATTTGGGGTACACGGAGCATTCCTTGAGTTGCTGTGCTGAAATTGGTGTTCTTCTAGATTTGGAACAGTGTTCTCGGGGAATCTCTGGAATTGCCTAAAGGAAGTCAACCACTGGTCGTGTTTTATGGGGAACGGGGGATGGCTCCGGAGTCAATGCAGGGGAATCAGGCATCATCTCAATTTGATTTGGGGTACATGGAGCTCCTTCACGTTGCTGATATAACCTCATTGTCCCTCTAAACTTGTTACAGTGTTCTTGGGCACTGTCATGAGATCCATCAAGCAAATCGAGGCTCCTTACAAGTTTGATGGGGATCACGGAATTGCTATGCATGCAATGTAGGGGAATCGGGCCTCATCTCGCTTGGAGGGGGAAGTCTCATTGTTTTCTCGAGTTGCGGCGGGCTCCTGGGATATATTCTGGAGTTACGTCGGGGATGGCCCTTCAAACTCGTGTTTGTTCAGCGACGTCAGGACTCCTGTCTAGTTAGGAGGGACAACTCAGGAATCTCTTCAGGGCTTGGCAGGGCAAAAGCGACGATTTTGGAGGTGAGACGGGAGACCCAGGGTAACTTTCCAGTAGCCACAGTGATATTGGGATTCCTATGAATGTTCAAGAGGAGTCAGGCATCTTCACCTTGTGAAGCAGTGAACTCCGAGTGCCTCTCGAGGTGTCCAACGGATTTGAGGCATTCGACCAAAATTACGCGGTGAACTAGCGTTTTTACTAGGGTCTCCAAAGGGATTTCTGTCATCCCTTTATCTTGTGAGATGAAAGACGAGCCTGTGTTCAAGCCACTGCAATGAAATCCGGCCTCCTTTCAAGTCAGAGCTTCTCGGTGTATATTCCAATTGAGGCAGCAAACTCAGCGTCCCTCCCTCATACCTATGGCAGAGAGAAGCCTTCTCTTGTGGTGCTTGTGGAATGTTGGCACGCGTCTTGAGTTTAAGCCATGGAATCAGCTCTCCCCTCGGGACGTTTTGGTGTACACGGAGCATTCCACGAGTTGCAGTGCTGAACTTGGTATTCCTCTAGACTTGTGACGGTATTCTCAGGGAATATCTGGAGGTGCCTAAAGGAAGTCAAGCCACTGGTCTTGTTTGATGGGGAACGGGGGATGGCTCCAGTGTCAATGCAGGGTAACCGAGCCTCATCCCGAGTTGATTTGGGTTACATGAAGCTGCTTCTGGTTGCTGGGGTGACCTCAGGTTCCCTCTAGACTTGTGAGAGTGTTCTTTGGGACTGTCTCGAGATCCATCAAGCAAGTCGCGGCTCCTTACATGTTTAATGGGGATAACGGAATTGCTCTGCATGCAATGCAGGTGAATCGGGCCTCCTCTAGCTTCGAGGGGGAAGTCTAATAGTTTTTCTCGAGTTGCAGCGGGGACTTGGGATATATTCTCGAGTTACGGCGGGGATGGCCCTTCAAACTTGTGTTTGTTCAGCGACGTCAGGGCTCCTGTCTAGTTAGGAGGGACAACTCAGGAATCTCTTCAAGGCTTGGCAAGGCAAAAGGGACGCTTCTTGAGGTGAGACAGGAGACCCAGTGTCCCTTTGCGGTAGCCACAGGAATACTGGGATTCCTATCAATGTTCAAGAGGAGTCAGGCATCTTCACCTTCTGAAGCAGTGAACTCCGCATGCCTCTCGAGGTGTCAAACGGATGTGAGGCATTCCCTTGAAATGAGGCGGAGACCTATGGCTTTCTCTAGTGTCTCCACCGGAAATGCAGATATCCCTTCATCTTGATAGAAGAAAGAGGAGCCTGTATTCAAGCCACTGCAAGGAAACCCGGCCTCCTTTCGAGTCAGGGCTTCTCGCTGTATATTCCACTTGAGGCAGCAAACTCAGGGTCCCTCCGACATACCTATTCCTGAGAGAGGCCTCCTCTTGAGGTGCTTGTGGAAAGTTGGCATACGTCTTGAGTCTAAGCCAGGGAATCGGCTCTCCTCTCGGGACGATTTGGGGTACACGGAGCATTCCTAGAGTTCCTGTTCTGAACTGGCTGTTCCTCTAGACTTGGGACTGTGTGCTCGTGGAATCTCTGGAGTTGCCTAAAGGAAGTCAAGCCACTGGTCGTGTTTGATGGGGAACACGGGATGGCTCTGGAGTCAATGCAGGGGAATCAGGCCTCATCTCGAGATGATTTCGGGTACATGAAGCTACTTCTGGTGGCTGGGGTGACCTCAGGTTCCCTCTAGACTTGTGAGAGTGTTCTTTGGGACTGTCTCGAGATCCATCAAGCAAGTCGAGGCTCCTTACTTGTTTGATGGAGATCACGGAATTGCTCTGCATGCAATGAAGGGGAATCGGGCCTCATCTCGCTTCTAGGGGGAAGTCTCATGGTTTTTCTCGAGTTGCGGCGGGGACCTGGGATAGATTCTCGAGTTACGGCGGAGATGGCCCTTCAAACTCGTGTTTGTTCAGCGACGTCAGGACTCCTGTGTATTTAGGGGGGACAACTCAGGAATCTCTTCAAGCCTTGGCAAGGCAAAAGGGACGCATCTGGAGGTCAGTAAGGAGACCCAGGGTAACTTTCCAGGAGCCTCAGGGATATTGGGATTCCTATCAATGTTCAAGAGGGTCAGGCATTGTCACTTATTAAAGCAGTGATCTCCGCGTGCCTCTCGATGTGTCAAAGGGATATGAGGAATTCCGTCGAAATGAGTCGGGATCCTAGGGCTTTCTCTAGGGTCTAAATATTGGATTCAGACATCCCTTCCTCTTGTGAGATGAAACACGAGCCTGTATTCAAGCCACTGCAAGGACATCCGGACTCCTTTTGAGTCAGGTCTTCTCGGTTTGAATTCCACTTGAGGCAGCATACTCAGGGTCCCTCCCACATACCTATTGCTGAGAGCAGCCTTTTCTTGAGGTGCTTGTGGACAGTTTGCATATGTCTTGAGTCTAAGCTAGGGAATATGCTCTCATCTCGAGATGAATTGGGGTACACGGAGCATTTGTCGAGTTGCTGTGCTGAACTTAGTGTTCCTCTAGACTTGTGACGGTGGTCTCGGGGAAGCTCTGGGGTGTCTGAAGGGAATCAAGGAAACTGATCTTGTTTGATGTGGAACGAGGGATGGCTCTGGAGTCAAGGCAGGGGAATCAGCCCTCATCTTGAGTTGATTTCGGATACATGGAACACATTTGCTTTGCTGGTGTGGCCTCAGGGTCCCTCTAGACTTGAGACAGTGTTCTTGGGGTCTGTCTCGAGATCCATTAAGCAAGTCGAGGCGCCTTACATGTTTGATGGGGATCACAGAATTGCAGTGCATGCAATGCAGGGAAACCGGGCCTCATCTCACTTCGAGGGGGAAGTCTCATGGTTTTTCTCGAGTTGTGGTGGGGACGTGGGGTATACTCTCGAGTTATGGCGAGGATGGCCCTTCAAAACTTGTGTTTGTTCAGTGACGTCAGGACTCCTCTCGAGTTAGGAGGGACAACTCAGGAATCACTTGGAGGCTTGACAGGGCAAAAGCAAGGCTTCTGTAGGTGAGACAGGAGACCCATGGTCCCTTTCCAGTAGCCACAGTGATATTGGGATCCTATCAATGTTCAAGAGGAGTCAGGCATTGCCACCTATTAAAGCAGTAATCTCCGCGTGCCTCTCGATGTGTCAAAGGGATGTGAGGAATTCCGTCGAAATGAGTCGGGAACCTAGGGCTTTCTCTACGGTCTAAATATTGGATTCAGACTTCCCTTCCTCTTGTGAGATGAAACACGAGCCTGTATTCAAGCCACTGCAAGGACATCCGGACTCCTTTTGAGTCAGGTCTTCTCGGTTTGTATTCCACTTGAGGCAGCATACTCAGCGTCTCTCCCACATACCTATTGCTGAGAGAAGCCTTTTCTTGAGGTGCTTGTGGACAGTTTGCATATGTCTTCAGTCTAAGCTAGGGAATTCGCTCTCATCTCGAGACGAATTGGGGTACACAGAGCATTTGTCGAGTTGCCCTGCTGAACTTAGTGTTCCTCTAGACTTGTGACGGTGGTCTCGGGGAAGCTCTGGGGTGTCTGAAGAAAATCAAGGAAACAGATCTTGTTTGATGCGGAACGAGGGATGGCTCTGGAGTCAAGGCAGGGGAATCAGCCCTCATCTTGAGTTGATTTCGGATACATGGAACACATTTGCGTTGCTGGGGTGGCCTCAGGGTCCCACTAGACTTGAGACAGTGTTCTTGGGGACTGTCTCGAGATCCATTAAGCAAGTCGAGGCTCCTTACATGTTTGATGGGGATCACGGAATTGCACTGCATGCAATGCAGGGAAACCGGGACTCATCTCACTTCGAGGGGGAAGTCTCATGGTTTTTCTGGAGGTGCGGTGGGGACGTGGGGTATACTCTCGAGTTATGGCGGGGATGGCCCTTCAAAACTTGTGTTTGTTCAGTGACGTCAGGACTCCTCTCGAGTTACGAGGGACAACTCAGGAATCACTTGGAGGCTTGACAGGGCAAAAGCGAGGCTTCTGGAGGGGAGACAGGAGACATATGGTCCCTTTCCAGTAGCCACAGTGATATTGGGATTCCTTTCAATGTTCAAGAGGACTCAGGCATCGTCACATTTTGAAGCAGTGAACTCCGCATGCCTCTCGAGGTGTCAAAGGGATGTGAGGCATTCGACCGAAGTTACGCGGTGAACTAGCGATTTTACTAGGGTCTCCACATTGGATTCAGACATCCCTTCATCTTGTGAGATGAAAGACGAGCCTGTATTCAAGCCCCTGCAAGGAAATCCGGCCTCCTTTTGAGGCAGGGCTTCTCGCTGTATATTCCACTTGAGGCAGCAAATTCAGGGTCCCTCCCACATAGCTATTGCTGAGAAAAGCCTCCTATTGAGGTGCTTGTGGATAGGTGGCATACGTCTTGAGTCTAAGCCAGGGAATCAGCACTCATTTCGAGAAGATTTGGGGTACACGGAGCATTCCTTGAGTTGCTGTGCTGAAATTGGTGTTCTTCTAGACTTGGAACGGTGTTCTCGGGGAACCTCTGGAATTGCCTAAAGGAAGTCAACCACTGGTCGTGTTTTATGGGGAACGGGGGATGGCTCCGGAGTCAATGCAGGGGAATCAGGCATCATCTCAATTTGATTTGGGGTACATGGAGCTCCTTCACGTTGCTGGAATAACCCCAGAGTCCCTCTAAACATGTGACAGTGTTCTTGGGCACTGTCATGAGATCCATCAAGCAAGTCGAGGCTCCTTACATGTTTGATGGGGATCACGGTATTGCTATGGAAGCAATGTAGGGGAATCGGGCCTCATCTCGCTTGGAAGGGGAAGTCTCATTGATTTCTCGAGTTGCGGCGGGCTCCTGGGATATATTCTCGAGTTACGTCGGGGATGACCCTTCAAACTTGTGTTTGTTCAGCGACGTCAGGACTCCTGTCTAGTTAGGAGGGAGAACTGAGGAATCTCTTCAAGGCTTGGCAGGGCAAATGGGACGCTTTTGGAGGTGAGACGGGAGACCCAGGGTAACTTTCCAGTAGCCACAGGGATATTGGGATTCCTATCAATGTTCAAGAGGAGTCAGGCATCTTCACCTTCTGAAGCAGTGAATTCCGCATGCCTCTCGAGCTGTCAAACGGATGTGAGGCATTCCCTCGAAATGAGGCGGAGACCTATGGCTTTCGCTCGTGTCTCCACCGAAAATGCAGACATCCCTTCATCTTGATAGAAGAAAAAGGAGCCTGTATTCAAGCCACTGCAAGGAAACCCAGCCTCCTTTCGAGTCAGGGCTTCTCGCTGTATATTCCACTTGAGGCAGCAAACTCAGGGTCTCTCCCACATACCTATTCCTGAGAGAGGCCTCCTCCTGACGTGCTTGTGGAAAGTTGGCATACGTCTTGAGTCTAAGCCAGGGAATCGGCTCTCTTCTCGGGACGATTTGGGGTACACAGAGCATTCCTAGAGTTCCTGTTCTGAACTTGCTGTTCCTCTAGACTGGGGACTGTGTGCTCGTGGAATCTCTGGAGTTGCCTAACGGAAGTCAAGCCACTTGTCGTGTTTGATGGGGAACACGGGATGGCTCTGGAGTCAATGCAGGGGAGTCAGGCCTCATCTCGAGATGATTTCGGGCACATGAAGCTACTTCTGGTGCCTGGGGTGACCTCAGGTTCCCTTTGACTTGTGAGAGTGATCTTTGGGACTGTCTCGAGATCCATCAAGCAAGTCGAGGCTCCTTACTTGTTTGATGGGGATCACGGAATTGCTCTGCATGCAATGAAGGGGAATCGGGCCTCATCTCGCTTCTAGGGGGAAGTCTCATGGTTTTCTCGAGTTGCGGTGGGGACTTGGGACATATTCATGATTTACAGCGTCGATGGCCCTTCAAACTCGTGTTTGTTCAGCGACGTCAGGACTCCTGTGTAGTTAGGAGGGACAACTCAGCAATCTCTTCAAGCCTTGGCAAGGAAAAAGGGACGCTTCTGGAGGTCAGACAGGAGAGCAAGGGTAACTTTCCAGTAGCCACAGGGATATTGGGATTCCTATCAATGTTCAAGAGGAGTCAGGCATTGTCACCTATTAAAGCAGTGATGTCCGCGTGCCTCACGATGTGTCAAAGGGATGTGAGGAATTCCGTCGAAATGAGTCGGGAAGCTAGGGCTTTCTCTAGGGTCTAAATATTGTATTCAGACCTCCCTTCCTCTTGTGAGATGAAACACGAGCCTGTATTCAAGCCACTGCAAGGACATGCGGACTTCTTTTGAGTCAGGTCTTCTCGGTTTGTATTCCACTTGAGGCAGCATATTCAGGGTCCCTCCCACATACCTATTGCTGAGAGCAGCCTTTTCTTGAGGTGCTTGTGGACAGTTTGCGTATGTCTTGACTCTAAGCTAGGGAATTCGCTCTCATCTCGAGACAAATTGGGGTACATGGAGCATATGTCCAGTTGCCGTGCTGAACTTAGTGTTCCTCTAGACTTGTGACGGTGTTCTCAGGGAAGCTCTGGGGTGTCTGAAGGAAATCAAGGAAACTGATCTTGTTTGATGGGGAACGAGGGATGGCTCTGGATTCAAGGCAGGGGAATCAGCCCTCATCTTGAGTTGATTTCGGATACATGGAACACATTTGCATTGCTGGGGTGGCCTCAGGGTCACTCTAGACTTGAGACAGTGTTCTTGGGGACTGTCTCGAGATCCATGAAGCAAGTCGAGGCTCCTTACATATTTGATGGGGATCAGGGAATTGCACTGCATGCAATGCAGGGAAACCGGGCCTCATCTCACTTCGAGGGGGAAGTCTCATGGTTTATCTCGAGTTGCGGTGGGAACGTGGGGTATACTCTCGAGTTATGGCGGGGATGGCCCTTCAAAACTTATGTTTGTTCAGTGACGTCAGGACTCCTCTCGAGTTACGAGGGACAACTCAGAAATCACTTGGAGGCTTGACCGGGCAAAAGCGAGGCTTCTGGAGGTCAGACAGGAGACCCATGGTCCCTTTCCAGTATCCACAGTGATATTGGGATTCCTTTCAATGTTCAAGTGGAGTCAGGCATCGGCACATTTTGAAGCAGTGAACTCCGCATGCCTCTTGAGGTTTCAAAGGGATGTGAGGCATTCGACCGGAGTTACGCGGTGAACTAGCGATTTTACTAGGGTCTCCACATTGGATTCAGACATCCCTTCATCTTGTGAGATGAAAGACGAGCCTGTATTCAAGCCACTTCAAGGAAATCCGGCCTCCTTTTGAGGCAGGGCTTCTCAATGTATATTCCACTTGAGGCAGCAAACTCATTGTCCCTCCCACATAGCTATTGCTGAGAAAAGCCTCCTATTGAAGTGCTTGTGGAAAGGTGGCATATGTCTTGAGTCTAAGCCAGGGAATCAGCACTCATCTCGAGAAGATTTGGGGTACATGGAGCATTCCTTGAGTTGCTGTGCTGAAATTGGTGCTCTTCTATACTTGGAACGGTGTTCTCGGGGAATCTCTGGAATTGCCTAAAGGAAGTCAACCACTGGTCGTGTTTTATGGGGAACGGGGGATGGCTCCGGAGTCAATGCAGGGGAATCGGGCATCATCTCAAGTTGATTTGGGGTACATGGAGCTCCTTCACGTTGCTGGAGTAACCTCAGTGTCCCTCTAAACTTGTGACAGTGTTCTTGGGCACTGTCATGAGATCCATCAAGCAAGTCGAGGCTTCTTACATGTTTGATGGGGATCACGGAATTGCTATGCATGCAATGTAGGGGAATCGGGCCTAATCTCTCTTGGAGGGGGAAGTCTAATAGTTTTTCTCGAGTTGCAGCGGGGACATGGGATATATTCTCTAGTTACCTTGGGGATGGCTCTTGAAACTCGTGTTTGTTCAGCGACGTCAGGACTCCTGTCTAGTTCGGAGGGACAACTCAGGAATCTCTTCAAGGCTTGGCAAGGCAAAAGGGACGCTTCTTGAGGTGAGACAGGAGACCAAGTGTCCCTTTGCAGTATCCACAGGGATATTGGGGTTCCTATCAATGTTCATGAGGAGTCAGGCATCTTCACCTTCTGAAGCAGTGAACTCCGCATGCCTCTCGATGTGTCAAATGGATGTTAAGCATTCCCTCGAAATGAGGCGGGGACCTATGGCTTTCTCTAGTGTCTCCACCGGAAATGAAGACATCCCTTCATCTTGATAGAAGAAAGAGGAGCCTGTATTCAAGCCACTGCAAGGACATCCGCACTCCTTTTGAGTAAGGTCTTCTCGGTTTGTATTCCACTTGAGGCAGCATACTCAGGGTACCTCCCACATACCTATTGCTGAGAGAAGCCTTTTCTTGAGGTGCTTGTGGACAGTTTGCAAATGTCTTGAGTCTAAGCTAGGGAATCCGCTCTCATCTCGAGGCGAGTTCGGGTACACGGAGCATTTGTCGAGGTGCCGTGCTGAACTTAGTGTTCCTCAAGACTTGTGACTGTGTTCTCGGGGAAGCTCTGAGGTGTCTGATGGAAATCAAGGAAACAGATCTTGTTTGATGGGGAAAGAGGGATGGCTCTGGAGTCAAGGCAGGGGAATCAGCCCTAATCTTGAGTTGATTTCGGATACATGGAACACATTTGCTTTGCTGGGGTGGCCTCAGGGTCCCTCTAGACTTGAGACAGTGTTCTTGGGGACTGTCTCGAGATCCATTAAGCAAGTTGAGGCTCCTTACATGTTTGATGGGGATCACGGAATTGCACTGCATGCAATGCAGGGAAACCGGGCCTCATCTCACTTCGAGGGGGAAGTCTCATGGTTTTTCTCGAGTTGCTGTGGGGACGTGGGGTATACTCTCGAGTTATGGCGGGGATGGCCCTTCAAAACTTGTGTTTGTTCAGTGACGTCAGGACTCCTCTCGAGTTACGAGGGACAACTCAGGAATCACTTGGAGGCTTGACAGGGCAAAAGCGAGGTTTCTGGAGGTGAGGCAGGAGACCCATGATCCCTTTCCAGTAGCCACAGTGATATTGGGATTCCTTTCATTGTTCAAGAGGAGTCAGTCATCGTCACATTTTGAAGCAGTGAACTCCACATGCCTCTCGAAGTGTCAAAGGGATGTGAGGCATTCGACCGAAATTACGCGGTGAACTACCGATTTTACTACGGTCTCCACATTGGATTCAGACATCCCTTCATCTTGTGAGATGAAAGACGAGCCTGTATTCAAGCCACTGCAAGGAAATCCGGCCTCCTTTTGAGGCAGGGCTTCTCGCTGTATATTCCACTTGAGGCAGCAAACTCAGGGTTCCTCCCACATAGCTATTGCTGAGAAAAGCCTCCTATTGAGGTGCTTGTGGATAGGTGGCATACGTCTTGAGTCTAAGCCAGGGAATCAGCACTCATCTTGAGAAGATTTGGTGTACACGGAGCATTCCTTGAGTTGCTGTGCTGAAATTGGTGTTCTTCTAGACTTGGAACGGTGTTCTCGGGGAATCTCTGGAATTGCCTAAAGGAAGTCAACCACTGATCGTGTTTTATGGGGAACGGGGGATGGCTCTGCGTCAATGCAGGGGAATCGTGCCTCATCTCGCTTCTAGGGGGAAGTCTCATGGTTTTTCTCGAGTTGCGGCGGGGAATTGGGATATATTCTCGAGTTACAGCGGAGATGGACCTTCAAACTCGAGTTTGCTCAGCGACCTCAGGACTCCTGTGTAGGTAGGAGGGACAACTCAGGAATCTCTTCAAGCCTTGTCAAGGCAAAAGGGACGTTTCTAGAGGTCAGACAGGAGACCCAGGGTAACTTTCCAGTAGCCACAGTGATATTGGGATTCCTATCAATGTTCAAGAGGAGTCAGGCATCTTCACATTGTGAAGCAGTGAACTCCGAGTGCCTCTCGAGGTGTCCAAGGGATGTGAGGCATTCGACCGAAATTACGCGGTGAACTAGCGTTTTTACTAGGGTCTCCAAAGGGATTTCCGACATCCCTTTATCTTGTGAGATGAAAGACGAGCCTGTATTCAAGCCACTGCAATGAAATCCGGCCTCCTTTCAAGTCAGAGATTCTCGGTGTATATTCCATTAGAGGCAGCAAACTCAGCGTCCCTCCTTCATACCTATTGCAGAGAGAAGCCTTCTCTTGTGGTGCTTGTGGAATGTTGGCATGCATCTTGAATCTAAGCCATGGAATCTGCTCTCCCTTCCGGACGACTTGGTGTACACAGAGCATTCCTCGATTTGCAGTGCTGAACTTGGTATTCCTCTAGACTTGTGACGGTATTCTCAGGGAATATCTGGAGGTGCCTAAAGGAAGTCAAGTCACTGGTCGTGTTTGATGGAGAAGGGGGGATGGCTCCGGTGTCAATGCAGGGGAACCGAGCCCCATCTCGGGTTGATTTGGGTTACATGAAGCTACTTCTGGTTGCTGGGGTGACCTCAGGTTCCCTCTAGACTTGTGACAGTGTTCTTGGGCACTGTCATGAGATCCATCAAGCAAGTCGAGGCTCCTTACATGTTTGATGGGGATCACGGAATTGCTATGCATGCAATGTAGGGGAATCTGGCCTCATCTCGCTTGGCGGGGGAAGTCTCATTGTTTTCTCGAGTTGCCGCGGGCTCCTGGGATATATTCTCGAGTTACCTAGGGGATGGCCCTTGAGACTCGTGTTTGTTCAGCGACGTCAGGACTCCTGTCTAGTTAGGAGGGACAACTCAGGAATCTCTTCAAGGCTTGGCAGGGCAAAAGGGACGCTTTTGAAGGTGAGACGGGAGACCCAGGTTAACTTTCCAGTAGCCATAGGGATATTGGGATTCCTATCAATGTTCAAGAAGAGTCAGGCATCTTCACCTTGTGAAGCAGTGAACTCCGAGTGCCTCTCGAGTTGTCCAAGGGATGTGAGGCATTCGACCGAAATTACGCGGTGAACTAGCGTTTTTACTAGGGTCTCCAAAGGGATTTCAGACATCCCTTTATGTTGTGAGTTGAAAGACGAGCCTGTATTCAAGCCACTGCAATGAAATCCGGCCTCCTTTCAAGTCAGAGCTTCTCGGTGTATATTCCAATTGAGGCAGCAAACTCAGCGTCCCTCCCTCATACCTTTTGCAGAGAGAAGCCTTCTCTTGTGGTGCTTGTGGAATGTTGGCATGCATCTTGAATCCAAGCCATGTAGTCAGCTCCCCCCTCGGGATGATTTGGTGTACACGGAGCATTCCTCGAGTTGCAGTGCTGAACTTGGTATTCCTCTAGACTTGTGACGGTATTCTCAGGGAATATCTGGAGGTGCCTAAAGGAAGTCAAGCCACTGGTCGTGTTTGATGGGGAACGGGGGTTGGCTCTGGTGTCAATGCAGAGGAACCGAGCCTCATCTCGAGTAGATTTGGGTTACATGAAGCTACTTCTGGTTGCTGGAGAGACATCAGGTTCTCTCTAGACTTGTGAGAGTGTTCTTTAGGACTGTCTCGAGATCCATCAAGCAAGTCGCGGCTCCTTACATGTTTGATGGGGATCACGGAATTGCTCTGCATGCAATGGAGGTGAATCGGTCCTCCGCTGGCTTCAAGGGGGAAGTCTAATAGTTTGTATCGAGTTGCAACGGGGACTTGGGGTATATTCTCGAGTTACAGCGGGGATGGCCCTTCAAACTTGTGTTTGTTCAGCGACGTCAGGAGTCCTGTCTAGTTAGGAGGGACAACTCAGGAATCTCTTCAAGGCTTGGCAAGGCAAAAGGGACGCTTCTTGAGGTGAGACAGGAGACCCAGTGTCCCTTTGCAGTAGCCACAGGGATATTGGGATTCTTATCAGTGTTCAAGAGGAGTCAGGCATCTTCACCTTCTGAAGCAGTGAACTCCGCATGCCTGTCGAGGTGTCAGACGGATGTGAGACATTCCCTCAAAATGAGGCGGGGACCTATGGCTTTCTCTAGTGTCTCCACCGGAAATGCAGACATCCCTTCATTTTGATAGAAGAAAGAGGAGTCTGTATTCAAGCCCCTGCAAGGAAACCCGGCCTCCTTTCAAGTCACGGCTTCTCGCTGTATATTCCACTTGAGGCAGCAAACTCAAGGTCCCTCCCACATACCTATTCCTGAGAGAGGCCTCCTCTTGAGGTGCTTGTGGAAAGTTGGCATACGTCTTGAGTCTAAGCCAGGGAATCGGCTCTCCTCTCGGGACGTTTTGGGGTACACGGAACATTCCTCGAGTTCCTGTTCTGAACTTGCTTTTCCTCTAGACTTGGGATGGTGTGCTCGTGGAATCTCTGGAGTTGCCTAAAGGAAGTCAAGCCACTGGTCGTGTTTGATGGGGAACAGGGGATGGCTCTGGAGTCAATGCAGGGGAATCGGGCCTCATCTCGAGATGATTTCGGGCACATGAAGCTACTTCTGGCGGCTGGGGTGACCTCAGGTTCCCTCTAGACTTGTGAGAGTGTTCTTTGGGACTGTCTCGAGATCCATCAAGCAAGTCGAGGCTCCTTACTTGTTTGATGGGGATCACGGAATTGCTCTGCATGCAGTGAAGTGGAATAGGGCCTCATTTCCCTTCAAGGGGAAGTCTCATGGTTTTTCTCGAGTTGAGGCGAGGACGTGGGATATATTCTCGAGTTACAGTGGAGATGGCCCTTCAAACTTGTGTTTGTTCAGCGACGTCAGGACTCCTGTCTAGTTAGTAGGGACAATTCAGAAATCTCTTCAAGCCTTGGCAAGGCAAAATGGACGCTTATGGAGGTCAGACAGGAGACCTAGGATAACTTTCCAGTAGCCACAGGGATTTGGGATTCCTATCAATGTTCAAGAGGAGTCAGGCATCTTCACCTTGTGAAGCAGTGAATTCCGAGTGCCTCTCGAGGTGTCCAAGGGATGTGAGGCATTCGACCAAAATTATGCGGTGAACTAGCGTTTTTACTAGGGTCTCCAAAGGAATTTCAGACATCCCTTTATCTTGTGAGATGAAAGACGAGCCTGTATTCAAGCCACTGCAATGAAATCCGGCCTCCTTTCAAGTTAGAGCTTCTCGGAGTATATTCCAATTGAGGCAGCAAACTCAGCGTCCCTCCCTCATACCTATTGCAGAGAGAAGCCTTCTCTTGTGGTGCTTGTGGAATGTTGGCAAGCGTCTTGATTCTAAGCCATGGAATGAGCTCTCCCCTCGGGACGATTTGGTGTACATGGAGCTTTCCTTGAGATGCAGTGCTGAACTTGGTATTCCTCTAGACTTGTGACGGTATTCTCAGGGAATATCTGGAGGTGCCTAAAGGAAGTCAAGCCACTGGTCGTGTTTGATGGGGAACGGGAGATGGCTCTGGTATCAATGCAGGGGAACCGAGACTCATCTCGAGTTGATTTGGGTTACATGAAGCTACTTCTGGTTGCTGGGGTGACCTCAGGTTCCCTCTAGACTTGTGAGAGTGTTCTTTGGGACTGTCTCGAGATCCATCAAGCTAGTCGTGGCTACTTACTTGTTTGATTGGACTCACGGAATTGCTCTGCATGCAATGAAGGGGAATCGGGCCTCATCTCGCTTCTAGGGGGAAGTCTCATGGTTTTTCTCGAGTTGCGGCGGGGACTTGGGATATATTCTCGAGTTACGGCGGAGATGGCCCTTCAAACTCGTGTTTGTTCAGCGACGTCAGGACTCCTGTGTATTTAGGGTGGACAACTCAGGAATCTCTTAAAGCCTTGGCAAGGCAAAAGGGACGCTTCTGGAGGTCAGACATGAGACCCAGGGTAACTTTCCAGGAGCCAAAGGGATATTGGGATTCCTATCAATGTTCAAGAGGAGTCAGGCGTTGTCACCTATTAAAGCAGTGATCTCCGCGTGCCTCTCGATGTGTCAAAGGGATGTGAGGAATTCCATCGAAATGAATTGGGAACCTAGGGCTTTCTTAGGGTCTAAATATTGGATTCCGACATCCCTTCCTCTTGAGAGATGAAACACGAGCCTGTATTCAAGCCAATGAAAGGACATCCGCACTCCTTTTGAGTCAGGTCTTCTCGGTTTTTATTACACTTGAGGCATCATACTCAAGGTCCCTCCCACATACCTATTGCTGAGAGAAGCCTTTTCTTGAGGTGCTTGTGGAGAGTTTGCATATGTCTTGAGTCTAAGCTAAGGAATTCCCTCTCATCTCGAGACGAGATGGTACCCGGAGCATTTGTCGAGTTGCCGTGCTGAACTTAGTGTTCCTCTAGACTTGTGACGGTGTTCTCGGTGAAGCTCTGGGGTGTCTGAAGGAATTCAAGGAAACTGATCTTGTTTGATGGGGAATGAGGGATGGCTCTGGAGTCAAGGCAGAGGAATCAGCCCTCATCTTGAGTTGATTTCGGATAGATGGAACACATTTGCGTTGCTGGGGTGGCCTCAGGGTCCCTCTAGACTTGAGACAGTGTTCTTGGGGACTGTCTCGAGATCCATTAAGCAAGTCGAGGCTCCTTACATGTTTGATGGGGATCACGGAATTGCACTGCATGCAATGCAGGGAAACCGGGCCTCATCTCACTTCGCGGGGGAAGTCTCATGGTTTTTCTCGAGTTGCGGTGGGGACGTGGGGTATACTCTCGAGTTATGGCGGGGATGGCCCTTCAAAACTTGTGTTTGTTCAGTGACGTCAGGACCCCTCTCGAGTTACGAGGGACAACTCAGGAATCACTTGGAGGCTTGACAGGGCAAAAGCGAGGCTTCTGGAGGTGAGACAGGAGACCCATGGTCCCTTTCCAGTAGCCACAGTGATATTGGGATTCCTTTCAATATTCAAGAAGAGTCAGGCATCGTCACATTTTGAAGCAGTGAACTCCGCATGCCTCTCGAGGTGTCAAAGGGATGTGAGGCATTCGACCGAAATTACGCGGTGAACTAGCGATTTTACTAGAGTCTCCACATTGGATTCAGACATCCCTTCAACTTGTGAGATGAAAGACGAGCCTGTATTCAAGCCACTGCAAGGAAATCCAGCCTCCTTTTGAGGCAGGGCTTCTCGCTGTATATTCCACTTGAGGCAGCAAATTCAGGGTCCCTCCCACATAGCTATTGCTGAGTAAAGCCTCCTATTGAGGTGCTTGTGGAAAGGTGGCATACGTCTTGAGTCTAAGCCAGGGAATCAGCACTCATCTCGAGAAGATTTGGGGTACACGGAGCATTCCTTGAGTTGATGTGCTGACATTGGTGTTCTTCTAGCCTTGGAACGTTGTTCTCGGGGAATCTCTGGAATTGCCTAAAGGAAGTCCACCACTGGTCGTGTTTTATGGGGAACGGGGGATGGCTCCGGAGTCAATACAGGTTGATCGGGCATCATCTCAAGTTGATTTGGGGTACATGGAGCTCCTTCACGTTGCTGGAATAACCTCAGTGTCCCTCTAAACTTGGGACAGTGTTCTTGGGCACTGTCATGAGATCCATCAAGCAAGTCGAGGCTCCTTACATGTTTGATGGGGATCACGGAATTGCTATGCATGCAATGTAGGGGAATTGGGCCTCATCTCGCTTGGAGGGGGAAGTCTCATTGTTTTCTCGAGTTGCGGCAGGCTCCTGGGATATATTCTCAAGTTACGTTGGGGATGGCCCTTCAAACTCGTGTTTGTTCAGCGACGTCAGGACTCCTGTCTAGTTAGGAGGGACAACTCAGGAATCTCTTCAAGGCTTGGCAGGGCAAAAGGGACCCTTTTGGAGGTGAGACGGGAGAGCCAGGGTAACTTTACAGTAGCCACAGTGATATTGGGATTACTATCAATGTTCAAGAGGAGTCAGGCATCTTCACCTTGTGAAGCAGTGAACTCCGAGTGCCTCTCGAGGTGTCCAAGGGATGTGAGGCATTCGACCAAAATTACGCGGTGAACTAGCGTTTTTACTAGGGTCTCCAAAGGGATTTCCGACATCCCTTTATCTTTTGAGATGAAAGACGAGCCTGTATTCAAGCCACTGCAATGAAATCCGGCCTCCTTTCAAGTCAGAGCTTCTCGGTGTATATTCCAATTGAGGCAGCAAACTCAGCTTCCCTCCCTCATACCTATTGCAGAGAGAAGCCTTCTCTTGTGGTGCTTGTGGAATGTTGGCATGCGTCTTGAGTCTAAGCCATGGAATCAGCTCTCCCCTCGGGATGATTTGGTGTACACGGAGCTTTCCTCGAGTTGCAGTGCTGAACTTGGTATTCCTCTAGACTTGTGACGGTATTCTCAGGGAATATCTGGAGGTGCCTAAAGGAAGTCAAGCCACTTGTCGTGTTTGATGGGGAACGGGAGACGGCTCCGGTGTCAATGCAGGGGAACCGAGACTCATCTCGAGTTGATTTGGGTTACATGAAGCTACTTCTGGTTGCTGGGGAGACCTCAGGTTCCCTCTAGACTTGTGAGAGTGTTCTTTGGGACTGTCTCGAGATCCATCAAGCAAGTCGCGGCTCCTTACATGTTTGATTGGGATTACGGAATTGCTCTGCTTGCAATTCAGGTGAATCGGGCCTCCTCTCGCTTCGAGGGGAAATCTAATAGTTTTTCTCGAGTTGCAGCTGGGACTAGGGATATATTCTCGAGTTACGGCGGGGATGGCCCTTCAAACTCGTGTTTTTTCAGCGACGTCAGGACTCCTGTCTAGTTACGAGGGACAACTCAGGAATCTCTTCAAGGCTTGGCAAGGCAAAAGGGACGCTTTTGAGGTGAGACAGGAGACCCAGTGTCCCTTTGCAGTAGCCACAGGGATATTGGGATTCCTATCAATGTTCAAGAGGAGTCAGGCATCTTCACCTTCTGAAGCAGTGAACTCCACATGCCTCTCGAGATGTCAAACGGATGTGAGGCATTCCCTCGAAATGAGGCGGGGACCTACGGCTTTCTCTAGTGTCTCCACCGGAAATGCCGACATCCCTTCATCTTGATAGAAGAAAGAGGAGCCTGTATTCAAGCCACAGCAAGGAAACCCGGCCTCCTTTCGAGTCAGGGCTTCTCGCTGTATATTCCACTTGAGGCAGCAAACTCAGGGTCCGTCCCACATACCTATTCCTGAGAGAGGCCTACTCTTGAGGTGCTTTGGAAAGTTGGCATACGTCTTGAGTCTAAGCCAGGGAATCGGCTCTCCTCTCGGGACGATTTGGGGTACATGGAGCATTCCTCGAGTTCCTGTTCTGAACTTGCTGTTCCTCTAGACTTCGGACGGTGTGCTCGTGGAATCTCTGGAGTTGCCTAAAGGAAGTCAAGCCACTGGTCGTGTTTGATGGGGAACCGGGGATGGCTCTGGAGTCAATGCAGGGGAATCGGGCCTCATCTCAAGATGATTTCGGGCACATGAATCTGCTTCTGGTGGCTGGGGTGACCTCAGGTTCCCTCTAGACTTGTGAGAGTGTTCTTTGGGACTGTCTCGAGATCCATCAAGCAAGTCGAGGCTCCTTACTTGTTTGATGGGGATCAAGGAATTGCTCTGCATGCAATAAAGGGGAATCGGGCCTCATCTCGCTTCTAGGGGGAAGTCTCATGGTTTTTTCGAGTTGCGGCGGGGACTTGGGATATATTCTCGAGTTACGGCGGGAATGGCCCTTCAAATTCGTGTTTGTTCAGCGACGTCAGGACCCCTGTATAGTTAGGAAGGACAACTCAGGAATCTCTTCAAGCCTTGGCAAGGCAAAAGGGAAGCTTCTGGAGGTCAGACAGGAGACCCAGGGTAACTTTCCAGTAGCCACAGGGATATTGGGATTCCTATCAATGTTCAAGAGGAGTCAGGCATTGTCACCTATTAAAGCAGTGATCTCCGCGTGCCTCTCGATGTGTCAAAGGGATGTGAGGAATTCCGTCGAAATGAGTCGGGAACCTAGGGCTTTCTCTAGGGTCTAAATATTGGATTCAGACTTCCCTTCCTCTTGTGAGATGAAACACGAGCCTGTATTCAAGCCACTGCAAGGACATCCGGACTCCTTTTGAGTCAGGTCTTCTCGGTTTGTATTCCACTTGAGGCAGCATACTCAGGGTCCCTCCCACATACCTATTGCTGAGGGAAGCCTTTTCTTGAGGTGCTTGTGGACAGTTTGCATATGCCTTGAGTCTAAGCTAGGGAATTCGCTCTCATCTCGAGACGAATTCGGGTACACAGAGCATTTGTCCAGTTGCCGTGCTGAACTTAGTGTTCCTCTAGACTTGTGATGGTGGTCTCGGGGAAGCTCTGGGGTGTCTGAAGAAAATCAAGGAAACTGATCTTGTTTGATGCGGAACGAGGGATGGCTCTTTAGTCAAGGCAGGGAAATCAGCCCTCATCTTGAGTTGATTTCGGATAGATGGAATACATTTGCGTTGCTGGGGTGGCCTCACGGTCCCTCTAGCCGTGAGACAGTGTTCTTGGGGACTGTCTCGAGATCCAGAAAGCAAGTCGAGGCTCCTTACATGTTTGATGGGGATCACGGAATTGCACTGCATGCAATGCAGGGAAACCGGGCCTCATCTCACTTCGAGGGGGAAGTCTCATGGTTATTCTCGAGTTGCGGTGGGGACGTGGGGTATTCTCTCGAGTTACGGCGGGGATGGCACTTTAAAACTTGTGTTTGTTCAGTGACGTCAGGACTCCTCTCGAGTTACGAGGGACAACTCAGGAATCACTTGGAGGCTTGACAGGGCAAAAGCGAGGCTTCTGGAGGTGAGACAGGAGACCCATGGTCCCTTTCCAGTAGCCACAGTGATATTGGGATTCCTTTCAATGTTCAAGAGGAGTCAGGCATCGTCACATTTTGAAGCAGTGAACTCCTTATGCCTCTCGAGTTGTCAAAGGAATGTGAGGCATTCGACCGAAGTTACGCGGTGAACTAGCGATTTTACTAGGGTCTCCACATTGGATTCAGACATCCCTTCAACTTGTGAGATGAAAGACGAGCCTGTATTGAAGCCACTGCAAGGAAATCTGGCCTCCTTTTGAGGCTGGGCTTCTCGGTGTATATTTTACTTGAGGCAGCAAACTCAGGGGCCCTCCCACATAGCTATTGCTGAGAAAAGCCTCCTATTGAGGTGCTTGTGGAAAGGTGGCATACGTCTTGAGTCTAAGCCAGGGAATCAGCACTCATCTCGAGAAGATTTGGGGTACACGGAGCATTCCTTGAGTTGATGTGATGACATTGGTGTTCTTCTTGCCTTGGAACGGTGTTCTCGGGGAATCTCTGGAATAGCCTAAAGGAAGTCAACCACTGGTCGTGTTTTATGGGGAACGGGGGATGGCTCCGGAGTCAATGCAGGGGAATCGGGCATCATCTCAAGTTGATTTGGGGTACATGGAGCTCCTTCACGTTGCTGGAATAACCCCAGAGTCCCTCTAAACTTGTGACAGTGTTCTTGGGCACTGTCATGAGATCCATGAAGCAAGTCGAGGCTCCTTACATGTTTGATGGGCATCAGGGTATTGCTATGCATGCAATGTAGGGGAATCGGGCCTCATCTCGCTTGGAGTGGGAAGTCTCATTGGTTTCTCGAGTTGCGGCGGGCTCCTGGGATATATTCTCGAGTTACGTCGGGGATGGCCCTTCAAACTTGTGTTTGTTTAGCGACGTCAGGACTCCTGTCTAGTTAGGAGGGACAACTCAGGAATCTCTTCAAGGCTTGGCAGGGCAAAAGGGACGCTTTTGGAGGTGAGACGGGAGTCCCAGGGTAACTTTCCATTAGCCACAGGGATATTGGGATTCCTATCAATGTTCAAGAGGAGTCAGGCATCTTCACCTTCTGAAGCAGTGAACTCCGCATGCTTCTCGAAGTGTCCAGGGATGTGAGGCATTCGACCGAAATTACGCGGTGAACTAGCGTTTTTTCTAGGGTCTCCAAAGGGATTTCAGACATCCCTTTATCTTGTGAGATTAAAGACGAGCCTGTATTCAAGCCACTGCAATGAAATCCGGCCTCCTTTCAAGTCAGAGCTTCTCGGTGTATATTCCAACTGAGGCAGCAAACTCAGCGTCCCTCCCTCATACCTATTGCAGAGAGAAGCCTTCTCTTGTGGTGATTGTGGAATGTTGGCATGCGTCTTGAGTCTAAGCCATGGAATCAGCTCTCCCCTCGGGACGTTCTGGTGTCCACGGAGCATTCCTCTAGTTGCAGTGCTGAACTTGGTATTCCTCTAGACTTGGGACGGTATTCTCAGGGAGTATCTGGAGGTGCCTAAAGGAAGTCAAGCCACGGGTCGTGTTTGATGGGGAATGGGAGATGGCTACGGTGTCAATGCAGGGGAACCGAGCCTCATCTCGAGTTGATTTGGGTTACATGAAGCTACTTCTGGTTGCTGGGGTGACCTCAGGTTCCCTCTAGACTTGTGAGAGTGTTCTTTGGGACTGTCTCGAGATCCATCAAGCAAGTCGCGGCTCCTTACATGTTTGATGGGGATCACGGAATTGCTCTGCATGCAATGCAGGTGAATCGGGCCTCCTCTCGCTTCGAGGGGAAATGTAATAGTTTTTCTCGAGTTGCAGCGGGGACTTGGGATATATTCTCGAGTTACGTCGGGGATGGCCCTTCAAACTTGTGTTTGTTCAGCGACATCAGGACTCCTGTCTAGTTAGGCGGGACAACTCAGGAATCTCTTCAAGGCTTGGCAAGGCAAAAGGGACGCTTCTTGAGGTGAGACAGGAGACCCAGTGTCCCTTTGCAGTAGCCACAGGGATATTGGGATTCCTATCAATGTTCAAGTGGAGTCAGGCATCTTCACCTTCTGAAGCAGTGAACTCCGCATGCCTCTCGAGGTGTCAAACGGATGTGAGGCATTCCCTCGAAATGAGGCGGGGACCTATGGCTTTCTCTAGTGTCTCCACCGGAAATGCAGACATCCCTTCATCTTGATAGAAGAAAGAGGAGCCTGTATTCAAGCCACTGCAAGGAAACCCGGCCTCCTTTCGAGTCAGGGCTTCTTGCTGTATATTCCACTTGAGGCAGCAAATCAGGGTCCCTCCCACATACCTATTCCTGAGAGAGGCCTCCTCTTGAGGTGCTTGTGGAAAGTTGGCATACGTCTTGAGTCTAAGCCAGGGAATCGGCTCTCTTCTCGGGACGATTTGGGGCACACGGAGCATTCCTCGAGTTCCTGTTCTGAACTTGCTGTTCCTCTAGACTTCGGACGGTGTGCTCGTGGAATCTCTGGAGTTGCCCAAAGGAAGTCAAGCCACTGGTCGTGTTTGATGGGGAACCGGGGATGGCTCTGGAGTCAATGCAGGGGAATCGGGCCTCATCTCGAGATGATTTCGGGCATATGAAGCTACTTCTGGTGGCTGGGGTGACCTCAGGTTCCCTCTAGACTTGTGAGAGTGTTCTTTGGGGCTGTCTCGAGATCCATCAAGCAAGTCGAGGCTCCTTACTTGTTTAATGGGGATCACGGAATTGCTCTGCATGCAATGAAGGGGAATCGGGCCTCATCTCGCTTCTAGGGGGAAGTCTCATGGTTTTTCTCGAGTTGCGGCGGGGACTTGGGATATAATCTCGAGTTACAGCGGAATGGCCCTTCAAAGTCGTGTTAGTTCAGCGACGTCAGGACTCCTGTGTATTTAGGGGGGACAACTCAGGAATCTCTTCAAGCCTTGCCAAGGCAAAAGGGACGCTTCTGGAGGTCAGACATGAGACCCAGGGTAACTTTCCAGTAGCCACAGGGATATTCGGATTCCTATCAATGTTCAAGAGGAGTCAGGCATTGTCACCTATTAAAGCAGTGATCTCCGCGTGCCTCTCGATGTGTCAAAGGGATGTGAGGAATTCCGTCGAAATGAGTCGGGAACCTAGGGCTTTCTTAGGGTCTAAATATTGGATTCAGACATCCCTTCCTCTTGTGAGATGAAACACGAGCCTGTATTCAAGCCACTGCAAGGACATCCGCACTCCTTTTGAGTCAGGTCTTCTCGGTTTGTATTCCACTTGAGGCAGCATACTCAGGGTCCCTCCCACATAGCTATTGCTGAGAAAAGCCTCCTATTGAGGTGCTTGTGGAAAGGTGGCATACGTCTTCAGTCTAAGCCAGGGAATCAGCACTCATCTCGAGAAGATTTCGGGTAAAAGGAGCATTCCTTGAGTTGATGTGCTGACATTGGTGTTCTTCTAGCCTTGGAACGGTGTTCTCGGGGAAACTCTGGGGTGTCTGAAGGAAATCAAGGAAACTGATCTTGTTTGATGGGGAACGAGGGTTGGCTCAGGAGTCAAGGCAGGGGAATCAGCCCTCATCTTGAGTTGATTTCGGATACATGGAACACATTTGCTTTGCTGGGGTGGCCTCAGGGTCCATCTAGCCTTGAGACAGTGTTCTTGGGGACTGTCTCGAGATCCATTAAGCAAGTCGAGGCTCCTTACATGTTTGATGGGGATCACGGAATTGCACTGCATGCAATGCAGGGAAACCGGGCCTCATCTCACTTCAGGGGGGAAGTCTCATGGTTTTTCTCGAGTTGCGGTGGGGACATGGGGTATACTCTAGGGTTATGGCGGGATGGCCCTTCAAAACTTGTGTTTGTTCAGCGACGGCAGGACTCCTGTCTAGTTAGGAGGGATAACGCAGGAATCTCTTCAAGGCTTGGCAAGGCAAAAGGGATGCTTTTTGAGGTGAGACAGGAGACCCAGTGTCCCTTTGCAGTAGCCACAGGGATATTGGGATTCCTATCAATGTTCAAGAGGAGTCAGGCATTGTCACTTATTAAAGCAGTGATCTCCGCGTGCCTCTCGATGTATCAAAGGGATGTGAGGAATTCCGTCGAAATGAGTCGGGAAACTAGGGCTTTCTCTAGGGTCTAAATATTGGATTCAGACTTCCCTTCCTCTTGTGAGATGAAACACGAGCCTGTATTCAAGCCACTGCAAGGACATCCACACTCCTTTTGAGTCAGGTCTTCTCGGTTTGTATTCCACTTGAGGCAGCATACTCAGGGTCCCTCCCACATACCTATTGCTGACAGAAGCCTTTTCTTGAGGTGCTTGTGGACAGTTTGCATATGTCTTGAGTCTAAGCTAGGGAATTCACTCTCATCTCGAGACGAATTGGGGTACACAGAGCATTTGTCGAGTTGCCGTGCTGAATTTAGTGTTCCTCTAGACTTGTGACGGTGTTCTTGGGGAAGCTCTGGGGTGTCTGAAGGAAATCAAGGAAACTGATCTTGTTTGATGCGGAACGAGGGATGGCTGTGGAGTCAAGGCAGGGGAATCAGCCCTCATCTTGAGTTGATTTCGGATACATGGAACATATTTGCGTTGCGGGGGTGGCCTCAGGGTCCCTCTAGACTTGAGACAGTGTTCTTGGGGACTGTTTCGAGATCCATTAAGCAAGTCGAGGCTCCTTACAATTTTGATGGGGATCACGGAATTGCAGTGCATGCAATGCAGGGAAACCGGGCCTCATTTCACTTCGAGGGGTAAATCTCATGGTTTTTCTCGAGTTGCGGTGGGGACGTGGGGTATACTCTCGAGTTGTGGCGGGGATGGCCCTTCAAAACTTGTGTTTGTTCAGTGAAGTCAGGACTCCTCTCGAGTTACGAGGGACAACTCAGGAATCACTTGGAGGCTTGACAGGGCAAAAGCGAGGCTTCTGGAGGTGAGACAGGAGACCCATGGTCCCTTTCCAGTAGCCACAGTGATATTGGGATTCCTTTCAATGTTCAAGAGGAGTCAGGCATCGTCACATTTTGAACCAGTGAACTCCACATGCCTCTCGAGGTGTCAAAGGGATGTGCGGCATTCGACCGAAGTTACGCGGTGAACTAGCGATTTTACTAGGGTGTCCACATTGGATTCAGACATCCCTTCTACTTGTGAGATGAAAGACGAGCCTGTATTCAAGCCACTGCAAGGAAATCGGGCCTCCTTTTGAGGCAGGGCTTCTCGCTGTATATTCCACTTGAGGCAGCAAACTCAGGGTCCCTCCCACATAGCTATTGCTGAGAAAAGCCTCCTATTGAGGTGCTTGTGGAAAGGTGGCATACGTCTTGAGTCTAAACCAGGGAATCAGCACTCATCTGGAGAAGATTTGGGGTACACGGAGCATTCCTCGAGTTGCTGTGCTGAAATTGGTGTTCTTCTAGACTTGGAACGGTGTTCTCAGGGAATCTCTGGAATTGCCTAAAGGAAGTCAACCACTGGTCGTGTTTTATGGGGAAGGGAGGATGGCTCCGGAGTCAATGCAGGGGAATCGGGCATCATCTCAAGTTGATTTGGGGTACATGGAGCTCCTTCACGTTGCTGGAATAACCCCAGAGTCCCTCTAAACTTGTGAGTGTTCTTGGTCACTGTTATGAGATCCATCAAGCAAGTTGAGGCTCCTTACAGGTTTGATGGGGATCACGGTATTGCTATGCATGCAATGTAGGGGAATCGGGCCTCATCTCGCTTGGAGGGGGAAGTCTCATTGGTTTCTCGAGTTGCGGCGGGCTCCTGGGATATATTCTCGAGTTACGTCGGGGATGGCCCTTCAAACTTGTGTTTGTTTAGCGACGTCAGGACTCCTGTCTAGTTAGGAGGGACAACTCAGGAATCTCTTCAAGGCTTGGCAGGGCAAAAGGGACGCTTTTGGAGGTGAGACGGGAGACCCAGGGTAACTTTCCAGTAGCCACAGGGATATTGGGATTCCTATCAATGTTCAAGAGGAGTCAGGCATCTTCACCTTCTGAAGCAGTGAACTCCGAGTGCCTCTCGAGGTTTCCAAGGGATGTGAGGCATTCGACCGAAATTACTCGGTGAACTAGCGTTTTTACTAGCGTCTCCAAAGGGATTTCAGAAATCCCTTTATCTTGTGAGATGAAAGACGAGCCTGTATTCAAGCCACTGCAATGAAATCCGGCCTCCTTTCAAGTCAGAGCTTCTCGATGTATATTCCAGTTGAGGCAGCAAACTCACCGTCCCTCCCTCATACCTATTGCAGAGAGAAGCCTTCTCTTGTGGTGCTTGTGGAATGTTGGCATGCGTCTTGAGTCTAAGCCAGGAAATCAGCTCTCCCCTCGGGACGTTTTGGTGTCCACGGAGCATTCCTCGAGTTGCAGTGCTGAACTTGGTATTCCTCTAGACTTGTGACGGTATTCTCAGGGAATATCTGGAGGTGCCTAAAGGAAGTCAAGCCACTGGTCGTGTTTGATTGGGAACCGGAGACGGCTCCGGGGTCAATGCAGGGGAACCGAGCCTCATCTCGAGTTGACTTGGGTTACATGAAGCTACTTCTGGTTGCTGGGGAGACCTCAGGTTCCCTCTAGACTTGTGATAGTGTTCTTTGGGACTGTCTCGAGATCCATCAAGCAAGTCGAGGCTCCTTACTTGTTTGATGGGGATCACGGAATTACTCTGCATGCAATGAAGGGGAATCGGGCCTCATCTCGCTTCTAGGGGGAAGTCTCATGGTTTTTCTCGAGTTGCGGCGGGGACTTGGGATATATTCTCGAGTTACCGCGGGGATGGCCCTTCAAACTCGTGTTTGTTCAGCAACGTCAGGACTCCTGTGTAGTTAGGAGGGACAACTCAGGAATCTCTTCAAGCCTTGGCAAGGCAAAAGGGACGCTTATGGAGGTCAGACAGGAGACCCAGGGTAACATTCCAGTAGCCACAGGGATATTCGGATTCCTATCAATGTTCAAGAGGAGTCAGGCATTGTCACCTATTAAAGCAGTGATCTCCGCGTGCCTCTCGATGTGTCAAAGGGATGTGAGGAATTCCGTCGAAATGAGTCGGGAACCTAGGGCTTTCTCTAGGGTCTAAATATTGGATTCAGACATCCCTTCCTCTTGTGAGATGAAACACGAGCCTGTATTCAAGCGACTGCAAGGACATCCGCACTCCTTTTGAGTCAGGTCTTCTCGGTTTGTATTCCACTTGAGGCAGCATACTCAGCGTCCCTCCCACATACCTATTGCTGAGAGAAGCCTTTTCTTGAGGTGCTTGTGGACAGTTTGCATATGTTTTAGGTCTAAGCTAGGGAATTCGCTCTCATCTCGAGACGAGTTGGGGTACACGGATCATTTGTCGAGTTGCCGTGCTGAACTTAGTGTTCCTCTAGACTTGTGACGGTGTTCTCGGGGAAGCTCTGGGGTGTCTGAAGGAAATCAAGGAAAGTGATCTTGTTTGATGGGGAACGAGGGATGGCTCTGGAGTCAAGGCAGGGGAATCAGCCCTCATCTTGAGTTGATTTCAGATACATGGAACACATTTGCATTGCTGGGGTGGCCTCAGGGTCCCTCTAGACTTGAGACAGTGTTCTTGGGGACTGTCTCGAGATCCATTAAGCAAGTCGAGGCTCCTTACATGTTTGATGGGGATCACGGAATTGCAATGCATGCAATGCAGGGAAACAGGGCCTCATCTCACTTCGAGGGGGAAGTCTCATGGTTTTTCTCGAGTTGTGGTCGGGACGTGGGGTATACTCTCGAGTTATGGCGGGGATGGACCTTCAAAACTTGTGTTTGTTCAGTGACGTCAGGACCCCTCTCGAGTTACACGGGACAACTCAGGAATCACTTGGAGGCTTCACAGGGCAAAAGCGAGGCTTCTGGAGGTGAGACAGGAGACCCATGGTCCCTTTCCAGTAGCCACAGTGATATTGGGATTCCTTTCAATATTCAAGAGGAGTCAGGCATCGTCACATTTTGAAGCAGTGAACTCCGCATGCCTTTCGAGGTGTCAAAGGGATGTGAGGCATTCGACCGAAGCTACGCGGTGAACTAGCGATTTTACTAGGGTCTCCACATTGGATTCAGACCTCCCTTCATCTTGTGAGATGAAAGACGAGCCTGTATTCAAGCCACTGCAAGGAAATCCGGCCTCCTTTTGAGGCAGGGCTTCTCGCTGTATATTCTTCTTGAGGCAGCAAACTCAGGGTCCCCCCCACATAGCTATTGCTGAGAAAAGCCTCCTCTTGAGGTGCTTGTGGAAAGGTGGCATACGTCTTGAGTCTAAGCCAGGGAATCATCACTCATCTCGAGAAGATTTGGGGTACACGGAGCATTCCTTGAGTTGATGTGATGACATTGGTGTTCTTCTAGCCTTGGAACGGTGTTCTCGGGGAATCTCTGGAATTGCCTAAAGGAAGTCAACCACTGGTCGTGTTTTATGGGGAACGGGGGATGGCTCCGGAGTCAATGTAGGTTAATCGGGCATTATCTCAAGTTGATTTGGGGTACATGGAGCTCCTTCACGTTGCTGGAATAACCTCAGTGTCCCTCTAAACTTGTGACAGTGTTCTTGGGCACTGTCATGAGATCCATCAAGCAAGTCGAGCCTCCTTACATATTTGATGGGGATCACGGAATTGCTATGCATGCAATGTAGGGGAATCGAGCCTCATCTCGCATGGAGGGGGAAGTCTCATTGTTTTCTCGAGTTGCGGCAGGCTCCTGGGATATATTCTGGAGTTACGTCGGGGATGGCCCTTCAAACTCGTGTTTGTTCAGTGACGTCAGGACTCCTGTCTAGTTAGGAGGGACAACTCAGGAATCTCTTCAAGGCTTGGCAGAGCAAAAGGGACGCTTTTGGATGTGAGACGGGAAACCCAGGGTAACTTTCCAGTAGCCACACTAATATTGGGATTCCTATCAATGTTCAAGAAGAGTCAGGCATCTTCACCTTGTGAAGCAGTGAACACCGAGTGCCTCTCGAGCTGTCCAAGGGATGTGAGGCATTCGACCGAAATTGCGCGGTGAACTAGCGTTTTTACTAGGGTCTCCAAAGGGATTTCAGACATCCCTTTATCTTGTGAGATGAAAGACGAGCCTGTATTCAAGCCACTGCAATGAAATCCGGCCTCCTTTCAAGTCAGAGCTTCTCGATGTATATTCCAATTGAGGCAGCAAACTCACCGTCCCTCCCTCATACCTATTGCAGAGAGAAGCCTTCTCTTGTGGTGCTTGTGGAATGTTGGCATGCGTCTTGAGTCTAAGCCAGGAAATCAGCTCTCCCCTCGGGACGTTTTGGTGTCCACGGAGCATTCCTCGAGTTGCAGTGCTGAACTTGGTATTCCTCTAGACTTGTGACGGTATTCTCAGGGAGTATCTGGAGTTGCCTAAAGGAAGTCAAGCCACTGGTCGTGTTTGATGGGGAACCGGGGATGGCTCTGGAGTCAATGCAGGGGAATCAGGTCTCATCTCGAGATGATTTCGGGCACATGAAGCTACTTCTGGTGGCTGGGGTGACCTCAGGTTCCCTCTAGACTTGTGAGAGTGTTCTTTGGGACTGTCTCGAGATCCATCAAGCAAGTCGAGGCTCCTTACTTGTTTGATGGGGATCACGGAATTACTCTGCATGCAATGAAGGGGAATCGGGCCTCATCTCGCTTCTAGGGGGAAGTCTCATGGTTTTTCTCGAGTTGCGGCGGGGACTTGGGATATATTCTCGAGTTACCGCGGGGATGGCCCTTCAAACTCGTGTTTGTTCAGCAACGTCAGGACTCCTGTGTAGTTAGGAGGGACAACTCAGGAATCTCTTCAAGCCTTGGCAAGGCAAAAGGGACGCTTATGGAGGTCAGACAGGAGACCCAGGGTAACATTCCAGTAGCCACAGGGATATTGGGATTCCTATCAATGTTCAAGAGGAGTCAGGCATTGTCACCTATTAAAGCAGTGATCTCCGCGTGCCTCTCGATGTGTCAAAGGGATGTGAGGAATTCCGTCGAAATGAGTCGGGAACCTAGGGCTTTCTCTAGGGTCTAAATATTGGATTCAGACATCCCTTCCTCTTGTGAGATGAAACACGAGCCTGTATTCAAGCGACTGCAAGGACATCCGCACTCCTTTTGAGTCAGGTCTTCTCGGTTTGTATTCCACTTGAGGCAGCATACTCAGCGTCCCTCCCACATACCTATTGCTGAGAGAAGCCTTTTCTTGAGGTGCTTGTGGACAGTTTGCATATGTTTTAGGTCTAAGCTAGGGAATTCGCTCTCATCTCGAGACGAGTTGGGGTACACGGATCATTTGTCGAGTTGCCGTGCTGAACTTAGTGTTCCTCTAGACTTGTGACGGTGTTCTCGGGGAAGCTCTGGGGTGTCTGAAGGAAATCAAGGAAAGTGATCTTGTTTGATGGGGAACGAGGGATGGCTCTGGAGTCAAGGCAGGGGAATCAGCCCTCATCTTGAGTTGATTTCAGATACATGGAACACATTTGCATTGCTGGGGTGGCCTCAGGGTCCCTCTAGACTTGAGACAGTGTTCTTGGGGACTGTCTCGAGATCCATTAAGCAAGTCGAGGCTCCTTACATGTTTGATGGGGATCACGGAATTGCAATGCATGCAATGCAGGGAAACAGGGCCTCATCTCACTTCGAGGGGGAAGTCTCATGGTTTTTCTCGAGTTGTGGTCGGGACGTGGGGTATACTCTCGAGTTATGGCGGGGATGGACCTTCAAAACTTGTGTTTGTTCAGTGACGTCAGGACTCCTCTCGAGTTACGAGGGACAACTCAGGAATCACTTGGAGGCTTCACAGGGCAAAAGCGAGGCTTCTGGAGGTGAGACAGGAGACCCATGGTCCCTTTCCAGTAGCCACAGTGATATTGGGATTCCTTTCAATATTCAAGAGGAGTCAGGCATCGTCACATTTTGAAGCAGTGAACTCCGCATGCCTTTCGAGGTGTCAAAGGGATGTGAGGCATTCGACCGAAGCTACGCGGTGAACTAGCGATTTTACTAGGGTCTCCACATTGGATTCAGACCTCCCTTCATCTTGTGAGATGAAAGACGAGCCTGTATTCAAGCCACTGCAAGGAAATCCGGCCTCCTTTTGAGGCAGGGCTTCTCGCTGTATATTCTTCTTGAGGCAGCAAACTCAGGGTCCCCCCCACATAGCTATTGCTGAGAAAAGCCTCCTCTTGAGGTGCTTGTGGAAAGGTGGCATACGTCTTGAGTCTAAGCCAGGGAATCATCACTCATCTCGAGAAGATTTGGGGTACACGGAGCATTCCTTGAGTTGATGTGATGACATTGGTGTTCTTCTAGCCTTGGAACGGTGTTCTCGGGGAATCTCTGGAATTGCCTATAGGAAGTCAACCACTGGTCGTGTTTTATGGGGAACGGGGGATGGCTCCGGAGTCAATGTAGGTTAATCGGGCATCATCTCAAGTTGATTTGGGGTACATGGAGCTCCTTCACGTTGCTGGAATAACCTCAGTGTCCCTCTAAACTTGTGACAGTGTTCTTGGGCACTGTCATGAGATCCATCAAGCAAGTCGAGCCTCCTTACATGTTTGATGGGGATCACGGAATTGCTATGCATCCAATGTAGGGGAATCGGGCCTCATCTCGCATGGAGGGGGAAGTCTCATTGTTTTCTCGAGTTGCGGCGGGCTCCTGGGATATATTCTGGAGTTACGTCGGGGATGGCCCTTCAAACTCGTGTTTGTTCAGTGACGTCAGGACTCCTGTCTAGTTAGGAGGGACAACTCAGGAATCTCTTCAAGGCTTGGCAGGGCAAAAGGGACGCTTTTGGAGGTGAGACGGGAGACCCAGGGTAACTTTCCAGTAGCCACACTAATATTGGGATTCCTATCAATGTTCAAGAAGAGTCAGGCATCTTCACCTTGTGAAGCAGTGAACACCGAGTGCCTCTCGAGCTGTCCAAGGGATGTGAGGCATTCGACCGAAATTACGCGGTGAACTAGCGTTTTTACTAGGGTCTCCAAAGGGATTTCAGACATCCCTTTATCTTGTGAGATGAAAGACGAGCCTGTATTCAAGCCACTGCAGTGAAATCCGGCCTCCTTTCAAGTCAGAGCTTATCGGTGTATATTCCAATTGAGGCAGCAAACTCAGCGTCCCTCCCTCATACCTATTGCAGAGAGAAGCCTTCTCTTGTGGTGCTTGTGGAATGTTGGTATGCGTCTTGAGTCTAAGCCATGGAATCAGCTCTCCCCTCGGGACGATTTGGTGTACAGGGAGCATTCCTCGAGTTGCAGTGCTGAAGTTGGTATTACTCTAGACTAGTGACGGTATTCTCAGGGAATATCTGGAGGTGCCTAAAGGAAGTCAAGCCACTGGTCGTGTTTGATGGGGAACGGGAGATGGCTCCGGTGTCAATGCAGGGGAACCGAGCCTCATCTCGAGTTGATTTGGGTTACATGAAGCTACTTCTGGTTGCTGGTGTGACCTCAGGTTCCCTCTAGACTTGTGAGAGTGTTCTTTGTGACTGTCTCGAGATCCATCAAGCAAGTCGAGGCTCCTTACATGTTTGATGGGGATCACGGAATTGCTCTGCATGCAATGCAGGTGAATCGGGCCTCCTCTCTCTTCGAGGGGAAATCTAATAGTTTTTCTCGAGTTGCAGCGGGGACTTGGGATATATTCTCGAGTTACGGCGGGGATGGCCCTTCAAACTTGTGTTTGTTCAGCGACGTCAGGACTCCTGTCTAGTTACGAGGGACAACTCAGGAATCTCTTCAAGGCTTGGCAAGGCAAAAGGGACGCTTCTTGAGGTGAGACAGGAGACCCAGTGTCCCTTTGTAGTAGCCACAGGGATATTGGGATTCCTATCAATGTTCAAGTGGAGTCAGGCATCTTCAACTTCTGAAGCAGTGAACTCCGCATGCCTCTCGAGGTGTCAAACGGATGTGAGGCATTCCCTCGAAATGAGGCGGGGACATATGGCTTTCTCTAGTGTCTCCACCGGAAATGCAGACATCCCTTCATCTTGGTAGAAGAAAGAGGAGCCTGTATTCAAGCCACTGCAAGGAAACCCGGCCTCCTTTCGAGTCAGGGCTTCTCGCTGTATATTCCACTTGAGGCAGCAAATCAGGGTCCCTCCCACATACCTATTCCTGAGAGAGGCCTCCTCTTGAGGTGCTTGTGGAAAGTTGGCATACGTCTTGAGTCTAAGCCAGGGAATCGGCTCTCTTCTCGGGACGATTTGGGGCACATGGAGCATTCCTCGAGTTCCTGTTCTGAACTTGCTGTTCCTCTCGACTTGGGACGGTGTGCTCGTGGAATCTCTGGAGTTGCCTAAAGGAAGTCAAGCCACTGGTCGTGTTTGATGGGGAACAGGGGATGGCTCTGGATTCAATGCAGGGGAATCGGGCCTCATCTCGAGATGATTTCGTGCACAGGAAGCTTCTTCTGGTGGCTCGGGTGACTTCAGGTTCCCTCTAGACTTGTGAGAGTGTTCTTTGGGACTGTCTCGAGATCCATCAAGCAAGTCGAGGCTCCTTACTTGTTTCATTGGTATCACGGAATTGCTCTGCATGCAATTTGGGGAATCGGGTCTCATCTCGCTTCTAGGGGTAAATCTCATGGTTTGTCTCGAGTTGCGGCGGGGAATTGCGATATATTCTCGAGTTACAGTGGAGATGGCCCTTCAAACTCGTGTTTGTTCAGCGACGTCAGGACTCCTGTCTAGTTAGGAGGGACAACTCAGGAATCTCTTCAAGCCTTGGCAAGGCAAAAGGGACGCTTATGGAGGTCAGACAGGAGACCCAGGGTAACTTTCCAGTAGCCACAGGGATATTGGGATTCCTATCAATGTTCAAGAGGAGTCAGGCATTGTCACCTATTAAAGCAGTGATCTCCGCGTGCCTCTGGATGTGTCAAAGGGATGTGAGGAATTCCGTTGAAATGAGTCGGTAAACTAGGGATTTCTCTAGTGTCTAAATATTGGATTCAGACTTCCCTTCCTCTTGTGAGATGAAACACGAGCCTGTATTCAAGCCACTGCAAGGACAACCAGACACCTTTTGAGACAGATCTTCTCGGTTTGTATTCCACTTGAGGCAGCATACTCAGCGTCCCTCCAACATAGCTATTGCTGACAGAAGCCTTTTCTTGACGTGCTTTTGGACAGTTTGCATATGTCTTGAGTCTAAGCTTGGGAATTCGCTCTCATCTTGAGAAGAATTGGGGTACATGGAGCATTTGTCGAGTTGCCGTGCTGAACTTAGTGTTCCTCTAGACTTGTGACGGTGTTCTTGGGGAAGCTCTGGGGTGTCTGAAGGAAATCAAGGAAACTGGTCTTGTTTGATGCGGAACGAGGGATGGCTCTGG
Source organism: Rangifer tarandus platyrhynchus (assembly GCA_949782905.1). Classification (NCBI taxonomy): domain Eukaryota; kingdom Metazoa; phylum Chordata; class Mammalia; order Artiodactyla; family Cervidae; genus Rangifer; species Rangifer tarandus. The sequence goes on along the minus strand of OX459963.2, from coordinate 3,131,024 downwards.
AGTCAAGGAAGGGGAATCAGCCCTCATCTTGTGTTGATTTCGGATACATGGAACATATTTGCGTTGCTCGGGTGGCCTCAGGGTCCCTCTAGACTTGAGACAGTGTTCTAGGGGACTGCCTCGAGTTCCATTAAGCAAGTCGAGGCTCCTTACATGTTTGATGGGGATCACGGAATTGCAGTGCATGCAATGCAGGGAAACCGGGCCTCATTTCACTTCGAGGGGGAAATCTCATGGTTTTTCTCGAGTTGCCTTGGGGACGTGGGGTATACTCTCGAGTTGTGGCGGGGATGGCCCTTCAAAACTTGTGTTTGTTCAGTGACGTCAGGATTCCTCTCGAGTTACAAGGGACAACTCAGGAATCACTTGGAGGCTTGACAGGGCAAAAGCGAGGCTTCTGGAGGTGAGACAGGAGACCCATGGTCCCTTTCCAGTATCCACAGTGATATTGGGATTCCTTTCAATGTTCAAGAGGAGTCAGGCATCGTCACATTTTGAAGCAGTGAACTCCGCATGCCTCTCGAGGTGTCAAAGGGATGTGAGGCATTCGACCAAAGTTACGCGGTGAACTAGCGATTTTACTAGGGTCTCCACATTGGATTCAGACATCCCTTCATCTTGTGAGATGAAAGACGAGCCTGTGTTCAAGCCACTGAAAAGAAATCCGGCCTCCTTTCGAGGCAGGACTTCTCGCTGTATATTCCACTTGAGGCAGCAAATTCAGGGTCCCTCCCACATAGCTATTGCTGAGAAAAGCCTCCTATGGAGGTGCTTGTGGAAAGGTGGCATACGTCTTGAGTCTAAACCAGGGAATCTGCACTCATCTCGAGAAGATTTGGGGTACACGGAGCATTCCTTGAGTTGCTGTGCTGAAATTAGTGTTCTTCTAGACTTGGAACGGTGTTCTCGGGGAATCTCTGGAATTGCCTAAAGGAAGTCAACCACTGGTCGTGTTTTATGGGGAACCGTGGATGGCTCCGGAGTCAATGCAGGGGAATCGGGCATCATCTCAAGTTGATTTGGGTTACATGGAGCTCCTTCACATTGCTGGAATAACCTCAGTGTCCCTCTAAACTTGTGACAGTGTTCTTGGGCACTGTCATGAGATCCATCAAGCTAGTCGAGGCTCCTTACATGTTTGATGGGGATCACGGAATTGCTCTGCATGCAATGCAGGTGAATCGGGCCTCCTCTCGCTTTGAAGGGTATGTCTAATAGTTTTTCTCGAGTTGCAGCGGGGACTTGGGATATATTCTCAAGTTACAGCGGGGATGGCCCTTCTCACTTGTGTCTGTTCAGCGACGTCAGGACTCCTGTCTAGTTAGGAGGGACAACTCAGGAATCTCTTCAAGGCTTGGCAAGGCAAAAGGGACGCTTCTTGAGGTGAGACAGGAGACCCAGTGTCCCTTTGCAGTAGGCACAGGGATATTGGGATTCCTATCAATGTTCAAGAGGAGTCAGGCATCTTCACCTTCTGAAGCAGTAAACTCCGCATGCCTCTCGAAGTGTCAAACGGATGTGAGGCATTCCCTCGAAATGAGGCGGGGACCTATGGCTTTCTCTAGTGTCTCCACCGGAAATGCAGACATCCCTTCATCTTGATAGAAGAAAGAGGAGCCTGTATTCAAGCCACTGCAAGGAAACCCGGCCTCCTTTCTAGTCAGGGCTTCTCGCTGTATATTCCACTTGAGGCAGCAAACTCAGGGTCCCTCCCACATACCTATTCCTGAGAGAGGCCTCCTCTTGAGGTGCTTATGGAAAGTTGGCATACGTCTTGAGTCTAAGCCAGGGAATTGGCTCTCCTCTCGGGACGATTTGGGGTACATGGAGCATTCCTCGAGTTCCTGTTCTGAACTTGCTGTTCCTCTAGACTTGGGACGGTGTGCTCGTGGAATCTCTGGAGTTGCCTAAAGGAAGTCAAGCCACTGATCGTGTTTGATGGGGAACAGGGGATGGCTCTGGAGTCAATGCAGGGGAATCGGGCCTCATTTCGAGATGATTTCGTGCAGAGGAAGCTTCTTCTGGTGGCTGGGGTGACCTCAGGTTCCCTCTAGACTTGTGAGAGTGTTCTTTGGGACTGTCTCGAGATCCATCAAACAAGTCGAGGCTCCTTACTTGTTTCATGGGGATCACGGAATTGCTCTGCATGCAATGAAGGGGAATCGGGTCTCATCTCGCTTCTAGGGGGAAGTCTCATGGTTTGTCTCGAGTTGCGGCGGGGAATTGCGATATATTCTCGAGTTACAGCGGGAATGGCCCTTCAAACTCGTGTTTGTTCAGCGACGTCAGGACTCCTGTCTAGTTAGGAGGGACAACTCAGGAATCTCTTCAAGGCTTGGCAAGGCAAAAGGGACGCTTATGGAGGTCAGAGAGGAGACCCAGGGTAACTTTCCAGTAGCCATAAGGATATTGGGATTCCTATCAATGTTCAAGAGGAGTCAGGCATTGTCACCTATTAAAGCAGTGATCTCCGCGTGCCTCTGGATGTGTCAAAGGGATGTGAGTAATTCCGTTGAAATGAGTCGGTAACCTAGGGCTTTCTCTAGGGTCTAAATATTGGATTCAGACTTCCCTTCCTCTTGTGAGATGAAACACGAGCCTGTATTCAAGCCACTGCAAGGACATCCAGACAGCTTTTGAGACAGGTCTTCTCGGTTTGTATTCCACTTGAAGCAGCATACTCAGCGTCCCTCCAACATACCTATTGCTGACAGAAGCCTTTTCTTGACGTGCTTGTGGACAGTTTGCATATGTCTTGAGTCTAAGCTAGGGAATTCGCTCTCATCTTGAGAAGAATTGGGGTACATGGAGCATTTGTCGAGTTGCCGTGCTGAACTTAGTGTTCCTCTAGACTTGTGACGGTGTTCTCAGGGAAACTCTGGGGTGTCTGAAGGAAATCAAGGAACCTGATCCTGTTTGATGGGGAATGAGGGATGTCTCTGGAGTCAAGGCAGTGGAATCAGCCCTCATCTTGAGTTGATTTCGGATAGATGGAACACATTTGCGTTGCTGGGGTGGCCTCAGGGTCCCTCTAGCCTTGAGACAGTGTTCTTGGGGACTGTCTCGAGAACCATTAAGCAAGTCGAGGCTCCTTACATGTTTGATGGGGATCACGGAATTGCACTCCATGCAATGCAGGGAAACCGGGCCTCATCTCACTTCAGGGGGGAAGTCTCATGGTTTTTCTCGAGTTGAAGTGGAGATGTGGGGTGTACTCTCGAGTTATGGCGGGGATGGCCCTTCAAAACTTGTGTTTGTTCAGCGACGTCAGGACTCCTGTCTAGTTAGGAGGGACAACTCAGGAATCTCTTCAAGGCCTGGCAAGGCAAAAGGGACGCTTCTTCATGTGAGACAGGAGACCCAGTGTCCCTTTGCAGTAGCCACAGGGATATTGGGATTCCTATCAATGTTCATGAGGAGTCAGGCATTGTCACCTATTAAAGCAGTGATCTCCGCGTGCCTCTCGATGTGTCAAAGGGATGTGAGGAATTCCGTCGAAATGTGTCGGGAAACTAGGGCTTTCTCTAGGGTCTAAATATTGGATTCAGACTTCCCTTCCTCTTGTGAGATGAAACACGAGCCTGTATTCAAGCCACTGCAAGGACATCCGGACTCCTTTTGAGTCAGGTCTTCTTGGTTTGTATTCCACTTGAGGCAGCATACTCAGGGTCCCTCCCACATACCTATTGCTGACAGAAGCCTTTTCTTGAGGTGCTTGTGGACAGTTTGCATATGGCTTGAGTCTAAGCTAGGGAATTCGCTCTCATCTCGAGAAGAATTGGGGTACACAGAGCATTTGTCGAGTTGCCGTGCTGAACTTAGTGTCCTCTAGACTTGTGACGGTGTTCTCGGGGAAGCTCTGGGGTGTCTGAAGGAAATCAAGGAAACTGATCTTGTTTGATGCGGAAAGAGGGATGGCTCTTGAGTCAAGGCAGGGGAATCAGCCCTCATCTTGAGTTGATTTCGGATACATGGAACATATTTGCGTTGCTGGGGTGGCCTCAGGGTCCCTCTAGACTTGAGACAGTGTTCTTGGGGACTGTCTCGAGATCCATTAAGCAAGTCGAGGCTCCTTACATGTTTGATGGGGATCACGGAATTGCAGTGCATGCAATGCAGGGAAACCGGGCCTCATCTCACTTCGAGGGGGAAATCTCATGGTTTTTCTCGACTTGCGGTGGGGACGTGGGGTATACTCTCGAGTTATGGCGCAATGGCCCTTCATAACTTGTGTTCATTCAGTGACGTCAGGACTCCTCTCGAGTTATGAGGGACAACTCAGGTATCACTTGGAGGCTTGACAGGGCAAAAGCGAGGCTTCTGGAGGTGAGACAGGAGACCCATGTTCCCTTTCCAGTAGCCACAGTGATATTGGGATTCCTTTCAATGTTCAAGAGGAGTCAGGCATCGTCACATTTTGAAGCAGTGAACTCCGCATGCCTCTCGAAGTGGCAAAGGGATGTGAGGCATTCGACCGAAGTTACGTGGTGAACTAGCGATTTTACTAGGGTCTGCACATTGGATTCAGGCATCCCTTCATCTTGTGAGATGAGAGACGAGCCTGTATTCAAGCCACTGCAAGGAAACCCGGCCTCCTTTCGAGGCAGGGCTTCTCAATGTATATTCCACTTGAGGCAGCAAACTCAGGGTCCCTCCCACATAGCTATTGCTGAGAAAAGCCTCCTATTGAGCTGCTTGTGGAAAGGTGGCATACGTCTTGAATCTAAGCCAGGGAATCAGCACTCATCTCGAGAAGATTTGGGGTACACGGAGCATTCCTTGAGTTGCTGTGCTGAAATTGGTGTTCTTCTAGATTTGGAACAGTGTTCTCGGGGAATCTCTGGAATTGCCTAAAGGAAGTCAACCACTGGTCGTGTTTTATGGGGAACGGGGGATGGCTCCGGAGTCAATGCAGGGGAATCAGGCATCATCTCAATTTGATTTGGGGTACATGGAGCTCCTTCACGTTGCTGATATAACCTCATTGTCCCTCTAAACTTGTTACAGTGTTCTTGGGCACTGTCATGAGATCCATCAAGCAAATCGAGGCTCCTTACAAGTTTGATGGGGATCACGGAATTGCTATGCATGCAATGTAGGGGAATCGGGCCTCATCTCGCTTGGAGGGGGAAGTCTCATTGTTTTCTCGAGTTGCGGCGGGCTCCTGGGATATATTCTGGAGTTACGTCGGGGATGGCCCTTCAAACTCGTGTTTGTTCAGCGACGTCAGGACTCCTGTCTAGTTAGGAGGGACAACTCAGGAATCTCTTCAGGGCTTGGCAGGGCAAAAGCGACGATTTTGGAGGTGAGACGGGAGACCCAGGGTAACTTTCCAGTAGCCACAGTGATATTGGGATTCCTATGAATGTTCAAGAGGAGTCAGGCATCTTCACCTTGTGAAGCAGTGAACTCCGAGTGCCTCTCGAGGTGTCCAACGGATTTGAGGCATTCGACCAAAATTACGCGGTGAACTAGCGTTTTTACTAGGGTCTCCAAAGGGATTTCTGTCATCCCTTTATCTTGTGAGATGAAAGACGAGCCTGTGTTCAAGCCACTGCAATGAAATCCGGCCTCCTTTCAAGTCAGAGCTTCTCGGTGTATATTCCAATTGAGGCAGCAAACTCAGCGTCCCTCCCTCATACCTATGGCAGAGAGAAGCCTTCTCTTGTGGTGCTTGTGGAATGTTGGCACGCGTCTTGAGTTTAAGCCATGGAATCAGCTCTCCCCTCGGGACGTTTTGGTGTACACGGAGCATTCCACGAGTTGCAGTGCTGAACTTGGTATTCCTCTAGACTTGTGACGGTATTCTCAGGGAATATCTGGAGGTGCCTAAAGGAAGTCAAGCCACTGGTCTTGTTTGATGGGGAACGGGGGATGGCTCCAGTGTCAATGCAGGGTAACCGAGCCTCATCCCGAGTTGATTTGGGTTACATGAAGCTGCTTCTGGTTGCTGGGGTGACCTCAGGTTCCCTCTAGACTTGTGAGAGTGTTCTTTGGGACTGTCTCGAGATCCATCAAGCAAGTCGCGGCTCCTTACATGTTTAATGGGGATAACGGAATTGCTCTGCATGCAATGCAGGTGAATCGGGCCTCCTCTAGCTTCGAGGGGGAAGTCTAATAGTTTTTCTCGAGTTGCAGCGGGGACTTGGGATATATTCTCGAGTTACGGCGGGGATGGCCCTTCAAACTTGTGTTTGTTCAGCGACGTCAGGGCTCCTGTCTAGTTAGGAGGGACAACTCAGGAATCTCTTCAAGGCTTGGCAAGGCAAAAGGGACGCTTCTTGAGGTGAGACAGGAGACCCAGTGTCCCTTTGCGGTAGCCACAGGAATACTGGGATTCCTATCAATGTTCAAGAGGAGTCAGGCATCTTCACCTTCTGAAGCAGTGAACTCCGCATGCCTCTCGAGGTGTCAAACGGATGTGAGGCATTCCCTTGAAATGAGGCGGAGACCTATGGCTTTCTCTAGTGTCTCCACCGGAAATGCAGATATCCCTTCATCTTGATAGAAGAAAGAGGAGCCTGTATTCAAGCCACTGCAAGGAAACCCGGCCTCCTTTCGAGTCAGGGCTTCTCGCTGTATATTCCACTTGAGGCAGCAAACTCAGGGTCCCTCCGACATACCTATTCCTGAGAGAGGCCTCCTCTTGAGGTGCTTGTGGAAAGTTGGCATACGTCTTGAGTCTAAGCCAGGGAATCGGCTCTCCTCTCGGGACGATTTGGGGTACACGGAGCATTCCTAGAGTTCCTGTTCTGAACTGGCTGTTCCTCTAGACTTGGGACTGTGTGCTCGTGGAATCTCTGGAGTTGCCTAAAGGAAGTCAAGCCACTGGTCGTGTTTGATGGGGAACACGGGATGGCTCTGGAGTCAATGCAGGGGAATCAGGCCTCATCTCGAGATGATTTCGGGTACATGAAGCTACTTCTGGTGGCTGGGGTGACCTCAGGTTCCCTCTAGACTTGTGAGAGTGTTCTTTGGGACTGTCTCGAGATCCATCAAGCAAGTCGAGGCTCCTTACTTGTTTGATGGAGATCACGGAATTGCTCTGCATGCAATGAAGGGGAATCGGGCCTCATCTCGCTTCTAGGGGGAAGTCTCATGGTTTTTCTCGAGTTGCGGCGGGGACCTGGGATAGATTCTCGAGTTACGGCGGAGATGGCCCTTCAAACTCGTGTTTGTTCAGCGACGTCAGGACTCCTGTGTATTTAGGGGGGACAACTCAGGAATCTCTTCAAGCCTTGGCAAGGCAAAAGGGACGCATCTGGAGGTCAGTAAGGAGACCCAGGGTAACTTTCCAGGAGCCTCAGGGATATTGGGATTCCTATCAATGTTCAAGAGGGTCAGGCATTGTCACTTATTAAAGCAGTGATCTCCGCGTGCCTCTCGATGTGTCAAAGGGATATGAGGAATTCCGTCGAAATGAGTCGGGATCCTAGGGCTTTCTCTAGGGTCTAAATATTGGATTCAGACATCCCTTCCTCTTGTGAGATGAAACACGAGCCTGTATTCAAGCCACTGCAAGGACATCCGGACTCCTTTTGAGTCAGGTCTTCTCGGTTTGAATTCCACTTGAGGCAGCATACTCAGGGTCCCTCCCACATACCTATTGCTGAGAGCAGCCTTTTCTTGAGGTGCTTGTGGACAGTTTGCATATGTCTTGAGTCTAAGCTAGGGAATATGCTCTCATCTCGAGATGAATTGGGGTACACGGAGCATTTGTCGAGTTGCTGTGCTGAACTTAGTGTTCCTCTAGACTTGTGACGGTGGTCTCGGGGAAGCTCTGGGGTGTCTGAAGGGAATCAAGGAAACTGATCTTGTTTGATGTGGAACGAGGGATGGCTCTGGAGTCAAGGCAGGGGAATCAGCCCTCATCTTGAGTTGATTTCGGATACATGGAACACATTTGCTTTGCTGGTGTGGCCTCAGGGTCCCTCTAGACTTGAGACAGTGTTCTTGGGGTCTGTCTCGAGATCCATTAAGCAAGTCGAGGCGCCTTACATGTTTGATGGGGATCACAGAATTGCAGTGCATGCAATGCAGGGAAACCGGGCCTCATCTCACTTCGAGGGGGAAGTCTCATGGTTTTTCTCGAGTTGTGGTGGGGACGTGGGGTATACTCTCGAGTTATGGCGAGGATGGCCCTTCAAAACTTGTGTTTGTTCAGTGACGTCAGGACTCCTCTCGAGTTAGGAGGGACAACTCAGGAATCACTTGGAGGCTTGACAGGGCAAAAGCAAGGCTTCTGTAGGTGAGACAGGAGACCCATGGTCCCTTTCCAGTAGCCACAGTGATATTGGGATCCTATCAATGTTCAAGAGGAGTCAGGCATTGCCACCTATTAAAGCAGTAATCTCCGCGTGCCTCTCGATGTGTCAAAGGGATGTGAGGAATTCCGTCGAAATGAGTCGGGAACCTAGGGCTTTCTCTACGGTCTAAATATTGGATTCAGACTTCCCTTCCTCTTGTGAGATGAAACACGAGCCTGTATTCAAGCCACTGCAAGGACATCCGGACTCCTTTTGAGTCAGGTCTTCTCGGTTTGTATTCCACTTGAGGCAGCATACTCAGCGTCTCTCCCACATACCTATTGCTGAGAGAAGCCTTTTCTTGAGGTGCTTGTGGACAGTTTGCATATGTCTTCAGTCTAAGCTAGGGAATTCGCTCTCATCTCGAGACGAATTGGGGTACACAGAGCATTTGTCGAGTTGCCCTGCTGAACTTAGTGTTCCTCTAGACTTGTGACGGTGGTCTCGGGGAAGCTCTGGGGTGTCTGAAGAAAATCAAGGAAACAGATCTTGTTTGATGCGGAACGAGGGATGGCTCTGGAGTCAAGGCAGGGGAATCAGCCCTCATCTTGAGTTGATTTCGGATACATGGAACACATTTGCGTTGCTGGGGTGGCCTCAGGGTCCCACTAGACTTGAGACAGTGTTCTTGGGGACTGTCTCGAGATCCATTAAGCAAGTCGAGGCTCCTTACATGTTTGATGGGGATCACGGAATTGCACTGCATGCAATGCAGGGAAACCGGGACTCATCTCACTTCGAGGGGGAAGTCTCATGGTTTTTCTGGAGGTGCGGTGGGGACGTGGGGTATACTCTCGAGTTATGGCGGGGATGGCCCTTCAAAACTTGTGTTTGTTCAGTGACGTCAGGACTCCTCTCGAGTTACGAGGGACAACTCAGGAATCACTTGGAGGCTTGACAGGGCAAAAGCGAGGCTTCTGGAGGGGAGACAGGAGACATATGGTCCCTTTCCAGTAGCCACAGTGATATTGGGATTCCTTTCAATGTTCAAGAGGACTCAGGCATCGTCACATTTTGAAGCAGTGAACTCCGCATGCCTCTCGAGGTGTCAAAGGGATGTGAGGCATTCGACCGAAGTTACGCGGTGAACTAGCGATTTTACTAGGGTCTCCACATTGGATTCAGACATCCCTTCATCTTGTGAGATGAAAGACGAGCCTGTATTCAAGCCCCTGCAAGGAAATCCGGCCTCCTTTTGAGGCAGGGCTTCTCGCTGTATATTCCACTTGAGGCAGCAAATTCAGGGTCCCTCCCACATAGCTATTGCTGAGAAAAGCCTCCTATTGAGGTGCTTGTGGATAGGTGGCATACGTCTTGAGTCTAAGCCAGGGAATCAGCACTCATTTCGAGAAGATTTGGGGTACACGGAGCATTCCTTGAGTTGCTGTGCTGAAATTGGTGTTCTTCTAGACTTGGAACGGTGTTCTCGGGGAACCTCTGGAATTGCCTAAAGGAAGTCAACCACTGGTCGTGTTTTATGGGGAACGGGGGATGGCTCCGGAGTCAATGCAGGGGAATCAGGCATCATCTCAATTTGATTTGGGGTACATGGAGCTCCTTCACGTTGCTGGAATAACCCCAGAGTCCCTCTAAACATGTGACAGTGTTCTTGGGCACTGTCATGAGATCCATCAAGCAAGTCGAGGCTCCTTACATGTTTGATGGGGATCACGGTATTGCTATGGAAGCAATGTAGGGGAATCGGGCCTCATCTCGCTTGGAAGGGGAAGTCTCATTGATTTCTCGAGTTGCGGCGGGCTCCTGGGATATATTCTCGAGTTACGTCGGGGATGACCCTTCAAACTTGTGTTTGTTCAGCGACGTCAGGACTCCTGTCTAGTTAGGAGGGAGAACTGAGGAATCTCTTCAAGGCTTGGCAGGGCAAATGGGACGCTTTTGGAGGTGAGACGGGAGACCCAGGGTAACTTTCCAGTAGCCACAGGGATATTGGGATTCCTATCAATGTTCAAGAGGAGTCAGGCATCTTCACCTTCTGAAGCAGTGAATTCCGCATGCCTCTCGAGCTGTCAAACGGATGTGAGGCATTCCCTCGAAATGAGGCGGAGACCTATGGCTTTCGCTCGTGTCTCCACCGAAAATGCAGACATCCCTTCATCTTGATAGAAGAAAAAGGAGCCTGTATTCAAGCCACTGCAAGGAAACCCAGCCTCCTTTCGAGTCAGGGCTTCTCGCTGTATATTCCACTTGAGGCAGCAAACTCAGGGTCTCTCCCACATACCTATTCCTGAGAGAGGCCTCCTCCTGACGTGCTTGTGGAAAGTTGGCATACGTCTTGAGTCTAAGCCAGGGAATCGGCTCTCTTCTCGGGACGATTTGGGGTACACAGAGCATTCCTAGAGTTCCTGTTCTGAACTTGCTGTTCCTCTAGACTGGGGACTGTGTGCTCGTGGAATCTCTGGAGTTGCCTAACGGAAGTCAAGCCACTTGTCGTGTTTGATGGGGAACACGGGATGGCTCTGGAGTCAATGCAGGGGAGTCAGGCCTCATCTCGAGATGATTTCGGGCACATGAAGCTACTTCTGGTGCCTGGGGTGACCTCAGGTTCCCTTTGACTTGTGAGAGTGATCTTTGGGACTGTCTCGAGATCCATCAAGCAAGTCGAGGCTCCTTACTTGTTTGATGGGGATCACGGAATTGCTCTGCATGCAATGAAGGGGAATCGGGCCTCATCTCGCTTCTAGGGGGAAGTCTCATGGTTTTCTCGAGTTGCGGTGGGGACTTGGGACATATTCATGATTTACAGCGTCGATGGCCCTTCAAACTCGTGTTTGTTCAGCGACGTCAGGACTCCTGTGTAGTTAGGAGGGACAACTCAGCAATCTCTTCAAGCCTTGGCAAGGAAAAAGGGACGCTTCTGGAGGTCAGACAGGAGAGCAAGGGTAACTTTCCAGTAGCCACAGGGATATTGGGATTCCTATCAATGTTCAAGAGGAGTCAGGCATTGTCACCTATTAAAGCAGTGATGTCCGCGTGCCTCACGATGTGTCAAAGGGATGTGAGGAATTCCGTCGAAATGAGTCGGGAAGCTAGGGCTTTCTCTAGGGTCTAAATATTGTATTCAGACCTCCCTTCCTCTTGTGAGATGAAACACGAGCCTGTATTCAAGCCACTGCAAGGACATGCGGACTTCTTTTGAGTCAGGTCTTCTCGGTTTGTATTCCACTTGAGGCAGCATATTCAGGGTCCCTCCCACATACCTATTGCTGAGAGCAGCCTTTTCTTGAGGTGCTTGTGGACAGTTTGCGTATGTCTTGAGTCTAAGCTAGGGAATTCGCTCTCATCTCGAGACAAATTGGGGTACATGGAGCATATGTCCAGTTGCCGTGCTGAACTTAGTGTTCCTCTAGACTTGTGACGGTGTTCTCAGGGAAGCTCTGGGGTGTCTGAAGGAAATCAAGGAAACTGATCTTGTTTGATGGGGAACGAGGGATGGCTCTGGATTCAAGGCAGGGGAATCAGCCCTCATCTTGAGTTGATTTCGGATACATGGAACACATTTGCATTGCTGGGGTGGCCTCAGGGTCACTCTAGACTTGAGACAGTGTTCTTGGGGACTGTCTCGAGATCCATGAAGCAAGTCGAGGCTCCTTACATATTTGATGGGGATCAGGGAATTGCACTGCATGCAATGCAGGGAAACCGGGCCTCATCTCACTTCGAGGGGGAAGTCTCATGGTTTATCTCGAGTTGTGGTGGGAACGTGGGGTATACTCTCGAGTTATGGCGGGGATGGCCCTTCAAAACTTATGTTTGTTCAGTGACGTCAGGACTCCTCTCGAGTTACGAGGGACAACTCAGAAATCACTTGGAGGCTTGACCGGGCAAAAGCGAGGCTTCTGGAGGTCAGACAGGAGACCCATGGTCCCTTTCCAGTATCCACAGTGATATTGGGATTCCTTTCAATGTTCAAGTGGAGTCAGGCATCGGCACATTTTGAAGCAGTGAACTCCGCATGCCTCTTGAGGTTTCAAAGGGATGTGAGGCATTCGACCGGAGTTACGCGGTGAACTAGCGATTTTACTAGGGTCTCCACATTGGATTCAGACATCCCTTCATCTTGTGAGATGAAAGACGAGCCTGTATTCAAGCCACTTCAAGGAAATCCGGCCTCCTTTTGAGGCAGGGCTTCTCAATGTATATTCCACTTGAGGCAGCAAACTCATTGTCCCTCCCACATAGCTATTGCTGAGAAAAGCCTCCTATTGAAGTGCTTGTGGAAAGGTGGCATATGTTTTGAGTCTAAGCCAGGGAATCAGCACTCATCTCGAGAAGATTTGGGGTACATGGAGCATTCCTTGAGTTGCTGTGCTGAAATTGGTGCTCTTCTATACTTGGAACGGTGTTCTCGGGGAATCTCTGGAATTGCCTAAAGGAAGTCAACCACTGGTCGTGTTTTATGGGGAACGGGGGATGGCTCCGGAGTCAATGCAGGGGAATCGGGCATCATCTCAAGTTGATTTGGGGTACATGGAGCTCCTTCACGTTGCTGGAGTAACCTCAGTGTCCCTCTAAACTTGTGACAGTGTTCTTGGGCACTGTCATGAGATCCATCAAGCAAGTCGAGGCTTCTTACATGTTTGATGGGGATCACGGAATTGCTATGCATGCAATGTAGGGGAATCGGGCCTAATCTCTCTTGGAGGGGGAAGTCTAATAGTTTTTCTCGAGTTGCAGCGGGGACATGGGATATATTCTCTAGTTACCTTGGGGATGGCTCTTGAAACTCGTGTTTGTTCAGCGACGTCAGGACTCCTGTCTAGTTCGGAGGGACAACTCAGGAATCTCTTCAAGGCTTGGCAAGGCAAAAGGGACGCTTCTTGAGGTGAGACAGGAGACCAAGTGTCCCTTTGCAGTATCCACAGGGATATTGGGGTTCCTATCAATGTTCATGAGGAGTCAGGCATCTTCACCTTCTGAAGCAGTGAACTCCGCATGCCTCTCGATGTGTCAAATGGATGTTAAGCATTCCCTCGAAATGAGGCGGGGACCTATGGCTTTCTCTAGTGTCTCCACCGGAAATGAAGACATCCCTTCATCTTGATAGAAGAAAGAGGAGCCTGTATTCAAGCCACTGCAAGGACATCCGCACTCCTTTTGAGTAAGGTCTTCTCGGTTTGTATTCCACTTGAGGCAGCATACTCAGGGTACCTCCCACATACCTATTGCTGAGAGAAGCCTTTTCTTGAGGTGCTTGTGGACAGTTTGCAAATGTCTTGAGTCTAAGCTAGGGAATCCGCTCTCATCTCGAGGCGAGTTCGGGTACACGGAGCATTTGTCGAGGTGCCGTGCTGAACTTAGTGTTCCTCAAGACTTGTGACTGTGTTCTCGGGGAAGCTCTGAGGTGTCTGTTGGAAATCAAGGAAACAGATCTTGTTTGATGGGGAAAGAGGGATGGCTCTGGAGTCAAGGCAGGGGAATCAGCCCTAATCTTGAGTTGATTTCGGATACATGGAACACATTTGCTTTGCTGGGGTGGCCTCAGGGTCCCTCTAGACTTGAGACAGTGTTCTTGGGGACTGTCTCGAGATCCATTAAGCAAGTTGAGGCTCCTTACATGTTTGATGGGGATCACGGAATTGCACTGCATGCAATGCAGGGAAACCGGGCCTCATCTCACTTCGAGGGGGAAGTCTCATGGTTTTTCTCGAGTTGCTGTGGGGACGTGGGGTATACTCTCGAGTTATGGCGGGGATGGCCCTTCAAAACTTGTGTTTGTTCAGTGACGTCAGGACTCCTCTCGAGTTACGAGGGACAACTCAGGAATCACTTGGAGGCTTGACAGGGCAAAAGCGAGGTTTCTGGAGGTGAGGCAGGAGACCCATGATCCCTTTCCAGTAGCCACAGTGATATTGGGATTCCTTTCATTGTTCAAGAGGAGTCAGTCATCGTCACATTTTGAAGCAGTGAACTCCACATGCCTCTCGAAGTGTCAAAGGGATGTGAGGCATTCGACCGAAATTACGCGGTGAACTACCGATTTTACTACGGTCTCCACATTGGATTCAGACATCCCTTCATCTTGTGAGATGAAAGACGAGCCTGTATTCAAGCCACTGCAAGGAAATCCGGCCTCCTTTTGAGGCAGGGCTTCTCGCTGTATATTCCACTTGAGGCAGCAAACTCAGGGTTCCTCCCACATAGCTATTGCTGAGAAAAGCCTCCTATTGAGGTGCTTGTGGATAGGTGGCATACGTCTTGAGTCTAAGCCAGGGAATCAGCACTCATCTTGAGAAGATTTGGTGTACACGGAGCATTCCTTGAGTTGCTGTGCTGAAATTGGTGTTCTTCTAGACTTGGAACGGTGTTCTCGGGGAATCTCTGGAATTGCCTAAAGGAAGTCAACCACTGATCGTGTTTTATGGGGAACGGGGGATGGCTCTGCGTCAATGCAGGGGAATCGTGCCTCATCTCGCTTCTAGGGGGAAGTCTCATGGTTTTTCTCGAGTTGCGGCGGGGAATTGGGATATATTCTCGAGTTACAGCGGAGATGGACCTTCAAACTCGAGTTTGCTCAGCGACCTCAGGACTCCTGTGTAGGTAGGAGGGACAACTCAGGAATCTCTTCAAGCCTTGTCAAGGCAAAAGGGACGTTTCTAGAGGTCAGACAGGAGACCCAGGGTAACTTTCCAGTAGCCACAGTGATATTGGGATTCCTATCAATGTTCAAGAGGAGTCAGGCATCTTCACATTGTGAAGCAGTGAACTCCGAGTGCCTCTCGAGGTGTCCAAGGGATGTGAGGCATTCGACCGAAATTACGCGGTGAACTAGCGTTTTTACTAGGGTCTCCAAAGGGATTTCCGACATCCCTTTATCTTGTGAGATGAAAGACGAGCCTGTATTCAAGCCACTGCAATGAAATCCGGCCTCCTTTCAAGTCAGAGATTCTCGGTGTATATTCCATTAGAGGCAGCAAACTCAGCGTCCCTCCTTCATACCTATTGCAGAGAGAAGCCTTCTCTTGTGGTGCTTGTGGAATGTTGGCATGCATCTTGAATCTAAGCCATGGAATCTGCTCTCCCTTCCGGACGACTTGGTGTACACAGAGCATTCCTCGATTTGCAGTGCTGAACTTGGTATTCCTCTAGACTTGTGACGGTATTCTCAGGGAATATCTGGAGGTGCCTAAAGGAAGTCAAGTCACTGGTCGTGTTTGATGGAGAAGGGGGGATGGCTCCGGTGTCAATGCAGGGGAACCGAGCCCCATCTCGGGTTGATTTGGGTTACATGAAGCTACTTCTGGTTGCTGGGGTGACCTCAGGTTCCCTCTAGACTTGTGACAGTGTTCTTGGGCACTGTCATGAGATCCATCAAGCAAGTCGAGGCTCCTTACATGTTTGATGGGGATCACGGAATTGCTATGCATGCAATGTAGGGGAATCTGGCCTCATCTCGCTTGGCGGGGGAAGTCTCATTGTTTTCTCGAGTTGCCGCGGGCTCCTGGGATATATTCTCGAGTTACCTAGGGGATGGCCCTTGAGACTCGTGTTTGTTCAGCGACGTCAGGACTCCTGTCTAGTTAGGAGGGACAACTCAGGAATCTCTTCAAGGCTTGGCAGGGCAAAAGGGACGCTTTTGAAGGTGAGACGGGAGACCCAGGTTAACTTTCCAGTAGCCATAGGGATATTGGGATTCCTATCAATGTTCAAGAAGAGTCAGGCATCTTCACCTTGTGAAGCAGTGAACTCCGAGTGCCTCTCGAGTTGTCCAAGGGATGTGAGGCATTCGACCGAAATTACGCGGTGAACTAGCGTTTTTACTAGGGTCTCCAAAGGGATTTCAGACATCCCTTTATGTTGTGAGTTGAAAGACGAGCCTGTATTCAAGCCACTGCAATGAAATCCGGCCTCCTTTCAAGTCAGAGCTTCTCGGTGTATATTCCAATTGAGGCAGCAAACTCAGCGTCCCTCCCTCATACCTTTTGCAGAGAGAAGCCTTCTCTTGTGGTGCTTGTGGAATGTTGGCATGCATCTTGAATCCAAGCCATGTAGTCAGCTCCCCCCTCGGGATGATTTGGTGTACACGGAGCATTCCTCGAGTTGCAGTGCTGAACTTGGTATTCCTCTAGACTTGTGACGGTATTCTCAGGGAATATCTGGAGGTGCCTAAAGGAAGTCAAGCCACTGGTCGTGTTTGATGGGGAACGGGGGTTGGCTCTGGTGTCAATGCAGAGGAACCGAGCCTCATCTCGAGTAGATTTGGGTTACATGAAGCTACTTCTGGTTGCTGGAGAGACATCAGGTTCTCTCTAGACTTGTGAGAGTGTTCTTTAGGACTGTCTCGAGATCCATCAAGCAAGTCGCGGCTCCTTACATGTTTGATGGGGATCACGGAATTGCTCTGCATGCAATGGAGGTGAATCGGTCCTCCGCTGGCTTCAAGGGGGAAGTCTAATAGTTTGTATCGAGTTGCAACGGGGACTTGGGGTATATTCTCGAGTTACAGCGGGGATGGCCCTTCAAACTCGTGTTTGTTCAGCGACGTCAGGAGTCCTGTCTAGTTAGGAGGGACAACTCAGGAATCTCTTCAAGGCTTGGCAAGGCAAAAGGGACGCTTCTTGAGGTGAGACAGGAGACCCAGTGTCCCTTTGCAGTAGCCACAGGGATATTGGGATTCTTATCAGTGTTCAAGAGGAGTCAGGCATCTTCACCTTCTGAAGCAGTGAACTCCGCATGCCTGTCGAGGTGTCAGACGGATGTGAGACATTCCCTCAAAATGAGGCGGGGACCTATGGCTTTCTCTAGTGTCTCCACCGGAAATGCAGACATCCCTTCATTTTGATAGAAGAAAGAGGAGCCTGTATTCAAGCCCCTGCAAGGAAACCCGGCCTCCTTTCAAGTCACGGCTTCTCGCTGTATATTCCACTTGAGGCAGCAAACTCAAGGTCCCTCCCACATACCTATTCCTGAGAGAGGCCTCCTCTTGAGGTGCTTGTGGAAAGTTGGCATACGTCTTGAGTCTAAGCCAGGGAATCGGCTCTCCTCTCGGGACGTTTTGGGGTACACGGAACATTCCTCGAGTTCCTGTTCTGAACTTGCTTTTCCTCTAGACTTGGGATGGTGTGCTCGTGGAATCTCTGGAGTTGCCTAAAGGAAGTCAAGCCACTGGTCGTGTTTGATGGGGAACAGGGGATGGCTCTGGAGTCAATGCAGGGGAATCGGGCCTCATCTCGAGATGATTTCGGGCACATGAAGCTACTTCTGGCGGCTGGGGTGACCTCAGGTTCCCTCTAGACTTGTGAGAGTGTTCTTTGGGACTGTCTCGAGATCCATCAAGCAAGTCGAGGCTCCTTACTTGTTTGATGGGGATCACGGAATTGCTCTGCATGCAGTGAAGTGGAATAGGGCCTCATTTCCCTTCAAGGGGAAGTCTCATGGTTTTTCTCGAGTTGAGGCGAGGACGTGGGATATATTCTCGAGTTACAGTGGAGATGGCCCTTCAAACTTGTGTTTGTTCAGCGACGTCAGGACTCCTGTCTAGTTAGTAGGGACAATTCAGAAATCTCTTCAAGCCTTGGCAAGGCAAAATGGACGCTTATGGAGGTCAGACAGGAGACCTAGGATAACTTTCCAGTAGCCACAGGGATATTGGGATTCCTATCAATGTTCAAGAGGAGTCAGGCATTGTCACCTATTAAAGCAGTGATCTCCGAGTGCCTCTCGATATGTCAAAGGGTTGTGAGGAATTCCGTCGAAATGAGTCGGCATCCTAGGGCTTTCTCTAGGGTCTAAATATTGGATTCAGACATCTCTTCCTCTTGGGAGATGAAACACGAGCCTGTATTAAAGCCACTGCAAGGGCATCTGGACTCCTTTTGAGTCAGGTCTTCTCGGTTTGTATTCCACTTGAGGCAGCATTCTCAGGGTCCCTCCCACATACCGATTGCTGAGAGAAGCCTTTTCTTGAGGTGCTTGTGGACAGTTTGCATATGTCTTGAGTCTAAGCTAGGGAATTCGGTCTCATCTCGAGACGAGTTGGGTTAAACGGGGCATTTGTCGAGTTACCGTGCTGAACTTAGTGTTCCTCTAGACTTGTGATGGTGTTCTCGGGGAAGCTCTGTGGTTTCTGAAGGAAATCAAAGAAATTGATCCTGTTTGATGGGGAACGAGAGATGGCTCTGGAGTCAAGGCAGGGTAATCAGCCCTCATCTTGATTTGATTTCAGATACATGGAACACATTTGCGTTGCTGGGGTGGCCTCAGGTCCCTCTAGACTTGAGACAGTGTTCTTGGGGACTGTCTCGAGATCCATTAAGCAAGTCGAGGCTCCTTACATGTTTGATGGGGATCACGGAATTGCACTGCATGCAATGCAGGGAAACCGGGCGCCATCTCACTTCGAGGGGGAAGTCTCATGGTTTTTCTTGAGTTGCGGTGTGGACGTGGGGTATACTCTCGAGTTATGGCGGGGATGGCCCTTCAAAATTTGTGTTTGTTCAGTGACGTCAGGACTCCTCTCGAGTTACGAGGGACAACTCAGGAATCACTTGGAGGCTTCTCAGGGCAAAAGCGAGGCTTCTGGAGGTGAGACCGGAGACCCATGGTTCCTTTCCCGTAGCCACAGTGATATTGGGATTCCTTTCAATGTACAAGAGGAGTCAGGCATCTTCTCATTTTGAAGCAGTGAACTCCGCATGCCATTCGAGGTGTCAAAGGGATGTCAGGCATTCGACCGAAATTACGCGGTGAACTAGCGATTTTACTAGGGTCTCCACATTGGATTCAGACATCCCTTCATCTTGTGAGATGAAAGACGAGCCTGTATTCAAGCCACTGAAAGAAAATCCGGCCTCCTTTTGAGTCAGGTCTTCTCACTGTATATTTTACTTGAGGCAGCAAACTCAGGGTCCCTCCCACATTGCTATTGCTGAGAAAAGCCTCCTATTGAGGTGCTTGTCATAGGGTGGCATAAGTCTTGAGTCTAAGCCAGGGAATCAGCACTCATCTCGAGAAGATTTGGGGTACACGGAGCATTCCTTGAGTTGCTGTGTTGAAATTGGTGTTCTTCTAGACTTGGAACACTGTTCTCGGGGAATCTCTGGAATTGCCTAAAGGAACTCAACCACTGGTCGTGTTTTATGGGGAACGGGGGATGGCTCCGGATTCAATGCAGGGGAATCGGGCATCATCTCAACTTGATTTGGAGTACATGGAGCTCCTTCACGTTGCTGGAATATCCTCAGTGTCCCTCTACACTTGTGACAGTGTTCTTGGGCACTGTCATGAGATCCATCAAGAAAGTCGAGGCTCCTTACATGTTTGATGGGGATCACGGTATTGCTCTGCATGCAATGAAGGGGAATCGGGCCTCATCTCGCTTCTAGGGGGAAGTCTCATGGTTTTTCTCGGGTTCGGCGGGGACGTGGGATAGATTCTCGAGTTACGGCGGAGATGGCTCTTCAAACTCGTGTTTGTTCAGTGACGTCAGGACTCCTGTGTATTTAGGGGGGACAACTCAGGAATCTCTTCAAGCCTTGGCAAGGCAAAAGGGACGCTTCTGGAGGTCAGACAGGAGACCCAGGGTAACTTTCCAGGAGCCACATGGATATTGGGATTCCTATCAATGTTCAAGAGGAGTCAGGTATTGTCACCTATTAAAGCAGTGATCTCCGCGTGCCACTCGATGTGTCACAGGGATGTGAGGAATTCCATCGAAATGAGTTGGGAACCTAGGGCTTTCTTAGGGTCTAAATATTGGATTCAGACATCCCTTCCTCTTGTGAGATGAAACACGAGCCTATTTTCAAGCCACTGCAAGGACATCCGCACTCCTTTTGAGTCAGGTCTTCTCGGTTTGTATTCCACTTGAGGCAGCATACTCAGTGTCCCTCCCACATACCTATTGCTGACAGAAGACTTTTCTTGAGGTGCTTTTGGACAGTTTGCATATGTCTTGAGTCTAAGCTAGGGAATTCGCTCTCATCTCGAGACGAGTTGTGGTACATGGAGCATTTGTCGAGTTGCCGTGCTGAACTTAGTGTTCCTCTAGACTTGTGACGGTGTTCTCGGGGAAGCTCTGGTGTGTCTGAAGGAATTCAAGGAAACTGATCTTGTTTGATGGGGAACGAGGGATGGCTCTGGAGTCAAGGCAGGGGAATCAGCCCTCATCTTGAGTTAATTTCGGATACATGGAACACATTTGCGTTGCTGGGGTGGCCTCAGGGTCCCTCTAGACTTGAGACAGTGTTCTTGGGGACTGTCTCGAGATCCATTATGCAAGTCGAGGCTCCTTACATGTTTGATGGGGATCGCAGAGTTGCACTGCATGCAATGCAGGGAAACCGGGCCTCATCTCACTTCGAGGGGGAAGTCTCATGGTTTTTCTCGAGTTGCGGTGGGGACGTGGGGTATACTCTCGAGTTATGGCGGGGATGGCCCTTCAAAACTTGTGTTTGTTCAGTGACGTCAGGACTCCTCTCGAGTTACGAGGGACAACTCAGGAATCACTTGGAGGCTTGACAGGGCAAAAGCGAGGCTTCTGGAGGTGAGACAGGAGACCCATGGTCCCTTTCCAGTAGCCACAGTGATATTGGGATTCCTTTCAATATTCAAGAGGAGTCAGGCATCGTCACATTTTGAAGCAGTGAACTCCGCATGCCTCTCGAGGTGTCAAAGGGTTGTGAGGAATTCGACCGAAATTACGCGGTGAACTAGCGATTTTACTAGGCTCTCCACATTGGATTCAGACATCCCTTCAACTTGTGAGATGAAAGACGAGCCTGTATTCAAGCCACTGCAAGGAAATCCGGCCTCCTTTTGAGGCAGGGCTTCTCGCTGTATATTCCACTTGAGGCAGCAAATTCAGGGTCCCTCCCACATAGCTATTGCTGAGAAAAGCCTCCTCTTGAGGTGCTTGTGGAAAGGTGGCATACGTCTTGAATCTAAGCCAGGGAATTAGCACTCATCTCGAGAAGATTTGGGGTACACGGAGCATTCCTTGAGTTGCTGTGCTGAATTTGGTGTTCTTCTAGCCTTGGAACGGTGTTTTCAGGGAATCTCTGGAATTGCCTAAAGGAAGTCAACCACTGGTCTTGTTTTATGGGGAACGGGGAATGGCTCCGGAGTCAATGCAGGGGAATCGGGCATCATCTCAAGTTGATTTGGGGTACATGGAGCTCCTTCACGTTGCTGGAATAACCTCAGTGTCCCTCTAAACTTGTGACAGTTTTCTTGGGCACTGTCATGAGATCCATCAAGCAAGTCGAGGCTCCTTACATGTTTGATGGGGATCACAGAATTGCTATGCATGCAATGTAGGGGAATCGGGCCTCATCTCGCTTGGAGGGGGAAGTCTCATTGTTTTCTCGAGTTGCGGCGGGCTCCTGGGATATATTCTCGTGTTACGTCGGGGATGGCCCTTCAAACTCATGTTTGTTCAGCGACGTCAGGACTCTTGTCTAGTTAGGAGGGACAACTCAGGAATCTCTTCAAGGCTTGGCAGGGCAAAAGAGACCCTTTTGGAGGTGAGACGGGAGACCCAGGGTAACTTTCCAGTAGCCACAGTGATATTGGGATTCCTATCAATGTTCAAGAGGAGTCAGGCATCTTCACCTTGTGAAGCAGTGAACTCCGAGTGCCTCTCGAGGTGTCCAAGGGATGTGAGGCATTCGACCAAAATTACGCGGTGAACTAGCGTTTTTACTAGGGTCTCCAAAGGGATTTCCGACATCCCTTTATCTTGTGAGATGAAAGACGAGCCTGTATTCAAGCCACTGCAATGAAATCCGGCCTCCTTTGAAGTCAGAGATTCTCGGTGTATATTCCAATTGAGGCAGCAAACTCAGCGTCCCTCCCTCATATCTATTTCAGAGAGAAGCCTTCTCTTGTGGTGCTTGTGGAATGTTGGCATGCGTCTTGATTCTAAGCCATGGAATCAGCTGTCACCTCGGGACGATTTGGTGTTCACGGAGCATTCCTCGAGTTGCAGTGCTGAACTTGGTATTCCTCTAGACTTGTGACGGTATTCTCAGGGAATATCTGGAGGTGCCTAAAGGAAGTCAAGCCACTGGTCGTGTTTGATGGGGAACGGGAGATGGCTCCGGAGTCAATGCAGGGGAACCGAGCCTCATCTCGAGTTGATATGGGTTACATGAAGCTACTTCTGGTTGCTGGCGGGACCTCAGGTTCCCTCTAGACTTGTGAGAGTGTTCTTTGGGACTGTCCCGAGATCCATCAAGCAAGTCGCGGCTCCTTACATGTTTGATGGGGATCACAGAATTGCTCTGCATGCAATGAAGGTGGATCGGGCCTCCTCTCGCTTCGAGGGGAAAACTAATAGTTTTTCTCGAGGTGCAGCGAGGACTTGGGATATATTCTCGAGTTACGGCGGGGATGGCCCTTCAAACTCGTGTTTTTTCAGCGACGTCAGGACTCCTGTCTAGTTACGAGGGACAACTCAGGAATCTCTTCAAGGCTTGGCAAGGCAAAAGGGACGCTTCTTGAGGTGAGACAGGAGACCCAGTGTCCCTTTGCGGTAGCCACAGGGATATTGGGATTCCTATGAATGTTCAAGAGAAGTCAGGCATCTTCACCTTCTGAAGCAGTGAACTCCACATGCCTCTCGAGGTGTCAAACGGATGTGAGGCATTCCCTCGAAATGAGCCGGGACCTATGGCTTTCTCTAGTGTCTCCACTGTAAATGCCGACATCCCTTCATCTTGATAGAAGAAAGAGGAGCCAGTATTCAAGCCACTGCAAGGAAACCCGGCCTCCTTTCTAGTCAGGGCTTCTCGCTGTATATTCCACTTGAGGCAGCAAACTAAGGGTCCCTTCCACATACCTATTCCTGAGAGAGGCCTCCTCTTGAGGTGCTTGTGGAAAATTGGCATAAGTCTTGAGTCTAAGCCAGGGAATCGGCTCTCCTCTTGGGACGATTTGGGGTACACGGAGCATTCCTCGAGTTCCTGTTCTGAACTTGCTGTTCCTCTAGCCTTGGGACGGTGTGCTCGTGGAATCTCTGGTGTTGCCTAAAGGAAGTCAAGCCACTGGTCGTGTTTGATGGGGAACAGGGGTGGCTCTGGAGTCAATGCCTGGGAATCGGGCATCATCTCAAGTTGATTTCGGGAACATGGAGCTCCTTCTGGTGGCTGGGGTGACCTCAGGTTCCCTCTAGACTTGTGAGAGTGTTCTTTGGGACTGTCTCGAGATCCATCAAGCAAGTCGAGGCTCCTTACTTGTTTGATGGGGATCACGGAGTTGCTCTGCATGCAATGCAGGTGAATCGGGACGCCTCTCCCTTCGAGGGGGATGTCTAATAGTTTTTATCGAGTTGCAGCGGGGACTTGGGATATATTCTCGAGTTACGGCGGGGATGGCCCTTCAAACTTGTGTTTGTTCAGCGACGTCAGGACTCCTGTCTAGTTAGGAGGGACAACTAAGGAATCTCTTCAAGGCTTGGCAAGGCAAAAGGGACGCTTCTTGAGGTGAGACAGGAGACCCAGTGTCCCTTTGCAGTAGCCACAGGGATATTGGGATTCCTATCAATGTTCAAGAGGAGTCAGGCATCTTCACCTTCTGAAGCAGTGAACTCTGCATGCCTCTCGAGGTGTCAAACGGATATGAGGCATTCCCTCGAAATGAGTCGGGGACCTATGTCTTTCTCTAGCGTCTCCACCGGAAATGCAGACATCCCTTCATCTTGATAGAAGAAAGAGGAGCCTGTATTCAAGCCACTGCAAGGAAAGCCGGCCTCCTTTCTAGTCAGGGCTTCTCGCTGTATATTCCACTTGAGGCAGCAAAATCAGGGACCCTCCCACATACCTATTCCTGAGAGAGGCCTCCTCTTGAGGGGCTTGTGGAAAGTTGGCATACTTCTTGAGTCTAAGCCAGGGAATCGGCTCTGCTCTCTGGACGATTTGGGGTACATGAAGCATTCCTCGAGTTCCTGTTCTGAACTTGCTGTTCCTCTAGACTTGGGACGGTGTGCTCGTGGAATCTCTGGAGTTGCCTAAAGGAAGTCAAGCCACTGGTCGTGTTTGATGGGGAACCGGGGATGGCTCTGGAGTCAATGCAGGGGAATCTGGCCTCATCTCGAGATGATTTCGTGTACAGGAAGCTCCTTCTGGTGGCTGGGGTGACCTCAGGTTCCCTCTAGACTTGTGAGAGTGTTCCTTGGGACTGTCTCGAGATCCATCAAGCAACTCGAGGCTCCTTACTTGTTTGATGGGGATCACGGAATTGCTCTGCATGCAATGAAGGGGAATCGGGCCTCATCTCGCTTCTAGGGGGAAGTCTCATGGTGTTTCTCGAGTTGCGACGGGGAATTGCGATATATTCTCGAGTTACCGCGGGAATGGCCCTTCAAACTCGTGTTTGTTCAGCGACATCAGGACTGCTGTGTAGTTAGGAGGGAGAACTCCAGAATCTCTTCAAGCCTTGGCAAGGCAAAAGGGACCCTTTTGGAGGTGAGACAGGAGACCCAGGGTAACTTTCCAGTAGCCACAGTGATATTGGGATTCCTATCAATGTTCAAGAGGAGTCAGGCATCTTCACCTTGTGAAGCAGTGAACTCCGAGTGCCTCTCGAGGTGTCCAAGGGATTTGAGGCATTCGACCAAAATTACGCGGTGAACTAGCGTTTTTACTAGGGTCTCCAAAGGTATTTCAGACATCCCTTTATCTTGTGAGATGAAAGACGAGCCTGTATTCAAGCCACTGCAATGAAATCCGGCCTCCTTTCAAGTCAGAGTTTCTCGGTGTATATTCCAATTGAGGCAGCAAACTCAGCGACCCCCCTCATACCTATTGCAGAGAGAAGCCTTCTCTTGTGGTGCTTGTGGAATGTTGGCATGCGTCTTGAGTCTAAGCCATGGAATCAGCTCTACCCTCGGGACGATTTGGTGTACACGGAGTATTCCTCGAGTTGCAGTGCTGAACTTGGTATTCCTCTAGACTTGTGACGGTATTCTCAGGGAATATCTGGAGGTGCCTAAAGGAAGTCAAGCCACTGGTCGTGTTTGATGGGGAACGGGGGATGGCTCCAGTGTCAATGCAGGGTAACCTAGCCTCATCCTGAGTTGATTTGGGTTACATGAAACTGCTTCTGGTTGCTGGCGTGACGTCAGGTTCCCTCTAGACTTGTGAGAGTGTTCTTTGTGACTGTCTCGAGATCCATCAAGCAAGTCGCGGCTCCTTACATGTTTGATGGGGATTACCGAATTGCTCTGCATGCAATGCAGGTGAATCGGGCCTCCTCTCGCTTCGAGGGGAAGTCTAATAGTTTTTCTCGAGTTCCAGCGGGGACTTGGGATATATTCTCGAGTTAAGGCGGGGATGGCCCTTCAAACTTGTGTTTGTTCAGCGACGTCAGGGATCCTGTCTAGTTAGGAGGGACAACTCAGGAATCTCTTCAAGGCTTGGCCAGGTAAAAGGGACGCTTCTTGAGGTGAGACAGGAGACCCAGTGTCCCTTTGCGGTAGCCACAGTGATATTGGGATTCCTATCAATGTTCAAGAGGAGTCAGGCATCTTCACCTTCTGAAGCAGTGAACTCCGCATGCCTCTCGAGGTGTCAATTGGATGTGAGGCATTCCCTCGAAATGAGGCGGAGACCTATGGCTTTCTCTAGTGTCTCCACCGGAAATGCAGATATCCCTTCATCTTGATAGAAGAAAGAGGAGCCTGTATTCAAGTCACTGCAAGGGAACCCGGCCTCCTTTCGAGTCAGGGCTTCTCGCTGTATATTTCACTTGAGGCAGCAAACTCAGGGTCCCTCCGACATACCTATTCCTGAGAGTGGCCTCCTCTTGAGGTGCTTGTGGAAAGTTGGCATACGTCTTGAGTCTAAGCCAGGGAATCGGCTCCCCTCTCGGGACGATTTGGGGTACACGGAGCATTCCTAGAGTTCTTGTTCTGAACTTGCTGTTCCTCTAGACTTGGGACTGTGTGCTCGTGGAATCTCTGGAGTTGCCTAAAGGAAGTCAAGCCACTGGTCGTGTTTGATGGGGAACACGGGATGGCTCTGGAGTCAATGCAGGGGAATCAGGCCTCATCTCGAGATGATTTCGGGTACATGAAGCTCCTTCTGGTGGCTGGGGTGACCTCAGGTTCCCTCTAGACTTGTGAGAGTGTTCTTTGGGACTGTCTCGAGATCCATCAAGCAAGTCGAGGCTCCTTACTTGTTTGATGGAGATCACGGAATTGCTCTGCATGCAATGAAGGGGAATCGGGCCTCATCTCGCTTCTAGGGGGAAGTCTCATGGTTTTTCTCGAGTTGCGGCGGGGACCTGGGATAGATTCTCGAGTTACGGCGGAGATGGCCCTTCAAACTCGTGTTTGTTCAGCGACGTCAGGACTCCTGTGTATTTAGGGGGGACAACTCAGGAATCTCTTCAAGCCTTGGCAAGGCAAAAGGGACGCAACAGGAGGTCAGAAAGGAGACCCAGGGTAACTTTCCAGGAGCCTCAGGGATATTGGGATTCCTATCAATGTTCAAGAGGAGTCAGGCATTGTCACCTATTAAAGCAGTGATCTCCGCGTGCCTCTCGATGTGTCAAAGGGATGTGAGGAATTCCATCGAAATGAGTTGGGAACCTAGGGCTTTCTTAGGGTCTAAATTTTGGATTCAGATATCCCTTCCTCTTGTGAGATGAAACACGAGCCTGTATTCAAGCCACTGCAAGGACATCCGCACTCCTTTTGAGTCAGGTCTTCTCGGTTTGTATTCCACTTGAGGCAGCATACTCAGGGTCCCTCCCACATACCTATTGCTGACAGAAGCCTTTTCTTGACGTGCTTTAGGACAGTTTGCATATGTCTTGAGTCTAAGCTAGGGAATTCGCTCCAATCTCGAGACGAGTTGTGGTACAAGGAGCATTTGTCGAGTTGCCGTGCTGAACTTAGTGTTCCTCTAGACTTGTGACGGTGTTCTCGGGGAAGCTTTGGGGTGTCTGAAGGAAATCAAGGAAACTGATCTTGTTTGATGTGGAACGAGGGATGGCTGTGGAGTCAAGGCAGGGGAATCAGCCCTCATCTTGAGTTGATTTCGGATACATGGAACACATTTGCGTTGCTGGGGTGGCCTCAGGGTCCCTCTAGACTTGAGACAGTGTTCTTGGGGACTGTCTCGAGATCCATTAAGCAAGACGAGGCTCCTTACATGTTTGATGGGGATCACGGAATTGCACTGCATGCAATGCAGGGAAACCGGGCCTCATCTCACTTCGAGGGGGAAGTCTCATGGTTTTTCTCGAGTTGCGGTGGGGACGTGCGGTATGCTCTCGAGGTATGGCGGGGATGGCCCTTCAAAACTTGTGTTTGTTCATTGCCGTCAGGACCCCTCTGGAGTTACGAGGGACAACTCAGGAATCACTTGGAGGCTTGACAGGGCAAAAGCGAGGCTTCTGGAGGTGAGACAGGAGACCCATGGTCCCTTTCCAGTAGCCACAGTGATATTGGGATTCCTTTCAATATTCAAGAGGAGTCAGGCATCGTCACATTTTGAAGCAGTGAACTCCGCATGCCTCTCGAAGTGTCAAAGGGATGTGAGGCATTCGACCGAAATTACGCGGTGAACTAGCGATTTTACTAGGCTCTCCACATTGGATTCAGACATCCCTTCAACTTGTGAGATGAAAGACGAGCCTGTATTCAAGTCACTGCAAGGAAATCCGGCCTCCTTTTGAGGCAGAGTTTCTCACTGTATATTCCACTTGAGGCAGCAAATTCAGAGTCCCTCCCACATAGCTATTGCTGACAAAAGCCTCCTCTTTAGGTGCTTGTCGAAAGGTGGCATACGTCTTGAGTCTAAGCCAGGGAATCAGTACTCATCTCGAGAAGATTTGGGGTACACGGAGCATTCCTTGAGTTGCTGTGCTGAATTTGGTGTTCTTCTAGCCTTGGAACGGTGTTTTCAGGGAATCTCTGGAATTGCCTAAAGGAAGTCAACCACTGGTCGTGTTTTATGGGGAACGGGGAATGGCTCCGGAGTCAATGCAGGGGAATCGGGCATCATCTCAAGTTGATTTGGGGTACATGGAGCTCCTTCACGTTGCTGGAATAACCTCAGTGTCCCTCTAAACTTGTGACAGTGTTCTTGGGCACTGTCATGAGATCCATCAAGCAAGTCGAGGCTCCTTACATGTTTGATGGGGATCAAGGAATTGCTCTGCATGCAATAAAGGGGAATCGGGTCTCATCTCGCTTATGGGGGAAGTCTCATGGTTTTTCTCGAGTTGCGGCGGGACTTGGGATATATTCTCGAGTTACGTCGGGGATGGCCCTTCAAACTCGTGTTTGTTCAGCGACGTCAGGACTCCTGTCTAGTTAGGAGGGAGAACTCAGGAATCTCCTCAAGCCTTGGCAAGGCAAAAGGGACGCTTCTGGAGGTCAGACAGGAGACCCAGGATAACTTTCCAGTAGGCACAGGGATATTGGGATTCCTATCAATGTTCAAGAGGAGTCAGGCATCTTCACCTTGTGAAGCAATGAACTCCGAGTGCCTCTCGAGGTGTCCAAGGGATGTGAGGCATTCGACCGAAATTACGCGGTGAACTAGCGTTTTTACTAGGGTCTCCAAAGGGATTTCAGACATCCCTTTATCTTGTGAGATGAAAGACGAGCCTGTATTCAAGCCACTGCAATGAAATCCGGCCTCCTTTCAAGTCAGAGCTTCTCGGTGTATATTCCAATTGAGGCAGCAAACGCAGCGTCCCTCCCTCATACCTATTGCAGAGAGAAGCCTTCTCTTGTGGTGCTTGTGGAATGTTGGTATGCGTCTTGAGTCTAAGCCATGGAATCAGCTCTCCCCTCGGGACGATTTGGTGTACAGGGAGCATCCCGCGAGTTGCAGTGCTGAACTTGGTATTCCTCTAGACTTGTGACGGTATTCTCAGGGAATATCTGGAGGTGCCTAAATGAAGTCAAGCCACTGGTCATGTTTGATGGGGAACGGGAGATGGCTCCGGTGTCAATGCAGGGGAACCGAGCCTCATCTCGAGTTGATTTGGGTTACATGAAGCTACTTCTGGTTGCTGGGGTGACCTCAGGTTCCCTCTAGACTTGTGAGAGTGTTCTTTGGGACTGTCTCGAGATCCATCAAGCAAGTCGAGGCTCCTTACATGTTTGATGGGGATCACGGAATTGCTCTGCATGCAATGCAGGTGAATCGGGCCTCCTCTCGGGGGGATGTCTAATAGTTTTTCTCGATTTGCAGCGGGGACTTGGGATATATTCTCGAGTTACGGCGGGGATGGCCCTTCAAACTTGTGTTTGTTCAGCGACGTCAGGACTCCTGTCTAGTTAGGCGGGACAACTCAGGAATCTCTTCAAGGCTTGGCAAGGCAAAAGGGACGCTTCTTGAGGTGAGACAGGAGACCCAGTGTCCCTTTGCAGTAGCCACAGGGATATTGGGATTCCTATCAATGTTCAAGAGGAGTCAGGCATCTTCACCTTCTGAAGCAGTGAACTCTGCATGCCTCTCGAGGTGTCAAAGGGATGTGAGGCATTCCCTCGAAATGAGGCGGGGACCTATGGCTTTCTCTCGTGTCTCCACCGGAAATGCAGACATCCCTTCATCTTGATAGAAGAAAGAGGAGCCTGTATTCAAGCCACTGCAAGGAAACCCGGCCTCCTTTCTAGTCAGGGCTTCTCGCTGTATATTCCACTTGAGGCAGCAAAATCAGGGTCCCTCCCACATACCTATGCCTGAGAGAGGCCTCCTCTTGAGGTGCTTGTGGAAAGTTGGCATACGTCTTTAGTCTAAGCCAGAGAATCGGCTCTCCTCTCGGCATGATTTGGGGTACATGGAGCATTCCTCGAGTTTCTGTTTTGAACTTGCTGTTCCTCTAGACTTGGGACAGTGTGCTCGTGGAATCTCTGGAGTTGCCTAAAGGAAGTCAAGCCACTGGTCGTGTTTAATGGGGAACAGGGGATGGCTCTGGAGTCAATGCAGGGGAATCGGGACTCATCTCAAGATGATTTCGTGCACATGAAGCTTCTTCTGGTGGCTATGGTGACCTCAGGTTCCCTCTAGACTTGTGAGAGTGTTCTTTGGGACTGTCTCGAGATCCATCTAGCAAGTCGAGGCTCCTTACTTGTTTGATGGGGATCACGGAATTGCTCTGCATGCAATGAAGGGGAATCGGGCCTCATCTCGCTTGGAGGGGGAAGTCTCATTGTTTTCTCGAGCTGCGGCGGGCTCCTGGGATATATTCTCGAGTTACGTCGGGGATGGCCCTTCAAACTCGTGTTTGTTCAGCGACGTCAGGACTCTTGTCTCGTTATGAGGGACAACTCAGGAATCTCCTCAAGGCTTGGCAGGGCAAAACGGACACTTTTGGAGGTGAGACGGGAGACACAGGGTAACTTTCCAGTAGCCACAGTGATATTGGGATTCCTATCAATGTTCAAGAGGAGTCAGGCATCTTCACCTTGTGAAGCAGTGAACTCCGAGTGCCTCTCGAGGTGTCCAAGTGATGTGAAGCATTCGACCGAAATTACGCGGTGAACTAGCGTTTTTACTAGGGTCTCCAAAGGGATTTCAGACATCCCTTTATCTTGTGAGATGAAAGACGAGCCTGTATTCAAGCCACTGCAATGAAATCCGGCCTCCTTTCAAGTCAGAGCTTCTCGGTGTATATTCCAATTGAGGCAGCAAACTCAGCGTCCCTCCCTCATACCTATTGCAGAGAGAAGCCTTCTCTTGTGGTGCTTGTGGAATGTTGGCATGCGTCTTGAATCTAAGCCATGGAATCAGCTCTCCCCTCGGGACGATTTGGTGTACAGGGAGCATCCCGCGAGTTGCAGTGCTGAACTTGGTATTCCTCTAGACTTGTGACGGTATTCTCAGGGAATATCTGGAGGTGCCTAAATGAAGTCAAGCCACTGGTCATGTTTGATGAGGAACGGGAGATGGCTCCAGTGTCAATGCAGGGGAACCGAGCCTCATCTCGAGTTGATTGGGGTTACATGAAGCTACTTCTGGTTGCTGGGGTGACCTCAGGTTCCCTCTAGACTTGTGAGAGTGTTCTTTGTGACTGTCTCGAGATGCATCAAGCAAGTCGCGGCTCCTTACATGTTTGATGGGGATCACGGAATTGCTCTGCATG
This sequence comes from Rangifer tarandus platyrhynchus, assembly GCA_949782905.1. NCBI lineage: Eukaryota > Metazoa > Chordata > Mammalia > Artiodactyla > Cervidae > Rangifer > Rangifer tarandus. Next base: position 3,099,657 of record OX459963.2, on the reverse strand, counting down.
CAATGCAGGTGAATCGGGCCTCCTCTCGGGGGGATGTCTAATAGTTTTTCTCGATTTGCAGCGGGGACTTGGGATATATTCTCGAGTTACGGCGGGGATGGCCCTTCAATCTTGTGTTTGTTCAGCGACGTCAGGACTCCTGTCTAGTTAGGCGGGACAACTCAGGAATCTCTTCAAGGCTTGGCAAGGCAAAAGGGACGCTTCTTGAGGTGAGACAGGAGACCCAGTGTCCCTTTGCAGTAGCCACAGGGATATTGGGATTCCTATCAATGTTCAAGAGGAGTCAGGCATCTTCACCTTCTGAAGCAGTGAACTCCGCATGCCTCTCGAGGTGTCAAACGGATGTGAGGCATTCCCTCGAAATGAGGCGGGGACCTATGGCTTTCTTTAGCGTCTCCACCGGAAATGCAGACATCCCTTCATCTTGATAGAAGAAAGAGGAGCCTGTATTCAAGCCACTGCAAGGAAACCCAGCCTCCTTTCTAGTCAGGGGTTCTCGCTGTATATTCCACTTGAGGCAGCAAAATTAGGGTCCCTCCCACATACCTATGCCTGAGAGAGGCCTCCTCTTGAGGTGCTTGTGTAAAGTTGGCATACGTCTTTAGTCTAAGCCAGGGAATCGGCTCTCCTCTCGGGACGATTTGGGGTACATGGAGCATTCCTCGAGTTCCTGTTTTGAACTTGCTGTTCCTCTAGACTTGGGACGGTATGCTCGTGGAATCTCTGGAGTTGCCTAAAGGAAGTCAAGCCACTGGTCGTGTTTGATGGGGAACACGGGATGGCTCTGGAGTCAATGCAGCGGAATCGGGACTCATCTCAAGATGATTTCGTGCACATGAAGCTTCTTCTGGTGGCTAGGGTGACCTCAGGTTCCCTCTAGACTTGTGAGAGTGTTCTTTGGGACTGTCTCGAGATCCATCAAGCAAGTCGACGCTCCTTACTTGTTTGATGGGGATCACGGAATTGCTCTGCATGCAATGAAGGGGAATCGGGCCTCATCTCGCTTGGAGGGGGAAGTCTCATTGTTTTCTCGAGCTGCGGCGGGCTCCTGGGATATATTCTCGAGTTACGTCGGGGATGGCCCTTCAAACTCGTGTTTGTTCAGCGACGTCAGGACTCCTGTCTCGTTATGAGGGACAACTCAGGAATCTCCTCAAGGCTTGGCAGGGCAAAACGGACACTTTTGGAGGTGAGACGGGAGACACAGGGTAACTTTCCAGTAGCCACAGTGATATTGGGATTCCTATCAATGTTCAAGAGGAGTCAGGCATCTTCACCTTGTGAAGCAGTGAACTCCGAGTGCCTCTCGAGGTGTCCAAGTGATGTGAAGCATTCGACCGAAATTACGCGGTGAACTAGCGTTTTTACTAGGGTCTCCAAAGGGATTTCAGACATCCCTTTATCTTGTGAGATGAAAGACGAGCCTGTATTCAAGCCACTGCAATGAAATCCGGCCTCCTTTCAAGTCAGAGCTTCTCGGTGTATATTCCAATTGAGGCAGCAAAGTCAGTGTCCCTCCCTCATACCTAATGCAGAGAGAAGCCTTCTCTTGTGGTGCTTGTGGAATGTTGGCATGCGTCTTGAGTCTAAGCCATGGAATCAGCTCTCCCCTCGGGACGATTTGGTGTACAGGGAGCATCCCGCGAGTTGCAGTGCTGAACTTGGTATTCCTCTAGACTTGTGACGGTATTCTCAGGGAATATCTGGAGGTGCCTAAATGAAGTCAAGCCACTGGTCATGTTTGATGAGGAACGGGAGATGGCTCCAGTGTCAATGCAGGGGAACCGAGCCTCATCTCGAGTTGATTGGGGTTACATGAAGCTACTTCTGGTTGCTGGGGTGACCTCAGGTTCCCTCTAGACTTGTGAGAGTGTTCTTTGTGACTGTCTCGAGATCCATCAAGCAAGTCGCGGCTCCTTACATGTTTGATGGGGATCACGGAATTGCTCTGCATGCAATGCAGGTGAATCGGGCCTCCTCTCGGGGGGATGTCTAATAGTTTTTCTCGATTTGCAGCGGGGACTTGGGATATATTCTCGAGTTACGGCGGGGATGGCCCTTCAATCTTGTGTTTGTTCAGCGACGTCAGGACTCCTGTCTAGTTAGGCGGGACAACTCAGGAAACTTTTCAAGGCTTGGCAAGGCAAAAGGGACGCTTCTTGAGGTGAGACAGGAGACCCAGTATCCCTTTGCAGTAGCCACAGCGATATTGGGATTCCTATCAATGTTCAAGAGGAGTCAGGCATCTTCACCTTCTGAAGCAGTGAACTCCGCATGCCTCTCGAGGTGTCAAACGGATGTGAGGCATTCCCTCGAAATGAGGCGGGGACCTATGGCTTTCTCTAGCGTCTCCACCGGAAATGCAGACATCCCTTCACCTTGATGGAAGTAAGAGGAGCCTGTATTCAAGCCACTGCAAGGAAACCCGGCCTCCTTTCTAGTCAGGGCTTCTCGCTGTATATTCCACTTGAGGCAGCAAAATCAGGGTCCCTCCCACATACCTATGCCTGAGAGAGGCCTCCTCTTGAGGTGCTTGTGGAAAGTTGGCATACATCTTTAGTCTAAGCCAGGGAATCGGCTCTCCTCTCGGAACGATTTGGGGTACATGGAGCATTCCTCGAGTTCCTGTTTTGAACTTGCTGTTCCTCTAGACTTGGGACGGTGTGCTCGTGGAATCTCTGGAGTTGCCTAAAGGAAGTCAAGCCACTGGTCGTGTTTGATGGGGAACAGGGGATGGCTCTGGAGTCAATGCAGGGGAATCGGGACTCATCTCAAGATGATTTCGTGCACATGAAGCTTCTTCTGGTGGCTGGGGTGACCTCAGGTTCCCTCTAGACTTGTGAGAGTGTTCTTTAGGACTGTCTCGAGATCCATCAAGCAAGTCGAGGCGCCTTACTTGTTTGATGGGGATCACGGAATTGCTCTGCATGCAATGAAGGGGAATCGGGCCTCATCTCGCTTGGAGGGGGAAGTCTCATTGTTTTCTCGAGTTGCGGCGGGCTCCTGGGATATATTCTCGAGTTACGTCGGGGATGGCCCTTCAAACTCGTGTTTGTTCAGCGACGTCAGGACTTCTGTCTCGTTATGAGGGACAACTCAGGAATCTCATCAAGGCTTGGCAGGGCAAAACGGACACTTTTGGAGGTGAGATGGGAGACACAGGGTAACTTTCCAGTAGCCACAGTGATATTGGGATTCCTATCAATGTTCAAGAGGAGTCAGGCATCTTCACCTTGTGAAGCAGTGAACTCCGAGTGCCTCTCGAGGTGTCCAAGGGATGTGAGGCATTCGACCGAAATTACGCGGTGAACTAGCGTTTTTACTAGGGTCTCCAAAGGGATTTCAGACATCCCTTTATCTTGTGAGATGAAAGACGAGCCTGTATTCAAGCCACTGCAATGAAATCCGGCCTCCTTTCAAGTCAGAGCTTCTCGGTGTATAATCCAATTGAGGCAGCAAACTCAGCGTCCCTCCCTCATACCTATTGAAGAGAGAAGCCTTCTCTTGTGGTGCTTGTGGAATGTTGGTATGCGTCTTGAGTCTAAGCCATGGAATCAGCTCTCCCCTCGGGACGATTTGGTGTACAGGGAGCATTCTGCGAGTTGCAGTGCTGAACTTGATATTCCTCTAGACTTGTGACGGTATTCTCAGGGAATATCTGGAGGTGCCTAAATGAAGTCAAGCCACTGGTCATGTTTGATGGGGAACGGGAGATGGCTCCGGTGTCAATGCAGGGGAACCGAGCCTCATCTCGAGTTGATTTGGGTTACATGAAGCTACTTCTGGTTGCTGGGGTGACCTCAGGTTCCCTCTAGACTTGTGAGAGTGTTCTTTGGGACTGTCTCGAGATCCATCAAGCAAGTCGCGGCTCCTTACATGTTTGATGGGGATCACGGAATTGCTCTGCATGCAATGCAGGTGAATCGGGCCTCCTCTCGGGGGGATGTCTAATAGCTTTTCTCGATTTGCAGCGGGGACTTGGGATATATTCTCGAGTTACGGCGGGGATGGCCCTTCAAACTTGTGTTTGTTCAGCGACGTCAGGACTCCTGTCTAGTTAGGCGGGACAACTCAGGAATCTCTTCAAGGCTTGGCAAGGCAAAAGGGACGCTTCTTGAGGTGAGACAGGAGACCCAGTGTCCCTTTGCAGTAGCCACAGGGACATTGGGATTCCTATCAATGTTCTAGAGGAGTCAGGCATCTTCACCTTCTGAAGCAGTGAACTCCGCATGCCTCTCGAGGTGTCAAACGTATGTGAGGCATTCCCTCGAAATGAGGCGGGGACCTATGGCTTTCTCTAGCGTCTCCACCGGAAATGCAGACATCCCTTCATCTTGATAGAAGAAAGAGGAGCCTGTATTCAAGCCACTGCAAGGAAACCCGGCCTCCTTTCTAGTCAGTGGTTCTCGCTGTATATTCCACTTGAGGCAGCAAAATCAGGGTCCCTCCCACATACCTATTCATGAGAGAGGCCTCCTCTTGAGGTGCTTGTGGAAAGTTGGCATACATCTTTAGTCTAAGCCAGGGAATCGGCTCTCCTCTCGGGACGATTTGGGGTACATGGAGCATTCCTCGAGTTCCTGTTTTGAACTTGCTGTTCCTCTAGACATGGGACGGTGTGCTCGTGGAATCTCTGGAGTTGCCTAAAGGAAGTCAAGCCACTGGTCGTGTTTGATGGGGAACAGGAGATGGCTCTGGAGTCAATGCAGGGGAATCGGGACTCATCTCAAGATGATTTCGAGCACATGAAGCTTCTTCTGGTGGCTGGGGTGACCTCAGGTTCCCTCTAGACTTGTGAGAGTGTTCTTTGGGACTGTCTCGAGATCCATCAAGCAAGTCGAGGATCCTTACTTGTTTGATGGGGATCACGGAATTGCTCTGCATGCAATGAAGGGGAATCGGGCCTCATCTCTCTTGGAGGGGGAAGTCTCATTTTTTTCTCGAGTTGCGGTGGGCTCCTGGGATATATTCTCGAGTTACGTCGGGGATGGCCCTTCAAACTCGTGTTTGTTCAGCGACGTCAGGACTCCTGTCTCATTATGAGGGACAACTCAGGCATGTCCTCAAGGCTTGGCAGGGCAAAACGGACACTTTTGGAGGTGAGACGGGAGACACAGGGTAACTTTCCAGTAGCCACAGTGATATTGGGATTCCTATCAATGTTCAAGAGGAGTCAGGCATCTTCACCTTGTGAAGCAGTGAACTCCGAGTGCCTCTCGAGGTGTCCAAGGGATGTGAGGCATTCGACCGAAATTACGCGGTGAACTAGCGTTTTTACTAGGGTCTCCAAAGGGATTTCAGACATCCCTTTATCTTGTGAGATGAAAGACGAGCCTGTATTCAAGCCACTGCAATGAAATCCGGCCTCCTTTCAAGTCAGAGCTTCTCGGTGTATATTCCAATTGAGGCAGCAAACTCAGTGTCCCTCCCTCATACCTAATGCAGAGAGAAGCCTTCTCTTGTGGTGCTTGTGGAATGTTGGCATGCGTCTTGAGTCTAAGCCATGGAATCAGCTCTCCCCTCGGGACGATTTGGTGTACACGGAGCATTCCTCGAGTTGCAGTGCTGAACTTGGTATTCCTCTAGACTTGTGACGGTATTCTCAGGGAATATCTGGAGGTGCCTAAAGGAAGTCAAGCCACTGGTCGTGTTTGATGGGGAACGGGGGATGGCTCTGTTGTCAATGCAGGGGAACCGAGCCTCATCTCGAGTTGATTTGGGTTACATGAAGCTACTTCTGGTTGCTGGAGAAACATCAGGTTCCCTCTAGACTAGTGAGTGTATTCTTTGGGACTGTCTCGAGATCCATCAAGCAAGTCGCGGCTCCTTACATGTTTGATGGGGATCACGGAATTGCTCTGCATGAAATGCAGGAGAATCGGGCCTCCTCTCGCTTCGAGGGGGATGTCTAATAGTTTTGATCGAGTTGCAGCGGGGACTTGGGATATATTCTCGAGTTACGGCGGAGATGGCCCTTCAAACTCGTGTTTGTTCAGCGACGTCAGGACTCCTGTCTAGTTAGGAGGGACAACTCAGGATCTCTTCAAGGCTTGCAAGGCAAATGGGACGCTTCTTGAGGTGAGACAGGAGACCCAGTGTCTCTTTGCAGTAGCCACAGGCATATTGGAATTCCTATTAATGTTCAAGAGGAGTCAGGCATCTTCACCTTCTGAAGCAGTGAACTCTGCATGCCTCTCGAGGTGTCAATCGGATGTGAGGCATTCCCTCGAAATGAGGCGGAGACCTATGGCTTTCTCTACTGTCTCCACCGGAAATGCAGACATCCCTTCATCTTGATAGAAGAAATAGGAGCCTGTATTAAAGCCACTGCAAGGAAACCCGGCCTCCTTTCTAGTCAGGGCTTCTCACTGTATATTCCACTTGGGGCAGCAAACTCAGGGTCCCTCCCACATACGTATTCCTGAGAGAGGCCTCCACTCGAGGTGCTTGTGGAAAGTTGGCATACGTCTTGAGTCTAAGCCAGGGAATCGGCTCTATTCTCGGGACGATTTGGGGTACACGGAGCATTCATCAGTTCCTGTTCTGAACTTGCTGTTCCTCTCGACTTGGGACGGTGTGCTCGTGGAATCTCTGGAGTTGCCTAAAGGAAGTCAAGCCACTGGTCGTATTTGATGGGGAACAGGGGATGGCTCTAGAGTCAATGCAGGGGAATCAGGCCTCATCTCGAGATGATTTCGGGCACATGAATCTACTTCTGGTGGCTGGGGTGACCTCAGGTTCCCTCTAGACTTGTTAGAGTGTTCTTTGGGACTCTCTCGAGATCCATCAAGCAAGTCGAGGCTCCTTACTTGTTTGATGGGGATGACGGAATTGCTCTGCATGCAATGAAGGGGAATCGGGCCTCATCTCGCTTCAAGGGGGAAGTCTCATGGTTTTTCTCGAGTTGCGGCGGGGACTTGGCATATATTCTCGAGTTACGGCGGAGATGGCCCTTCAAACTCGTGTTTGTACAGCGACGTTAGGACTCCTGTGTATTTAGGGGAGACAACTCAGGAATCTCTTCAAGCCTTGGCAAGGTAAAAGGGACGCTTCTGGAGGTCAGACAGGAAACCCAGTGTAACTTTCCAGTAGCCACAGGCATATTGAGATTCCTATCAATGGTCACGAGGAGTCAGGCTTTGTCACCTATTAAAGCAGTGATCTCCGCGTGCCTCTCTATATGTCATAGGGATGTGAGGAATTCCGTCGAAATGAGTCGGGAACCTAGGGCTTTCTCTAGGGTCTAAATATTGGATTCAGACATCCCTTCCTCTTGTGAGATGATACACGAGCCTGTATTCAAGCCACTGCAAGGACATCCGCACTCCTTTTGAGGCAGGGCTTCTCGCTGTATATTCCACTTGAGGCAGCAAACTCAGGGTCGCTCCCACATAGCTATTGCTGAGAAAAACCTCCTCTTGAGCTGCTTGTGGACAGTTTGCATATGTCTTGAGTCTAAGCTAGGGAATTCGCTCTCATCTCGAGACGAGTTGGGGTACACGGAGCATTTGTCGAGTTGCCGTGCTGAACTTAGGGTTCCTCTAGACTTGTGACGGTGTTCTCGGGGAAGCTCTGTGTTGTCTGAAGGAAATCAAGGAAACTGATCTTGTTTGATAGGGAACGAGGGATGGCTCTGGAGTCAAGGCAGGGCAATCAGCCTTCATCTTGAGTTGATTTCGGATACATGGAACACATTTGCATGCTGGGGTGGCCTCAGTGTCCCTCCAGACTTGAGACAGTGTTCTTGGGGACTGTCTCGAGATCCATTAAGCAAGTCGAGGCTCCTTACATGTTTGATGGGGATCATGGAATTGCACTGCATGCAATGCAGGGAAACCGGGCCTCATCTCACTTCGAGGGGGAAGTCTCATGGTTTTTCTCGAGTTGCGGTGGGGACGTGGGGTATACTCTCGAGCTATGGCGGGGATGGCCCTTCAAAACTTGTGTTTGTTCAGTGACGTCAGGACTCCTCTCGAGTTACGAGGGACAACTCAGGAATCACTTGGAGGCTTGACAGGGCAAAAGCGAGCCTTCTGGAGGTGAGACAGGAGACCCATGGTCCCTTTCTAGAAGCCACAGTGATATTGGGATTCCTTTCAATGTTCAAGAGGAGTCAGGCATCGTCACATTTTGAAGCAGTGAACTCCGCATGCCTCTCGAGGTATCAAAGGGATGTGAGGCATTCGACCGAAGTTACGCAGTGAACTAGCGATTTTACTAGGGTCTCCACATTGGATTCAGACCTCCCTTCATCTTGTGAGATGAAAGACGAGCCTGTATTCAAGCCACTGCAAGGAAATTCGGCCTCCTTTTGAGGCAGGGCTTCTCGCTGTATATTCCACTTGAGATAGCAAACTCAGGGTCCCTCCCACATAGCTATTGCTGAGAAAAGCCTCCTATTGAGGTGCTTGTGGAACGGTGGCATACGTCTTGAGTCTAAGCCAGGAAATCAGCACTCATCTCGAGAAGATTTGTGATACACGGAGCATTCCTTGAGTTGCTGTGCTGAAATAGGTGTTATTCTATACTTGGAACGGTGTTCTCGGGGAATCTCTGGAATTGCCTAAACGAAGTCAACCACATGTCGTGTTTTATGGGGAATGGGGGATGACTCCGGAGTCAATGCAGGGGAATCGGGCATCATCTCAAGTTGATTTGGGGTACATGGAGCTCCTTCACGTGGCTGGAATAACCTCAGTGTCCCTCTAGACTTGTGACAGTGTTCTTGGGCACTGTCATGAGATCCATGAAACAAGTCGAGGCTCCTTACATGTTTGATGGGGATCACGGAATTGCTCTGCATGCAATGTAGGGGAATCGGGCCTCATCTCGCTTGGAGGGGGAAGTCTCATTTTTTTCTCGAGTTGCGGCGGGCTCCTGGGATATATTCTGGAGTTACGTCGGGGATGGCCCTTCAAACTCGTGTTTGTTCAGCGAGGTCAGGACTCCTGTCTCGTTAGGAGGGACAACTCAGGAATCTCTTCAAAGCTTGGCAGGGCAAAACGGACGCTTTTGGAGGTGAGACGGGAGACCCAGGGTAACTTTACAGTAGCCACAGTGATATTGGGATTCCTATCAATGTTCAAGAGGAGTCAGGCATCTTCACCTTGTGAAGCAGTGAACTCCGAGTGCCTCTCGAGGTGTCCAAGGGATGTGAGGCATTCGACCGAAACTACGTGGTGAAGTAGCGTTTTTACTAGGGTCTCCAAAGGGATTTCCAACATCCCTTTATCTTGTGAGATGAAAGACGAGCCTGTATTCAAGCCACTGCAATGAAATCCGGCCTCCTTTCAAGTCAGAGCTTCTCGGTGTATATTCCAATTGAGGCAGCAAACTCAGCGTCCCTCCCTCATACCTATTGCAGAGAGAAGCCTTCTCTTGTGGTGCTTGTGGAATGTTGGCATTCGATTGAGTTTAAGCCTTGGAATCAGCTCTTCCCTCGGGACGATTTGTTGTCCACAGAGCATTCCTCGAGTTGCAGTGCTGAACTTGGTATTCATCTAGACTTGTGACGGTATTCTCAGGGAATATCTGGAGGTGCCTAAAGGAAGTCAAGCCACTGGTCATTTTTGATGGGGAACGGGGGATTGCTCCGGTGTCAATGCCCGGGAACCGAGCCTCATGTCGAGTTGATTTGGGTTACATGAAGCTACTTCTGGTTGCTAGGGTGACCTCAGGGTCCCTCTAGACTTGGGAGAGTGTTCTTTGGGACTGTCTCGGGATCCATCAAGCAAGTCGCGGCTCCTTACATGTTTGATGGGGATCACGGAATTGCTCTGCATGCAATGCAGGTGAATCGGGCCTCCTCTCGCTTCGAGGGGGAAGTTTAATAGTTTTTCTCGAGTTTCAGCGGGGACTTGGGATACATTCTCGAGTTACGGCGGGGATGGCCCTTCAAACTCGTGTTTGTTCACCGACATCTGAACTCCTGTCTAGATAGGAGAGACAACTCAGGAATATCTTCAAGGCTTGGGAATGCAAAAGGGACGCTTGATGAGGTGTGACAGGAGACCCAGTGTCCCTTTGCAGTAGCCACAGTGATATTGGGATACCTATCAATGTTCAAGAGGAGTCAGGCATCTTCACCTTCTGAAGCAGTGAACTCTGCATGCCTCTCGAGGTGTCAAACGGATGTGAGGCATTCCCTCGAAATGAGGCGGGGACATATGGCTTTCTCTAGTGACTCCACCGGAAATGCAGATATCCCTTCATCTTGATAGAAGAAAGAGGAGCCTGTATTGAAGCCACTGCAAGGAAACCCGGCCTCCTTTCGAGTCAGGGCTTCTCGCTGTATATTCCACTTGAGGCAGCAAACTCAGGGTCCCTCCCACATACCTATTCCTGAGAGAGGCCTCCTCTTGAGGTGCTTGTGGAAAGTTGGCATACGTCTTGAGTCTAAGCCAGGGAATCGGCTCTCCTCTCGGGACGATTTGGGGTACACGGAGCATTCCTCGAGTTCCTGTTCTGAACTTGCTGTTCCTCTAGACTTTGGACGGTGTGCTCGTGGAATCTCTGGAGTTGACTAAAGGAAGTCAAGCCACTGGTCGTGTTTGATGGGGAACAGGGGATGGCTCTGGAGTCAATGCAGGGGAATCGGGCCTCATCTCGATATGATTTCGGGCACATGAAGCTACTTCTGGTGGCTGGGGTGACCTCAGGTTCCCTCTAGACTTGTGAGAGTGTTCTTTGGGACTGTCTCGAGATCCATCAAGCAAGTCGAGGCTCCTTACTTGTATGATGGGGATCACGGAATTGCTCTGCATGCAAAGAAGGGGAATCAGGCCTCATCTCGCTTCTAGGGGGAAGTCTCATGGTTTTTCTCAAGTTGCGTTGGAGACTTGGGAGATATTCTCTAGTTACGGCGGAGATGGCCCTTCAAACTCGTGTTTGTTCAGAGACGTCAGGACTCCTGTCTAGTTAGAAGGGAAAACTCAGGAATCTCTTCAAGCCTTGGCAAGGCAAAAGGGACGCTTCTGGAAGTCAGACAGGAGACCCAGGGTAATTTTCCAGTAGCCACAGTGATATTGGGATTCCTACCAATGTTCAAGAGGAGTCAGGCATTGTCACCTATTAAAGCAGTGATCTCCGCGTGCCTCTCGATGTGTCAAAGGGATGTGAGGAATTCCGTCGAAATGAGTCGGGAACCTAGGGCTTTCTCTAGGGTCTAAATATTGGATTCAGACATCCCTTCCTGTTGTGAGATGAAACACGAGCCTGTATTCAAGCCACTGAAAGGACATCCACACTCCTTTTTAGTCAGGTCTTCTCGGTTTGTATTCCACTTGAGGCAGCATACTGAGGGTCCCTCCCACATACCTATTGCTGAGAGAAGCCTTTTCTTGAGGTGCTTGTGGACAGTTTGCATATGTCTTGAGTCTAAGCTAGAGATTTCGCTCTCATCTCGAGACGAGTTGGGGTACACAGAGCATTTGTCGAGTTGGCGGGCTGAACTTAGTGTTCCTCTAGACTTGTTTCGGTGTCCTCGGTGAAGCTCTGCGGTGTCTGAAGGAAATCAAGGAAACTGATCTTGTTTGATGGGGAACGAGGGATGGCTCTGGATTCAAGGCAGGGGAATCAGCCCTCATCTTGAGTTGATTTCGGATACATGGAACACATTTGCGTTGCTGGGGTGGCCTCATGGTCCCTCTAGACTTGAGACACTGTTCTTGGGGACTGTCTCGCGATCCATTAAGCAAGTCGAGGCTCCTTACATGTTTAATGGGGATCACGGAATAGCACTGCTTGCAATGCAGGGAAACCGGGCCTCATCTCACTTCGAGGGGGAAGTCTCATCGTTTTTCTCGAGTTGTGGTGTTGACGTGGAGTATACTCTCGAGTTATGGCGGGGAATGCCCTTCAAAACTTGTGTTTGTTCAGTGACGTCAGGACCCCTCTTGAAGTACGAGGGACAACTCAGGAATCACTTGGAGGCTTGACAGGGCAAAAGCGAGGCTTCTGGAGGGGAGGCAGGAGACCCATGATCCCTTTCCAGTAGCCACAGTGATATTGGGATTCCTTTCAATGTTCAAGAGGAGTCAGGCATCGTCACATTTTGAAGCAGTGAACTCCGCATGCCGCTCGAAGTGTCAAAGGGATGTGAGGCATTCGACCGAAATTATGCGGTGAACTAGCGATTTTACTAGGGTCTGCACATTGGACTCAGACCTCCCTTTTCTTGTGAGATGAAAGACGAGCCTGTATTCAAACCACTGCAAGGAAATCCGGCCTCCTTTTGAGGCAGGGCTTCTCGCTGTATATTCCTCTTGAGGCAGCAAACTCAGGGTCCCCCCCACATAGCTATTGCTGAGAAAAGCCTCCTATTGAGGTGCTTGTGGAAAGGTGGCATACGTCTTGAGTCTAAGCCAGGGAATCAGCACTCATCTCGAGAAGATTTGGGGTACACGGAGCATTCCTTGAGTTGCTGTGCTGAAATAGGTGTTTTTCTATACTTGGAACGGTGTTCTCGGTGAATCTCTGGAATTGCCTATACGAAGTCAACCACTGGTCGTGTTTTACGGGGAACGGGGGATGGCTCCGGAGTCAATGCAGGGGAATCGGGCATCATCTCAAGTTGATTTGGGGTACATGGAGCTCCTTCACGTTGCTGGAATATCCTCAGTGTCCCTCTAAACTTGTGACAGTGTTCTTGGGCACTGTCATGAGATGCATCAAGCAAGTCGAGGCTCCTTACATGTTTGATGGGGATCACGGAATTGCTATGCATGCAATGTAGGGGAATCGGGCCTCATCTCGCTTGGAGGGGGAAGTCTCATTGTTTACTCGATTTGCGGCGGGCTCCTGGGATATAATCTCGAGTTACGTCGGGGATGGCCCTTCAAACTCGTGTTTGTTCAGCGACGTCAGGACTCCTGTCTAGTTAGGAGGGACAATTCAGGAATCTCTTCAAAGCTTGGCAGGGCAAAAGGGACGCTTTTGGAGGTGAGACGGGAGACCCAGGGTAACTTTCCAGTAGCCACAGTGATATTGGGATTCCTATCAATGTTCAAGAGGAGTCAGGCAACTTCACCTTCTGAAGCAGTGAACTCCGAGTGCCTCTCGAGGTGTCCAAGGGATGTGAGGCATTCGACCGAAATTACGCGGTGAACTATCGTTTTTACTAGGGTCTCCAAAGGGATTTCAGACATCCCTTTATCTTGTGAGATGAAAGACGAGCCTGTATTCAAGCCACTGCAATGAAATCCGGCCTCCTTTCAAGTCAGAGCTTCTCGGTGTATATTCCCATTGAGGCAGCAAACTCAGCGTCCCTCCCTCATACCTATTGCCTAGAGAAGCCTTCTCTTGTGGTGCTTGTGGAATGTTGGCATGCATCTTGAGTCTAAGCCATGGAATCAGCTCTCCCCTCGGGACGATTTGGTGTACACGTTGCATTCCTCGAGTTGCAGTGCTGAACTTGGTATTCCTCTAGACTTGTGACGGTATTCTCAGGGAATATCTGGAGGTGCCTAAAGGAAGTCAAGCCACTGGTCGTGTTTGAAGGGGAACGGGGGATGGCTCCAGTGTCAATGCAGGGTAACCGAGCCTCATCTCGAGTTGATTTGGGTTACATGAAGCTACTTCTGGTTGCTGGAGAAACATCAGGTTCCCTCTAGACTAGTGCGAGTGTTCTTTGGGACTGTCTCGAGATCCATCAAGCAAGTCGCAGCTCCTTACATGTTTGATGGGGATCACGGAATTGCTCTGCATGCAATGCAGGTGAATGGGGCCTCCTCTCCCTTCGAGGGGGATGTCTAATAGTTTTTCTCGAGTTGCAGCGGGGACTTGGGATATATTCTCGAGTTATAGCGGGGATGGCCCTTCAAACTCGTGTTTGTTCAGCGACGTCAGGACTCCTGTCTAGTTAGGAGGGACAACTCAGGATCACTTCAAGGCTTGGCAAGGCAAATGGGACGCTTCTTGAGGTGAGACAGGAGACCCAGTGTCCCTTTGCAGTAGCCACAGGGATATTGGGATTCCTATCAATGTTCAAGAGGAGTCAGGCATCTTCACCTTCTGAAGCAGTGAACTCCGCATGCCTCTCGAGGTGTCAATTGGATGTGAGGCATTCCCTCGAAATGAGGCGGGGACCTATGGCTTTCTCTACTGTCTCCACCGGAAATGCAGACATACCTTCATCTTGATAGAAGAAAGAGGAGCCTGTATTCAAGCCACTGCAAGGAAACCCGGCCTCCTTTCTAGTCAGGGCTTCTCGCTGTATATTCCACTAGAGGCAGCAAACTCAGGGTCCCTCCCACATACCAATTCCTGAGAGAGAACTCCACTTGAGGTGCTTGTGGAAAGGTGACATACGTCTTGCGTCTAAGCAAGGGAATTGGCTCTATTCTCGGGACGATTTGGGGTACACGGAGCATTCATCGAGTTCCTGTTCTGAACTTGCTGTTCCTCTAGACTTGGGACCGTGTGCTCGTGGAATCTCTCGAGTTGCCTAAAGGAAGTCTAGCCACTGGTCGTGTTTGATGGGGAACAGGGGATGGCTCTGGAGTCAATGCAGGGGAATCGGGCCTCATCTCGAGATGATTTCGGGCACATGAAGCTCCTTCTGGTGGCTGGGGTGACCTCAGGTTCCCTCTAGACTTGTGAGAGTGTTCTTTGGGACTGTCTCGAGATCCATCAAGCAAGTCAAGGCTCCTTACTTGTTTGATGGGGATCACGGAATTGCTCTGCATGCAATGAAGGGGAATCGGGCCTCATCTCACTTCTAGGGGGAAGTCTCATGGTTTTTCTCGAGTTGCGGCGGGGACTTGGGGTATATTCTCGAGATACGGCGGGGATGGCCCTTCTAACTCGTGTTTGTTCAGCGACGTCAGGACTGCTGTGTAGTTAGGAGGGACAACTCAGGAATCTCTTCAAGCATTGGCAAGGCAAAAGGGACGCTTCTGGAGGTCAGACAGGAGACCCAGTGTAACTTTCCAGTAGCCACAGTGATATTGGGATTCCTATCAATGTTGAAGAGGGTCAGGCATTGTCACTTATTAAAGCAGTGATCTCCGCGTGCCTCTCGATGTGTCAAAGGGATGTGAGGAATTCCGTCGAAAAGAGTCGGGAACCTAGGGCTTTCTCTAGGGTCTAAATATTGGATTCAGACATCCCTTCCTCTTGGGAGATGAAACACGAGCCTGTATTCAAGCCACTGCAAGGACATCCGGACTCCTTTTGAGTCAGGTCTTCTCGGTTTGTATTCCACTTGAGGCAGCATACTCAGGGTCCCTCCCACATACCTATTGCTGAGAGCAGCCTTTTCTTGAAGTGCTTGTGCACAGTTTGCATATGTCTTGAGTCTAAGCTAGGGAATTCACTCTCATCTTGAGACGATTTGGTGTACACGGAGCATTTGTTGAGTTGCCGTGCTGAACTTAGTGTTCCTCTAGACTTGTGACGGTGTTCTCGGGGAAGCTCTGGGGTGTCTGAAGGAAAACAAGGAATCTGATCTTGTTTGATGGGGAATGAGGGATGGCTCTGGAGTCAAGGCAGGGTAATCAGCCCTCATCTTGAGTTGATTTCGGATACATGGAACACATTTTCGTTGCTGGGGTGGCCTCAGGGTCCCTCTAGACTTGAGACAGTGTTCTTGGTGTCTGTCTCGAGATCCATTAAGCAAGTCGAGGCTCCTTACATGTTTGATGGGGATCACGGAATTGCACTGCATGCAATGCAGGGAAACCGGGCCTCATCTCACTTCGAGGGGTAATTCTCATTGTTTTTCTCGAATTGCGGTGGGGACGTGGGGTATACTCTCGAGTTATGTCGGGGATGGCCCTTCAAAACTTGTGTTTGTTCAGTTACGTCAGGACTCCTCTCGAGTTACGAGGGGCAACTCAGGAATCACTTGGAGGCTTGACAGGGCAAAAGCGAGGCTTCTGGAGGTGAGACAGGAGACCCATGTTTCCTTTCCAGTAGCCACAGTGAGATTGGGATTCCTTTCAATATTCAAGAGGAGTCAGGCATCGTCACATTTTGAAGCAGTGAACTCCGCATACCTCTCGAGGTGTCAAAGGGATGTGAGGCATTCGACCGAAGTTACGCGGTGAACTAGCAATTTTACTAGGGTCTCCACATTGGATTCAGACAACCCTTCATCTTGTGAGATGAAAGACGAGCCTGTATTCAAGCCTCTGCAAGGAAATCCGGCCTCCTATTGAGGCAGGGCTTCTCGGTGTATATTTTATTTGAGGCAGCAAACTCAGGGTCCCTCCCACATAGCTATTGCTGAGAAAAGCCTCCTATTGAGGTGCTTGAAGAATGGTGGCATACCTCTTGAGTCTAAGCCTGGGAATCGGCTCTCTTCTCGGGACGCTTTGGGGTACACGGAGCATTCCTCGAGTTCCTGTTCTGAACTTGCTGTTCCTCTAGACTTGGGACCGTGTGCTCGTGGAATCTCTCGAATTGCCTAAAGGAAGTCAAGCCACTGGTCGTGTTTGATGGGGAACAGGGGATGGCTCTGGAGTCAATGCAGGGGAATAGGGCCTCATCTCGAGCTGATTTCGGGCACATGAAGCTACTTCTGGTGGCGGGGTGACCTCAGGTTCCCTCTAGACTTGTGAGTGTTCTTTGGGACTGCCTCGAGATCCATCGTGCAAGTCGAGGCTCCTTACTTGTTTGATGGGGATCACGGAATTGCTCTGCATGCAATGAAGGGGAATCGGGCCTCATCTCGCTTCTAGGGGGAAGTCTCATGGTTTTTCTCGAGTTGCGGCGGGGACTTGGGATATATTCTCGAGTTACGGCGGGGATGGCCCTTCAAACTCGTGTTTGATCAGCGACGTCAGGACTCCTGTGTAGTTAGTAGGGACAACTCAGGAATCTCCTCAAGCCTGCGCAAGGCAAAAGGGATGCTTCTGGAGGTCAGAGAGGAGACCCAGGGTAACTTTCCCGTAGCCACAGTGATATTGGGATTCCTATCAATGTTCAAGAAGAGTCAGGCATTGTCACCTATTAAAGCAGTGATCTCCACGTGCCTCTCGATGTGTCAAAGGAATGTGAGGAATTCCGTCGAAATGAGTCGGGAACCCAGGGCTTTCTCTAGGGTCTAAATATTGGATTCAGGCATCCCTTCCTCTTGTGAGATGAAACACGAGCCTGTATTCAAGCCACTGAAAGGACATCCGCACTCCTTTTGAGTCAGGTCTTCTCGGTTTGTATTCCACTTGAGGCAGCATACTGAGGGTCCCTCCCACATACCTATTGCTGAGAGAAGCCTTTTCTTGAGGTGCTTGTGGACAGTTTGCATATGTCTTGTGTCTAAGCTAGGGAATTCGCTCTCATCTCGAGACGAGTTGGGGTACACGGAGCATTTGTCGAGTTGCTGGGCTGAACTTTATGTTCCTCTAGACTTGTGACGGTGTCCTCGGGGAAGCTCTGGGGTGTCTGAAGGAAATCAAGGAAACTGATCTTGTTTGATGGGGAACGAGGGATGGCTCTGGAGTCATGGCAGGGGAATCAGCCCTCATCTTGAGTTGATTTCGGATACATGGATCACATTTGCATTGCTGGGGTGGCCTCAGGGTCCCTCTAGACTTGAGACAGTGTTCTTGGGGACTGTCTCGAGATCCATTAAGCAAGTCGAGGCTCCTTACATGTTTGATGGGGATCACGGAATTGTACTGCATGCAATGAAGGGAAAACGGGCCTCATCTCACTTCGAGGGGGAAGTCTCATGGTTTTTCTCGAGTTGCAGTGGGGACGTGGGGTATACTCTCGAGTTATGGCGGGGATCGCCCTTCAAAACTTGTGTTTGTTCAGTGACGTCAGGACTCCACACAAGTTACGAGGGACAACTCAGGAATCACTTGGAGGCTTGACAGGGCAAAAGCGAGGCTTCTGGAGGTCAGACAGGAGACCCATGGTCCCTTTACAGTAGCAACAATGATATTGGGATTCCTTTCAATGTTCAAGATGAGTCAGGCATCGTCACATTTTGAAGCAGTGAACTCCGCATGCCTTTCGAGGTGTCAAAGGGAAGTGAGGCATTCGACCGAAATTACGCGGTGAACTAGCGATTTTACTAGGGTCTCCACATTGGATTCAGACATCCGTTCATCTTGTGAGATGAAACACGAGCCTGTATTCAAGCCACTGCAAGGAAATCCGGCCTCCTTTTGAGGCAGGGCTTCTCGCTGTATATTCCACTTGAGGCAGCAATCTCAATGTCCCTCCCACATAGCTATTGCTGAGAAAATCCTCCTTTAGAGTGGCTTGTGGAAAGGTGGCATATGTCTTGAGTCTAAGCCAGGGAATCAGCACTCATCTCGAGACGATTTGGGGTACACGGAGCATTCCTTGAGTTGCTGTGCTGAAATTGGTGTTCTTCTAGACTTGGAACGGTGTTCTCGGGGAATCTCTGGAATTGCCTAAAGGAAGTCCACCTCTGGTCGTGTGTTATGGGGAACGGGGGATGGCTCTGCAGTCAATGCAGGGGAATCGGGCATCATCTCAAGTTGATTTGGGGTACATGGAGCTCCTTCACGTTGCTGGAATAACCTCAGTGTCCCTCTAAACTTGTGACAGTGTTCTTGGGCACTGTCATGAGATCCATCAAGCAAGTCGAGGCTCCTTACATGTTTAATGGGGATCACGGAATTGCTATGCATGCAATGTAGGGGAATCGGGCCTCATCTCGCTTGGAGTGGGTAGTCTCATGGTTTTCTCGAGTTGCGGCGGGCTCCTGGGATATATTCTCGAGTTACGTCAGGGATGGCCCTTCAAACTCCTGTTTGTTCAGCGACGTCAGGACTCCTGTCTAGTTAGGAGGGACAACTCAGGAATCTCTTCAAGGCTTCGCAGGGCAAAAGGGACGCTTTTGGAGGTGAGAAGGGAGACCCATGGTAACTTTCCAGTAGTAGTAATATTGGGATTCCTATCAATGATCAAGAGGAGTCAGGCATCTTCACCTTCTGAAGCAGTGAACTCCGAGTGCCTCTCGAGGTGTCCAAGGGATGTGAGGCATTCGACCGAAATTACGCGGTGAACTATCGTTTTTACTAGGGTCTCCAAAGGGATTTCAGACATCCCTTTATCTTGTGAGATGAAAGACGAGCCTGTATTCAAGCCACTGCAATGAAATCCGGCCTCCTTTCAAGTCAGAGCTTCTCGGTGTATATTCCAACTGAGGCAGCAAACTCAGCGTCCCTCCCTCATACCTATTGCAGACAGAAGCCTTCTCTTGTGGTGCTTGTGGAATGTTTGCATGCATCTTGAGTCTAAGCTATGGAATCAGCTCTCCCCTCGGACGATTTGGTGTACACGGAGCATTCCTCGAGTTGCAGTGCTGAACTTGGTATTCCTCTAGACTTGTGACGGTATTCTCAGGGAATATCTGGAGGTGCCTAAAGGAAGTCAAGCCACTGGTCGTGTTTGATGGGGAACGGGGGATGGCTCCGGTGTCAATGCAGGGGAACCGAGCCTCATCTCGAGTTGATTTGGGTTACGTGAAGCTATTTCTGGTTACTGGAGAGACATCAGGTTCTCTCTAGACTTGTGAGAGTGTTCTTTGTGACTGTCTCGAGATCCATCAAGCAAGTCGCGGCTCCTTCCATGTTTGATGGGGATCACGGAAATGTTCTGCATGCAATGAAGGTGAATTGGGCCTCCTCTCGCTTCGAGGGGGATGCCTAATAGTTTTTCTCGAGTTGCAGTGGGGACTTGGGATATATTCTCGAGTTACGACGGGGATGGCCCTTCAAACTCGTGTTTGTTCAGCGACGTCAGGGCTCCTGTCTTGTTACGAGGGACAACTCAGGAATCTCTTCAAGGCTTGGCAAGGGAAAAGGGACTCTTCTTGAGGTGAGACAGGAGACCAAGTGTCCCTTTGCAGTAGCCACAGGGATATTGGGATTCTTATCAATGTTCAAGAGGAGTCAGGCATCTTCACCTTCTGAAGCAGTGAACTCCGCATGCCTCTCGAGGTGTCAAACGGATGTGAGATATTCCCTCGAAATGAGGCGGGGACCTATGGCTTTCTCTAGTGCCTCCACCAGAAATGCAGACATCCCTTCATCTTGATAGAAGAAAGAGGAGCCTGTATTCAAGCCACTGCAAGGAAACCCGGCCTCCTTTCGAGTCAGGGCTTCTCGCTGTATATTCCACTTGAGGCAACAACCTCAGGGTCCCTCCCACATACCTATTCCTGAAACAGGCATCCTCCTGAGGTGCTTGTGAAAGTTGGCATACGTCTTGAGTCTAAGCCAGGGAATCGGCTCTCCTCTCGGGACGATTTGGGATACACGGAACATTCCTCGAGTTCCTCTTCTGAACTTGCTGTTCCTCTAGACTTGGGACGGTGTGCTCGTGGAATCTCTGGAGTTGCCTAAAGGAAGTCAAGCCACTGGTCGTGTTTGATGGGGAACAGGGGATGGCTCTGGAGTCAATGCAGGGGAATCGGGCATCATCTCGAGATGATTTTGGGCATATGAAGCTACTTCTGGTGGCTGTGGTGACTTCAGGTTCCCTCTAGACTTGTGAGAGTGTTCTTTGGGACTGTCTCGAGATCCATCAAGCAAGTCGAGGCTCCTTACTAGTATGATGGGGATCACGGAATTGCTCTGCATGCAATGAAGTGGAATCAGGCCTCATCTCGCTTCTAGGAGGAAGTCTCATGGTTTTTCTCGAGTTGCGGCGGGGACTTGGGATATATTCTCGAGTTACAGCGGAGATGTCCCATCAAACTCGTGTTTGTTCAGCGACCTCAGGACTCCTGCGTAGTTAGGAGAGACAACTCAGGAATCGCTTCAAGCCTTGGCAATGCAAAAGGGACGCTTCTGGAGGTCAGACAGGAGACCCAGGGTAACTTTCCAGTAGCCACAGGGATATTGGGATTCCTATCAATGTTCCAGAGGAGTCAGGCATTGTCACCTATTAAAGCAGTGATCTCCGCGTGTCTCTCGATGTGTCAAAGGGATATGAGGAATTCCGTCGAAATGAGTCGGGAACCTAGGGCTTTCTCTAGGGTCTAAATATTGGATTCAGACATCCCTTCCTCTTTTGAGATGAAACACGAGCCTGTATTCAAGCCACTGCAAGGACATCCGCACTCCTTTTGAGTCAGGTCTTCTCGGTTTGTATTCCAGTTGAGGCAGCATACTCAGGGTCCCTCCCACATAACTATTGCTGAGAGAAGCCTTTTCTTGAGGTGCTTGTGGACAGTTTGCATATGTCTTGAGTCTAAGCTAGGGAATTCGCTCTCATCTCGAGACGAGTTGTGGTACACGGAGCATTTGTCAAGTTGCCGGGCTGAACTTAGTGTTCCTCTAGACTTGTGACGGTGTTCCCGGGGAAGCTCTGGGGTGTCTGAAGGAAATCAAGGAAACTGATCTTGTTTGATGGGGAACGAGGGATGGCTCTGGAGTCAAGGCAGGGGAATCAGCCCTCATCTTGAGTTGATTTCGGATACATGGAACACATTTGCGTTGCTGGGGTGGCCTCAGGGTCCCTCTAGTCTTGAGACAGTGTTCTTGGGCCCTGTCTCCAGATCCATTAAGCAAGTCAAGGCTCCTTACATGTTTGATGGGGATCACGGAATTGCACTGCATGCAATGAAGGGAAACCGGGCCTCATCTCACTTCGAGGGGGAAGTCTCATGGTTTTTCTCGAGTTGCAGTATGGACGTGGGGTATAATCTCGAGTTATGGCGGGGATGGCCCTTCAAAACTTGTGTTTGTTCAGTGACGTCAGGACTCCTCTCGAGTTACGAGGGACAACTCAGGAATCACTTGGAGGCTTGACAGGGCAAAAGCGAGGCTTCTGGAGGTGAGACAGGAGACCCATGGTCCCTTTCCAGTAGCCACAGTGATATTGGGATTCCTTTCAATGTTCAAGAGGAGTCAGGCATCGTCACATTTTGAAGCAGTGAACTCCGCATGCCTCTCGAGGTGTCAAAGGGATGTGAGGCATTCGACCGAAATTACGCGGTGAACTAGCGATTTTACTAGGGTCTCCACATTGGATTCAGACATCCCTTCATCTTGTGAGATGAAAGACGAGCCTGTATTCAAGCCACTGCAAGGAAATCCGGCCTCCTTTTAACGCAGGTCTTCTAACTGTATATTCCCCTTGAGGCAGCAAACTCAGGGTCCCTCCCACATAGCTATTGCTGAGAAAAGCCGCCTCTTGAGGTGCTTGTGGAAAGCTGGCATAAGACTTGAGTCTAAGACAGGGAATCAGCACTCATCTCGAGAAGATTTGCGGTACACGGTGCATTCCTTGAGTTGATGTTCTGAAATTGGTGTTCTTCTAGACTTGGAACGGTGTTCTCGGGGAATCTCTGGAATTGCCTAAAGGAAGTCAACCACTGGTCATGTTTTAGGGGAACGGGGGACGGCTCCGGAGTCAATGCAGGGGAATCGGGCATCATCTCAAGTTGATTTAGGGTACATGGAGCTCCTTCACGTTGCTGGAATAACCTCAGTGTTGCTCTAAACTTGTGACAGTGTTCTTGGGCACTGTCATGAGATCCATCAAGCAAGTCGAGGCTCCTTACATGTTTTATGGGGATGACGGAATTGCTATGCATGCAATGTAGGGAAATCGGGCCTCATCTCGCTTGGAGGGGGAAGTCTCATTGTTTTCTCGAGTTTCGGCGGGCTCCTGGGATATATTCTCGAGTTACGTCGGGGATGGCCCTTCAAACTCGTGTTTGTTCAGTGACGTCAGGACTCCTGTCTAGTTAGGTGGGACAACTCAGGAATCACTTCAATGCTTGGCAGGGAAAAACGGACTCTTTTGAAGGTGAGACGGCAGACCCATGGTAACTTTCCAATAGTAGTGATATTGGGTATTCCTATCAATGTTCAAGAGGAGTCAGGCATCTTCACCTTGTGAAGCAGTGAACTACGAGTGCCTCTCGAGGTGTCCAAGGGATGTGAGGCATTCGACAGAAACTACGTGGTGAACTAGCCTTTTTACTAGGGTCTCCAAAGGGATTTCAGACATCCCTTTATCTTGTGAAATGAAAGACGAGCCTGTATTCAAGCCACTGCAAAGAAATCCGGCCTCTTTCAAGTCAGAGCTTCTCGGTGTATATTCCAATTGAGGCAGCAAACTCAGCGTCCCTCCCTCATACCTATTTCAGAGAGAAGCCTTCTCTTGTGGTGCTTGTGGAATGTTGGCATGCATCTTGAGTCTAAGCCATGGAATCAGCTCTCCCCTCGGGACGATTTGGTGTACACGGAGCATTCCTCGAGTTGAAGTGCTGAACTTGGTATTCCTCTAGATTTGTGACGGTATTCTCAGGGAATATCTGGAGGTGCCTAAAAGAAGTCAAGCCACTGGTCGTGTTTGATGGGGAACGGGGGATGGCTCCGGTGTCAATGCAGGGGAACCGAGCCTCATCTCGAGTAGATTTGGGTTACATGAAGCTACTTCTGGTTCCTGGAGAGACATCAGGTTCTCTCTAGACTTGTGAGAGTGTTCTTTGTGAGTGTCTCGAGATCCATGAAGCAAGTCGAGGCTCCTTACTTGTTTGATGGGGATCACGGAATTCCTCTTCATGCAATCAAGGGGAATCGGCCCTCATCTCACTTCTAGGGGGAAGTCTCATGGTTTTTCTCGAGTGGAGGCGGGGACTTGGAATATATTCTCGAGCTACAGTGGAGTTGGCCCTTCAAACTCGTGTTTGCTCAGCGACCTCAGGACTCCTGTGTAGTTAGGAAGGACAACGCAGGAATCCCTTCAAGCCTTGGCAAGGCAAAAGGGACGCTTCTGGAGGTCAGACATGAGACCCAGGCTAACTTTCCAGTAGCCACAGGGATGTTGGGATTCCTATCAATGCTCAAGAGGAGTCAGGCATTGTCACCTATTAAAGCAGTGATCTCCGCTTGCCTCTCGATGTGTCAAAGGGATGTGAGGAATTCCGTCGAAATGTTTCGGGAAACTAGGGCTTTCTCTAGGGTCTAAATATTGGATTCAGACATCCCTTCCTCTAGTGAGATTAAACACGAGCCTGTGTTCAAGCCACTGCAAGGACATCCGCACTCCTTTTGAGTCAGGTCTTCTCGGTTTGTATTCCACTTGAGGCAGCATACTCAGGGTCCCTCCCACATACCTATTGCTGAGAGCAGCCTTTTCTTGAGGTGCTTGTGGACAGTTTGCTTATATCTTGAGTCTAAGCTAGGGAATTCGCTCTCATCTTGAGACGAGTTGGGGTTCACGGAACATTTGTCGAGTTGCAGTGCTGAACTTAGTGTTCCTCTAGACTTGTGACGGTGTTCTCGGGGAAGCTCTGGAGTGTCTGAAGGAAATCAAGGAAACTGATCTTGTTTGATGGGGAATGAGGGATGGCTCTGGAGTCAAGGCAGGGGAATCAGCCCTCATCTTGATTTGATTTCGGATACATGGAACACATTTGCGTTGCTGGGGTGGCCTCAGGGTCCCTCTAGACTTGAGACAGTGTTCTTGGGGACTGTCTCGAGATCCATTAAGCAAGTCGAGGCTCCTTACATGTTTGATGGGGATCACGGAATTGCAGTGCATGCAATGCAGGGAAACCGTGCCTCATCTCACTTCGACGGGGAAGTCTCATGGTTTTTCTCGAGTTGCGGTGGGGACGTGGGGTATACTCTCGAGTTCTGGCGGGGATGGCGCTTCAAAACTTGTGTTTGTTCAGTGATGTCAGGACTCCTCTCGAGTTACAAGGGACAACTCAAGAATCACTTGGAGGCTTGACAGGGCAAAAGCGAGGCTTCTGGAGGTGAAACGGGAGACCCATGGTCCCTTTCCAGTATCCACAGTGATATTTGGATTCCTTTCAATGTTCAAGAGGAGTCATTCATCGTCACATTTTGAAGCAGTGAACTCCGCATGCCTCTCGAGGTGTCAAAGGGATGTGAGGCATTCGACCGAAATTACGCGGTGAACTAGCGATTTTACTAGGGTCTCCACATTGGATTCAGACATCCCTTCATCTTGTGAGATGAAAGACGAGCCTGTATTCAAGCCACTGCAAGGAAATCCGGCCTCCTTTTGAGGCAGGGCTTCTCACTGTATATTCCACTTGAGGCAGCAAACCCAGGGTCCCTCCCACATAGCTATTGCTGAGAAAAGCCTCGTCTTGAGGTGATGTGGATAGGTTCTATATGTTTTGAATCTAAGCTAGGGAATCAGCACTCATCTCGAGACGATTTGGGGTACACGGAGCATTGGTTGAGTTGCTGTGCTGAAATTGGTGTTCTTCTAGACTTGGTACGGTGTTCTCGGGGAATCTCTGGAATTGCCTAAAGGAAGACAACCATTGGTCGTTTTTTAGGTGGAACGGGGGATGGCTCCGGAGTCAATGCAGGGGAATCGGGCATCATCTCAAGTTGATTTGGGGTACATGGAGCTCCTTCACGTTGCTGGAATAACCTCATTGTCCCTCTAAACTTGTTACAGTGTTCTTGGGCACTGTCATGAGATCCATCAAGCAAATCGAGGCTCCTTACAAGTTTGATGGGGATCACGGAATTGCTATGCATGCAATGTAGGGGAATCGGGCCTCATCTCGCTTGGAGGGGGTAGTCTCATTGTTTTCTCGAGTTGCGGCGGGCTCCTGGGATATATTCTCGAGTTACCTCGGGGATGGCCCTTCAAACTCCTGTTTGTTCAGCGACGTCAGGATTCCTGTCTAGTTAGGAGGGACAACTCAGGAATCTCTTCGAGGCTTGGCAGGGCAAAAGGGAAGCTTTTGGAGGTGAGACGGGAGACCCATGGTAACTTTTCAGTAGTAGTGATATTGGGATTCCTATCAATGTTCAAGAGGAGTCAGGCATCTTCACCTTGTGAAGCAGTGAACTACGAGTGCCTCTCGAGGTGTCCAAGGGATGTGAGGCATTCGACCGAAATTACGCGGTGAACTAGCGTTTTTTCTATGGTCTCCAAAGGGATTTCCGACATCCCTTTATCTTGTGAGATGAAAGACGAGCCTGTATTCAAGACACTGCAATGAAATCCGGCCTCCTTTCAAGTCAGAGCTTCTCGGTGTATATTCCAATTGAGGCAGCAAACTCAGCGTCCCTCCCTCATACCTATTGCAGAGAGAAGCCTTCTCTTGTGGTGCTTGTGGAATGCTGGCATGCATCTTGAGTCTAAGCCATGGAATCAGCTCTCCCCTCAGGACGATTTGGTGTACACGGAGCATTACTCGAGTTGCAGTGCTGAACTTGGTATTCCTCTAGACTTGTGACGGTATTCTCAGGGAATATCTGGAGGTGCCTAAAGGAAGTCAAGCCACTGCTCGTGTTTGATGGGGAACGGCGGATGTCTCCGGTGTCAATGCAGGTGAACCGAGCCTCATCTCGAGTTGATTTGGGTTACATGAAGCTACTTCTGTTTGCTGGAGAGACATCAGGTTCCCTCTAGAGTTGTGAGAGTGTTCTTTGGGACTGTCTCGAGATCCATGAAGCAAGTCGCGGCTCCTTACATGTTTGACGGGGATCACGGAATTGCTCTGCATTCAATGCAGGTGAATTGGGCCTCCTCTGGCTTCGAGGGGGATGTTTAATAGTTTTTCTCGAGTTGCAGCAGGCAGTTGGGGTATATTCTCGAGTTACGGCGGCGATGGCCCTTCAAACTCGTGTTTGTTCATCGACGTCAGGACTCCTGTCTAGTTAGGAGGAACAACTCAGGAATCTCTTCAAGCCTTGGCAAGGCAAAAGGGACGCTTATGGAGGTCAGACAGGAGACCCAGGGTAACTTTCCAGTAGCCACAGGGATATTGGGATTCCTATCAATGTTCAAGAGGAGTCAGGCATTGTCACCTATTTAGGCAGTGATCTCCGCGTGCCTCTCCATATTCAAAGGGATGTGAGGAATTCCGTCGAAATGAGTCGGGAACCTAGGGCTTTCTCTAGGGTCTAAATATTGGATTCAGACATCCCTTCCGCTTGTGAGATGTAACACGAGCCTGTATTCAAGCCACTGCAAGGACATCCACACTCCTTTAGAGTAAGGTCTTCTCGGTTTGTATTCCACTTGAGGCAGCATACTCAGGGTCCCTCCCACATACCTATTGCTGAGAGAAGCCTTTTCTTGAGGTGCTTGTGGACAGTTTGCATATGTCTTGAGTCTAAGCTAGGGAATTCGCTCTCATCTCGAGACGAGTTGGGGTACACGGAGCATTTGTCGAGTTGCCGTGCTGAACTTAGTGTTCCTCTAGACTTGTGACGGTGTTCTCGGGGAAGCTCTGGGGTGTCTGAAGGAAATCAAGGAAACTGATCTTGTTTGATGGGGAACGAGGGATGGCTCTGGAGTCAAGGCAGGGGAATCAGCCCTCATCTTGAGTTGATTTCGGATACATGGAACACATTTGCGTTGCTGGGGTGGCCTCAGGCTCCCTCTAGACGTGAGACAGTGTTCTTGGGGACTGTCTCGAGATCCTTTAAGCAAGTCGAGTCTCCTTACATGTTTGATGGGGATCACGGAATTGCACTGCATGCAATGCAGGGAAACCGGGCCTCATCTCACTTCGAGGGGGAAGTCTCATGGTTTTTCTCGAGTTGCGGTGGGGACGTGGGATATACTCTCGAGTTATGGCGGGGATGGCCCTTCAAACTTGTGTTTGTTCAGTTACGTCAGGACTCCTCTCGAGTTACGAGGAACAGCTCAGGAATCACTTGGAGGCTTGACAGGGCAAAAGCGTGGCTTCTGGAGGTGAGACAGGAGACCCATGGTCCCTTTCCAGTAGCCACAGTGATATTAGGATTCCTTTCAATGTTCAAGAGGAGTCAGGCATCGTCACATTTTGAAGCAGTGAACTCCGCATGCCTCTCGAGTTGTCAAAGGGATGTGAGGCATTCGACCGAAATTACGCGGTGAACTACCGATTTTACTAGGGTCTCCACATTGGATTCAGACATCCCTTCATCTTGTGAGATGAAAGACGAGCCTGTATTCAAGCCACTGCAAGGAATCCGGCCTCCTTTTGAGGCAGGGCTTCTTGCTGTATATTCCACTTGAGGCAGCAAACTCAGGGTCTCTCCCACATAGCTATTGCTGAGAAAAGGCTCCTCTTAAGGTGCTTGTGGAAAGCTGGCATAAGTCTTGAGTCTAAGACAGGGAATCAGCACTCATCTCGAGAAGATTTGGGGTACACGGAGCATTCCTTGAGTTGCTGTGTTGAAATTGGTATTCCTCTAGACTTGTTTCGGTATTCTCAGGGAATATCTGGAGGTGCCTAAAGGAAGTCAAGCCACTGGTCGTGTTTGATGGGGAACGGGGTATGGCTCCGGTGTCAATGAAGGGGAACCGAGCCTCATCTCGTGTTGATTTGGATTACATGAATCTACTTCTGGTTCCTGGAGAGACATCAGGTTCTCTCTAGACTTGTGAGAGTGTTCTTTGGGACTGTCTCTAGATCCATCAAGCAAGTCGCGGCTCTTTACATATTTGATGGGGATCTCGGAATTGCTCTGCATGCAATGAAGGTGAATTGGACCTCCTCTCGCTTCGAGGGGGATGTCTAATAGTTTTTCTCGAGTTGCAGCGGGGACTTGGGGTATATT
Organism: Rangifer tarandus platyrhynchus; assembly: GCA_949782905.1. Lineage (NCBI taxonomy): Eukaryota > Metazoa > Chordata > Mammalia > Artiodactyla > Cervidae > Rangifer > Rangifer tarandus. The sequence goes on along the minus strand of OX459963.2, from coordinate 3,071,173 downwards.
ATCGAGTTACGGCGGGGATGGCCCTTCAAACTTGTGTTTGTTCAGCGACGTCAGGACTCCTGTCTAGTTAGGAGGGACAACTCAGGAATCTCTTCAAGGCTTGGCAAGGCAAAAGGGACACTTCTTGAGATGAGACAGGAGATCCAGTGTCCCTTTGCAGTAGCCAAAGGGATATTGCGATTCTTATCAATGTTCAAGAGCAGTCAGGCATCTTCACCTTCTGAAGCAGTGAACTCCGCATGCCTCTCGAGGTGTCAAACGGATATGAGACATTCCCTCGAATTGAGGCGGGGACCTATGGCTTTCTCTAGTGTTTCCACAGGAAATGCAGACATCCCTTCATCTTGATAGAAGAAAGAGGAGCCTGTATTCAAGCCACTGCAATGAAACCCGGCCTCCTTTCGTGTCAGGGCTTCTCGCTGTATATTCCACTTGAGGCAGCAAACTCAGGGTCCCTCCCTCATACCTACTCCTGAGAGAGGCCTCCTCTTGAGGTGCTTGTGGAAAGTTGGCATACGTCTTGAGTCTAAGCCAGGGAATCGGCTCTCCTCTCGGGATGATTTGGGGTACACGGCGCTTTCCTCGAGGTCCTGTTCTGAACTTGCTGTTCCTCTCGACTTGGGACGGTGTGCTCGTGGAATCTCTGGAGTTGCCTAAAGGAAGTTAAGCCACTGGTCGTGTTTGATGGGGAACACGGGATGGCTCTGGAGTCAATGCAGGGGAATCAGGCCTCATCTCGAGATGATTTCGGGCACATGAAACTACTTCTGGTGGCTGGGGTTACCTCAGGTTCCCTCTAGACTTGTGAGAGTGTTCTTTGGGACTGTCTCGAGATCCATCAAGCAAGTCGAGGCTCCTTACTTGTTTGATGGGGATCACGGAATTGCTCTGCATGCAATGAAGGGGAATCGGGCCTCATCTCGCTTCTAGGGGGAAGTCTCATGGTTTGTCTCGACTTGCACCGAGAACTTGGGATATATTCTCGAGTTTCAGCGGAGATGGCCCTTCAAACTCGTGTTTGTTCAGCGACGTCAGGACTCCTGTGTAGTTAGGAGGGACAACTCAGGAATCTCTTCAAGCCTTGGCACGGCAAAAGGGACGCTTATGGAGGTCAGACAGGAGACCCAGGGTAACTTTCCAGTAGCCACAGGGATATTGGGATTCCTATCAATGTTCAAGAGGAGTCAGGCATTGTCACCTATTAAAGCAGTGATCTCCGCGTGCCTCTCGTTGTGTCAAAGGGATGTGAGGAATTCCATCGACATGAGTCAGGAACATAGGGCTTTCTCTAGGAATAAATATTGGATTCAGACATCCCTTCCTCTTGAGAGATGAAACACGAGCCTGTATTCAAGCCACTGCAAGGACATCCGGCCTCCTTTCGAGTCAGGGCTTCTCGCTGTATATTCCACTTGAGGCAGCATACTCAGGGTCCCTCCCACATATCTATTGCTGAGAGAAGCCATTTCTTGAGATGCTTGTGGACAGTTTGCATATGTCTTGAGTCTAAGCTAGGGAATTCGCTCTCATCTCGAGACGAGTTCGGGTACACGGAGCATTTGTCGAGTTGCCGTGCTGAACTTAGTGTTCCTCTAGACTTGTGACGGTGTTCTCGGGGAAGCTCTGGGGTGTCTGAAGGAAATCAAGGAAACTGATCTTGTTTGATAGGGAACGAGGGATGGCTCTCGAGTCAAGGCAGGGGAATCAGCCCTCATCTTGAGTTGATTTCAGATACATGGAACACATTTGCCTTGCTGGTGTGGCCTCAGAGTCCCTCTAGACTTGAGACAGTGTTCTTGGGGACTGTCTCGAGATCCATTAAGCAAGTCGAGGCTCCTTACATGTTTGATGGGGATCACGGAATTGCACTGCATGCAATGCAGGGAAACCGGGCCTCATCTCACTTCGAGGGGGAAGTCTCATGGTATTTCTCGAGTTGCGGTTGGGACGTGGGGTATACTCTCGAGTTTTGGCGGGGATGGCCCTTCAAAACTTGTGTTTGTTCAGTGAAGTCAGGACTCCTCTCGCGTTACGAGGGACAACTCAGGAATCACTTGGAGGCTTGACAGGGCAAAAGCGAGGCTTCTGGAGGTGAGACAGGAGACCCATGATCCCTTTCCATTAGCCACAGTGATATTGGGTTTCCTTTCAATGTTCAAGAGGAATCAGGCATCGTCACATTTTGAAGCAGTGAACTCCGCATGCCTCTCGTGGTGTCACAGGGATGTGAGGCATTAGACCGAAATTATGCGGTGAACTACCGATTTTACTAGGGTCTCCTCATTGGATTCAGACATTCCTTCATCTCGTGAGATGAAAGACGAGCCTGTATTCAAGCCACTGCAAGGAAATCCGGCCTCCTTTTGAGGCAGGGCTTCTCGCTGTATATTCCTCTTGAGGCAGCAAACTCAGGGTCCCACCCACATAGCTATTGCTGAAAAAAGCCTCCTCTTGAGGTGCTTGTGGAAAGGTGGCATATGTCTTGAGTCTAAGCCAGGGAATCAGCACTCATCTCGAGAAGATTTGGTGTACATGGAGCATTCCTTGAGTTGCTGTGCTGAACTTGGTGTTCTTCTAGACTTGGAACGGTGTTCTCGGGGAATCTCTGGAATTGCCTAAAGGAAGTCAGCCACTGGTCGTGTTTTATGGGGAACTGGGGATGGCTCCGGAGTCAATGCAGGGGAATCGGGCATCATCTCAAGTTGATTTGGGGTACATGGAGCTCCTTCACGTTGCTGGAATAACCTCAGTGTCCCTCTAAACTTGTGACAGTGTTCTTGGGCACTTTCATGAGATCCATCAAGCAAGTCGAGGCTCCTTACATGTTTGATGGGGATCACGGAATTGCTATGCATGCAATGTAGGGGAATCGGACCTCATCTCGCTTGGAGGGAGAAGTCTCATTACTTTCTCGAGTTGCGGCGGGCTCCTGGGATATATTCTCGAGTTACGTCAGGGATGGCCCTTCAAACTCGTGTTTGTTCAGTGAAGTCAGGACTCCTCTCTAGTTAGGAGGGACAACTCAGGAATCTCTTCAAGGCTTGGCAGGGAAAAAGGGACGCTTTTGGAGGTGAGACGGGTTACCCATGGTAACTTTCCATTTGTAGTGATATTGGCATTCCTATCAATGTTCAAGAAGAGTCAGGCATCTTCACCTTGTGAAGCAGTGAACTCCGAGTGCCTCTCGAGGTGTCCAAGGAATGTGAGGCATTCGACTGAAATTACGCGGTGAACTAGCTTTTTTACCAGGGTCTCCAAAGGGATTTCCGACATCCCTTTATATTGTGAGATGAAAGACGAGCCTGTATTCAAGCCACTGCAATGAAATCCGGCCTCCTATCAAGTCAGAGCTTCTCGGTGTATATTCCAATTGAGGCAGCAAACGCAGCGTCCCTCCCTCATACCTATTGCAGAGAGAAGCCTTCTCTTGTGGTGCTTGTGGAATGTTGGCATGCGTCTTGAATCTAAGCCATGGAATCAGCTCTCCCCTCGGGACGATTTGGTGTACACGGAGCATTCCTTGAGTTGCAGTCCTGAACTTTGTATTCCTCTAGACTTGTGACGGTATTCTCAGAGAATATCTGGAGGTGCCTAAAAGAAGTCAAGCCACTGGTCGTGTTTGATGGGGAACGGGGGATGGCTCCGGTGTCAATGCAGGGGAACCGAGCCTCCTCTCGAGTTGATTTGGGTTACATGAAGCTACTTCTGCTTCCTGGAGAGACATCAGGTTCTCTCTAGACTTGTGAGAGTGTTCTTTGGGACTGTCTCGTGATCCATCAAGCAAGTCGCGGCTCCTTACATGTTTGGTGGGGATCACGCAATTGCTCTGCATTCAATGCAGGTGAATTGGGCCTTCTCTCGCTTCGAGGAGGATGTCTAATAGTTTTCCTCGAGTTGCAGCGGGGACTTGGGGTATATTCTCGAGTTAGGGCGGGGATGGCCCTTCAAACTCGTGTTTGTTCAGCGACGTCAGGACTCCTGTCTAGTTGTGAGGGACAACTCAGGAATCTCTTCAAGGCTTGGCAAGGCAAAAGGGACGCTTCTAGAGGTGAGACATGAGACCCAGTGTCCCTTTGCAGTAGCCACAGGGATACTGGGATTCTTATCAATGTTCAAGAGGAGTCAGGCATCTTCACCTTCTGAAGCAGTGAACTCCGCATGCCTCTCGAGGTGTCAAACGGATGTGAGACATTCCCTCGAAATGTAGCGGGGACCTATGGCTTTCTCTAGTGTTTCCCCCGTAAATGCAGACATCCCTTCATCTTGAGAGAAGAAAGAGGAGCCTGTATTCAAGCCACTGCAATGAAACCCGGCCTCCTTTCGAGTCAGGGCTTCTCGCTGTATATTCCACTTGAGGCAGCAAACTCAGGGTCCCTCCCACATACCTATTACTGAGAGAGGCCTCCTCTTGAGGTGCTTGTGGAAAGTTGGCATACGTCTTGAGTCTAAGCCAGTTAAACGGCTCTCCTCTAGGGACGATTTGTTGTACACGGAACATTCCTCAAGTCCCTGTTCTGAACTTGCTGTCCCTCTAGACTTGGGACGGTGTGCTCGTGGAATCTCTGGAGTTGCCTAAAGGAAGTCCAGCCACTGGTCGTGTTTGATTTGGTACAGGAGATGGCTCTGGAGTCAATGCAGGGGAATCGGGCCTCATCTCGAGATGATTTCGGGCACATGAAGCTACATCTGGTGGCTGGGGTAACCTCAGGTTCCCTCTAGACATATGAGAGTGTTCTTTGCTACTGTCTCTAGATCCATCAAGCAAGTCGAGGCTCCTTATTTGTTTGATGCGGATCACGGAATTGCTCTGCTTGCAATGAAGGGGAATCGGGCCTCATCTCGCTTCTAGGGGGAAGTCTCATGGTTTTTCTCGAGTTGAGGCGGGGACTTGGGATATATTCTCGAGTTACAGCGTAGATGGCCCTTCAAACTCGTGTTTGCTCAGCGACCTCAGGACTCCTGTGTAGTTAGGAGGGACAACTCCGGAATCTCTTCAAGCCTTGGCAGGGTAAAAGGGACGCTTATGGAGGTCAGACAGGAGACCCAGGGTAACTTCCAGTAGCCACAGGGATATTGGGATTCCTATCAATGTTCAAGAGGATACAGGCATTGTCACCTATTAAAGCAGTGATCTCAGCGTGCCTCCCGATGAGTCAAAGGGATGTGAGGAATTCCGTCGAAATGAGTCGGGAAACTAGGGCTTTCTCTAGGGTCTAAATATTGGATTCAGACATCCTTTCCTCTAGTAAGATGAAACACGAGCCTGTATTCAAGCCACTGCAAGGACATCCGCACTCCTTTGAGTCAGGTCTTCTCGGTTTGTAATCCACTTGGGGCAGCATACTCAGGGTCCCTCCCACATACCTATTGCTGAGAGAAGCCTTTTCTTGAGTTGCTTGTGGACAGTTTGCATATGTCTTGAGTCCAAGCTAGGGAATTCGATCTCATCTCGAGACGAATTGGGGTACACAGAGCATTTGTCGAGTTGCCGTGCTGAACTTAGTGTTCCTCTAGGCTTGCGACGGTGTTCTCGGGGAAGCTCTGGGGTGTCTGAAGGAAATCAAGGAAACTGATCTTGTTTGATGGGGAACGAGGGATGGCTCTGGAGTCAAGGCTGGGGAATCAGCCCTCATCTTGAGTTGTTTTCGGATACATGGAACACATTTGCGTTGCTGGGGTGGCCTCAGGGTCCCTCTAGACTTGAGACAGTGTTCTTGGGGACTGTCTCGAGATCCATTAAGCATGTCGAGGCTCCTTACATGTTTGATGGGGATCACGGAATTGCACTGCATGCAATGCAGGGAAACCGGGCCTCATCTCACTTCGAGGGGGAAGTCTCGTGGTTTTTCTCGAGTTGCGGTGGGGACGTGGGGTATACTCTCGAGTTATGGCGGGGATGGCCCTTCAAAACTTGTGTTTATTCAGTGACGTCAGGACTCCTCTCGAGTTACGAGGGACAACTCAGGAATCACTTGGAGGCTTGACAGGGCAAAAGCGAGGCTTCTGGAGTTGAGGCAAGAGACCCATGATCCCTTTCCAGTAGCCACAGTGATATTGGGATTCCTTTCAATGTTCAAGAGGAGTCAGGCATCGTCACATTTTGAAGCAGTGAACTCCGCATGCCTCTCGAAGTGTCAAAGGGATGTGAGGCGTTCGAACGAAATTACGCGGTGAACTACCGATTTTCCTAGGGTCTCCACATTCGATTCATACATCCTTTCCTCTTGTGAAATGAAAGACGAGCCTGTATTCAAGCCACTGCAAGGAAATCCGGCCTCCTTTTGAGGCAGGGCTTCTCGCTGTATATTCCACTTTAGGCAACAAACTCAGGGTCCCTCCCACATAGCTATTGCTGAGAAAAGCCTCCTCTTGAGGTGCTTGTGGAAAGCTGGCATACGTCTTGAGTCTAAGCCAGGGAATCAGCACTCATCTCGAGAAGATTTGGGGTACATGGAGCATTCCTTGAGTTGCTGTGCTGAAAATGGTGTTCTTCTAGACTTGGAACGGTGTTCTCGGGGAATCTCGGGAATTGCCTAAAGGAAGTCAACCACTGGTCGTGTTTTATGGGGAACGGGGAATGGCTCCGGAGTCAATGCAGGGGAATCGGGCATCATCTCAAGTTGATTTGGGGTACATGGAGCTCCTTCACGTTGCTGGAATAACCTCAGTGTCCCTCTAAACTTGTGACAGTGTTCTTGGGCACTGTCATGAGATCCATCAAGCAAGTCGAGGCTCCTTACATGTTTGATGGGGATCTCGGAATTGCTATGCATGCAATGTAGGGGAATCGGGCCTCATCTCGCTTGGAGGGGGAAGTCTCATTGTTTTCTCGAGTTGGGGCGGACTCCTGGGATATATTCTCGAGTTACGTCGGGGATGGCCCTTCAAACTCGTGTTTGTTCAGCGACGTCAGGACTCCTGTCTAGTTAGGAGGGACAACTCAGGAATCTCTTCAAGGCTTGGCAGGGCAAAACGGACGCTTTTGGAGGTGAGAGGGTAGACCCATGGTAACTTTCCAGTAGTAGTGATATTGGGATTTCTATCAATGTTCAAGAGGAGTCAGGCATCTTCACCTTGTTAAGCAGTGAACTCCCAGTGTCTCTCGAGGTGTCCAAGGGATGTGAGGCATTCGACCGAAACTACGCGGTGAAGTAGCGTTTTTACTAGGGTCTCCAAAGGGATTTCAGACATCCCTTTATCTTGTGAGATGAAAGACGAGCCTGTATTCAAGCCACTGCAATGAAATCCGGCCTCCTTTCAAGTCAGAGCTTCTCGGTGTATATTCCAATTGAGGCAGCAAACTCAGCGTCCGTCCCTCATACCTATTGCAGATAGAAGCCTTCTCTTGTGGTGCTTGTGGAATCTTGGCATGCATCTTGAATCTAAGCCATGGAATCAGCTCTCCCTTCCGGATGATTTGTTGTACACAGAGCATTCCTCGATGTGCAGTGCTGAACTTGGTATTCCTCTAGACTTGTGACGGTATTCTCAGGGAATATCTGGAGGTGCCTAAAGGAAGTCAAGCCACTGGTCGTGTTTGATGGAGAACGGCGGATGGCTCCGGTGTCAATGCAGGGGAACCGAGCCTCATCTCGAGTTGATTTGGGTTACATGAAGCTACTTCTGGTTGCTGGGGTGACCTCAGGTTCCCTGTAGGCTTGTGAGAGTGTTCTTTGGGACTGTCTCTTGATCCATCAAGCAAGTCGCGGCTCCTTACATGTTTGATGGGGATCACGGAATTGCTCTGCATGCCATGCAGGTGAATTGGGCCTCCTCTCGCTTCGAGGGGGATGTCTAATAGTTTTTCTCGAGTTGCAGCGGGGACTTGGGGTATACTCTCGAGTTATGGCAGGGATGGCCCTTCAAAACTCGTGTTTGTTCATTGACGTCAGGACTCCTCTCGAGTTATGAGGGACAACTCAGGAATCACTTGGAGGCTTGACAGGGCAAAAAGCGAGGCTTCTGGAGGTGAGACAGGAGACCCATGGTCCCTTTCCCGTAGCCACAGTGATATTGGGATTCCTTTCAATGTTCAAGAGGAGTCAGGCATCGTCACATTTTGAAGCAGTGAACTCCGCATGCATCTGGAGGTTTCAAAGGGATGTGAGGCATTTGACCGAAATTACGCGGTGAACTAACGATTTTACTAGGGTCTCCACATTGGATTCAGACATCCCTTCATCTTGTGAGATGAAAGACGAGCCTGTATTTAAGCCACTGCAAGGAATCCGGCCTCCTTTTGAGGCAGGGCTTCTCGCTGTATATTCCACTTGAGGCAGCAAATTCAGGGTCCCTCCCACATAGCTATTGCTGAGAAAAGCCTCCTATTGAGGTGCTTGTGGAAAGGTGGCATACGTCTTGCGTCTAAGGCAGGGAATCAGCACTCATCTCGAGAAGATTTGGGGTACACGGTGCATTCCTTGAGTTGCTGTGCTGAAATTGGTGTTCTTCTAGACTTGGAACGGTGTTCTCGGGGAATCTCTGGAATTGCCTAAAGGAAGTCAACCACTGGTCGTCTTTTGTGGGGAACGGGGGATGGCTCCGGAGTCAATGCAGGGGAATCGGGCATCATCTCAAGTTGATTTGGGGTACATGGAGCTCCTTCACGTTGCTGGAATAAAATCATTGTCCCTCTAAACTTGTGACAGTGTTCTTGGGCACTGTCATGAGATCCATCAAGCAAGTCGAGGCTCCTTACATGTTTGATGTGGATCACGGAATTGCTATGCATGCATTGTAGGGGAATCGGGCCTCATCTTGCTTGGAGGGGGAAGTCTCATTGTTTTCTCGAGTTGCAGCGGGTTCCTGGGATATATTTTTGAGTTACGTCGTGGATGGCCCTTGAAACTCGTGTTTGTTCAGCGACGTCTGGACTCCTGTCTAGTTAGGAGGGACAACTCAGGAATCTCTTCAATGCTTTGCAGGGCAAAAGGGACGCTTTTGGAGGTGAGACGGGAGACCCAGGGTAACTTTCCAGTAGTAGTGATATTGGGATTCCTATCAATGTTCAAGAAGAGTCAGGCATCTTCCCCTTGTGAAGCAGTGAACTCCGCGTGCCTCTCGAGGTGTCAAACGGATGTGAGGCATTCCCTCGAAATGACGCGGGGACCTATGGCTTACTCTAGTGTCTCCACCGGAAATGCAGACATCCCTTCATCTTGATAGAAGAAAGAGGAGCCTGTATTCAAGCCACTGCAAGGAAACCCGGCCTCCTTTCGAGTCAGGGCTTCTTGTTGTATATTCCACTTGAGGCAGCAAACTCAGGGTCCCTCCCACATACCTATTCCTGAGAGAGGCCTCCTCTTGAGGTGCTTGTGGAAAGTTGGCATACGTCTTGAGTCTAAGCCAGGGAATCGGCTCTCCTCTCGGGACGATTTGGGGTACACGGAACATTCCTCGAGTTCCTGTTCTGAAATTGCTGTTCCTCTAGACTTGGGATGGTGTGCTCGTGGAATCTCTGGAGTTGCCTAAAGGAAGTCAAGCCACTGGTCGTGTTTGATGGGGAACAGGGGATGGCTCTGGAGTCAATGCAGGGGAATCGGGCCTCATCTCGAGATGATTTCGGGCACATGAAGCTACTTCTGGTGGCTGGGGTGACCTCAGGTTCCCTCTAGACTTGTGAGAGTGTTCTTTGGGACTGTCTCGTGATCCATCAAGCAAGTCGAGGCTCCTTACTTGTTTGATGGGGATCACGGAATTGCTCTGCATGCAATGAAGGGGAACCGGGCCTCATCTCGCTTCTAGGGGGAAGTCTCATGGTTTTTCTCGAGTTGCGGCTGGGACTTGGGATATATTCTCGAGTTACAGCGGAGATGGCCTTTCAAACTCGTGTTTGCTCAGCGACCTCAGGACTCCTGTGTAGTTAGGAAGGACAACTCAGGAATCTTTTCAAGCCTTGGCAAGGCCAAAGGGACGCTTATGGAGGTCAGAGAGGAGACCCAGGGTAACTTTCCAGTAGCCACAACGATATTGGGATTCCTATCAATGTTCAAGAGGAGTCAGGCATTTTCACCTATTAAAGCAGTGATCTCCGCGTGCCTCTCGATGTGTCAAAGGGATGTGAGGAATTCCGTCGAAATATGTCGGGAATCTAGGGTTTCTCTAGGGTCTAAATATTGGATTCAGACATCCCTTCCTCTAGTGAGATGAAACACGAGCCTGTATTCAAGCCACTGCAAGGACATCCGCACTCCTTTTGAGTCAGGTCTTCTCGGTTTGTATTCCACTTTGGGCAGCATACTCAGGGTCCCTCCCACATACCTATTGATGAGAGAAGCCTTTTCTTGAGGTGCTTGTGGACAGTTTGCATATGTCTTGAGTCTAAGCTAGGGAATTCGCTCTCATCTCGAGACGAGTTGGGGTACACGTAGCATTTGTCGAGTTGCCGTGCTGAACTTAATGTTCCTCTAGACGTGTGACGGTGTTCTCGGGGAAGCTCTGGGGTGTCTGAAGGAAATCAAGGAAACTGATCTTGTTTGATTGGGAACGAGGGATGACCCTGGAGTCAAGGCAGGGGAATCAGCCCTCATCTTGAGTTGATTTCAGATACATGGAACACATTTGCGTTGCTAGGGTGGCCTCAGGGTCCCTCTAGTCTTGAGACAGTGTTCTTGGGCCCTGTCTCGAGATCCATTAAGCAAGTCGAGGCTCCTTACATGTTTGATGGGGATCACGGAATTGCACTGCATGCAATGCAGGGAAACCGGGCCTCATCCCACTTCGAGGGGGAAGTCTCATGGTTTTTCTCGAGTTGCGGTAGGGACGTGGGGTATACTCTCGAGTTATGGCGGGGATGGCCCTTCAAAACTTGTGTTTGTTCAGTGACGTCAGGACTCCTCTCGAGTTACGAGGGACAAATCAGTAATCACTTGGAGGCTTGACAGGGCAACAGCGAGGTTTCTGGATGTGAGACAGGAGACCCATGGTCCCTTTCCAGTAGCCACAGTGATATTGGGATTCCTTTCAATGTTCAAGAGGAGTCAGGCATCGTCACATTTAAAGCAGTGAACTCCGCATGCCTCTCGAGGTTTCAAAGGGATGTGAGGCATTCAACCAAAATTACGCGGTGAACTAGCGATTTTACTAGGGTCTCCACATTGGATTCAGACATCCCTTCATCTTGTGAGATGAAAGACGAGCCTATATTCAAGCCACTGCAAGGAAATCCGGCCTCCTTTTGAGGTAGGGCTTCTCGCTGTATATTCCACTTGAGACAGCAAACTCAGGGTCCCTCCCACATAGCTATTGCTGAGAAAACCTCCTGTTGAGGTGCTTGTGGAAAGGTGGCATACATGTTGAGTCTAAGCCAGGGAATCAGCACTCATCTCGAGAAGATTTGGGGTACACGGAGCATTCCTTGAGTTGCTGTGCTGAAATTGGTGTTCTTCTAGACTTGGAACGATGTTCTCGGGGAATCATTGGAATTGCTTAAAGGAAGTCAACAACTGGTCGTCTTTTATGGGGAACGGGGGACGGCTCCGGAGTCAATGCAGGGGAATCGGGCATCATCTCAAGTTGATTTGGGGTACATGGAGCTCCTTCACGTTGCTGGAATAGCCTCAGTGTCCCTCTAAACTTGTGACAGTGTTCTTTGGCACTGTCATGAGATCCATCAAGCAAGTCGAGGCTCCTTACATGTTTGATGGGGATCACGGAATTGCTATGCATGCAATGTAGGGGAATCGGGCCTCATCTCGCTTGGAGGGGGAAGTCTCATTGTTTTCTCGAGTTGCGGCGGGCTCCTGGGATATATTCTCGAGTTACCTCGGGGATGGCCCTTGAAACTCGTGTTTGTTCAGCGACGTCTGGACTCCTGTCTAGTTAGGAGGGACAACTCAGGAATCTCATCAAGGCTTGGCAGGGCAAAAGGGACGCTTCTGGAGGTCAGACAGGAGACCCAGGGTAACTTTCCAGTAGCCACAGGGATATTGGGATTCCTATCAATGTTCAAGAAGAGTCAGGCATCTTCACCTTGTGAAGCAGTGAACTCCGAGTGCCTCTCGAGTTGTCCAAGGGATGTGAGGCATTCGACCGAAATTACGCGGTGAACTAGCGTTTTTACTAGGGTCTCCAAAGGGATTTCAGACATCCCTTTATGTTGTGAGTTGAAAGACGAGCCTGTATTCAAGCCACTGCAATGAAATCCGGCCTCCTTTCAAGTCAGAGCTTCTCGGTGTATATTCCAATTGAGGCAGCAAACTCAGCGTCCCTCCCTCATACCTTTTGCAGAAAGAAGCCTTCTCTTGTGGTGCTTGTGGCATGTTGGCATGCATCTTGAATCTAAGCCATGGAGTCAGCTCTCCCCTCGGGATGATTTGGTGTACACGGAGCATTCCTCGAGTTGCAGTGCTGAACTTGGTATTCCTCTAGACTTGTGACGGTATTCTCAGGGAATATCTGGAGGTGCCTAAAGGAAGTCAAGCCACTGGTCGTGTTTGATGGGGAACGGGGGATGGCTCTGGTGTCAATGCAGGGGAACCGAGCCTCATCTCGAGTAGATTTTGGTTACATGAAGCTACTTCTGGTTGCTGGAGAGACATCAGGTTCTCTCTAGACTTGTGAGAGTGTTCTTTGTGACTGTCTCTAGATCCATCAAGCAAGTCGCGGCTCCTTACATGTTTGATGGGGATCACGGAATTGCTCTGCATGCAATGGAGGTGAATCGGTCCTCCTCTGGCTTCAAGGGGGAAATCTAATAGTTTTTCTCGAGTTGCAACGGGGACTTGGGGTATATTCTCGAGTTACAGCGGGGATGGCCTTTCAAACTCGTGTTTGTTCAGCGACGTCAGGAGTCCTGTCTAGTTAGGAGGGACAACTCAGGAATCTCTTCAAGGCTTGGCAAGGCAAAAGGGACGCTTCTTGAGGTGAGACAGGAGACCCAGTGTCCCTTTGCAGTAGCCACAGGGATATTGGGATTCTTATCAGTGTTCAAGAGGAGTCAGGCATCTTCACCTTCTGAAGCAGTGAACTCCGCATGCCTGTCGAGGTGTCAGACGGATGTGAGACATTCCCTCAAAATGAGGCGGGGACCTATGGCTTTCTCTAGTGTCTCCACCGGAAATGCAGACATCCCTTCATTTTGATAGAAGAAAGAGGAGCCTGTATTCAAGCCACTGCAAGGAAACCCGGCCTCCTTTCAAGTCACGGCTTCTCGCTGTATATTCCACTTGAGGCAGCAAACTCAAGGTCCCTCCCACATACCTATTCCTGAGAGAGGCCTCCTCTTGAGGTGCTTGTAGAAAGTTGGCATACGTCTTGAGTCTAAGCCAGGGAATCGGCTCTCCTCTCGGGACGTTTTGGGGTACACGGAACATTCCTCGAGTTCCTGTTCTGAACTTGCTTTTCCTCTAGACTTGGGATGGTGTGCTCGTGGAATCTCTGGAGTTGCCTAAAGGAAGTCAAGCCACTGGTCGTGTTTGATGGGGAACAGGGGATGGCTCTGGAGTCAATGCAGGGGAATCGGGCCTCATCTCGAGATGATTTCGGGCACATGAAGCTACTTCTGGTGGCTGGGGTGACCTCAGGTTCCCTCTAGACTTGTGAGAGTGTTCTTTGGGACTGTCTCGAGATCCATCAAGCAAGTCGAGGCTCCTTACTTGTTTGATGGGGATCACGGAATTGCTCTGCATGCAGTGAAGTGGAATAGGGCCTCATTTCCCTTCAAGGGGAAGTCTCATGGTTTTTCTCGAGTTGAGGCGAGGACGTGGGATATATTCTCGAGTTACAGCAGAGATGGCCCTTCAAACTTGTGTTTGTTCAGCGACGTCAGGACTCCTGTCTAGTTAGTAGGGACAATTCAGAAATCTCTTCAAGCCTTGGCAAGGCAAAATGGACGCTTATGGAGGCCAGACAGGAGACCTAGGATAACTTTCCAGTAGCCACAGGGATATTGGGATTCCTATCAATGTTCAAGAGGAGTCAGGCATTGTCACCTATTAAAGCAGTGATCTCCGAGTGCCTCTCGATATGTCAAAGGGTTGTGAGGAATTCCGTCAAAATGAGTCGGGATCCTAGGGCTTTCTCTAGGGTCTAAATATTGGATTCAGACATCTCTTCCTCTTGTGAGATGAAACACGAGCCTGTATTCAAGCCAATGCAAGGGCATCCGGACTCCTTTTGAGTCAGGTTTCTTGGTTTGTATTCCACTTGAGACAGCATTCTCAGCGTCCCTCCCACATACCGATTGCTGAGAGAAGCCTTTTCTTGAGGTGCTTGTGGACAGTTTGCATAAGTCTTGAGTCTAAGCTAGGGAATTCGGTCTCATCTCGAGACGAGTTGGGTTAAACGGAGCATTTGTCGAGTTACTGTGCTGAACTTAGTGTTCCTCTAGACTTGTGATGGTGTTCTCGGGGAAGCTCTGTGGTTTCTGAAGGAAATCAAAGAAATTGATCCTGTTTGATGGGGAACGAGAGATGGCTCTGGAGTCAAGGCAGGGTAATCAGCCCGCATCTTGATTTGATTTCAGATACATGGAACACATTTGCGTTGCTGGGGTGGCCTCAGGGTCCCTCTAGACTTGAGACAGTGTTCTTGGGGACTGTCTCGAGATCCATTAAGCAAGTCGAGGCTCCTTACATGTCTGATGGGGATCACGGAATTGCACTGCATGCAATGCAGGGAAACCGGGCCTCATCTCACTTCGAGGGGGAAGTCTCATGGTTTTTCTTGAGTTGCGGTGTGGACGCGGGGTATACTCTCGAGTTATGGCGGGGATGGCCCTTCAAAATTTGTGTTTGTTCAGTGACGTCAGGACTCCTCTCGAGTTACGAGGGACAACTCAGGAATCACTTGGAGGCTTCTCAGGGCAAAAGCGAGGCTTCTGGAGGTGAGACAGGAGACCCATGGTCCCTTTCCCGTAGCCACAGTGATATTGGGATTCCTTTCAATGTACAAGAGGAGTCAGGCATCGTCACATTTTGAAGCAGTGAACTCCGCATGCCATTCGAGGTGTCAAAGGGATGTCAGGCATTCGACCGAAATTACGCGGTGAACTAGCGATTTTACTAGGGTCTCCACATTGGATTCAGACATCCCTTCATCTTGTGAGATGAAAGACGAGCCTGTATTCAAGCCACTGAAAGAAAATCCGGCCTCCTTTTGAGTCAGGTCTTCTCACTGTATATTTTACTTGAGGCAGCAAACTCAGGCTCCCTCCCACATTGCTATTGCTGAGAAAAGCCTCCTATTGAGGTGCTTGTGATAGGGTGGCATAAGTCTTGAGTCTAAGCCAGGGAATCAGCACTCATCTCGAGAAGATTTCGGGTACACGGAGCATTCCTTGAGTTGCTGTGTTGAAATTGGTGTTCTTCTAGACTTGGAAGAGTGTTCTCGGGGAATCTCTGGAATTGCCTAAAGGAACTCAACCACTGGTCGTGTATTATGGGGAATGGGGGATGGCTCCGGATTCAATGCAGGGGAATCGGGCATCATCTCAACTTGATTTGGAGTACATGGAGCTCCTTCACGTTGCTGGAATATCCTCAGTGTCCCTCTACAGTTGTGACAGTGTTCTTGGGCACTGTCATGAGATCCATCAAGAAAGTCGGGGCTCCTTACATGTTTGATGGGGATCACGGTATTGCTATGCATGCAATGTAGGGGAATCGGGCCTCATCTCTCTTGGAGGGGAAAGTCTCATTGTTTTCTCGAGTTGCGGCGGGCTCCTGGGATATATTCTCGAGTTTCGTCGGGGATGGCCCTTGAAACTCGTGTTTGTTCAGCGACGTCAGGACTCCTGTCTAGTTAGGAGGGACAACTCAGGAATCTCTTCAAGGCTTGGCAGGGCAACAAGGACGCTTTTGGAGGTGAGAAGGGAGACCCAGGGTAACATTCCAGTAGCCACAGTGATATTGGGATTCCTATCAATGTTCAAGAGGAGTCAGGCATCTTCCCCTTGTGAAGCAGTGAACTCCGAGTGCCTCTCGAGGTGTCCAAGGGATGTGAGGCATTCGACCGAAATTACGCGGTGAACTAGCGTTTTTACTAGGGTCTCCAAAGGGATTTCAGACATCCCTTTATCTTGTGAGATGAAAGACGAGCCTGTATTCAAGCCACTGCAATGAAATCCGGCCTCCTTTCAAGTCAGAGCTTCTCGGTGTATATTCCAATTGAGGCAGCAAACTCAGCGTCCCTCCCTCATACCTATTGCAGAGAGAAGCCTTCTCTTGTGGTGCTTGTGGAATGTTGGCATGTGTCTTGAGTCTAAGCCATGGAATCAGCTCTCCCCTCGGGACGATTTGGTGTACACAGAGCATTCCTCGAGTTGCAGTGCTGAACTTGGTATTCCTCTAGACTTGTGACGGTATTCTCAGGGAATATCTGGAGGTGCCTAAAGGAAGTCAAGCAACTGGTCGTGTTTGATGGGGAACGGGGGATGGCTCCAGTGTCAATGCAGGGGAATCGAGCCTCATCTCAAATTGATTTGGGTTACATGAAACTACTTCTGGTACCGGGAGAGACATCAGGTTCTCTCTAGGCTTGCGACAGTGTTCATTGGGACTGTGTCGAGATCCATCAAGCAAGTCGCGGCTCCTTACATGTTTGATGGGGATCACGGAATTGCTCTGCATTCAATGCAGGTGAATTGGGCCTCCTCTTCACTTCGAGGGCAATGTCTAATAGTTTTTCTCGAGTTGCAGCGGGGACGTGAGATATATTCTCGAGTTACGGCGGGGATGGCCCTTCAAACTCGTGTTTTTTCAGCAACGTCAGGCCCCCTGTCTAGTTAGGAGGGACAACTCAGGAATCTCTTCAAGGCTTGGCAAGGCAAATTGGACGCTTCTTGAAGTGAGACAGGAGACCAAGTGTCCCTTTGCAGTAGCCACAGGGATATTGGGATTCCTATCAATGTTCAAGAGGAGTCAGGCATCTTCACCTTCTGAAGCAGTGAACTCCGCATGCCACTCGAGGTGTCAAACGGATGTGAGGCATTCCCTCGATATGAGTCGGGGACCTATGGCTTTCTCTAGTGTGTCCACCGGAAATGCAGACATCCCTTCTTCTTGATAGAAGAAAGAGGAGCCTGTATTCCAGCCACTGCAAGGAAACCCGGCCTCCTTTCGAGTCAGGGCTTCTCGCTGTATATTCCACTTGAGGCAGCATACTCAGGGTCCCTCCCACATACCTATTGCTGAGAGAAGCCGTTTCTTGAAGTGCTTGTGTACAGTTTGCATATGTCTTGAGTCTAAGGTAGGGCATTCGCTCTCATCTCGAGACGAATTGGGGTACACGGAGCATTTGTCGAGTTTCAGTGTTGAACTTAGTGTTCCTCTAGACTTGTGACGGTGTTCTCGGGGAAGCTCTGGGGTGTCTGAAGGAAATCAAGGAAACTGATCTTGTTTGATGGGGAAATAGGGATGGCTCTGGAGTCAAGGCAGGGGAATCAGCCCTCATCTTGAGTTGATTTCGGATACATGGAACACATTTGCGTTGCTGGGGTGGCCTCAGGGTCCCTCTAGACTTGAGACAGTTTTCTTGGGGACTGTCTCGAGATCCATTAAGCAAGTCGAGGCTCCTTACATGTTTGATGGGGATCACGGAATTGCACTGCATGCAATGCAGGGAAACCGGGCCTCATCTCACTTCGAGGGGGAAGTCTCATGGTTTTTCTGGAGGTGCGGTTGGGACGTGGGGTATACTCTCGAGTTATGGCGGGGATGGCCCTTCAAATCTTGTGTTTGTTCAGTGACATCAGGACTCCTCTCAAGTTACGAGGGACAACACAGGAATCACTTGGAGGCTTGACAGGGCAAAAGCGTGGCTTCTGGAGGTGAAACAGGAGACCCATGGTCCCTTTCCTGTACCCACAGTGATATTGGGATTCCTTTCAATGTTCAAGATGAGTCAGGCATCGTCACATTTTGAAGCAGTGAACTCCGCATGCCTCTCGAGGTGTCAAAGGGATGTGAGGCATTCGACCGAAGTTACGCGGTGAACTAGCGATTTTACTAGGGTCTCCACATTGGATTCAGACATCCCTTCATCTTGTGAGATGAAAGACGAGCCTGTATTCAAGACACTTCAAGGAAATCCAGCCTCCTTTTGAGGCAGGGCTTCTCGGTGTATATTTTACTTGAGGTAGCAAAATCAGGGTCCCTCCCACATAGCTATTGCTGAGAAAATCCTCTTATGGTGGTGCTTGTGGAAAAGGGGCATGCGTCTTGAGTCTAAGCCAGGGAATCAGCACTAATCTCGAGAAGATTTGGGGAACATGGAGCATTCCTTGATTTGCTGTGCTGAAATTTGTGCTCTTCTAGACTTGGAACGGTGTTCTCGGGGAATCTCTGGAATTGCCTAAAGGAAGTCAACCACTGGTCATTTCTTATGGGGAACGGGGGATGGCTCCAGAGTCAATGCAGGGGAATCGGGCATCATCTCAAGTTGATTTGGGGTACATGGAGCTCCTTCACTTTGCTGGAGTAACCTCAGTGTCCCTCTAAACATGTGACAGTGTTCTTGGGCACTGCCATGTGATCCATCAAGCAAGTCGAGGCTTCTTACATGTTTGATGGTGATCACGGAATTGCTCTGCATGCAATGCAGGTGAATGGGGCCTCCTCTCGCTTCGAGGGGGATGTCTAATAGTTTTTCTCGAGTTGCAGCGGGGACTTGGGGTATTTCTCGAGTTACGGCGGGGATGGCCCTTCAAACTCGTGTTTGTTCAGCGACGTCAGGACTTCTGTCTAGTTAGGAGGGACAAGTCAGGAATCTCTGTAAGGCTTGGCAAGGCAAAGGGACGCTTCTTGAGGTGAGACAGGAGACACAGTGTCCCTCTGCAGTAGCCACAGGGATATTGGGATTCATATCAGTGTTCAAGAGGAGTCAGGCATCTTCACCTTCTGAAGCAGTGAACTCCGCCTGCTTCTCGAGGTGTCAAACGGATGTGAGACATTCCCTCGAAATGAGGCGGGGTCCTATGGCTTTATCTAGTGTCTCCACCGGAAATGCAAACATCCCTTCATCTTGATAGAAGAAAGTGGAGCCTGTATTCAACCCCTGCAAGGAAACTCGGCCTCCTTTCGAGTCAGGGCTTCTCGCTGTATATTCCACTTGAGGCAGCAAACTCAGGGTTCCTCCCACATACCTATTCCTGAGAGAGACCTCCTCTTGAGGTGCTTGTGGAAAGTTGGCATACGTCTTGAATCTAAGCCAGGGAATCGGCTCTCCTCTCGGGACGTTTTGGGGTACACGGAACATTCCTCGAGTTCCTGTTCTGAACTTGCTGTTCCTCTAGACTTGGGACGGTGTGCTCGTGGAATCTCTCGAGTTGCCTAAAGGAAGTCAAGCCACTGGTCGTGTTTGATGGGGAACAGGGTATCGCTCTGGAGTAAATGCAGGGGAATCGGGCCTCATCTCGAGATGATTTCGGGTACATGAAGCTACTTCTGGTGGCTAGGGTGACCTCAGGTTCCCTCTAGACTTGTGAGAGTGTTCTTTGGGACTGTCTCGAGATCCATCAAGCAAGTCGAGGCTCCTTACTTGTTTGATGGGGATCACGGAATTGCTCTGCATGCAATGAAGGGGAATCGGGCCTCATTTCGCTTCTAGGGGGATGTCTCATGGTTTTTCTCGAGTTGCGGCGAGGACTTGGGATATATTCTCGAGTTACAGCGGAGATGGCCCTTCAAACTCGTGTTTGTTCAGCGCCGTCACGACTCCTGTGTAGTTAGGAGGGACAACTCAGGAATGTCTTCAAGCCTTGGCAAGGCAAAAGGTACGCTTATGGAGGTCAGACAGGAGACCCAGGGTAACTTTCCAGTAGCCACAGGGATATTGGGATTCCTATCAATGTTCAAGAGGAGTCAGGCATTGTCACCTATTAAAGCAGTGATCTCCGCGTGCCTCTCGTTGTGTCAAAGGGATGTGAGGAATTTCGTCGAAATGAGTCGGGATCCTAGGGCTTTCTCTAGGGCCTAAATATTGGAGTCAGACATCCCTACCTCTTCTGAGATGAAACACGAGCCTGTATTCAAGCCACTACAAGGACATCCGAACTCCTTTTGAGTCAGGTCTTCTTGGTTTGTATTCCACTTGAGGCAGCATTCTCAGGGTCCCTCCCACATAACGATTGCTGAGAGAAGCCTTTTCTTGAGGTGCTTGTCGACAGTTTGCATATGTCTTGAGTCTAAGCTAGGGAATTCGCTCTCATCTCGAGACGAGTTGGGGTACACGGAGCATTTGTCGAGTTGCCGTGCTGAAATTAGTGTTCCTCTAGACTTGTGACGGTGTTCTCGGGTAAGCTCTGGGGTGTCTGACGGAAATCAAGGAAACTGATCTTGTTTGAGGGGGGAACGAGGGATGCCTTTGGAGTCAAGGAAGGGGAATCAGCCCTCATCTTGAGTTGATTTCAGATACATGGAACATATTTGCGTTGCTGGGGTGGCCTCAGGGTCCCTCTAGACTTGAGACAGTGTTCTTGGGGACTGTCTCGAGATCCATTAAGCAAGTCCAGGCTTCTTACATGTTTGATGGGCATCACGGCATTGCACTGCATGCAATGCACGGAAACCGGGCCTCATCTCACTTCGAGGGCGAAGTCTCATGGTTTTTCTCGAGTTGTGGTGGGGACGTGGGGTATACTCTCGAGTTATGGCGGGGATGGTCCTTCAAAACTTGTGTTTGTTCAGTGACGTCAGGACTCCTCTCGAGTTATGATGGACAACTCAGGAATCACTTGGAGGCTTCACAGGGCAAAAGTGAGGCTTCTGGAGGTGAGACAGGAGACCCATGATCCCTTTCCAGTAGCCACAGAGATATTGGGATTCCTACCAATGTTCAAGAGGACTCAGGCATCTTCACCTTCTGAAGCAGTGAACTCTGCATGCCTCTCGAGGTGTCAAACGGATGTGAGGCATTCCCTCGAAATGAGGCCGGGACCTATGGCTTTCTCTAGTTTCTCCACCGGAAATGCAGACATCCCTTCATCTTGATAGAAGAAAGAGGAGCCTGTATTGAAGCCACTGCAAGGAAACCTGGCCTCCTTTCGAGTCAGGGCTTCTCGCTGTATATTCCACTTGAGGCAGCAAACTCAGGGTCCCTCCCACAAACCTATTCCTGAGAGAGGCCTCCTCCTGAGGTGCTTGTGGAAAGTTGGCATACGTCTTGAGTCTAAGCCAGGGAAACGGCTCTCCTCTCGGGACGATTTGGGGTACACGGAGCATTCCTCGAGTTCCTGTTCTGAACTTGCTGCTCCTTTAGACTTGGGACGGTGTGCTCGTGGAATCTCTGGAGTTGCCTAAAGGAAGTCAAGCCACTGGTCGTGTTTGATGGGGAACAGGGGATGGCTCTGGAGTAAATGCAGGGGAATCGGGCCTCATCTCGAGATGATTTCGGGAACATGAAGCTACTTCTGGTGGCTGGGGTGACCTCAGTTTTCCTCTAGACTTGTGAGAGTGTTCTTTGGGACTGTCTCGAGATCCATCAAGCAAGTTGAGGCTCCTTACTTGTTTGATGGGGATCACGGAATTGCTCTGCATGCAATGAAGGGGAATCGGGCCTCATCTCGCTTCTAGGGGGAAGTCTCATGGTTTTTCTCGAGTTGCGCAGGGACTTGGTATATATTCTCGAGTTACGGCGGGGATAGCCCTTCAAACTCGTGTTTGTTCAGCGACGTGAGGACTCCTGTGTAGTTAGGAGGGACAACTCAGGAATCTCTTCAAGCCTTGGCAAGGCAAAAGGGACGCTTCTGGAGGTCAGACAGGAGACCCAGGCTAACTTTCCAGTAGCCACAGGGATATTGGGATTCCTATCAATGTTCAAGAGGAGTCAGGCATTGTCATCTATTAAAGCAGTAATCTCCGCGTGCCTCTCGATGTGTCAAATGGATATGAGGAATTCCGTCGAAATGAGTCGGGAACCTAGGGCTTACTTTAGGGTCTAAATATTGGATTCAGACATCCCTTCCTCTTGTGAGATGAAACACGAGCCTGTATTCAAGCCACTGGCAGGACATCCGGACTCCTTTTGAGTCAGGTCTTCTCGTTTTGTATTCCACTTGAGGCAGCATACGCAGGGTCCCTCCCACATACCTATTGCTGAGAGCAGCCTTTTCTTGAGGTGCTTGTGGACAGTTTGCATATGTCTTGAGTCTAAGCTAGATAATTTGCTCTCATCTCGAGACGAATTGGGGTACAAAGAGCATTTGTCGAGTTGCCGTGCTGAACTTAGTGTTCCTCTAGACTTTTGACGGTGTTCTCGGGGAAGCTCTGGGGTTTCTGAAGGAAATCAAGGAAACTGATCTTTTTTGATGTGGAATGAGGGATGGCTCTGGAGTCAAGGCAGGGGAATCAGCCCTCATCTTGAGTTGTTTTCGGATACATGGAACACATTTGCGTTGCTGGGTTGGCCTCAGGGTCCCTCTAGACTTGAGACAGTGTTCTTGAGCTCTGTCTCGAGATCCATTAAGCAAGTCGAGGCTCCTTACATGTTTGATGGCGATCACGGAATTGCAATGCATGCAATGCAGGGAAACCGGGCCTCATCTCACTTCGAGGGGGAATTCTCATGGTATTTCTCGAGTTACGGTGGTGACGTGGGGTATACTCTCGAGTAATGGCGCGGATGGCCCTTCAAAACTTGTGTTTGTTCAGTGACGTCAGGACTCCTCTCGAGTTACGAGGGACAACTCAGGAATCACTTGGAGGCTTGACAGGGCAACAGCAAGTCTTCTGGAGGTGAGACAGGAGACCCATGGTCCATTTCCAGTAGCCACAGTGATATTGGGATTCCTTTCAATGTTCAAGAGGAGTCAGGCATCGTCACATTTTGAAGCAGTGAACTCCTCATGCCTCTCGAGGTGTCAAAGGGATGTGAGGCATTCGACCGAAGTTACGCGGTTGACTAGCGATTTTACAAGGGTCTCCACATTGGATTCAGACATCCCTTCATCTTTTGAGATGAAAGACGAGCCTGTATTCAAGCCACTGCAAGGAAATCCGGCCTGCTTTTGAGGCAGGTTTCTCGTTGTATATTCCACTTGAGGCAGCAAACTCAGGGTCCCTCCCCCATAGCTATTGCTGAGAAAAGCCTCCCATTGAGGTGCTTGTGGAAAGGTGGCATACGTCTTGAGTCTAAGCCAGGGAATCAGCACTCATCTCGAGAAGATTTGGGGTAAACGGAGCATTCCTTGAGTTGCTGTGCTGAAATTGGTGTTCTTCTAGACTTGGAACGGTGTTCTCGGGGAAACTCTGGAATTGCCTAAAGGAAGTCAACCACTGGTCGTGTTTTATGGGGAACGGGGGATGGCTCCAGAGGTAATGCAGGGGAATCGGGCATCATCTCAAGTTGATTTGGGGTACATTTAGCTCCTTCACGTTGCTGGAATAACCTCAGTGTCCCTCTAAACTTGTGACAGTGTTCTTGGGCACTGTCATGAGATCCATCAAGCAAGTCGAGGCTCCTTGCATGTTTGAGGGGGATCACGGAATTGCTATGCATGCAATGTAGGGGAATCGGACCTCATCTCGCTTGGCGGGGGAAGTCTCATTGTTTTCTCGAGTTGCGGCGGGCTCCTGGGATATATTCTCAAGTTACGTCGGGGAGGGCCCTTCAAACTCGTGTTTGTTCAGTGACGTCAGGACTCCTGTGTAGTTAGGAGGGACAACTCAAGAATCTCTTCAAGGCGTGGCAAGGCAAAAGGAAAGCTTCTTGAGGTGAGACAGGAGACCCAGTGTCCCTTTGCAGTAGGCACAGGGATATTGGGATTCCTATCAATGTTCAAGAGGAGTCAGGCATCTTCACCTTCTGAAGCAGTGAACTCCGCATGCCTCTCGAGGTGTCAAACGGAGGTGAGGCATTCCCTCGAAATGACGAGGGGACCTATGGCTTTTTCTAGTGTCTCCACCGGATATGCAGACATCCCTTCATCTTGATAGAAGAAAGAGGAGCCAGTATTCAAGCCACTGCAAGGAAACCCGGCCTCCTTTCGAGTCAGGGCTTCTCGCTGTATATTCCACTTGAGGCAGCAAACTCAGGGTCCCTCCCACATACCTATTCCTGAGAGAGGTCTCCTCTTGAGGTGCTTGTGGAAAGTTGGCATACGTCTTGAGTCTAAGCCAGGGAATCGGCTCTCTTCTCGGGACGATTTGGGGTACACGGAGCATTCCTCGAGTTCCTGTTCTGAACTTGCTGTTCCTCTAGACTTGGGACCGTGTGCTCGTGGAATCTCTCGAGTTGCCTAAAGGAAGTCAAGCCACTGGTCGTATTTGATGGGGAACAGGGGATGGCTCTGGAGTCAATGCAGGGGAATCGGGCCTCATCTCGAGATGATTTCGGCTACATGAAGCTACTTCTGTTGGCGGGGTGACCTCACGTTCCCTCTAGACTTGTGAGAGTGTTCTTTGGGACTGCCTCGAGATCCATCGAGCAAGTCGAGGCTCCTTACTTGTTTGATGGGGATCACGGAATTGCTCTGCATGCAATGAATGGGAATCGGTCCTCATCTCGCTTCTAGGGGGAAGTCTCATGATTTTTCTCGAGTTGCGGCTGGGACTTGGGATATATTCTCGAGTTACGGCGGGGATAACCCTTCAAACTCCTGTTTGTTCAGCGACGTCAGGACTCCTGTGTAGTTAGGAGGGACAACTCAGAAATACCTTCAAGCCTTGGCAAGGCAAAAGGGACGCTTCTGGAGGTCAGACAGGAGACCCAGGGTAACTTTCCAGTAGCCACAGGGATATTGGGATTCCTATCAATGTTCAAGAGGAGTCAGGCATTGTCACCTATTAAAGCAGTGATCTCCGCGTGCCTCTCGATGTGTCAAAGGGATGTGAGGAATTCCGTCGAAATGACTCGGGAACCTAGGGCTTTCTCTAGGGTCTAAATATTGGATTCAGACATCCCTTCCTCTTGTGAGATGAAACACGAGCCTGTATTCAAGCCACTGCAAGGACATCCGGACTCCTTCTGAGTCAGGTCTTCTCGGTTTGTATTCCACTTGAGGCAGCATACTCAGGGTCCCTCCCAAATATCTATTGCTGAGAGCAGCCTTTTCTTGAGGTGCTTGTGGACAGTTTGCATATGTTTTGAGTCTAAGGTAGGGAATTCGATCTCATCTCGAGACGAATTGGTGTACACGGAGCATTTGTCGAGTTGCCGTGCTGAACTTAGTGTTCCTCTAGACTTGTGACGGTGTTCTCGGTGAACCTCTGGGGTGTCTGAAAGAAATCGAGGAAACTGATCTTGTTTGATGTGGAAAGAGGGATGGCTCTGGAGTCAAGGCAGGGGAATCAGCCCTCACCTTGTGTTGATTTCGGTTACATGGAACACAATTGCGTTGCTGGGGTGGCATCAGGGTCCCTCTAGACTTGAGACAGTGTTCTTGGGGTCTGTCTCGAGATCCATTAAGCAAGTCGAGGCTCCTTACATGTTTGATGGGGATCACAGAAATGCACTGCATGCAATGCAGGGAAAACGGGCCTCATCTCACTTTGAGGGGGAAGTCTCATGGTTTTTCTCGAGTTGCGGTGGGGACGTGGGGTTTACTCTCGAGTTATGGTGGGGATGGCCCTTCAAAACTTGTGTTTGTTCAGTGACGTCAGGACTCCTCTCGAGTTTCGAGGGACAACTCAGGAATCACTTGGAGGCTTGACAGGGCAAAAGCGAGGCTTCTGGAGGTGAAACAGGAGACCCATGATCCCTTTCCAGAAGCCACAGTGATATTGGGATTCCTTTCAATGTTCAAGAGGAGTCAGGCATCGTCACATTTTGAAGCAGTGAACTCCGCATGCCTCTCGAGGTGTCAAAGAGATGTGAGGCATTCGACCGAAGTTACGCGGTGAACTAGCGATTTTACTAGTGTCTCCACATTGGATTCAGACATCCCTTCATCTTGTGAGATGAAAGACGAGCCTGTATTCAAGCCACTGCAGGGAAATCCGGCCTCCTTTTGAGACAGGGCTTCTCGGTGTATATTTTACTTGAGGCAGCAAACTCAGGGTCCCTCCCACATAGCCATTGCTGAGAAAAGCCTCCTATTGAGGTGTTTGTGGAAAGGTGGCATACGTCTTGAGTCTAAGCCAGGGAATCAGCACTCATCTCGAGAAGATTTGGGGTACACGGAGCATTCCTTGATTTGCTGTGCTGAAATTGGTGTTCTTCTAGACTTGGAACGGTGTTCTCGGGGAAACTCTGGAATTGCCTAAAGGAAGTCAACCACTGGTCGTGTTTTATGGGGAACGGGGGATGGCCCCGGAGACAATGCAGGGGAATCGGGCATCATCTCAAGTTGATTTGGGGTACATGGAGCTCCTTCACGTTGCTGGAATAACCTCAGTGTCCCTGTAAATTTGTGACAGTGTTCTTGGGCTCTGTCATGAGATCCATCAAGCAAGTCAAGGCTCCTTACATGTTTGATGGGGATCACGGAATTGCTATGCCTGCAATGTAGGGGAATCGGGCCTCATCTCGCTTAGAGGGGGAAGTCTCATGGTTTTTCTAGAGTTGCGGCGGGGACTTGGGGTATATTCTCGAGTTACGGCGGGGATGGCCCTTCAAACTCGTGTTTGTTCAGCGACGTCAGGACGGCTGTGTAGTTAGGAGGGACAACTCAGGAATCTCTTTAAGCATTAGCAAGGCAAAAGGGACGCTTCTGGACGTCAGACAGGAGACCCAGTGTACCTTTCCTGTAGCCACAGGGATATTGGGATTCCTATCAATGTTCAAGAGGGTCAGGCATTGTCACTTATTAAAGCAGTGATCTCCCCGTGCCTCTCGATATGTCAAAGGGATGTGAGGAATTCCGTCGAAATGACTCGGGAACCTAGGGCTTTCTGTAGGGTCTAAATATTGGATTCAGACATCCCTTCCTCTTGTGAGATGAAACACGAGCCTGTATTCAAGCCACTGCAAGGACATCCGCACTCCTTTTGAGTCAGGTCTTCTCGGTTTGTATTCCACTGGAGGCAGCATACTCAGGGTCCCTCCCACATAACTATTGCTGAGAGCAGCCTTTTCTTGAGGTGCTTGTGGACAGTTTGCATATGTCTTGAGTCTAAGCTAGGGAATTCGTTCTCATCTCCAGACGAATTGGGG
The DNA here is from genome assembly GCA_949782905.1 of Rangifer tarandus platyrhynchus. Taxonomy (NCBI): domain Eukaryota; kingdom Metazoa; phylum Chordata; class Mammalia; order Artiodactyla; family Cervidae; genus Rangifer; species Rangifer tarandus. The sequence continues at coordinate 3,044,146 of OX459963.2, read as the reverse complement.
TACACGGAGCATTTGTCGAGTTGCCGTGCTGAACTTAGTGTTCCTCTAGACTTGTGACGGTGTTCTCGGTGAAGCTCTGGGGTGTCTGAAGGAAATCAAGGAAAGTGATCTTGTTTGATGTGGAACGAGGGATGGCTCTGGAGTCAAGGCAGGGGAATCAGCCCTCATCTTGAGTTGATTTCGGATACATGGAACACATTTGCTTTGCTGGGGTGGCCTCAGGGTCCCTCTAGACTTGAGACAGTGTTCTTGGGGTCTGTCTCGAGATCCATTAAGCAAGTCGAGGCTCCTTACATGTTTGATGGGGATCACGGAATTGCAGTGCATGCAATGGAGGGAAACCGGGCCTCATCTCACTTCGAGGGGGAAATCTCATGGTTTTTCTCGAGTTGTGGTGGGGACGTGGGGTATACTCTCGAGTTATGGTGAGGATGGCCCTTCAAAACTTTTGTTTGTTCAGTGACGTCAGGACTCCTCTCGAGGTAGGAGGGACAACTCAGGAATCACTTGGAGGCTTGACAGGGCAAAAGCGAGGCTTCTGTAGGTGAGACAGGAGACCCATGGTCCCTTTCCAGTAGCCACAGTGATATTGGGATTCCTTTCAATATTCAAGAGGAGTCAGGCATCGTCACATTTTGAAGCAGTGAACTCCGCATGCCTCTCGAGGTGTCAAAGGGGTGTGAGGCATTCAACCGGAGTTACGCAGTGAACTAGCGATTTTACTAGGGTCTCCACATTGGATTCAGACATCCCTTCATCTTGTGAGATGAAAGACGAGCCTGTATTCAAGCCACTGCAAGGAAATCCGGCCTCCTTTTGAGACAGGGCTTCTCGGTGTATATTTTACTTGAGGCAGCAAACTCAGGGTCCCTCCCACATAGCTATTGCTGAGAAAAGCCTCCTATTGAGGTGTTTGTGGAAAGGTGGCATACGTCTTGTGTCTAAGCCAGGGAATCAGCACTCATTTCGAGAAGATTTGGGGTACACGGAGCATTCCTTGATTTGCTGTGCTGAAATTGGTGTTCTTCTAGACTTGGAACGGTGTTCTCGGGGAATCTCTGGAATTGCCTAAAGGAAGTCAACCACTGGTCGTGTTTTATGGGGAACGGGGGATGGCTCCGGGGTCAATGCAGGGGAATCGGGCATCATCTCAAGTTGATTTGGGGTACATGGAGCTCCTTCACGTTGCTGGAATAACCTCAGTGTCCCTCTAAACTTGTTACAGTGTTCTTGGGTACTGTCATGTGATCCATCAAGCAAGTCGAGGCTCCTTACATGTTTGATGGGGATCACAGAATTGCTATACATGCAATGTAGGAGAATCGGGCCTCATCTCGCTTGGAGGGGGAAGTCTCATTGTTTTCTCGAGTTGCAGCGGGCTCCTGGGATATATTCTCGAGTTACGACGGGGATGGCCCTTCAAACTCGTGTTTGTTCAGCGACGTCAGGACTCCTGTCTAGTTAGGAGGGACAACTCAAGAATCTCTTCAAGGCTTGGCAAGGCAAAAGGGACGCTTCTTGAGGTGAGAGAGGAGACCCAGTGTCCCTTTGCAGTAGACACAGGGATATTGGGATTCCTATCAATGTTCAAGAGGAGTCAGGCATCTTCACCTTCTGAAGCAGTGAACTCCGCATGCCTCTCGAGCTGTCAAACGGATGTGAGCCATTCCCTCGAAATGACGCGGCGACCTATGGCTTTCTCTAGTGTCTCCACCGGAAATGCAGACATCCCTTCATCTTGATAGAAGAAAGAGGAGCCTGTATTCAAGCCACTGCAAGGAAACCCGGCCTCCTTTCGAGTCAGGACTCCTCGCTGTATATTCCACTTGAGGCAGCAAATTCAGGGTCCCTCCCACATACCTATTCCTGAGAGAGGTCTCCTCTTCAGGTGCTTGTGGAAAGTTGGCATACGTCTTGAGTCTAAGCCAGGGAATCGGCTCTCTACTCGGGACCTTTTAGGGTACACGGAGCATTCCTCGAGGTCCTGTTCTGAACTTGCTGTTCCTCTAGACTTGGGACCGTGTGCTCGTGGAATCTCTGGAGTTGCCTAAAGGAAGTCAAGCCACTGGTCGTGTTTGATGGGGAACAGGGGATGGCTCTGGAGTAAATGCAAGGGAATCGGGCTTCATCTCGAGATGATTTCGGGCACATGAAGCTCCTTCTCGTGGCTGGGGTTACCTCAGGTTCCCTCTAGACTTTTGAGAGTGTTCTTCGGGACTGTCTTGAGATCCATCAAGCAAGTCAAGGGTCCTTACTTGTTTGATGGGGATCACGGAATTGCTCTGCATGCAATGAAGGGGAATCGGGCCTCATCTCGCTTCTAGGGGGAAGTCTCATGGTTTTTCTCGAGTTGTGGCGGGGACTTGGGGTATATGCTCGAGTTACGGCGGGGATGGCCCTTCAAACTCGTGTTTGTTCAGCGACGTCAGGACTGCTGTGTAGTTAGGAGGGACAACTCAGGAATCTCTTCAAGCATTGGCAAGGCAAAAGGGACGCTTCTGGAGGTCAGACAGGAGACCCAGTGTAACATTCTAGTAGCCACAGGGATATTGGGATTCCTATCAATGATCAAGAGGGTCAGGCATTGTCACTTATTAAAGCAGTGATCTCCGTGTGCCTCTCGATGTGTCAAAGGGATGTGAGGAATTCCGTCGAAATGAGTCGGGATCCTAGGGCTTTCTCTAGGGTCTATATATTGGATTCAGACATCCCTTCCTCTTGTGAGATGAAACACGAGCCTGTATTCAAGCCACTGCAAGGACATCCGGACTCCTTTTGAGTCAGGTCTTCTCGGTTTGAATTCCACTTGAGGCAGCATACTCAGGGTCCCTCCCACATACCTATTGCTGAGAGCAGCGTTTTCTTGAGGTGCTTGTGGACAGTTTGCATATGTCTTGAGTCTAAGCTAGGGAATATGCTCTCATCTCGAGATGAATTGGGGTACACGGAGCATTTGTCGAGTTGCTGTGCTGAACTTAGTGTTCCTCTAGACTTGTGACGGTGGTCTCGGGGAAGCTCTGGGGTGTCTGAAGGGAATCAAGGAAACTGATCTTGTTTGATGTGGAACGAGGGATGGCTCTGGAGTCAAGGCAGGGGAATCAGCCCTCATCTTGAGTTGATTTCGGATACATGGAACACATTTGCTTTGCTGGTGTGGCCTCAGGGTCCCTCTAGACTTGAGACAGTGTTCTTGGGGTCTGTCTCGAGATCCATTAAGCAAGTCGAGGCTCCTTACATGTTTGATGGGGATCACAGAATTGCAGTGCATGCAATGCAGGGAAACCGGGCCTCATCTCACTTCGAGGGGGAAGTCTCATGGTTTTTCTCGAGTTGTGGTGGGCACGTGGGGTATACTCTCGAGTTATGGCGAGGATGGCCCTTCAAAACTTTTGTTTGTTCAGTGACGTCAGGACTCCTCTCGAGTTAGGAGGGAGAACTCAGGAATCACTTGGAGGCTTGACAGGGCAAAAGCAAGGCTTCTGTAGGTGAGACAGGAGACCCATGGTCCCTTTCCAGTAGCCACAGTGATATTGGGATTCCTATCAATGTTCAAGAGGAGTCAGGCATTGCCACCTATTAAAGCAGTAATCTCCGCGTGCCTCTCGATGTGTCAAAGGGATGTGAGGAATTCCGTCGAAATGAGTCGGGAACCTAGGGCTTTCTCTTCGGTCTAAATATTGGATTCAGACTTCCCTTCCTCTTGTGAGATGAAACACGAGCCTGTATTCAAGCCACTGCAAGGACATCCGGACTCCTTTTGAGTCAGGTCTTCTCGGTTTGTATTGCACTTGAGGCAGCATACTCAGCGTCTCTCCCACATACCTATTGCTGAGAGAAGCCTTTTCTTGAGGTGCTTGTGGACATTTTGCATATGTCTTCAGTCTAAGCTAGGGAATTCGCTCTCATCTCGAGACGAATTGGGGTACACAGAGCATTTATCGAGTTGCCCTGCTGAACTTAGTATTCCTCTAGACTTGTGACGGTGGTCTCGGGGAAGCTCTGGGGTGTCTGAAGAAAATCAAGGAAACAGATCTTGTTTGATGTGGAACGAGGGATGGCTCTGGAGTCAAGGCAGGGGAATCAGCCCTCATCTTGAGTTGATTTCGGATACATGGAACACATTAGCTTTGCTGGGGTGGCCTCAGGGTCCCACTAGACTTGAGACAGTGTTCTTGGGGACTGTCTCGAGATCCATTAAGCAAGTCGAGGCTCCTTACATGTTTGATGGGGATCACAGAATTGCAGTGCATGCAATGCAGGGAAACCGGGCCTCATCTCACTTCGAGGGGGAAGTCTCATGGTTTTTCTCGAGTTGAGGTGGGGACGTGGGGTATACTCTCGAGTTATGGCGAGGTTGGCCCTTCAAAACTTTTGTTTGTTCAGTGACGTCAGGACTCCTCTCGAGTTAGGAGGGACAACTCAGGAATCACTTGGAGGCTTGACAGGGCAAAAGCAAGGCTTCTGTAGGTGAGACAGGAGACCCATGGTCCCTTTCCAGTAGCCACAGTGATATTGGGATTCCTATCAATGTTCAAGAGGAGTCAGGCATTGCCACCTATTAAAGCAGTAATCTCCGCGTGCCTCTCGATGTGTCAAAGGGATGTGAGGAATTCCGTCGAAATGAGTCGGGAACCTAGGGCTTTCTCTTCGGTCTAAATATTGGATTCAGACTTCCCTTCCTCTTGTGAGATGAAACACGAGCCTGTATTCAAGCCACTGCAAGGATATCCGGACTCCTTTTGAGTCAGGTCTTCTCGGTTTGTATTGCACTTGAGGCAGCATACTCAGCGTCTCTCCCACATACCTATTGCTGAGAGAAGCCTTTTCTTGAGGTGCTTGTGGACAGTTTGCATATGTCTTCAGTCTAAGCTAGGGAATTCGCTCTCATCTCGAGACGAATTGGGGTACACAGAGCATTTGTCGAGTTGCCCTGCTGAACTTAGTGTTCCTCTAGACTTGTGACGGTGGTCTCGGGGAAGCTCTGGGGTGTCTGAAGAAAATCAAGGAAACAGATCTTGTTTGATGTGGAACGAGGGATGGCTCTGGAGTCAAGGCAGGGGAATCAGCCCTCATCTTGAGTTGATTTCGGATACATGGAACACATTTGCGTTGCTGGGTGGCCTCAGGGTCCCACTAGACTTGAGACAGTGTTCTTGGGGACTGTCTCGATATCCATTAAGCAAGTCGAGGCTCCTTACATGTTTGATGGGGATCACGGAATTGCACTGCATGCAATGCAAAGAAACCGGGACTCATCTCATTTCGAGGGGGAAGTCTCATGGTTTTTCTGGAGGTGCGGTGGGGACGTGGGGTATACTCTCGAATTATGGCGGGGATGGCCCTTCAAAACTTGTGTTTGTTCAGTGACGTCAGGACTCCTCTCGAGTTACGAGGGACAACTCAGGAATCACTTGGAGGCTTGACAGGGCAAAAGCGAGGCTTCTGGAGGGGAGACAGGAGACATATGGTCCCTTTCCAATAGCCACAGTGATATTGGGATTCCTTTCAATGTTCAAGAGGACTCAGGCATCGTCACATTTTGAAGCAGTGAACTCCGCATGCCTCTCGAGGTGTCAAAGGGATGTGAGGCATTCGATCGAAGTTACGCGGTGAACTAGCGATTTTACTAGGGTCTCCACATTGGATTCAGACATCCCTTCATCTTGTGAGATGAAAGACGAGCCTGTATTCAAGCCCCTGCAAGGAAATCCGGCCTCCTTTTGAGGCAGGGCTTCTCGCTGTATATTCCACTTGAGGCAGCAAACTCAGGGTCCCTCCCACATAGCTATTGCTGAGAAAAGCCTCCTATTGAGGTACTTGTGGATAGGTGGCATACGTCTTGAGTCTAAGCCAGGGAATCAGCACTCATTTCGAGAAGATTTGGGGTACACGGAGCATTCCTTGAGTTGCTGTGCTGAAATTGGTGTTCTTCTAGACTTGGAACTGTGTTCTCGGGGAACCTCTGGAATTGCCTAAAGGAAGTCAACCACTGGTCGTGTTTTATGGGGAACGGGGGATGGCTCCGGAGTCAATGCAGGGGAATCAGGCATCATCTCAATTTGATTTGGGGTACATGGAGCTCCTTCACGTTGCTGGAATAACCCCAGAGTCCCTCTAAACATGTGACAGTGTTCTTGGGCACTGTCATGAGATCCATGAAGCAAGTCGAGGCTCCTTACATGTTTGATGGGGATCACGGTATTGCTATGCATGCAATGTAGGGGAATCGGGCCTCATCTCGCTTGGAAGGGGAAGTCTCATTGATTTCTCGAGTTGCGGCGGGCTCCTGGGATATATTCTCCAGTTACGTCGGGGATGACCCTTCAAACTTGTGTTTGTTCAGCGACGTCAGGACTCCTGTCTAGTTAGGAGGGAGAACTGAGGAATCTCTTCAAGGCTTGGCAGGGCAAATGGGACGCTTTTGGAGGTGAGACGGGAGACCCAGAGTAACTTTCCAGTAGCCACAGGGATATTGGGATTCCTATCAATGTTCAAGAGGAGTCAGGCATCTTCACCTTCTGAAGCAGTGAATTCCGCATGCCTCTCGAGCTGTCAAACGGATGTGAGGCATTCCCTCGAAATGAGGCGGGGACCTATGGCTTTCGCTCGTGTCTCCACCGAAAATGCAGACATCCCTTCATCTTGATAGAAGAAAGAGGAGCCTGTATTCAAGCCACTGCAAGGAAACCCAGCCTCCTTTCGAGTCAGGGCTTCTCGCTGTATATTCCACTTGAGGCAGCAAACTCAGTGTCTCTCCCACATACCTATTCCTGAGAGAGGCCTCCTCCTGACGTGCTTGTGGAAAGTTGGCATACGTCTTGAGTCTAAGCCAGGGAATCGGCTCTCTTCTCGGGACGATTTGGGGTACACAGAGCATTCCTAGAGTTCCTGTTCTGAACTTGCTGTTCCTCTAGACTGGGGACTGTGTGCTCGTGGAATCTCTGGAGTTGCCTAACGGAAGTCAAGCCACTTGTCGTGTTTGATGGGGAACACGGGATGGCTCTGGAGTCAATGCAGGGGAGTCAGGCCTCATCTCGAGATGATTTCGGGCACATGAAGCTACTTCTGGTGGCTGGGGTGACCTCAGGTTCCCTTTGACTTGTGAGAGTGTTCTTTGGGACTGTCTCGAGATCCATCAAGCAAGTCGAGGCTCCTTACTTGTTTGATGGGGATCACGGAATTGCTCTGCATGCAATGAAGGGGAATCGGGCCTCATCTCGCTTCTAGGGGGAAGTCTCATGGTTTTCTCGAGTTGCGGTGGGGACTTGGGACATATTCATGATTTACAGCGTCGATGGCCCTTCAAACTCGTGTTTGTTCAGCGACGTCAGGACTCCTGTGTATTTAGGAGGGATAACTCAGCAATCTCTTCAAGCCTTGGCAAGGAAAAAGGGACGCTTCTGGAGGTCAGACAGGAGAGCAAGGGTAACTTTCCAGTAGCCACAGGGATATTGGGATTCCTATCAATGTTCAAGAGGAGTCAGGCATTGTCACCTATTAAAGCAGTGATGTCCGCGTGCCTCACGATGTGTCAAAGGGATGTGAGGAATTCCGTCGAAATGAGTCTGGAAGCTAGGGCTTTCTCTAGGGTCTAAATATTGTATTCAGACCTCCCTTCCTCTTGTGAGATGAAACACGAGCCTGTATTCAAGCCACTGCAAGGACATGCGGACTTCTTTTGAGTCAGGTCTTCTCGGTTTGTATTCCACTTGAGGCAGCATACTCAGGGTCCCTCCCACATACCTATTGCTGAGAGCAGCCTTTTCTTGAGGTGCTTGTGGACAGTTTGCGTATGTCTTGAGTCTAACCTAGGGAATTCGCTCTCATCTCGAGACAAATTGGGGTACATGGAGCATATGTCCAGTTGCCGTGCTGAACTTAGTGTTCCTCAAGACTTGTGACGGTGTTCTCGGGGAAGCTCTGAGGTGTCTGATGGAAATCAAGGAAACAGATCTTGTTTGATGGGGAAAGAGGGATGGCTCTGGAGTCAAGGCAGGGGAATCAGCCCTAATCTTGAGTTGATTTCGGATACATGGAACACATTTGCTTTGCTGGGGTGGCCTCAGGGTCCCTCTAGACTTGAGACAGTGTTCTTGGGGACTGTCTCGAGATCCATTAAGCAAGTTGAGGCTCCTTACATGTTTGATGGGGATCACGGAATTGCACTGCATGCAATGCAGGGAAACCGGGCCTCATCTCACTTCGAGGGGGAAGTCTCATGGTTTTTCTCGAGTTGCGGTGGGGACGTGGGGTATACTCTCGAGTTATGGCGGGGATGGCCCTTCAAAACTTGTGTTTGTTCAGTGACGTCAGGACTCCTCTCGAGTTACGAGGGACAACTCAGGAATCACTTGGAGGCTTGACAGGGCAAAAGCGAGGTTTCTGGAGGTGAGGCAGGAGACCCATGATCCCTTTCCAGTAGCCACAGTGATATTGGGATTCCTTTCATTGTTCAAGAGGAGTCAGTCATCGTCACATTTTGAAGCAGTGAACTCCACATGCCTCTCGAAGTGTCAAAGGGATGTGAGGCATTCGACCGAAATTACGCGGTGAACTACCGATTTTACTAGGGTCTCCACATTGGATTCAGACATCCCTTCATCTTGTGAGATGAAAGACGAGCCTGTATTCAAGCCACTGCAAGGAAATCCGGCCTCCTTTTGAGGCAGGGCTTCTCGCTGTATATTCCACTGAGGCAGCAAACTCAGGGTTCCTCCCACATAGCTATTGCTGAGAAAAGCCTCCTATTGAGGTGCTTGTGGATAGGTGGCATACGTCTTGAGTCTAAGCCAGGGAATCAGCACTCATCTTGAGAAGATTTGGTGTACACGGAGCATTCCTTGAGTTGCTGTGCTGAAATTGGTGTTCTTCTAGACTTGGAACGGTGTTCTCGGGGAATCTCTGGAATTGCCTAAAGGAAGTCAACCACTGATCGTGTTTTATGGGGAACGGGGGATGGCTCTGCGTCAATGCAGGGGAATCGTGCCTCATCTCGCTTCTAGGGGGAAGTCTCATGGTTTTTCTCGAGTTGCGGCGGGGAATTGGGATATATTCTCGAGTTACAGCGGAGATGGACCTTCAAACTCGAGTTTGCTCAGCGACCTCAGGACTCCTGTGTAGGTAGGAGGGACAACTCAGGAATCTCTTCAAGCCTTGTCAAGGCAAAAGTGACGCTTCTAGAGGTCAGACAGGAGACCCAGGGTAACTTTCCAGTAGCCACAGGGATATTGGGATTCCTATCAATGTTCAAGAGGAGTCAGGCATCTTCACATTGTGAAGCAGTGAACTCCGAGTGCCTCTCGAGGTGTCCAAGGGATGTGAGGCATTCGACCGAAATTACGCGGTGAACTAGCGTTTTTACTAGGGTCTCCAAAGGGATTTCCGACATCCCTTTATCTTGTGAGATGAAAGACGAGCCTGTATTCAAGCCACTGCAATGAAATCCGGCCTCCTTTCAAGTCAGAGATTCTCGGTGTATATTCCATTAGAGGCAGCAAACTCAGCGTCCCTCCTTCATACCTATTGCAGAGAGAAGACTTCTCTTGTGGTGCTTGTGGAATGTTGGCATGCATCTTGAATCTAAGCCATGGAATCTGCTCTCCCTTCCGGACGACTTGGTGTACACAGAGCATTCCTCGATTTGCAGTGCTGAACTTGGTATTCCTCTAGACTTGTGACGGTATTCTCAGGGAATATCTGGAGGTGCCTAAAGGAAGTCAAGTCACTGGTCGTGTTTGATGGAGAAGGGGGGATGGCTCCGGTGTCAATGCAGGGGAACCGAGCCCCATCTCGGGTTGATTTGGGTTACATGAAGCTACTTCTGGTTGCTGGGGTGACCTCAGGTTCCCTCTAGACTTGTGACAGTGTTCTTGGGCACTGTCATGAGATCCATCAAGCAAGTCGAGGCTCCTTACATGTTTGATGGGGATCACGGAATTGCTATGCATGCAATGTAGGGGAATCGGGCCTCATCTCGCTTGGCGGGGGAAGTCTCATTGTTTTCTCGAGTTGCCGCGGGCTCCTGGGATATATTCTCGAGTTACCTAGGGGATGGCCCTTGAAACTCGTGTTTGTTCAGCGACGTCAGGACTCCTGTCTAGTTAGGAGGGACAACTCAGGAATCTCTTCAAGGCTTGGCAGGGCAAAAGGGACGCTTTTGAAGGTGAGACGGGAGACCCAGGTTAACTTTCCAGTAGCCATAGGGATATTGGGATTCCTATCAATGTTCAAGAAGAGTCAGGCATCTTCACCTTGTGAAGCAGTGAACTCCGAGTGCCTCTCGAGGTGTCCAAGGGATGTGAGGCATTCGACCGAAATTACGCGGTGAACTAGCGTTTTTACTAGGGTCTCCAAAGGGATTTCAGACATCCCTTTATGTTGTGAGTTGAAAGACGAGCCTGTATTCAAGCCACTGCAATGAAATCCGGCCTCCTTTCAAGTCAGAGCTTCTCGGTGTATATTCCAATTGAGGCAGCAAACTCAGCGTCCCTCCCTCATACCTTTTGCAGAGAGAAGCCTTCTCTTGTGGTGCTTGTGGCATGTTGGCATGCATCTTGAATCTAAGCCATGTAGTCAGCTCTCCCCTCGGGATGATTTGGTGTACACGGAGCATTCCTCGAGTTGCAGTGCTGAACTTGGTATTCCTCTAGACTTGTGACGGTATTCTCAGGGAATATCTGGAGGTGCCTAAAGGAAGTCAAGCCACTGGTCGTGTTTGATGGGGAATGGGGGTTGGCTCTGGTGTCAATGCAGAGGAACCGAGCCTCATCTCGAGTAGATTTTGGTTACATGAAGCTACTTCTGGTTGCTGGAGAGACATCAGGTTCTCTCTAGACTTGTGAGAGTGTTCTTTGGGACTGTCTCTAGATCCATCAAGCAAGTCGCGGCTCCTTACAGGTTTGATGGGGATCACGGAATTGCTCTGCATGCAATGGAGGTGAATCGGTCCTCCGCTGGCTTCAAAGGGGAAGTCTAATAGTTTGTATCGAGTTGCAACGGGGACGTGGGGTATATTCTCGAGTTACAGCGGGGATGGCCCTTCAAACTCGTGTTTGTTCAGCGACGTCAGGAGTCCTGTCTAGTTAGGAGGGACAACTCAGGAATCTCTTCAAGGCTTGGCAAGGCAAAAGGGACGCTTCTTGAGGTGAGACAGGAGACCCAGTGTCCCTTTGCAGTAGCCACAGGGATATTGGGATTCTTATCAGTGTTCAAGAGGAGTCAGGCATCTTCACCTTCTGAAGCAGTGAACTCCGCATGCCTGTCGAGGTGTCAGACGGATGTGAGACATTCCCTCAAAATGAGGCGGGGACCTATGGCTTTCTCTAGTGTCTCCACCGGAAATGCAGACATCCCTTCATTTTGATAGAAGAAAGAGGAGCCTGTATTCAAGCCCCTGCAAGGAAACCCGGCCTCCTTTCAAGTCACGGCTTCTCGCTGTATATTCCACTTGAGGCAGCAAACTCAAGGTCCCTCCCACATACCTATTCCTGAGAGAGGCCTCCTCTTGAGGTGCTTGTGGAAAGTTGGCATACGTCTTGAGTCTAAGCCAGGGAATCGGCTCTCCTCTCGGGACGTTTTGGGGTACACGGAACACTCCTCGAGTTCCTGTTCTGAACTTGCTTTTCCTCTAGACTTGGGATGGTGTGCTCGTGGAATCTCTGGAGTTGCCTAAAGGAAGTCAAGCCACTGGTCGTGTTTGATGGGGAACAGGGGATGGCTCTGGAGTCAATGCAGGGGAATCGGGCCTCATCTCGAGATGATTTCGGGCACATGAAGCTACTTCTGGCGGCTGGGGTGACCTCAGGTTCCCTCTAGACTTGTGAGAGTGTTCTTTGGGACTGTCTCGAGATCCATCAAGCAAGTCGAGGCTCCTTACTTGTTTGATGGGGATCACGGAATTGCTCTGCATGCAGTGAAGTGGAATAGGGCCTCATTTCCCTTCAAGGGGAAGTCTCATGGTTTTTCTCGAGTTGAGGCGAGGACGTGGGATATATTCTCGAGTTACAGTGGAGATGGCCCTTCAAACTTGTGTTTGTTCAGCGACGTCAGGACTCCTGTCTAGTTAGTAGGGACAATTCAGAAATCTCTTCAAGCCTTGGCAAGGCAAAATGGACGCTTATGGAGGTCAGACAGGAGACCTAGGATAACTTTCCATTAGCCACAGGGATATTGGGATTCCTATCAATGTTCAAGAGGAGTCAGGCATTGTCACCTATTAAAGCAGTGATCTCCGAGTGCCTCTCGATATGTCAAAGGGTTGTGAGGAATTCCGTCGAAATGAGTCGGGATCCTAGGGCTTTCTCTAGGGTCTAAATATTGGATTCAGACATCTCTTCCTCTTGGGAGATGAAACACGAACCTGTATTCAAGCCACTGCAAGGGCATCCGGACTCCTTTTGAGTCAGGTCTTCTCGGTTTGTATTCCACTTGAGGCAGCATTCTCAGGGTCCCTCCCACATACCGATTGCTGAGAGAAGCCTTTTCTTGAGGTGCTTGTGGACAGTTTGCATATGTCTTGAGTCTAAGCTAGGGAATTCGGTCTCATCTCGAGACTAGTTGGGTTAAACGGGGCATTTGTCGAGTTACCGTGCTGAACTTAGTGTTCCTCTAGACTTGTGATGGTGTTCTCGGGGAAGCTCTGCGGTTTCTGAAGGAAATCAAAGAAATTGATCCTGTTTGATGGGGAACGAGAGATGGCTCTGGAGTCAAGGCAGGGTAATCAGCCCTCATCTTGATTTGATTTCAGATACATGGAACACATTTGCGTTGCTGGGGTGGCCTCAGGGTCCCTCTAGACTTGAGACAGTGTTCTTGGGGACTGTCTCGAGATCCATTAAGCAAGTCGAGGCTCCTTACATGTCTGATGGGGATCACGGAATTGCACTGCATGCAATGCAGGGAAACCGGGCGCCATCTCACTTCGAGGGGGAAGTCTCATGGTTTTTCTTGAGTTGCGGTGTGGACGTGGGGTATACTCTCGAGTTATGGCAGGGATGGCCCTTCAAAATTTGTGTTTGTTCAGTGACGTCAGGACTCCTCTCGAGTTACGAGGAACAACTCAGGAATCACTTGGAGGCTTCTCAGGGCAAAAGCGAGGCTTCTGGAGGTGAGACCGGAGACCCATGGTTCCTTTCCCGTAGCCACAGTGATATTGGGATTCCTTTCAATGTACAAGAGGAGTCAGGCATCGTCACATTTTGAAGCAGTGAACTCCGCATGCCATTCGAGGTGTCAAAGGGATGTCAGGCATTCGACCGAAATTACGCGGTGAACTAGCGATTTTACTAGGGTCTCCACATTGGATTCAGACATCCCTTCATCTTGTGAGATGAAAGACGAGCCTGTATTCAAGCCACTGAAAGAAAATCCGGCCTCCTTTTGAGTCAGGTCTTCTCACTGTATATTTTACTTGAGGCAGCAAACTCAGGGTCCCTCCCACATTGCTATTGCTGAGAAAAGCCTCCTATTGAGGTGCTTGTGATAGGGTGGCATAACTCTTGAGTCTAAGCCAGGGAATCAGCACTCATCTCGAGAAGATTTGGGGTACACGGAGCATTCCTTGAGTTGCTGTGTTGAAATTGGTGTTCTTCTAGACTTGGAACACTGTTCTCGGGGAATCTCTGGAATTGCCTAAAGGAACTCAACCACTGGTCGTGTTTTATGGGGAACGGGGGATGGCTCCGGATTCAATGCAGGGGAATCGGGCATCATCTCAACTTGATTTGGAGTACATGGAGCTCCTTCACGTTGCTGGAATATCCTCAGTGTCCCTCTACACTTGTGACAGTGTTCTTGGGCACTGTCATGAGATCCATCAAGAAAGTCGAGGCTCCTTACATGTTTGATGGGGATCACGGTATTGCTCTGCATGCAATGAAGGGGAATCGGGCCTCATCTCGCTTCTAGGGGGAAGTCTCATGGTTTTTCTCGGGTTCGGCGGGGACGTGGGATATATTCTCGAGTTACGGCGGAGATGGCCCTTCAAACTCATGTTTGTTCAGCGACGTCAGGACTCCTGTGTATTTAGGGGGGACAACTCAGGAATCTCTTCAAGCCTTGGCAAGGCAAAAGGGACGCTTCTGGAGGTCAGACAGGAGACCCAGGGTAACTTTCCAGGAGCCACATGGATATTGGGATTCCTATCAATGTTCAAGAGGAGTCAGGCATTGTCACCTATTAAAGCAGTGATCTCCGCGTGCCTCTCGATGTGTCAAAGGGATGTGAGGAATTCCATCGAAATGAGTTGGGAACCTAGGGCTTTCTTAGGGTCTAAATATTGGATTCAGACATCCCTTCCTCTTGTGAGATGAAACACGAGCCTATTTTCAAGCCACTGCAAGGACATCCGCACTCCTTTTGAGTCAGGTCTTCTCGGTTTGTATTCCACTTGAGGCAGCATACTCAGTGTCCCTCCCACATACCTATTGCTGACAGAAGACTTTTCTTGAGGTGCTTTTGGACAGTTTGCATATGTCTTGAGTCTAAGCTAGGGAATTCGCTCTCATCTCGAGACGAGTTGTGGTACACGGAGCATTTGTCGAGTTGCCGTGCTGAACTTAGTGTTCCTCTAGACTTGTGACGGTGTTCTCGGGGAAGCTCTGGTGTGTCTGAAGGAATTCAAGGAAACTGATCTTGTTTGATGGGGAACGAGGGATGGCTCTGGAATCAAGGCAGGGGAATCAGCCCTCATCTTGAGTTGATTTCGGATACATGGAACACATTTGCGTTGCTGGGGTGGCCTCAGGGTCCCTCTAGACTTGAGACAGTGTTCTTGGGGACTGTCTCGAGATCCATTATGCAAGTCGAGGCTCCTTACATGTTTGATGGGGATCACAGAGTTGCACTGCATGCAATGCAGGGAAACCGGGCCTCATCTCACTTCGAGGGGGAAGTCTCATGGTTTTTCTCGAGTTGCGGTGGGGACGTGGGGTATACTCTCGAGTTATGGCGGGGATGGCCCTTCAAAACTTGTGTTTGTTCAGTGACGTCAGGACTCCTCTCGAGTTACGAGGGACAACTCAGGAATCACTTGGAGGCTTGACAGGGCAAAAGCGAGGCTTCTGGAGGTGAGACAGGAGACCCATGGTCCCTTTCCAGTAGCCACAGTGATATTGGGATTCCTTTCAATATTCAAGAGGAGTCAGGCATCGTCACATTTTGAAGCAGTGAACTCCGCATGCCTCTCGAGGTGTCAAAGGGTTGTGAGGAATTCGACCGAAATTACGCGGTGAACTAGCGATTTTACTAGGGTCTCCACATTGGATTCAGACATCCCTTCAACTTGTGAGATGAAAGACGAGCCTGTATTCAAGCCACTGCAAGGAAATCCGGCCTCCTTTTGAGGCAGGGCTTCTCGCTGTATATTCCACTTGAGGCAGCAAATTCAGGGTCCCTCCCACATAGCTATTGCTGAGAAAAGCCTCCTCTTGAGGTGCTTGTCGAAAGGTGGCATACGTCTTGAATCTAAGCCAGGGAATTAGCACTCATCTCGAGAAGATTTGGGGTACACGGAGCATTCCTTGAGTTGCTGTGCTGAATTTGGTGTTCTTCTAGCCTTGGAACGGTGTTTTCAGGGAATCTCTGGAATTGCCTAAAGGAAGTCAACCACTGGTCGTGTTTTATGGGGAACGGGGAATGGCTCCGGAGTCAATTCAGGGGAATCGGGCATCATCTCAAGTTGATTTGGGGTACATGGAGCTCCTTCACGTTGCAGGAATAACCTCAGTGTCCCTCTAAACTTGTGACAGTATTCTTGGGCACTGTCATGAGATCCATCAAGCAAGTCGAGGCTCCTTACATGTTTGATGGGGATCACAGAATTGCTATGCATGCAATGTAGGGGAATCGGGCCTCATCTCGCTTGGAGGGGGAAGTCTCATTGTTTTCTCGAGTTGTGGCGGGCTCCTGGGATATATTCTCGTGTTACGTCGGGGATGGCCCTTCAAACTCATGTTTGTTCAGCGACGTCAGGACTCTTGTCTAGTTAGGAGGGACAACTCAGGAATCTCTTCAAGGCTTGGCAGGGCAAAAGAGACCCGTTTGGAGGTGAGACGGGAGACCCAGGGTAACTTTCCAGTAGCCACAGTGATATTGGGATTCCTATCAATGTTCAAGAGGAGTCAGGCATCTTCACCTTGTGAAGCAGTGAACTCCGAGTGCCTCTCGAGGTGTCCAAGGGATTTGAGGCATTCGACCAAAATTACGCGGTGAACTAGCGTTTTTACTAGGGTCTCCAAAGGGATTTCCGACATCCCTTTATCTTGTGAGATGAAAGACGAGCCTGTATTCAAGCCACTGCAATGAAATCCGGCCTCCTTTCAAGTCAGAGTTTCTCGGTGTATATTCCAATTGAGGCAGCAAACTCAGCGTCCCTCCCTCATATCTATTTCAGAGAGAAGCCTTCTCTTGTGGTGCTTGTGGAATGTTGGCATGCGTCTTAATTCTAAGCCATGGAATCAGCTGTCACCTCGGGACGATTTGGTGTTCACGGAGCATACCTCGAGTTGCAGTGCTGAACTTGGTATTCCTCTAGACTTGTGACGGTATTCTCAGGGAATATCTGGAGGTGCCTAAAGGAAGTCAAGCCACTGGTCGTGTTTGATGGGGAACGGGAGATGGCTCCGGAGTCAATGCAGGGGAACAGAGCCTCATCTCGAGTTGATATGGGTTACATGAAGCTACTACTGGTTGCTGGCGGGACCTCAGGTTCCCTCTAGACTTGTGAGAGTGTTCTTTGGGACTGTCCCGAGATCCATCATGCAAGTCGCGGCTCCTTACATGTTTGATGGGGATCACAGAATTGCTCTGCATGCAATGAAGGTGGATCGGGCCTCCTCTCGCTTCGAGGGGAAAACTAATAGTTTTTCTCGAGTTGCAGCGAGGACTTGGGATATATTCTCGAGTTACGGCGGGGATGGCCCTTCAAACTCGTGTTTTTTCAGCGACGTCAGGACTCCTGTCTAGTTACGAGGGACAACTCAGGAATCTCTTCAAGGCTTGGCAAGGCAAAAGGGACGCTTCTTGAGGTGAGAAAGGAGACCCAGTGTCCCTTTGCGGTAGCCACAGGGATATTGGGATTCCTATGAATGTTCAAGAGAAGTCAGGCATCTTCACCTTCTGAAGCAGTGAACTCCACATGCCTCTCGAGGTGTCAAACGGATGTGAGGCATTCCCTCGAAATGAGCCGGGACCTATGGCTTTCTCTAGTGTCTCCACTGTAAATGCCGACATCCCTTCATCTTGATAGAAGAAAGAGGAGCCAGTATTCAAGCCACTGCAAGGAAACCCGGCCTCCTTTCTAGTCAGGGCTTCTCGCTGTATATTCCACTTGAGGCAGCAAACTAAGGGTCCCTTCCACATACCTATTCCTGAGAGAGGCCTCCTCTTGAGGTGCTTGTTGAAAATTGGCATAAGTCTTGAGTCTAAGCCAGGGAATCGGCTCTCCTCTTGGGACGATTTGGGGTACACGGAGCATTCCTCGAGTTCCTGTTCTGAACTTGCTGTTCCTCTAGCCTTGGGACGGTGTGCTCGTGGAATCTCTGGTGTTGCCTAAAGGAAGTCAAGCCACTGGTCGTGTTTGATGGGGAACACGGTGGCTCTGGAGTCAATGCAGGGGAATCGGGCATCATCTCAAGTTGATTTCGGGAACATGGAGCTCCTTCTGGTGGCTGGGGTGACCTCAGGTTCCCTCTAGACTTGTGAGAGTGTTCTTTGGGACTGTCTCGAGATCCATCAAGCAAGTCGAGGCTCCTTACTTGTTTGATGGGGATCACGGAGTTGCTCTGCATGCAATGCAGGTGAATCGGGACGCCTCTCCCTTCGAGGGGGATGTCTAATAGTTTTTATCGAGTTGCAGCGGGGACTTGGGATATATTCTCGAGTTACGGCGGGGATGGCCCTTCAAACTTGTGTTTGTTCAGCGACGTCAGGACTCCTGTCTAGTTAGGAGGGACAACTCAGGAATCTCTTCAAGGCTTGGCAAGGCAAAAGGGACGCTTCTTGAGGTGAGACAGGAGACCCAGTGTCCCTTTGCAGTAGCCACAGGGATATTGGGATTCCTATCAATGTTCAAGAGGAGTCAGGCATCTTCACCTTCTGAAGCAGTGAACTCTGCATGCCTCTCGAGGTTTCAAACGGATATGAGGCATTCCCTCGAAATGAGGCGGGGACCTATGTCTTTCTCTAGTGTCTCCACCAGAAATGCAGACATCCCTTCATCTTGATAGAAGAAAGAGGAGCCTGTATTCAAGCCACTGCAAGGAAAGCCGGCCTCCTTTCTAGTCAGGGCTTCTCGCTGTATATTCCACTTGAGGCAGCAAAATCAGGGTCCCTCCCACATACCTATTCCTGAGAGAGGCCTCCTCTTGAGGGGCTTGTGGAAAGTTGGCATACGTCTTGAGTCTAAGCCAGGGAATCGGCTCTGCTCTCTGGACGATTTGGGGTACATGGAGCATTTCTCGAGTTCCTGTTCTGAACTTGCTGTTCCTCTAGACTTGGGACGGTGTGCTCGTGGAATCTCTGGAGTTGCCTAAAGGAAGTCAAGCCACTGGTCGTGTTTGATGGGGAACAGGGGATGGCTCTGGAGTCAATGCAGGGGAATCTGGCCTCATCTCGAGATGATTTCGTGTACAGGAAGCTCCTTCTGGTGGCTGGGGTGACCTCAGGTTCCCTCTAGACTTGTGAGAGTGTTCCTTGGGACTGTCTCGAGATCCATCAAGCAACTCGAGGCTCCTTACTTGTTTGATGGGGATCACGGAATTGCTCTGCATGCAATGAAGGGGAATCGGGCCTCATCTCGCTTCTAGGGGGAAGTCTCATGGTGTTTCTTGAGTTGCGACGGGGAATTGCGATATATTCTCGAGTTACCGCGGGAATGGCCCTTCAAACTCGTGTTTGTTCAGCGACATCAGGACTCCTGTGTAGTTAGGAGGGAGAACTCAGGAATCTCTTCAAGCCTTGGCAAGGCAAAAGGGACCCTTTTGGAGGTGAGACAGGAGACCCAGGGTAACTTTCCAGTAGCCACAGTGATATTGGGATTCCTATCAATGTTCAAGAGGAGTCAGGCATCTTCACCTTCTGAAGCAGTGAACTCCGAGTGCCTCTCGAGGTGTCCAAGGGATTTGAGGCATTCGACCAAAATTACGCGGTGAACTAGCGTTTTTACTAGGGTCTCCAAAGGTATTTCAGACATCCCTTTATCTTGTGAGATGAAAGACGAGCCTGTATTCAAGCCACTGCAATGAAATCCGGCCTCCTTTCAAGTCAGAGTTTCTCGGTGTATATTCCAATTGAGGCAGCAAACTCAGCGTCCCTCCCTCATACCTATTGCAGAGAGAAGCCTTCTCTTGTTGGTCTTGTGGAAAGTTGGCATGCGTCTTGAGTCTAAGCCATGGAATCAGCTCTACCCTCGGGACGATTTGGTGTACACGGAGCATTCCTCGAGTTGCAGTGCTGAACTTGGTATTCCTCTAGACTTGTGACGGTATTCTCAGGGAATATCTGGACGTGCCTAAAGGAAGTCAAGCCACTGGTCGTGTTTGATGGGGAACGGGGGATGGCTCCAGTGTCAATGCAGGGTAACCTAGCCTCATCCTGAGTTGATTTGGGTTACATGAAGCTGCTTCTGGTTGCTGGCGTGACGTCAGGTTCCCTCTAGACTTGTGAGAGTGTTCTTTGTGACTGTCTCGAGATCCATCAAGCAAGTCGCGGCTCCTTACATGTTTGATGGGGATTACCGAATTGCTCTGCATGCAATGCAGGTGAATCGGGCCTCCTCTCGCTTCGAGGGGAAGTCTAATAGTTTTTCTCGAGTTCCAGCGGGGACTTGGGATATATTCTCGAGTTACGGCGGGGATGGCCCTTCAAACTTGTGTTTGTTCATCGACGTCAGGGCTCCTGTCTAGTTAGGAGGGACAACTCAGGAATCTCTTCAAGGCTTGGCCAGGTAAAAGGGACGCTTCTTGAGGTGAGACAGGAGACCCAGTGTCCCTTTGCGGTAGCCACAGTGATATTGGGATTCCTATCAATGTTCAAGAGGAGTCAGGCATCTTCACCTTCTGAAGCAGTGAACTCCGCATGCCTCTCGAGGTGTCAAACGGATGTGAGGCATTCCCTCGAAATGAGGCGGAGACCTATGGCTTTCTCTAGTGTCTCCACCGGAAATGCAGATATCCCTTCATCTTGATAGAAGAAAGAGGAGCCTGTATTCAAGTCACTGCAAGGAAACCCGGCCTCCTTTCGAGTCAGGGCTTCTCGCTGTATATTTCACTTGAGGCAGCAAACTCAGGGTCCCTCCGACATACCTATTCCTGAGAGTGGCCTCCTCTTGAGGTGCTTGTGAAAGTTGGCATACGTCTTGAGTCTAAGCCAGGGAATCGGCTCTCCTCTTGGGACGATTTGGGGTACACGGAGCATTCCTCGAGTTCCTGTTCTGAACTTGCTGTTCCTCTAGCCTTGGGACGGTGTGCTCGTGGAATCTCTGGTGTTGCCTAAAGGAAGTCAAGCCACTGGTCGTGTTTGATGGGGAACACGGTGGCTCTGGAGTCAATGCAGGGGAATCGGGCATCATCTCAAGTTGATTTCGGGAACATGGAGCTCCTTCTGGTGGCTGGGGTGACCTCAGGTTCCCTCTAGACTTGTGAGAGTGTTCTTTGGGACTGTCTCGAGATCCATCAAGCAAGTCGAGGCTCCTTACTTGTTTGATGGGGATCACGGAGTTGCTCTGCATGCAATGCAGGTGAATCGGGACGCCTCTCCCTTCGAGGGGGATGTCTAATAGTTTTTATCGAGTTGCAGCGGGGACTTGGGATATATTCTCGAGTTACGGCGGGGATGGCCCTTCAAACTTGTGTTTGTTCAGCGACGTCAGGACTCCTGTCTAGTTAGGAGGGACAACTCAGGAATCTCTTCAAGGCTTGGCAAGGCAAAAGGGACGCTTCTTGAGGTGAGACAGGAGACCCAGTGTCCCTTTGCAGTAGCCACAGGGATATTGGGATTCCTATCAATGTTCAAGAGGAGTCAGGCATCTTCACCTTCTGAAGCAGTGAACTCTGCATGCCTCTCGAGGTTTCAAACGGATATGAGGCATTCCCTCGAAATGAGGCGGGGACCTATGTCTTTCTCTAGTGTCTCCACCAGAAATGCAGACATCCCTTCATCTTGATAGAAGAAAGAGGAGCCTGTATTCAAGCCACTGCAAGGAAAGCCGGCCTCCTTTCTAGTCAGGGCTTCTCGCTGTATATTCCACTTGAGGCAGCAAAATCAGGGTCCCTCCCACATACCTATTCCTGAGAGAGGCCTCCTCTTGAGGGGCTTGTGGAAAGTTGGCATACGTCTTGAGTCTAAGCCAGGGAATCGGCTCTGCTCTCTGGACGATTTGGGGTACATGGAGCATTTCTCGAGTTCCTGTTCTGAACTTGCTGTTCCTCTAGACTTGGGACGGTGTGCTCGTGGAATCTCTGGAGTTGCCTAAAGGAAGTCAAGCCACTGGTCGTGTTTGATGGGGAACAGGGGATGGCTCTGGAGTCAATGCAGGGGAATCTGGCCTCATCTCGAGATGATTTCGTGTACAGGAAGCTCCTTCTGGTGGCTGGGGTGACCTCAGGTTCCCTCTAGACTTGTGAGAGTGTTCCTTGGGACTGTCTCGAGATCCATCAAGCAACTCGAGGCTCCTTACTTGTTTGATGGGGATCACGGAATTGCTCTGCATGCAATGAAGGGGAATCGGGCCTCATCTCGCTTCTAGGGGGAAGTCTCATGGTGTTTCTTGAGTTGCGACGGGGAATTGCGATATATTCTCGAGTTACCGCGGGAATGGCCCTTCAAACTCGTGTTTGTTCAGCGACATCAGGACTCCTGTGTAGTTAGGAGGGAGAACTCAGGAATCTCTTCAAGCCTTGGCAAGGCAAAAGGGACCCTTTTGGAGGTGAGACAGGAGACCCAGGGTAACTTTCCAGTAGCCACAGTGATATTGGGATTCCTATCAATGTTCAAGAGGAGTCAGGCATCTTCACCTTCTGAAGCAGTGAACTCCGAGTGCCTCTCGAGGTGTCCAAGGGATTTGAGGCATTCGACCAAAATTACGCGGTGAACTAGCGTTTTTACTAGGGTCTCCAAAGGTATTTCAGACATCCCTTTATCTTGTGAGATGAAAGACGAGCCTGTATTCAAGCCACTGCAATGAAATCCGGCCTCCTTTCAAGTCAGAGTTTCTCGGTGTATATTCCAATTGAGGCAGCAAACTCAGCGTCCCTCCCTCATACCTATTGCAGAGAGAAGCCTTCTCTTGTTGGTCTTGTGGAAAGTTGGCATGCGTCTTGAGTCTAAGCCATGGAATCAGCTCTACCCTCGGGACGATTTGGTGTACACGGAGCATTCCTCGAGTTGCAGTGCTGAACTTGGTATTCCTCTAGACTTGTGACGGTATTCTCAGGGAATATCTGGAGGTGCCTAAAGGAAGTCAAGCCACTGGTCGTGTTTGATGGGGAACGGGGGATGGCTCCAGTGTCAATGCAGGGTAACCTAGCCTCATCCTGAGTTGATTTGGGTTACATGAAGCTGCTTCTGGTTGCTGGCGTGACGTCAGGTTCCCTCTAGACTTGTGAGAGTGTTCTTTGTGACTGTCTCGAGATCCATCAAGCAAGTCGCGGCTCCTTACATGTTTGATGGGGATTACCGAATTGCTCTGCATGCAATGCAGGTGAATCGGGCCTCCTCTCGCTTCGAGGGGAAGTCTAATAGTTTTTCTCGAGTTCCAGCGGGGACTTGGGATATATTCTCGAGTTACGGCGGGGATGGCCCTTCAAACTTGTGTTTGTTCATCGACGTCAGGGCTCCTGTCTAGTTAGGAGGGACAACTCAGGAATCTCTTCAAGGCTTGGCCAGGTAAAAGGGACGCTTCTTGAGGTGAGACAGGAGACCCAGTGTCCCTTTGCGGTAGCCACAGTGATATTGGGATTCCTATCAATGTTCAAGAGGAGTCAGGCATCTTCACCTTCTGAAGCAGTGAACTCCGCATGCCTCTCGAGGTGTCAAACGGATGTGAGGCATTCCCTCGAAATGAGGCGGAGACCTATGGCTTTCTCTAGTGTCTCCACCGGAAATGCAGATATCCCTTCATCTTGATAGAAGAAAGAGGAGCCTGTATTCAAGTCACTGCAAGGAAACCCGGCCTCCTTTCGAGTCAGGGCTTCTCGCTGTATATTTCACTTGAGGCAGCAAACTCAGGGTCCCTCCGACATACCTATTCCGGAGAGTGGCCTCCTCTTGAGGTGCTTGTGAAAGTTGGCATACGTCTTGAGTCTAAGCCAGGGAATCGGCTCTCCTCTTGGGACGATTTGGGGTACACGGAGCATTCCTCGAGTTCCTGTTCTGAACTTGCTGTTCCTCTAGCCTTGGGACGGTGTGCTCGTGGAATCTCTGGTGTTGCCTAAAGGAAGTCAAGCCACTGGTCGTGTTTGATGGGGAACACGGTGGCTCTGGAGTCAATGCAGGGGAATCGGGCATCATCTCAAGTTGATTTCGGGAACATGGAGCTCCTTCTGGTGGCTGGGGTGACCTCAGGTTCCCTCTAGACTTGTGAGAGTGTTCTTTGGGACTGTCTCGAGATCCATCAAGCAAGTCGAGGCTCCTTACTTGTTTGATGGGGATCACGGAGTTGCTCTGCATGCAATGCAGGTGAATCGGGACGCCTCTCCCTTCGAGGGGGATGTCTAATAGTTTTTATCGAGTTGCAGCGGGGACTTGGGATATATTCTCGAGTTACGGCGGGGATGGCCCTTCAAACTTGTGTTTGTTCAGCGACGTCAGGACTCCTGTCTAGTTAGGAGGGACAACTCAGGAATCTCTTCAAGGCTTGGCAAGGCAAAAGGGACGCTTCTTGAGGTGAGACAGGAGACCCAGTGTCCCTTTGCAGTAGCCACAGGGATATTGGGATTCCTATCAATGTTCAAGAGGAGTCAGGCATCTTCACCTTCTGAAGCAGTGAACTCTGCATGCCTCTCGAGGTGTCAAACGGATATGAGGCATTCCCTCGAAATGAGGCGGGGACCTATGTCTTTCTCTAGTGTCTCCACCAGAAATGCAGACATCCCTTCATCTTGATAGAAGAAAGAGGAGCCTGTATTCAAGCCACTGCAAGGAAAGCCGGCCTCCTTTCTAGTCAGGGCTTCTCGCTGTATATTCCACTTGAGGCAGCAAAATCAGGGTCCCTCCCACATACCTATTCCTGAGAGAGGCCTCCTCTTGAGGGGCTTGTGGAAAGTTGGCATACGTCTTGAGTCTAAGCCAGGGAATCGGCTCTGCTCTCTGGACGATTTGGGGTACATGGAGCATTTCTCGAGTTCCTGTTCTGAACTTGCTGTTCCTCTAGACTTGGGACGGTGTGCTCGTGGAATCTCTGGAGTTGCCTAAAGGAAGTCAAGCCACTGGTCGTGTTTGATGGGGAACAGGGGATGGCTCTGGAGTCAATGCAGGGGAATCTGGCCTCATCTCGAGATGATTTCGTGTACAGGAAGCTCCTTCTGGTGGCTGGGGTGACCTCAGGTTCCCTCTAGACTTGTGAGAGTGTTCCTTGGGACTGTCTCGAGATCCATCAAGCAACTCGAGGCTCCTTACTTGTTTGATGGGGATCACGGAATTGCTCTGCATGCAATGAAGGGGAATCGGGCCTCATCTCGCTTCTAGGGGGAAGTCTCATGGTGTTTCTTGAGTTGCGACGGGGAATTGCGATATATTCTCGAGTTACCGCGGGAATGGCCCTTCAAACTCGTGTTTGTTCAGCGACATCAGGACTCCTGTGTAGTTAGGAGGGAGAACTCAGGAATCTCTTCAAGCCTTGGCAAGGCAAAAGGGACCCTTTTGGAGGTGAGACAGGAGACCCAGGGTAACTTTCCAGTAGCCACAGTGATATTGGGATTCCTATCAATGTTCAAGAGGAGTCAGGCATCTTCACCTTCTGAAGCAGTGAACTCCGAGTGCCTCTCGAGGTGTCCAAGGGATTTGAGGCATTCGACCAAAATTACGCGGTGAACTAGCGTTTTTACTAGGGTCTCCAAAGGTATTTCAGACATCCCTTTATCTTGTGAGATGAAAGACGAGCCTGTATTCAAGCCACTGCAATGAAATCCGGCCTCCTTTCAAGTCAGAGTTTCTCGGTGTATATTCCAATTGAGGCAGCAAACTCAGCGTCCCTCCCTCATACCTATTGCAGAGAGAAGCCTTCTCTTGTTGGTCTTGTGGAAAGTTGGCATGCGTCTTGAGTCTAAGCCATGGAATCAGCTCTACCCTCGGGACGATTTGGTGTACACGGAGCATTCCTCGAGTTGCAGTGCTGAACTTGGTATTCCTCTAGACTTGTGACGGTATTCTCAGGGAATATCTGGAGGTGCCTAAAGGAAGTCAAGCCACTGGTCGTGTTTGATGGGGAACGGGGGATGGCTCCAGTGTCAATGCAGGGTAACCTAGCCTCATCCTGAGTTGATTTGGGTTACATGAAGCTGCTTCTGGTTGCTGGCGTGACGTCAGGTTCCCTCTAGACTTGTGAGAGTGTTCTTTGTGACTGTCTCGAGATCCATCAAGCAAGTCGCGGCTCCTTACATGTTTGATGGGGATTACCGAATTGCTCTGCATGCAATGCAGGTGAATCGGGCCTCCTCTCGCTTCGAGGGGAAGTCTAATAGTTTTTCTCGAGTTCCAGCGGGGACTTGGGATATATTCTCGAGTTACGGCGGGGATGGCCCTTCAAACTTGTGTTTGTTCATCGACGTCAGGGCTCCTGTCTAGTTAGGAGGGACAACTCAGGAATCTCTTCAAGGCTTGGCCAGGTAAAAGGGACGCTTCTTGAGGTGAGACAGGAGACCCAGTGTCCCTTTGCGGTAGCCACAGTGATATTGGGATTCCTATCAATGTTCAAGAGGAGTCAGGCATCTTCACCTTCTGAAGCAGTGAACTCCGCATGCCTCTCGAGGTGTCAAACGGATGTGAGGCATTCCCTCGAAATGAGGCGGAGACCTATGGCTTTCTCTAGTGTCTCCACCGGAAATGCAGATATCCCTTCATCTTGATAGAAGAAAGAGGAGCCTGTATTCAAGTCACTGCAAGGAAACCCGGCCTCCTTTCGAGTCAGGGCTTCTCGCTGTATATTTCACTTGAGGCAGCAAACTCAGGGTCCCTCCGACATACCTATTCCTGAGAGTGGCCTCCTCTTGAGGTGCTTGTGAAAGTTGGCATACGTCTTGAGTCTAAGCCAGGGAATCGGCTCTCCTCTTGGGACGATTTGGGGTACACGGAGCATTCCTCGAGTTCCTGTTCTGAACTTGCTGTTCCTCTAGCCTTGGGACGGTGTGCTCGTGGAATCTCTGGTGTTGCCTAAAGGAAGTCAAGCCACTGGTCGTGTTTGATGGGGAACACGGTGGCTCTGGAGTCAATGCAGGGGAATCGGGCATCATCTCAAGTTGATTTCGGGAACATGGAGCTCCTTCTGGTGGCTGGGGTGACCTCAGGTTCCCTCTAGACTTGTGAGAGTGTTCTTTGGGACTGTCTCGAGATCCATCAAGCAAGTCGAGGCTCCTTACTTGTTTGATGGGGATCACGGAGTTGCTCTGCATGCAATGCAGGTGAATCGGGACGCCTCTCCCTTCGAGGGGGATGTCTAATAGTTTTTATCGAGTTGCAGCGGGGACTTGGGATATATTCTCGAGTTACGGCGGGGATGGCCCTTCAAACTTGTGTTTGTTCAGCGACGTCAGGACTCCTGTCTAGTTAGGAGGGACAACTCAGGAATCTCTTCAAGGCTTGGCAAGGCAAAAGGGACGCTTCTTGAGGTGAGACAGGAGACCCAGTGTCCCTTTGCAGTAGCCACAGGGATATTGGGATTCCTATCAATGTTCAAGAGGAGTCAGGCATCTTCACCTTCTGAAGCAGTGAACTCTGCATGCCTCTCGAGGTGTCAAACGGATATGAGGCATTCCCTCGAAATGAGGCGGGGACCTATGTCTTTCTCTAGTGTCTCCACCAGAAATGCAGACATCCCTTCATCTTGATAGAAGAAAGAGGAGCCTGTATTCAAGCCACTGCAAGGAAAGCCGGCCTCCTTTCTAGTCAGGGCTTCTCGCTGTATATTCCACTTGAGGCAGCAAAATCAGGGTCCCTCCCACATACCTATTCCTGAGAGAGGCCTCCTCTTGAGGGGCTTGTGGAAAGTTGGCATACGTCTTGAGTCTAAGCCAGGGAATCGGCTCTGCTCTCTGGACGATTTGGGGTACATGGAGCATTTCTCGAGTTCCTGTTCTGAACTTGCTGTTCCTCTAGACTTGGGACGGTGTGCTCGTGGAATCTCTGGAGTTGCCTAAAGGAAGTCAAGCCACTGGTCGTGTTTGATGGGGAACAGGGGATGGCTCTGGAGTCAATGCAGGGGAATCTGGCCTCATCTCGAGATGATTTCGTGTACAGGAAGCTCCTTCTGGTGGCTGGGGTGACCTCAGGTTCCCTCTAGACTTGTGAGAGTGTTCCTTGGGACTGTCTCGAGATCCATCAAGCAACTCGAGGCTCCTTACTTGTTTGATGGGGATCACGGAATTGCTCTGCATGCAATGAAGGGGAATCGGGCCTCATCTCGCTTCTAGGGGGAAGTCTCATGGTGTTTCTTGAGTTGCGACGGGGAATTGCGATATATTCTCGAGTTACCGCGGGAATGGCCCTTCAAACTCGTGTTTGTTCAGCGACATCAGGACTCCTGTGTAGTTAGGAGGGAGAACTCAGGAATCTCTTCAAGCCTTGGCAAGGCAAAAGGGACCCTTTTGGAGGTGAGACAGGAGACCCAGGGTAACTTTCCAGTAGCCACAGTGATATTGGGATTCCTATCAATGTTCAAGAGGAGTCAGGCATCTTCACCTTCTGAAGCAGTGAACTCCGAGTGCCTCTCGAGGTGTCCAAGGGATTTGAGGCATTCGACCAAAATTACGCGGTGAACTAGCGTTTTTACTAGGGTCTCCAAAGGTATTTCAGACATCCCTTTATCTTGTGAGATGAAAGACGAGCCTGTATTCAAGCCACTGCAATGAAATCCGGCCTCCTTTCAAGTCAGAGTTTCTCGGTGTATATTCCAATTGAGGCAGCAAACTCAGCGTCCCTCCCTCATACCTATTGCAGAGAGAAGCCTTCTCTTGTTGGTCTTGTGGAAAGTTGGCATGCGTCTTGAGTCTAAGCCATGGAATCAGCTCTACCCTCGGGACGATTTGGTGTACACGGAGCATTCCTCGAGTTGCAGTGCTGAACTTGGTATTCCTCTAGACTTGTGACGGTATTCTCAGGGAATATCTGGAGGTGCCTAAAGGAAGTCAAGCCACTGGTCGTGTTTGATGGGGAACGGGGGATGGCTCCAGTGTCAATGCAGGGTAACCTAGCCTCATCCTGAGTTGATTTGGGTTACATGAAGCTGCTTCTGGTTGCTGGCGTGACGTCAGGTTCCCTCTAGACTTGTGAGAGTGTTCTTTGTGACTGTCTCGAGATCCATCAAGCAAGTCGCGGCTCCTTACATGTTTGATGGGGATTACCGAATTGCTCTGCATGCAATGCAGGTGAATCGGGCCTCCTCTCGCTTCGAGGGGAAGTCTAATAGTTTTTCTCGAGTTCCAGCGGGGACTTGGGATATATTCTCGAGTTACGGCGGGGATGGCCCTTCAAACTTGTGTTTGTTCATCGACGTCAGGGCTCCTGTCTAGTTAGGAGGGACAACTCAGGAATCTCTTCAAGGCTTGGCCAGGTAAAAGGGACGCTTCTTGAGGTGAGACAGGAGACCCAGTGTCCCTTTGCGGTAGCCACAGTGATATTGGGATTCCTATCAATGTTCAAGAGGAGTCAGGCATCTTCACCTTCTGAAGCAGTGAACTCCGCATGCCTCTCGAGGTGTCAAACGGATGTGAGGCATTCCCTCGAAATGAGGCGGAGACCTATGGCTTTCTCTAGTGTCTCCACCGGAAATGCAGATATCCCTTCATCTTGATAGAAGAAAGAGGAGCCTGTATTCAAGTCACTGCAAGGAAACCCGGCCTCCTTTCGAGTCAGGGCTTCTCGCTGTATATTTCACTTGAGGCAGCAAACTCAGGGTCCCTCCGACATACCTATTCCTGAGAGTGGCCTCCTCTTGAGGTGCTTGTGAAAGTTGGCATACGTCTTGAGTCTAAGCCAGGGAATCGGCTCTCCTCTTGGGACGATTTGGGGTACACGGAGCATTCCTCGAGTTCCTGTTCTGAACTTGCTGTTCCTCTAGCCTTGGGACGGTGTGCTCGTGGAATCTCTGGTGTTGCCTAAAGGAAGTCAAGCCACTGGTCGTGTTTGATGGGGAACACGGTGGCTC
Organism: Rangifer tarandus platyrhynchus; assembly: GCA_949782905.1. Lineage (NCBI taxonomy): Eukaryota > Metazoa > Chordata > Mammalia > Artiodactyla > Cervidae > Rangifer > Rangifer tarandus. Next base: position 3,014,793 of record OX459963.2, on the reverse strand, counting down.
TGGAGTCAATGCAGGGGAATCGGGCATCATCTCAAGTTGATTTCGGGAACATGGAGCTCCTTCTGGTGGCTGGGGTGACCTCAGGTTCCCTCTAGACTTGTGAGAGTGTTCTTTGGGACTGTCTCGAGATCCATCAAGCAAGTCGAGGCTCCTTACTTGTTTGATGGGGATCACGGAGTTGCTCTGCATGCAATGCAGGTGAATCGGGACGCCTCTCCCTTCGAGGGGGATGTCTAATAGTTTTTATCGAGTTGCAGCGGGGACTTGGGATATATTCTCGAGTTACGGCGGGGATGGCCCTTCAAACTTGTGTTTGTTCAGCGACGTCAGGACTCCTGTCTAGTTAGGAGGGACAACTCAGGAATCTCTTCAAGGCTTGGCAAGGCAAAAGGGACGCTTCTTGAGGTGAGACAGGAGACCCAGTGTCCCTTTGCAGTAGCCACAGGGATATTGGGATTCCTATCAATGTTCAAGAGGAGTCAGGCATCTTCACCTTCTGAAGCAGTGAACTCTGCATGCCTCTCGAGGTGTCAAACGGATATGAGGCATTCCCTCGAAATGAGGCGGGGACCTATGTCTTTCTCTAGTGTCTCCACCAGAAATGCAGACATCCCTTCATCTTGATAGAAGAAAGAGGAGCCTGTATTCAAGCCACTGCAAGGAAAGCCGGCCTCCTTTCTAGTCAGGGCTTCTCGCTGTATATTCCACTTGAGGCAGCAAAATCAGGGTCCCTCCCACATACCTATTCCTGAGAGAGGCCTCCTCTTGAGGGGCTTGTGGAAAGTTGGCATACGTCTTGAGTCTAAGCCAGGGAATCGGCTCTGCTCTCTGGACGATTTGGGGTACATGGAGCATTCCTCGAGTTCCTGTTCTGAACTTGCTGTTCCTCTAGACTTGGGACGGTGTGCTCGTGGAATCTCTGGAGTTGCCTAAAGGAAGTCAAGCCACTGGTCGTGTTTGATGGGGAACAGGGGATGGCTCTGGAGTCAATGCAGGGGAATCTGGCCTCATCTCGAGATGATTTCGTGTACAGGAAGCTCCTTCTGGTGGCTGGGGTGACCTCAGGTTCCCTCTAGACTTGTGAGAGTGTTCCTTGGGACTGTCTCGAGATCCATCAAGCAACTCGAGGCTCCTTACTTGTTTGATGGGGATCACGGAATTGCTCTGCATGCAATGAAGGGGAATCGGGCCTCATCTCGCTTCTAGGGGGAAGTCTCATGGTGTTTCTTGAGTTGCGACGGGGAATTGCGATATATTCTCGAGTTACCGCGGGAATGGCCCTTCAAACTCGTGTTTGTTCAGCGACATCAGGACTCCTGTGTAGTTAGGAGGGAGAACTCAGGAATCTCTTCAAGCCTTGGCAAGGCAAAAGGGACCCTTTTGGAGGTGAGACAGGAGACCCAGGGTAACTTTCCAGTAGCCACAGTGATATTGGGATTCCTATCAATGTTCAAGAGGAGTCAGGCATCTTCACCTTCTGAAGCAGTGAACTCCGAGTGCCTCTCGAGGTGTCCAAGGGATTTGAGGCATTCGACCAAAATTACGCGGTGAACTAGCGTTTTTACTAGGGTCTCCAAAGGTATTTCAGACATCCCTTTATCTTGTGAGATGAAAGACGAGCCTGTATTCAAGCCACTGCAATGAAATCCGGCCTCCTTTCAAGTCAGAGTTTCTCGGTGTATATTCCAATTGAGGCAGCAAACTCAGCGTCCCTCCCTCATACCTATTGCAGAGAGAAGCCTTCTCTTGTTGGTCTTGTGGAAAGTTGGCATGCGTCTTGAGTCTAAGCCATGGAATCAGCTCTACCCTCGGGACGATTTGGTGTACACGGAGCATTCCTCGAGTTGCAGTGCTGAACTTGGTATTCCTCTAGACTTGTGACGGTATTCTCAGGGAATATCTGGACGTGCCTAAAGGAAGTCAAGCCACTGGTCGTGTTTGATGGGGAACGGGGGATGGCTCCAGTGTCAATGCAGGGTAACCTAGCCTCATCCTGAGTTGATTTGGGTTACATGAAGCTGCTTCTGGTTGCTGGCGTGACGTCAGGTTCCCTCTAGACTTGTGAGAGTGTTCTTTGTGACTGTCTCGAGATCCATCAAGCAAGTCGCGGCTCCTTACATGTTTGATGGGGATTACCGAATTGCTCTGCATGCAATGCAGGTGAATCGGGCCTCCTCTCGCTTCGAGGGGAAGTCTAATAGTTTTTCTCGAGTTCCAGCGGGGACTTGGGATATATTCTCGAGTTACGGCGGGGATGGCCCTTCAAACTTGTGTTTGTTCATCGACGTCAGGGCTCCTGTCTAGTTAGGAGGGACAACTCAGGAATCTCTTCAAGGCTTGGCCAGGTAAAAGGGACGCTTCTTGAGGTGAGACAGGAGACCCAGTGTCCCTTTGCGGTAGCCACAGTGATATTGGGATTCCTATCAATGTTCAAGAGGAGTCAGGCATCTTCACCTTCTGAAGCAGTGAACTCCGCATGCCTCTCGAGGTGTCAAACGGATGTGAGGCATTCCCTCGAAATGAGGCGGAGACCTATGGCTTTCTCTAGTGTCTCCACCGGAAATGCAGATATCCCTTCATCTTGATAGAAGAAAGAGGAGCCTGTATTCAAGTCACTGCAAGGAAACCCGGCCTCCTTTCGAGTCAGGGCTTCTCGCTGTATATTTCACTTGAGGCAGCAAACTCAGGGTCCCTCCGACATACCTATTCCTGAGAGTGGCCTCCTCTTGAGGTGCTTGTGAAAGTTGGCATACGTCTTGAGTCTAAGCCAGGGAATCGGCTCTCCTCTTGGGACGATTTGGGGTACACGGAGCATTCCTCGAGTTCCTGTTCTGAACTTGCTGTTCCTCTAGCCTTGGGACGGTGTGCTCGTGGAATCTCTGGTGTTGCCTAAAGGAAGTCAAGCCACTGGTCGTGTTTGATGGGGAACACGGTGGCTCTGGAGTCAATGCAGGGGAATCGGGCATCATCTCAAGTTGATTTCGGGAACATGGAGCTCCTTCTGGTGGCTGGGGTGACCTCAGGTTCCCTCTAGACTTGTGAGAGTGTTCTTTGGGACTGTCTCGAGATCCATCAAGCAAGTCGAGGCTCCTTACTTGTTTGATGGAGATCACGGAATTGCTCTGCATGCAATGAAGGAGAATCGGGCCTCATCTCGCTTCTAGGGGGAAGTCTCATGGTTTTTCTCGAGTTGCGGCGGGGACCTGGGATAGATTCTCGAGTTACGGCGGAGATGGCCCTTCAAACTCTTGTTTGTTCAGCGACGTCAGGACTCCTGTGTATTTAGGGGGGACAACTCAGGAATCTCTTCAAGCCTTGGCAAGGCAAAAGGGACGCATCTGGAGGTCAGAAAGGAGACCCAGGGTAACTTTCCAGGAGCCTCAGAGATATTGGGATTCCTATCAATGTTCAAGAGGAGTCAGGCATTGTCACCTATTAAAGCAGTGATCTCCGCGTGCCTCTCGATGTGTCAAAGGGATGTGTGGAATTCCATCGAAATGAGTTGGGAACCTAGGGCTTTCTTAGGGTCTAAATTTTGGATTCAGATATCCCTTCCTCTTGTGAGATGAAACACGAGCCTGTATTCAAGCCACTGCAAGGACATCCGCACTCCTTTTGAGTCAGGTCTTCTCGGTTTGTATTCAACTTGAGGCAGCATACTCAGGGTCCCTCCCACATACCTATTGCTGACAGAAGCCTTTTCTTGACGTGCTTTAGGACAGTTTGCATATGTCTTGAGTCTAAGCTAGGGAATTCGCTCTCATCTCGAGACGAGTTGTGGTACAAGGAGCATTTGTCGAGTTGCCGTGCTGAACTTAGTGTTCCTCTAGACTTGTGACGGTGTTCTCGGGGAAGCTTTGGGGTGTCTGAAGGAAATCAAGGAAACTGATCTTGTTTGATGGGGAACGAGGGATGGCTCTGGAGTCAAGGCAGGGGAATCAGCCCTCATCTTGAGTTGATTTCGGATACATGGAACACATTTGGTTGCTGGGGTGGCCTCAGGGTCCCTCTAGACTTGAGACAGTGTTCTTGGGGACTGTCTCGAGATCCATTAAGCAAGACGAGGCTCCTTACATGTTTGATGGGGATCACGGAATTGCACTGCATGCAATGCAGGGAAACCGGGCCTCATCTCACTTCGAGGGGGAAGTCTCATGGTTTTTCTCGAGTTGCGGTGGGGACGTGCGGTATGCTCTCGAGGTATGGCGGGGATGGCCCTTCAAAACTTGTGTTTGTTCAGTGCCGTCAGGACCCCTCTCGAGTTACGAGGGACAACTCAGGAATCACTTGGAGGCTTGACAGGGCAAAACGAGGCTTCTGGAGGTGAGACAGGAGACCCATGGTCCCTTTCCAGTAGCCACAGTGATATTGGGATTCCTTTCAATATTCAAGAGGAGTCAGGCATCGTCACATTTTGAAGCAGTGAACTCCGCATGCCTCTCGAAGTGTCAAAGGGATGTGAGGCATTCGACCGAAATTACGCGGTGAACTACCGATTTTACTAGGCTCTCCACATTGGATTCAGATATCCCTTCAACTTGTGAGATGAAAGACGAGCCTGTATTCAAGCCACTGCAAGGAAATCCGGCCTCCTTTTGAGGCAGGGTTTCTCACTGTATATTAAACTTGAGGCAGCAAATTCAGAGTCCCTCCCACATAGCTATTGCTGACAAAAGCCTCCTCTTGAGGTGCTTGTCGAAAGGTGGCATACGTCTTGAGTCTAAGCCAGGGAATCAGTACTCATCTCGAGAAGATTTGGGGTACACGGAGCATTCCTTGAGTTGCTGTGCTGAATTTGGTGTTCTTCTAGCCTTGGAACGGTGTTTTCAGGGAATCTCTGGAATTGCCTAAAGGAAGTCAACCACTGGTCGTGTTTTATGGGGAACGGGGAATGGCTCCGGAGTCAATGCAGGGGAATCGGGCATCATCTCAAGTTGATTTGGGGTACATGGAGCTCCTTCACGTTGCTGGAATAACCTCAGTGTCCCTCTAAACTTGTGACAGTGTTCTTGGGCACTGTCATGAGATCCATCAAGCAAGTCGAGGCTCCTTACATGTTTGATGGGGATCAAGGAATTGCTCTGCATGCAATGTAGGGGAATCGGGCCTCATCTCGCTTGGAGGGGGAAGTCTCATTGTTTTCTCGAGTTGCGGCGGGCTCCTGGGATGTATTCTCGTGTTACGTCGGGGATGGCCCTTCAAACTCGTGTTTCTTCAGCGACGTCAGGACTCTTGTCTAGTTAGGAGGGACAACTCAGGAATCTCTTCAAGGCTTGGCAGGGCAAAGGGGACACTTTTGGAGGTGAGACGGGAGACCCAGAGTAACTTTCCAGTAGCCACAGTGATATTGGGATTCCTATCAATGTTCAAGACGAGTCAGGCATCTTCACCTTGTGAAGCAGTGAACTCCGAGTGCCTCTCGAGGTGTCCAAGTGATGTGAGGCATTCGACCGAAATTATTCGGTGAACTAGCGTTTTTACTAGGGTCTCCAAAGGGATTTCCGACATCCCTTTATCTTGTGAGATGAAAGACGAGCCTGTATTCAAGCCACTGCAATGAAATCCGGCCTCCTTTCAAGTCAGAGATTCTCGGTGTATATTCCAATTGAGGCAGCAAACTCAGCGTCCCTCCCTCATACCTGTTGCAGAGAGAAGCCTTCTCTTGAGGTGCTTGTGGAAAGTTGGCATACGTCTTGAGTCTAAGCAAGGGAATCGGCTCTCCTCTCGGGACGATTTGGGGTACACGGAGCATTCCTCGAGTTCCTGTTCTGAACTTGCTCTTCCTCTAGCCTTGGCACGGTGTGCTCGTGGAATCTCTGGAGTTGCCTATAGGAAGTCAAGCCACTGGTCGTGTTTGATGGGGAACAGGGGAAGTCTCTGGAGTCAATGCAGGTGAATCGGGCATCATCTCAAGTTGATATCGGGCACATGGAGCTCCTTCTCGTGGCTGGGGTGACCTCAGGTTCCCTCTAGACTTGTGAGAGTGTTCTTTGGGACTGTCTCGAGATCCGTCAAGCAAGTCGAGGCTCCTAACTTGTTTGATGGGGATCACGGAATTGCTCTGCATGCAATAAAGGGGAATCGGGTCTCATCTCGCTTATAGGGGGAAGTCTCATGGTTTTTCTCGAGTTGCGGCGGGACTTGGGATATATTCTCGAGTTACGTCGGGGATGGCCCTTCAAACTCGTGTTTGTTCAGCGACGTCAGGACTCCTGTCTAGTTAGGAGGGAGAACTCAGGAATCTCCTCAAGCCTTGGCAAGGCAAAAGGGACGCTTCTGGAGGTCAGACAGGAGACCCAGGGTAACTTTCCAGTAGGCACAGGGATATTGGGATTCCTATCAATGTTCAAGAGGAGTCAGGCATCTTCACCTTGTGAAGCAATGAACTCCGAGTGCCTCTCGAGGTGTCCAAGGGATGTGAGGCATTCGACCGAAATTACGCGGTGAACTAGCGTTTTTACTAGGGTCTCCAAAGGGATTTCAGACATCCCTTTATCTTGTGAGATGAAAGACGAGCCTGTATTCAAGCCACTGCAATGAAATCCGGCCTCCTTTCAAGTCAGAGCTTCTCGGTGTATATTCCAATTGAGGCAGCAAACTCAGCGTCCCTCCCTCATACCTATTGCAGAGAGAAGCCTTCTCTTGTGGTGCTTGTGGAATGTTGGTATGCGTCTTGAGTCTAAGCCATGGAATCAGCTCTCCCCTCGGGACGATTTGGTGTACAGGGAGCATTCCGCGAGTTGCAGTGCTGAACTTGGTATTCCTCTAGACTTGTGACGGTATTCTCAGGGAATATCTGGAGGTGCCTAAATGAAGTCAAGCCACTGGTCATGTTTGATGGGGAACGGGAGATGGCTCCGGTGTCAATGCAGGGGAACCGAGCCTCATCTCGAGTTGATTTGGGTTACATGAAGCTACTTCTGGTTGCTGGGGTGACCTCAGGTTCCCTCTAGACTTGTGAGAGTGTTCTTTGGGACTGTCTCGAGATCCATCAAGCAAGTCGAGGCTCCTTACATGTTTGATGGGGATCACGGAATTGCTCTGCATGCAATGCAGGTGAATCGGGCCTCCTCTCGGGGGGATGTCTAATAGTTTTTCTCGATTTGCAGCGGGGACTTGGGATATATTCTCGAGTTACGGCGGGGATGGCCCTTCAAACTTGTGTTTGTTCAGCGACGTCAGGACTCCTGTCTAGTTAGGCGGGACAACTCAGGAATCTCTTCAAGGCTTGGCAAGGCAAAAGGGACGCTTCTTGAGGTGAGACAGGAGACCCAGTGTCCCTTTGCAGTAGCCACAGGGATATTGGGATTCCTATCAATGTTCAAGAGGAGTCAGTCATCTTCACCTTCTGAAGCAGTGAACTCTGCATGCCTCTCGAGGTGTCAAAGGGATGTGAGGCATTCCCTCGAAATGAGGCGGGGACCTATGGCTTTCTCTCGTGTCTCCACCGGAAATGCAGACATCCTTTCATCTTGATAGAAGAAAGAGGAGCCTGTATTCAAGCCACTGCAAGGAAACCCGGCCTCCTTTCTAGTCAGGGCTTCTCGCTGTATATTCCACTTGAGGCAGCAAAATCAGGGTCCCTCCCACATACCTATGCCTGAGAGAGGCCTCCTCTTGAGGTGCTTGTGGAAAGTTTGCATACGTCTTGAGTCTAAGCCAGGGAATCGGCTCTCCTCTCGGGATGATTTGGGGTACATGGAGCATTCCTCGAGCTCCTGTTTTGAACTTGCTGTTCCTCTAGACTTGGGACAGTGTGCTTGTGGAATCTCTGGAGTTGCCTAAAGGAAGTCAAGCCACTGGTCGTGTTTAATGGGGAACAGGGGATGGCTCTGGAGTCAATGCAGGGGAACCGGGACTCATCTCAAGATGATTTCGTGCACATGAAGCTTCTTCTGGTGGCTAGGGTGACCTCAGGTTCCCTCTAGACTTGTGAGAGTGTTCTTTGGGACTGTCTCGAGATCCATCAAGCAAGTCGAGGCTCCTTACTTGTATGATGGGGATCACGGAATTGCTCTGCATGCAATGAAGGGGAATCGGGCCTCATCTCGCTTGGAGGGGGAAGTCTCATTGTTTTCTCGAGTTGTGGCGGGCTCCTGGGATATATTCTCGAGTTACGTCGGGGATGGCCCTTCAAACTCGTGTTTGTTCAGCGACGTCAGGACTCTTGTCTCGTTATGAGGGACAACTCAGGAATCTCCTCAAGGCTTGGCAGGGCAAAACGGACACTTTTGGAGGTGAGACGGGAGACACAGGGTAACTTTCCAGTAGCCACAGTGATATTGGGATTCCTATCAATGTTCAAGAGGAGTCAGGCATCTTCACCTTGTGAAGCAGTGAACTCCGAGTGCCTCTCGAGGTGTCCAAGGGATGTGAGGCATTCGACCGAAATTACGCGGTGAACTAGCGTTTTTACTAGGGTCTCCAAAGGGATTTCAGACATCCCTTTATCTTGTGAGATGAAAGACGAGCCTGTATTCAAGCCACTGCAATGAAATCCGGCCTCCTTTCAAGTCAGAGCTTCTCGGTGTATATTCCAATTGAGGCAGCAAACTCAGCGTCCCTCCCTCATACCTATTGCAGAGAGAAGCCTTCCCTTGTGGTGCTTGTGGAATGTTGGTATGCGTCTTGAGTCTAAGCCATGGAATCAGCTCTCCCCTCGGGACGATTTGGTGTACAGGGAGCATCCCGCGAGTTGCAGTGCTGAACTTGGTATTCCTCTAGACTTGTGACGGTATTCTCAGGGAATATCTGGAGGTGCCTAAATGAAGTCAAGCCACTGGTCATGTTTGATGGGGAACGGGAGATGGCTCCGGTGTCAATGCAGGGGAACCGAGCCTCATCTCGAGTTGATTTGGGTTACATGAAGCTACTTCTGGTTGCTGGGGTGACCTCAGGTTCCCTCTAGACTTGTGAGAGTGTTCTTTGGGACTGTCTCGAGATCCATCAAGCAAGTCGAGGCTCCTTACATGTTTGATGGGGATCACGGAATTGCTCTGCATGCAATGCAGGTGAATCGGGCCTCCTCTCGGGGGGATGTCTAATAGTTTTTCTCGATTTGCAGCGGGGACTTGGGATATATTCTCGAGTTACGGCAGGGATGGCCCTTCAAACTTGTGTTTGTTCAGCGACGTCAGGACTCCTGTCTAGTTAGGCGGGACAACTCAGGAATCTTTTCAAGGCTTGGCAAGGCAAAAGGGACGCTTCTTGAGGTGAGACAGGAGACCCAGTATCCCTTTGCAGTAGCCACAGCGATATTGGGATTCCTATCAATGTTCAAGAGGAGTCAGGCATCTTCACCTTCTGAAGCAGTGAACTCCGCATGCCTCTCGAGGTGTCAAACGGATGTGAGGCATTCCCTCGAAATGAGGCGGGGACCTATGGCTTTCTCTAGCGTCTCCACCGGAAATGCAGACATCCCTTCTTCTTGATAGAAGAAAGAGGAGCCTGTATTCTAGCCACTGCAAGGAAACCCGGCCTCCTTTCTAGTCAGGGCTTCTCGCTGTATATTCCACTTGAGGCAGCAAAATCATGGTCCCTCCCACATACCTATGCCTGAGAGAGGCCTCCTCTTGAGGTGCTTGTGGAAAGTTGGCATACGTCTTTAGTCTAAGCCAGGGAATCGGCTCTCCTCTCGGGACGATTTGGGGTTCATGGAGCATTCCTCGAGTTCCTGTTTTGAACTTGCTGTTCCTCTAGACTTGGGACGGTGTGCTCGTGGAATCTCTGGAGTTGCCTAAAGGAAGTCAAGCCACTGGTCGTGTTTGATGGGGAACAGGGGATGGCTCTGGAGTCAATGCAGGGGAATCGGGACTCATCTCAAGATGATTTCGTGCACATGATGCTTCTTCTGGTGGCTGGGGTGACCTCAGGTTCCCTCTAGACTTGTGAGAGTGTTCTTTGGGACTGTCTCGAGATCCATCAAGCAAGTCGAGGCTCCTTACTTGTTTGATGGGGATCACGGAATTGCTCTGCTTGCAATGAAGGGGAATCGGGCCTCATCTCGCTTGGAGGGGGAAGTCTCATTGTTTTCTCGAGTTGCGGCGGGCTCCTGGGATATATTCTCGAGTTACGTCGGGGATGGCCCTTCAAACTCGTGTTTGTTCAGCGACGTCAGGACTCCTGTCTCGTTATGAGGGACAACTCAGGAATCTCATCAAGGCTTGGCAGGGCAAAACGGACACTTTTGGAGGTGAGACGGGAGACACAGGGTAACTTTCCAGTAGCCACAGTGATATTGGGATTCCTATCAATGTTCAAGAGGAGTCAGGCATCTTCACCTTGTGAAGCAGTGAACTCCGAGTGCCTCTCGAGGTGTCCAAGTGATGTGAAGCATTCGACCGAAATTACGCGGTGAACTAGCGTTTTTACTAGGGTCTCCAAAGGGATTTCAGACATCCCTTTATCTTGTGAGATGAAAGACGAGCCTGTATTCAAGCCACTGCAATGAAATCCGGCCTCCTTTCAAGTCAGAGCTTCTCGGTGTATAATCCAATTGAGGCAGCAAACTCAGCGTCCCTCCCTCATACCTATTGAAGAGAGAAGCCTTCTCTTGTGGTGCTTGTGGAATGTTGGTATGCGTCTTGAGTCTAAGCCATGGAATCAGCTCTCCCCTCGGGACGATTTGGTGTACAGGGAGCATTCTGCGAGTTGCAGTGCTGAACTTGATATTCCTCTAGACTTGTGACGGTATTCTCAGGGAATATCTGGAGGTGCCTAAATGAAGTCAAGCCACTGGTCATGTTTGATGGGGAACGTGAGATGGCTCCGGTGTCAATGCAGGGGAACCGAGCCTCATCTCGAGATGATTTGGGTTACATGAAGCTACTTCTGGTTGCTGGGGTGACCTCAGGTTCCCTCTAGACTTGTGAGAGTGTTCTTTGGGACTGTCTCGAGATCCATCAAGCAAGTCGCGGCTCCTTACATGTTTGATGGGGATCACGGAATTGCTCTGCATGCAATGCAGGTGAATCGGGCCTCCTCTCGGGGGGATGTCTAATAGTTTTTCTCGATTTGCAGCGGGGACTTGGGATATATTCTCGAGTTACGGCGGGGATGGCCCTTCAAACTTGTGTTTGTTCAGCGATGTCAGGACTCCTGTCTAGTTAGGCGGGACAACTCAGGAATCTCTTCAAGCCTTGGCAAGGCAAAAGGGACGCTTCTTGAGGTGAGACAGGAGACCAAGTGTCCCTTTGCAGTAGCCACAGGGACATTGGGATTCCTATCAATGTTCTAGAGGAGTCAGGCATCTTCACCTTCTGAAGCAGTGAACTCCGCATGCCTCTCGAGGTGTCAAACGGATGTGAGGCATTCCCTCGAAATGAGGCGGGGACCTATGGCTTTCTCTAGCGTCTCCACCGGAAATGCAGACATCCCTTCATCTTGATAGAAGAAAGAGGAGCCTGTATTCAAGCCACTGCAAGGAAACCCGGCCTCCTTTCTAGTCAGGGCTTCTCGCTGTATATTCCACTTGAGGCAGCAAAATCAGGGTCCCTCCCACATACCTATTCATGAGAGAGGCCTCCTCTTGAGGTGCTTGTGGAAAGTTGGCATACGTCTTTAGTCTAAGCCAGGGAATCGGCTCTCCTCTCGGGACGATTTGGGGTACATGGAGCATTCCTCGAGTTTCTGTTTTGAACTTGCTGTTCCTCTAGACTTGGGACGGTGTGCTCGTGGAATCTCTGGAGTTGCCTAAAGGAAGTCAAGCCACTGGTCGTGTTTGATGGGGAACAGGAGATGGCTCTGGAGTCAATGCAGGGGAATCGGGACTCATCTCAAGATGATTTCGAGCACATGAAGCTTCTTCTGGTGGCTGGGGTGACCTCAGGTTCCCTCTAGACTTGTGAGAGTGTTCTTTGGGACTGTCTCGAGATCCATCAAGCAAGTCGAGGATCCTTACTTGTTTGATGGGGATCACGGAATTGCTCTGCATGCAATGAAGGGGAATCGGGCCTCATCTCTCTTGGAGGGGGAAGTCTCATTTTTTTCTCGAGTTGCGGCGGGCTCCTGGGATATATTCTCGAGTTACGTCGGGGATGGCCCTTCAAACTCGTGTTTGTTCAGCGACGTCAGGACTCCTGTCTCATTATGAGGGACAACTCAGGCATCTCCTCAAGGCTTGGCAGGGCAAAACGGACACTTTTGGAGGTGAGACGGGAGACACAGGGTAACTTTCCAGTAGCCACAGTGATATTGGGATTCCTATCAATGTTCAAGAGGAGTCAGGCATCTTCTCCTTGTGAAGCAGTGAACTCCGAGTGCCTCTCGAGGTGTCCAAGAGATGTGAGGCATTCGACCGAAATTACGCGGTGAACTAGCGTTTTTACTAGGGTCTCCAAAGGGATTTCAGACATCCCTTTTCTTGTGAGATGAAAGACGAGCCTGTATTCAAGCCACTGCAATGAAATCCGGCCTCCTTTCAAGTCAGAGCTTCTCGGTGTATATTCCAATTGAGGCAGCAAACTCAGTGTCCCTCCCTCATACCTAATGCAGAGAGAAGCCTTCTCTTGTGGTGCTTGTGGAATGTTGGCATGCGTCTTGAGTCTAAGCCATGGAATCAGGTCTCCCCTCGGAACGATTTGGTGTACACGGAGCATTCCTCGAGTTGCAGTGCTGAACTTGGTATTCCTCTAGACTTGTGACGGTATTCTCAGGGAATATCTGGAGGTGCCTAAAGGAAGTCAAGCCACTGGTCGTGTTTGATGGGGAACGGGGGATGGCTCTGTTGTCAATGCAGGGGAACCGAGCCTCATCTCGAGTTGATTTGGGTTACATGAAGCTACTTCTGGTTGCTGGAGAAACATCAGGTTCCCTCTAGACTAGTGAGTGTATTCTTTGGGACTGTCTCGAGATCCATCAAGCAAGTCGCGGCTCCTTACATGTTTGATGGGGATCACGGAATTGCTCTGCATGCAATGCAGGAGAATCGGGCCTCCTCTCGCTTCGAGGGGGATGTCTAATAGTTTTGATCGACTTGCAGCGGGGACTTGGGATATATTCTCGAGTTACGGCGGAGATGGCCCTTCAAACTCGTGTTTGTTCAGCGACGTCAGGACTCCTGTCTAGTTAGGAGGGACAACTCAGGATCTCTTCAAGGCTTGCAAGGCAAATGGGACGCTTCTTGAGGTGAGAGAGGAGACCCAGTGTCTCTTTGCAGTAGCCACAGGGATATTGGAATTCCTATTAATGTTCAAGAGGAGTCAGGCATCTTCACCTTCTGAAGCAGTGAACTCTGCATGCCACTCGAGGTGTCAATCGGATGTGAGGCATTCCCTCGTAATGAGGCGGAGACCTATGGCTTTCTCTACTGTCTCCACCGGAAATGCAGACATCCCTTCATCTTGATAGAAGAAATAGGAGCCTGTATTAAAGCCACTGCAAGGAAACCCGGCCTCCTTTCTAGTCAGGGCTTCTCACTGTATATTCCACTTGGGGCAGCAAACTCAGGGTCCCTCCCACATACGTATTCCTGAGAGAGGCCTCCACTTGAGGTGCTTGTGGAAAGTTGGCATACGTCTTGTGTCTAAGCCAGGGAATCGGCTCTATTCTCGGGACGATTTGGGGTACACGGAGCATTCATCAGTTCCTGTTCTGAACTTGCTGTTCCTCTCGACTTGGGACGGTGTGCTCGTGGAATCTCTGGAGTTGCCTAAAGGAAGTCAAGCCACTGGTCGTATTTGATGGGGAACAGGGGATGGCTCTAGAGTCAATGCAGGGGAATCGTGCCTCATCTCGAGATGATTTCGGGCACATGAATCTACTTCTGGTGGCTGGGGTGACCTCAGGTTCCCTCTAGACTTGTGAGAGTGTTCTTTGGGACTCTCTCGAGATCCATCAAGCAAGTCGAGGCTCCTTATTTGTTTGATGGGGATGACGGAATTGCTCTGCATGCAATGAAGGGGAATCGGGCCTCATCTCGCTTCAAGGGGGAAGTCTCATGGTTTTTCTCGAGTTGCGGCGGGGACTTGGCATATATTCTCGAGTTACGGCGGAGATGGCCCTTCAAACTCGTGTTTGTACAGCGACGTTAGGACTCCTGAGTATTTAGGGGAGACAACTCAGGAATCTCTTCAAGCCTTGGCAAGGTAAAAGGGACGCTTCTGGAGGTCAGACAGGAAACCCAGTGTAACTTTCCAGTAGCCACAGGCATATTGAGATTCCTATCAATGGTCACGAGGAGTCAGGCTTTGTCACCTATTAAAGCAGTGATCTCCGCGTGCCTCTCTATATGTCAAAGGGATGTGAGGAATTCCGTCGAAATGAGTCGGGAACCTAGGGCTTTCTCTAGGGTCTAAATATTGGATTCAGACATCCCTTCCTCTTGTGAGATGAAACACGAGCCTGTATTCAAGCCACTGCAAGGACATCCGCACTCCTTTTGAGGCAGGGCTTCTCGCTGTATATTCCATTTGAGGCAGCAAACTCAGGGTCGCTCCCACATAGCTATTGCTGAGAAAAACCTCCTCTTGAGCTGCTTGTGGACAGTTTGCATATGTCTTGAGTCTAAGCTAGGGAATTCGCTCTCATCTCGAGACGAGTTGGGGTACACGGAGCATTTGTCGAGTTGCCGTGCTGAACTTAGGGTTCCTCTAGACTTGTGACGGTCTTCTCGGGGAAGCTCTGTGGTGTCTGAAGGAAATCAAGGAAACTGATCTTGTTTGATAGGGAACGAGGGATGGCTCTGGAGTCAAGGCAGGGCAATCAGCCCTCATCTTGAGTTGATTTCGGATACATGGAACACATTTGCATGCTGGGGTGGCCTCAGTGTCCCTCTAGACTTGAGACAGTGTTCTTGGGGACTGTCTCGAGATCCATTAAGCAAGTCGAGGCTCCTTACATGTTTGATGGGGATCATGGAATTGCACTGCATGCAATGCAGGGAAACCGGGCCTCATCTCACTTCGAGGGGGAAGTCTCATGGTTTTTCTCGAGTTGCGGTGGGGACGTGGGGTATACTCTCGAGCTATGGCGGGGATGGCCCTTCAAAACTTGTGTTTGTTCAGTGACGTCAGGACTCCTCTCGAGTTACGAGGGACAACTCAGGAATCACTTGGAGGCTTGACAGGGCAAAAGCGAGGCTTCTGGAGGTGAGACAGGAGACCCATGGTCCCTTTCTAGAAGCCACAGTGATATTGGGATTCCTTTCAATGTTCAAGAGGAGTCAGGCATCGTCACATTTTGAAGCAGTGAACTCCGCATGCCTCTCGAGGTATCAAAGGGATGTGAGGCATTCGACCGAAATTACGCGGTGAACTACCGATTTTACTAGGGTCTCCACATTGGATTCAGACCTCCCTTCATCTTGTGAGATGAAAGACGAGCCTGTATTCAAGCCACTGCAAGGAAATTCGGCCTCCTTTTGAGGCAGGACTTCTCGCTGTATATTCCACTTGAGATAGCAAACTCAGGGTCCCTCCCACATAGCTATTGCTGAGAAAAGCCTCCTATTGAGGTGCTTGTGGAACGGTGGTATACGTCTTGAGTCTAAGCCAGGAAATCAGCACTCATCTCGAGAAGATTTGTGATACACGGAGCATTCCTTGAGTTGCTGTGCTGAAATAGGTGTTATTCTATACTTGGAACGGTGTTCTCGGGGAATCTCTGGAATTGCCTAAACGAAGTCAACCACCTGTCGTGTTTTATGGGGAACGGGGGATGGCTCCGGAGTCAATGCAGGGGAATCGGGCATCATCTCAAGTTGATTTGGGGTACATGGAGCTCCTTCACGTGGCTGGAATAACCTCAGTGTCCCTCTAGACTTGTGACAGTTTTCTTGGGCACTGTCATGAGATCCATGAAACAAGTCGAGGCTCCTTACATGTTTGATGGGGATCACGGAATTGCTCTGCATGCAATGTAGGGGAATCGGGCCTCATCTCGCTTGGAGGGGGAAGTCTCATTTTTTTCTCGAGTTGCGGCGGGCTCCTGGGATATATTCTGGAGTTACGTCGGGGATGGCCCTTCAAACTCGTGTTTGTTCAGCGAGGTCAGGACTCCTGTCTCGTTAGGAGGGACAACTCAGGAATCTCTTCAAAGCTTGGCAGGGCAAAACGGACGCTTTTGGAGGTGAGACGGGAGACCCAGGGTAACTTTACAGTAGCCACAGTGATATTGGCATTCCTATCAATGTTCAAGAGGAGTCAGGCATCTTCACCTTGTGAAGCAGTGAACTCCGAGTGCCTCTCGAGGTGTCCAAGGGATGTGAGGCATTCGACCGAAACTACGTGGTGAAGTAGCATTTTTACTAGGGTCTCCAAAGGGATTTCCAACATCCCTTTATCTTGTGAGATGAAAGACGAGCCTGTATTCAAGCCACTGCAATGAAATCCGGCCTCCTTTCAAGTCAGAGCTTCTCGGTGTATATTCCAATTGAGGCAGCAAACTCAGCGTCCCTCCCTCATACCTATTGCAGAGAGAAGCCTTCTCTTGTGGTGCTTGTGGAATGTTGGCATTCGATTGAGTTTAAGCCTTGGAATCAGCTCTTCCCTCTGGACGATTTGTTGTCCACAGAGCATTCCTCGAGTTGCAGTGCTGAACTTGGTATTCCTCTAGACTTGTGACGGTATTCTCAGGGAATATCTGGAGGTGCCTAAATGAAGTCAAGCCACTGGTCATTTTTGATGGGGAACGGGGGATTGCTCCGGTGTCAATGCACGGGAACCGAGCCTCATGTCGAGTTGATTTGGGTTACATGAAGCTACTTCTGGTTGCTAGGGTGACCTCAGGGTCCCTCTAGACTTGGGAGAGTGTTCTTTGGGACTGTCTCGGGATCCATCAAGCAAGTCGCGGCTCCTTACATGTTTGATGGGGATCACGGAATTGTTCTGCATGCAATGCAGGTGAATCGGGCCTCCTCTCGCTTCGAGGGGGAAGTTTAATAGTTTTTCTCGAGTTGCAGCGGGGACTTGGGATACATTCTCGAGTTACGTCGGGGATGGCCCTTCAAACTCGTGTTTGTTCACCGACATCTGAACTTCTGTCTAGATAGGAGAGACAACTCAGGAATATCTTCAAGGCTTGGGAATGCAAAAGGGACGCTTGATGAGGTGTGACAGGAGACCCAGTGTCCCTTTGCAGTAGCCACAGTGATATTGGGATACCTATCAATGTTCAAGAGGAGTCAGGCATCTTCACCTTCTGAAGCAGTGAACTCTGCATGCCTCTCGAGGTGTCAAACGGATGTGAGGCATTCCCTCGAAATGAGGCGGGGACATATGGCTTTCTCTAGTGACTCCACTGGAAATGCAGACATCCCTTCATCTTGATAGAAGAAAGAGGAGCCTGTATTGAAGCCACTGCAAGGAAACCCGGCCTCCTTTCGAGTCAGGACTTCTCGCTGTATATTCCACTTGAGGCAGCAAACTCAGGGTCCCTCCCACATACCTATTCCTGAGAGAGGCCTCCTCTTGAGGTGCTTGTGGAAAGTTGGCATACGTCTTGAGTCTAAGCCAGGGAATCGGCTCTCCTCTCGGGACGATTTGGGGTACACGGAGCATTCCTCTAGTTCCTGTTCTGAACTTGCTGTTCCTCTAGACTTCGGACGGTGTGCTCGTGGAATCTCTGGAGTTGACTAAAGGAAGTCAAGCCACTGGTCGTGTTTGATGGGGAACAGGGGATGGCTCTGGAGTCAATGCAGGGGAATCGGGCCTCATCTCGATATGATTTCGGGCACATGAAGCTACTTCTGGTGGCTGGGGTGACCTCAGGTTCCCTCTAGACTTGTGAGAGTGTTCTTTGGGACTGTCTCGAGATCCATCAAGCAAGTCGAGGCTCCTTACTTGTATGATGGGGATCACGGAATTGCTCTGCATGCAAAGAAGGGGAATCAGGCCTCATCTCGCTTCTAGGGGGAAGTCTCATGGTTTTTCTCGAGTTGCGTTGGAGACTTGGGAGATATTCTCTAGTTACGGCGGAGATGGCCCTTCAAACTCGTGTTTGTTCAGAGACATCAGGACTCCTGTCTAGTTAGAAAGGAAAACTCAGAAATCTCTTCAAGCCTTGGCAAGGCAAAAGGGACGCTTCTGGAAGTCAGACAGGAGACCCAGGGTAATTTTCCAGTAGCCACAGTGATATTGGGATTCCTATCAATGTTCAAGAGGAGTCAGGCATTGTCACCTATTAAAGCAGTGATCTCCGCGTGCCTCTCGATGTGTCAAAGGGATGTGAGGAATTCCGTCGAAATGAGTCGGGAAACTAGGGCTTTCTCTAGGGGCTAAATATTGGATTCAGACATCCCTTCCTGTTGTGAGATGAAACACGAGCCTGTATTCAAGCCACTGAAAGGACATCCGCACTCCTTTTGAGTCAGGTATTCTCGGTTTGTATTCCACTTGAGGCAGCATACTGAGGGTCCCTCCCACATACCTATTGCTGAGAGAAGCCTTTTCTTGAGGTGCTTGTGGACAGTTTGCATATGTCTGGAGTCTAAGCTAGGGATTTCGCTCTCATCTCGAGACGAGTTGGGGTACACAGAGCATTTGTCGCGTTGCCGGGCTGAACTTAGTGTTCCTCTAGACTTGTTTCGGTGTCCTCGGTGAAGCTCTGGGGTGTCTGAAGGGAATCAAGGAAACTGATCTTGTTTGATGGGGAACGAGGGATGGCTCTGGAGTCAAGGCAGGGGAATCAGCCCTCATCTTGAGTTGATTTTGGATACATGGAACATATTTGCGTTGCTGGGGTGGCCTCATGATCCCTCTAGACTTGAGACACTGTTCTTGGGGACTGTCTCGCGATCCATTAAGCAAGTCGAGGCTCCTTACATGTTTAATGGGGATCACGGAATAGCACTGCTTGCAATGCAGGGAAACCGGGCCTCATCTCACTTCGAGGGGGAAGTCTCATCGTTTTTCTCGAGTTGTGGTGTTGACGTGGAGTATACTCTCGAGTTATGGCGGGGAATGCCCTTCAAAACTTGTGTTTGTTCAGTGACGTCAGGACCCCTCTTGAGGTACGAGGGACAACTCAGGAATCACTTGGAGGCTTGACAGGGCTAAAGTGAGGCTTCTGGAGGGGAGGCAGGAGACCCATGATCCCTTTCCAGTAGCCACAGTGATATTGGGATTCCTTTCAATGTTCAAGAGGCGTCAGGCATCGTCACATTTTGAAGCAGTGAACTCCGCATGCCTCTCGAAGTGTCAAAGGGATGTGAGGCATTCGACCGAAATTATGCGGTGAACTAGCGATTTTACTAGGGTCTGCACATTGGACTCAGACCTCGCTTTTCTTGTGAGATGAAAGACGAGCCTGTATTCAAGCCACTGCAAGGAAATCCGGCCTCCTTTTGAGGCAGGGCTTCTCGCTGTATATTCCTCTTGAGGCAGCAAACTCAGGGTCCCCCCCACATAGCTATTGCTGAGAAAAGCCTCCTATTGAGGTGCTTGTGGAAAGGTGGCATATTTCTTGAGTCTAAGCCAGGGAATCAGCACTCATCTCGAGACGATTTGGGGTACACGGAGCATTCCTTGAGTTGCTGTGCTGAAATTGGTGTTCTTCTAGACTTGGAACGGTGTTCTCGGGGAATCTCTGGAATTGCCTAAAGGAAGTCCACCTCTGGTAGTGTGTTATGGGGAACGGGGGATCGCTCTGCAGTCAATGCAGGGGAATCGGGCATCATCTCAAGTTGATTTGGGGTACATGGAGCTCCTTCACGTTGCTGGAATAACCTTAGTGTCCCTCTAAACTTGTGACAGTGTTCTTGGGCACTGTCATGAGATCCATCAAGCAAGTCGAGGCTCCTTACATGTTTAATGGGGATCACGGAATTGCTATGCATGCAATGTAGGGGAATCGGGCCTCATCTCGCTTGGAGTGGGTAGTCTCATGGTTTTCTCGAGTTGCGGCGGGCTCCTGGGATATATTCTCGAGTTACGTCAGGGATGGCCCTTCAAACTCGTGTTTGTTCAGCGACGTCAGGACTCCTGTTTAGTTAGGAGGGACAACTCAGGAATCTCTTCAAGGCTTCGCAGGGCAAAAGGGACGCTTTTGGAGGTGAGAAGGGAGACCCATGGTAACTTTCCAGTAGTAGTAATATTGGGATTCCTATCAATGATCAAGAGGAGTCAGGCATCTTCACCTTCTGAAGCAGTGAACTCCGAGTGCCTCTCGAGGTGTCCAAGGGATGTGAGGCATTCGACCGAAATTACGCGCTGAACTAGCGATTTTACTAGGGTCTCCAAAGGGATTTCAGACATCCCTTTATCTTGTGAGATGAAAGACGAGCCTGTATTCAAGCCACTGCAATGAAATCCGGCCTCCTTTCAAGTCAGAGCTTCTCGGTGTATATTCCAACTGAGGCAGCAAACTCAGCGTCCCTCCCTCATACCTATTGCAGACAGAAGCCTTCTCTTGTGGTGCTTGTGGAATGTTGGCATGCATCTTGAGTCTAAGCCATGGAATCAGCTCTCCCCTCGGACGATTTGGTGTACACGGAGCATTCCTCGAGTTGCAGTGCTGAACTTGGTATTCCTCTAGACTTGTGACGGTATTCTCAGGGAATATCTGGAGGTGCCGAAAGGAAGTCAAGCCACTGGTCGTGTTTGATGGGGAACGGGGGATGGCTCCGGTGTCAATGCAGGGGAACCGAGCCTCATCTCGAGTTGATTTGGGTTACATGAAGCTATTTCTGGTTACTGGAGAGACATCAGGTTCTCTCTAGACTTGTGAGAGTGTTCTTTGTGACTGTCTCGAGATCCATCAAGCAAGTCGCGGCTCCTTCCATGTTTGATGGGGATCACGGAAATGTTCTGCATGCAATGAAGGTGAATTGGGCCTCCTCTCGCTTCGAGGGGGATGCCTAATAGTTTTTCTCGAGTTGCAGTGGGGACTTGGGATATATTCTCGAGTTACGACGGGGATGGCCCTTCAAACTCGTGTTTGTTCAGCGACGTCAGGACTCCTGTCTAGTTAGGAGGGACAACTCAGGAATCTCTTCAAGGCTTGGCAAGGGAAAAGGGACTCTTCTTGAGGTGAGACAGGAGACCAAGTGTCCCTTTGCAGTAGCCACAGGGATATTGGGATTCTTATCAATGTTCAAGAGGAGTCAGGCATCTTCACCTTCTGAAGCAGTGAACTCCGCATGCCTCTCGAGGTGTCAAACGGATGGGAGACATTCCCTCGAAATGAGTCGGGGACCTATTGCTTTCTCTAGTGCCTCCACCAGAAATGCAGACATCCCTTCATCTTGATAGAAGAAAGAGGAGCCTGTATTCAAGCCACTGCAAGGACATCCGCACTCCTTTCGAGTCAGGGCTTCTCGCTGTATATTCCACTTGAGGCAGCAACCTCAGGGTCCCTCCCACATACCTATTCCTGAAACAGGCATCCTCTTGAGGTGCTTGTGAAAGTTGGCATACGTCTTGAGTCTAAGCCAGGGCATCGGCTCTCCTCTCGGGACGATTTGGGATACACGGAACATTCCTCGAGTTCCTCTTCTGAACTTGCTGTTCCTCTAGACTTGGGACGGTGTGCTCGTGGAATCTCTGGAGTTGCCTAAAGGAAGTCAAGCCACTGGTCGTGTTTGATGGGGAACAGGGGATGGCTCTGGAGTCAATGCAGGGGAATCGGGCATCATCTCGAGATGATTTTGGGCATATGAAGCTACTTCTGGTGGCTGTGGTGACTTCAGGTTCCCTCTAGACTTGTGAGAGTGTTCTTTGGGACTGTCTCGAGATCCATCAAGCAAGTCGAGGCTCCTTACTAGTATGATGGGGATCACGGAATTGCTCTGCATGCAATGAAGTGGAATCGGGCCTCATCTCGCTTCTAGGAGGAAGTCTCATGGTTTTTCTCGAGTTGCGGCGAGGACTTGGGATATATTCTCGAGTTACAGCGGAGATGTCCCTTCAAACTCGTGTTTGTTCAGCGACCTCAGGACTCCTGCGTAGTTAGGAGGGACAACTCAGGAATCGCTTCAAGCCTTGGCAATGCAAAAGGGACGCTTCTGGAGGTCAGACAGGAGACCCAGGGTAACTTTCCAGTAGCCACAGGGATATTGGAACCTATCAATGTTCAAGAGGAGTCAGGCATTGTCACCTATTAAAGCAGTGATCTCCGCGTGTCTCTCGATGTGTCAAAGGGATATGAGGAATTCCGTCGAAATGAGTCGGGAACCTAGGGCTTTCTCTAGGGTCTAAATATTGGATTCAGACATCCCTTCATCTTGTGAGATGAAAGACGAGCCTGTATTCAAGCCACTGCAAGGAAATCCGGCCTCCTTTTAACGCAGGGCTTCTAACTGTATATTCCCCTTGAGGCAGCAAACTCAGGGTCCCTCCCACATAGCTATTGCTGAGAAATCCGCCTCTTGAGGTGCTTGTGGAAAGCTGGCATAAGACTTGAGTCTAAGACAGGGAATCAGCACTCATCTCGAGAAGATTTGCGGTACACGGTGCATTCCTTGAGTTGATGTTCTGAAATTGGTGTTCTTCTAGACTTGGAACGGTGTTCTCGGGGAATCTCTGGAATTGCCTAAAGGAAGTCAACCACTGGTCATGTTTTATGGGGAACGGGGGACGGCTCCGGAGTCAATGCAGGGGAATCGGGCATCATCTCAATTTGATTTGGGGTACATGGAGCTCCTTCACGTTGCTGGAATAACCTCAGTGTTGCTCTAAACTTGTGACAGTGTTCTTGGGCACTGTCATGAGATCCATCAAGCAAGTCGAGGCTCCTTACATGTTTTATGGGGATGACGGAATTGCTATGCATGCAATGTAGGGGAATCGGGCCTCATCTCGCTTGGAGGGGGAAGTCTCATTGTTTTCTCGAGTTTCGGCGGGCTCCTGGGATATATTCTCGAGTTACGTCGGGGATGGCCCTTCAAACTCGTGTTTGTTCAGTGACGTCAGGACTCCTGTCTAGTTAGGTGGGACAACTCAGGAATCACTTCAATGCTTGGCAGGGAAAAACGGACGCTTCTGAAGGTGAGACGGCAGACCCATGGTAACTTTCCAATAGTAGTGATATTGGGTATTCCTATCAATGTTCAAGAGGAGTCAGGCATCTTCACCTTGTGAAGCAGTGAACTACGAGTGCCTCTCGAGGTGTCCAAGGGATGTGAGGCATTCGACAGAAACTACGTGGTGAACTAGCCTTTTTACTAGGGTCTCCAAAGGGATTTCAGACATCCCTTTATCTTGTGAAATGAAAGACGAGCCTGTATTCAAGCCACTGCAAAGAAATCCGGCCTCTTTCAAGTCAGAGCTTCTCGGTGTATATTCCAATTGAGGCAGCAAACTCAGCGTCCCTCCCTCATACCTATTTCAGAGAGAAGCCTTCTCTTGTGGTGCTTGTGGAATGTTGGCATGCATCTTGAGTCTAAGCCATGGAATCAGCTCTCCCCTCGGGACGATTTGGTGTACACGGTGCATTCCTCGAGTTGAAGTGCTGAACTTGGTATTCCTCTAGATTTGTGACGGTATTCTCAGGGAATATCTGGAGGTGCCTAAAAGAAGTCAAGCCACTGGTCGTGTTTGATGGGGAACGGGGGATGGCTCCGGTGTCAATGCAGGGGAACCGAGCCTCATCTCGAATAGATTTGGGTTACATGAAGCTACTTCTGTTTCCTGGAGAGACATCAGGTTCTCTCTAGACTTGTGAGAGTGTTCTTTGTGACTGTCTCGAGATCCATGAAGCAAGTCGATTCTCCTTACTTGTTTGATGGGGATCACGGAATTGCTCTGCATGCAATGAAGGGGAATCGGCCCTCATCTCACTTCTAGGGGGAAGTCTCATGGTTTTTCTCGAGTGGAGGCGGGGACTTGGAATACATTCTCGAGCTACAGTGGAGTTGGCCCTTCAAACTCGTGTTTGCTCAGCGACCACAGGACTCCTGTGTAGTTAGGAAGGACAACTCAGGAATCCCTTCAAGCCTTGGCAAGGCAAAAGGGACGCTTATGGAGGTCAGACAGGAGACCCAGGCTAACTTTCCAGTAGCCACAGGGATGTTGGGATTCCTATCAATGCTCAAGAGGAGTCAGGCATTGTCACCTATTAAAGCAGTGATCTCCGCGTGCCTCTCGATGTGTCAAAGGGATGTGAGGAATTCCGTCGAAATGTTTCGGGAACCTAGGGCTTTCTCTAGGGTCTAAATATTGGATTCAGACATCCCTTCCTCTAGTGAGATTAAACACGAGCCTGTGTTCAAGCCACTGCAAGGACATCCGCACTCCTTTTGAGTCAGGTCTTCTCGGTTTGTATTCCACTTGAGGCAGCATACTCAGGGTCCCTCCCACATACCTATTGCTGAGAAAAGCCTTTTCTTGAGGTGCTTGTGGACAGTTTGCATATATCTTGAGTCTAAGCTAGGGAATTCGCTCTCATCTCGAGACGAGTTGGGGTTCACGGAACATTTGTCGAGTTGCAGTGCTGAACTTAGTGTTCCTCTAGACTTGTGACGGTGTTCTCGGGGAAGCTCTGGAGTGTCTGAAGGAAATCAAGGAAACTGATCTTGTTTGATGGGGAATGAGGGATGGCTCTGGAGTCAAGGCAGGGTAATCAGCCCTCATCTTGAGTTGATTTCGGATACATGGAACACATTTGCGTTGCTGGGGTGGCCTCAGGGTCCCTCTAGACTTGAGACAGTGTTCTTGGGGACTGTCTCGAGATCCATTAAGCAAGTCGAGGCTCCTTACATGTTTGATGGGGATCACGGAATTGCAGTGCATGCAATGCAGGGAAACCGTGCCTCATCTCACTTCGACGGGGAAGTCTCATGGTTTTTCTCGAGTTGCGGTGGGGACGTGGGGTATACTCTCGAGTTCTGGCGGGGATGGCGCTTCAAAACTTGTGTTTGTTCAGTGATGTCAGGACTCCTCTCGAGTTACAAGGGACAACTCAAGAATCACTTGGAGGCTTGACAGGGCAAAAGCGAGGCTTCTGGAGGTGAAACGGGAGACCCATGGTCCCTTTCCAGTATCCACAGTGATATTTGGATTCCTTTCAATGTTCAAGAGGAGTCAGGCATCGTCACATTTTGAAGCAGTGAACTCCGCATGCCTCTCGAGGTGTCAAAGGGATGTGAGGCATTCGACCGAAATTACGCGGTGAACTAGCGATTTTACTAGGGTCTCCACATTGGATTCAGACATCCTTTCATCTTGTGAGATGAAAGACGAGCCTGTATTCAAGCCACTGCAAGGAAATCCGGCCTCCTTTTGAGGCAGGGCTTCTCACTGTATATTCCACTTGAGGCAGCAAACCCAGAGTCCCTCCCACATAGCTATTGCTGAGAAAAGCCTCGTCTTGAGGTGATGTGGATAGGTTCTATATGTTTTGAATCTAAGCTAGGGAATCAGCACTCATCTCGAGACGATTTGGGGTACACGGTGCATTGGTTGAGTTGCTGTGCTGAAATTGGTGTTCTTCTAGACTTGGAACAGTGTTCTCGGGGAATCTCTGGAATTTCCTAAAGGAAGACAACCATTGGTCGTTTTTTATGGGGAACGGGGGATGGCTCCGGAGTCAATGCAGGGGAATCGGGCATCATCTCAAGTTGATTTGGGGTACATGGAGCTCCTTCACGTTGCTGGAATAACCTCAGTGTCCCTCTAAACTTGTGACAGTGTTTTTGGGCACTGTCATGAGATCCATCAAGCAAGTTGAGGCTCCTTACATGTTTGATGGGGATCACGGAATTGCTATGCATGCAATGTAGGGGAATCGGGCCTCATCTCGCTTGGAGGGGGTAGTCTCATTGTTTTCTCGAGTTGCGGCGGGCTCCTGGGATATATTCTCGAGTTACCTCGGGGATGGCCCTTCAAACTCCTGTTTGTTCAGCGACGTCAGGATTCCTGTCTAGTTAGGAGGGACAACTCAGGAATCTCTTCGAGGCTTGGCAGGGCAAAAGGGAAGCTTTTGGAGGTGAGACGGGAGACCCATGGTAACTTTTCAGTAGTAGTGATATTGGGATTCCTATCAATGTTCAAGAGAAGTCAGGCATCTTCACCTTGTGAAGCAGTGAACTACGAGTGCCTCTCGAGGTGTCCAAGGGATGTGAGGCATTCGACCGAAATTACGCGGTGAACTAGCGTTTTTTCTATGGTCTCCAAACGGATTTCCGACATCCCTTTATCTTGTGAGATGAAAGACGAGCCTGTATTCAAGACACTGCAATGAAATCCGGCCTCCTTTCAAGTCAGAGCTTCTCGGTGTATATTCCAATTGAGGCAGCAAACTCAGCGTCCCTCCCTCATACCTATTGCAGAGAGAAGCCTTCTCTTGTGGTGCTTGTGGAATGCTGGCATGCATCTTGAGTCTAAGCCATGGAATCAGCTCTCCCCTCAGGACGATTTGGTGTACACGGAGCATTACTCGAGTTGCAGTGCTGAACTTGGTATTCCGCTAGACTTGTGACGGTATTTTCAGGGAATATCTGGAGGTGCCTAAAGGAAGTCAAGCCACTGGTCGTGTTTGATGGGGAACGGGGGATGGCTCCGGTGTCAATGCAGGGGAACCGAGCCTCATCTCGAGTTGATTTGGGTTACATGAAGCTACTTCTGTTTGCTGGAGAGACATCAGGTTCCCTCTAGAGTTGTGAGAGTGTTCTTTGGGACTGTCTCGAGATCCATGAAGCAAGTCGCGGCTCCTTACATGTTTGACGGGGATCACGGAATTGCTCTGCATGCAATGCAGGTGAATTGGGCCTCCTCTGGCTTCGAGGGGGATGTCTAATAGTTTTTCTCGAGTTGCAGCGGGCAGTTGGGGTATATTCTCGAGTTACGGCGGCGATGGCCCTTCAAACTCGTGTTTGTTCATCGACGTCAGGACTCCTGTCTAGTTAGGAGGAACAACTCAGGAATCTCTTCAAGCCTTGGCAAGGCAAAAGGGACGCTTATGGAGGTCAGACAGGAGACCCAGGGTAACTTTCCAGTAGCCACAGGGATATTGGGATTCCTATCAATGTTCAATTGGAGTCAGGCATTGTCACCTATTTAGGCAGTGATCTCCGCGTGCCTCTCCATATTCAAAGGGATGTGAGGAATTCCGTCGAAATGAGTCGGGAACCTAGGGCTTTCTCTAGGGTCTAAATATTGGATTCAGACATCCCTTCCGCTTGTGAGATGTAACACGAGCCTGTATTCAAGCCACTGCAAGGACATCCACACTCCATTTGAGTCAGGTCTTCTCGGTTTGTATTCCACTTGAGGCAGCATACTCAGGGTCCCTCCCACATACCTATTGCTGAGAGAAGCCTTTTCTTGAGGTGCTTGTGGACAGTTTGCATATGTCTTGAGTCCAAGCTAGGGAATTCGCTCTCATCTCGAGACGAGTTGGGGTACACGGAGCATTTGTCGAGTTGCCGTGCTGAACTTAGTGTTCCTCTAGACTTGTGACGGTGTTCTCGGGGAAGCTCTGGGGTGTCTGAAGGAAATCAAGGAAATTGATCTTGTTTGATGGGGAACGAGGGATGGCTCTGGAGTCAAGGCAGGGGAATCAGCCCTCATCTTGAGTTGATTTCGGACACATGGAACACATTTGCGTTGCTGGGGTGGCCTCAGGCTCCCTCTAGACGTGAGACAGTGTTCTTGGGGACTGTCTCGAGATCCATTAAGCAAGTCGAGTCTCCTTACATGTTTGATGGGGATCACGCAATTGCACTGCATGCAATGCAGGGAAACCGGGCCTCATCTCACTTCGAGGGGGAAGTCTCATGGTTTTTCTCGAGTTGCGGTGGGGACGTGGGATATACTCTCGAGTTATGGCGGGGATGGCCCTTCAAAACTTGTGTTTGTTCAGTTACGTCAGGACTCCTCTCGAGTTACGAGGAACAGCTCAGGAATCACTTGGAGGCTTGACAGGGCAAAAGCGTGGCTTCTGGAGGTGAGACAGGAGACCCATGGTCCCTTTCCAGTAGCCACAGTGATATTGGGATTCCTTTCAATGTTCAAGAGGAGTCAGGCATCGTCACATTTTGAAGCAGTGAACTCCGCATGCCTCTCGAGTTGTCAAAGGGATGTGAGGCATTCGACCGAAATTACGCGGTGAACTACCGATTTTACTAGGGTCTACACATTGGATTCAGACATCCCTTCATCTTGTGAGATGAAAGACGAGCCTGTATTCAAGCCACTGCAAGGAATCCGGCCTCCTTTTGAGGCAGGGCTTCTTGCTGTATATTCCACTTGAGGCAGCAAACTCAGGGTCCCTCCCACATAGCTATTGCTGAGAAAAGGCTCCTCTTAAGGTGCTTGTGGAAAGCTGGCATAAGTCTTGAGTCTAAGACAGGGAATCAGCACTCATCTCGAGAAGATTTGGGGTACACGGAGCATTCCTTGAGTTGCTGTGTTGAAATTGGTATTCCTCTAGACTTGTTTCGGTATTCTCAGGGAATATCTGGAGGTGCATAAAGGAAGTCAAGCCACTGGTCGTGTTTGATGGGGAACGGGGTATGGCTCCGGTGTCAATGAAGGGGAACCGAGCCTCATCTCGTGTTGATTTCGATTACATGAATCTACTTCTGGTTCCTGGAGAGACATCAGGTTCTCTCTAGACTTGTGAGAGTGTTCTTTGGGACTGTCTCTAGATCCATCAAGCAAGTCGCGGCTCTTTACATATTTGATGGGGATCTCGGAATTGCTCTGCATGCAATGAAGGTGAATTGGACCTCCTCTCGCTTCGAGGGGGATGTCTAATAGTTTTTCTCGAGTTGCAGCGGGGACTTGGGGTATATTCTCGAGTTACGGCGGGGATGGCCCTTCAAACTTGTGTTTGTTCAGCGACGTCAGGACTCCTGTCTAGTTAGGAGGGACAACTCAGGAATCTCTTCAAGGCTTGGCAAGGCAAAAGGGACACTTCTTGAGATGAGACAGGAGACCCAGTGTCCCTTTGCAGTAGCCAAAGGGATATTGCGATTCTTATCAATGTTCAAGAGCAGTCAGGCATCTTCACCTTCTGAAGCAGTGAACTCCGCATGCCTCTCGAGGTGTCAAACGGATATGAGACATTCCCTCGAATTGAGGCGGGGACCTATGGCTTTCTCTAGTGTTTCCACCGGAAATGCAGACATCCCTTCATCTTGATAGAAGAAAGAGGAGCCTGTATTCAAGCCACTGCAATGAAACCCGGCCTCCTTTCGTGTCAGGGCTTCTCGCTGTATATTCCACTTGAGGCAGTAAACTCAGGGTCCCTCCCACATACCTACTCCTGAGAGAGGCCTCCTCTTGAGGTGCTTGTGGAAAGTTGGCATACGTCTTGAGTCTAAGCCAGGGAATCGGCTCTCCTCTCCTGTTCTGAACTTGCTGTTCCTCTCGACTTGGGACGGTGTGCTCGTGGAATCTCTGGAGTTGCCTAAAGGAAGTCAAGCCACTGGTCGTGTTTGATGAGGAACACGGGATGGCTCTGGAGTCAATGCAGGGGAATCGGGCCTCATCTCAAGATGATTTCGGGCACATGAAGCTACTTCTGGTGGCTGGGGTTACCTCAGGTTCCCTCTAGACTTGTGAGAGTGTTCTTTGGGACTGTCTCCAGATCCATCAAGCAAGTCGAGGCTCCTTACTTGTTTGATGGGGATCACGGAATTGCTCTGCATGCAATGAAGGGGAATCGGGCCTCATCTCGCTTCTAGGGGGAAGTCTCATGGTTTGTCTCGACTTGCACCGAGAACTTGGGATATATTCTCGAGTTTCAGCGGAGATGGCCCTTCAAACTCGTGTTTGTTCAGCGACGTCAGGACTCCTGTGTAGTTAGGAGGGACAACTCAGGAATCTCTTCAAGCCTTGGCACAGCAAAAGGGACGCTTATGGAGGTCAGACAGGAGACCCAGGGTAACTTTCCAGTAGCCACAGGGATATTGGGATTCCTATCAATGTTCAAGAGGAGTCAGGCATTGTCACCTATTAAAGCAGTGATCTCCGCGTGCCTCTCGTTGTGTCAAAGGGATGTGAGGAATTCCATCGACATGAGTCGGGAACATAGGGCTTTCTCTAGGAATAAATATTGGATTCAGACATCCCTTCCTCTTGTGAGATGAAACACGAGCCTGTATTCAAGCCACTGCAAGGACATCCGGCCTCCTTTCGAGTCAGGGCTTCTCGCTGTATATTCCACTTGAGGCAGCATACTCAGGGTCCCTCCCACATATCTATTGCTGAGAGAAGCCATTTCTTGAGATGCTTGTGGACAGTTTGCATATGTCTTGAGTCTAAGCTAGGGAATTCGCTCTCATCTCGAGACGAGTTCGGGTACATGGAGCATTTGTCGAGTTGCCGTGCTGAACTTAGTGTTCCTCTAGACTTGTGACGGTGTTCTCGGGGAAGCTCTGGGGTGTGTGAAGGAAATCAAGGAAACTGATCTTGTTTGATAGGGAACGAGGGATGGCTCTGGAGTCAAGGCAGGGGAATCAGCCCTCATCTTGAGTTGATTTCAGATACATGGAACACATTTGCCTTGCTGGTGTGGCCTCAGAGTCCCTCTAGACTTGAGACAGTGTTCTTGGGGACTGTCTCGAGATCCATTAAGCAAGTCGAGGCTCCTTACATGTTTGATGGGGATCACGGAATTGCACTGCATGCAATGCAGGGAAACCGGGCCTCATCTCACTTCGAGGGGGAAGTCTCATGGTTTTTCTCGAGTTGCGGTTGGGACGTGGGGTATACTCTCGAGTTTTGGCGGGGATGGCCCTTCAAAACTTGTGTTTGTTCAGTGAAGTCAGGACTCCTCTCGCGTTACGAGGGACAACTCAGGAATCACTTGGAGGCTTGACAGGGCAAAAGCGAGGCTTCTGGAGGTGAGACAGGAGACCCATGATCCCTTTCCATTAGCCACAGTGATATTGGGTTTCCTTTCAATGTTCAAGAGGAATCAGGCATCGTCACATTTTGAAGCAGTGAACTCCGCATGCCTCTCGTGGTGTCACAGGGATGTGAGGCATTAGACCGAAATTATGCGGTGAACTACCGATTTTACTAGGGTCTCCTCATTGGATTCAGACATTCCTTCATCTTGTGAGATGAAAGACGAGCCTGTATTCAAGCCACTGCAAGGAAATCCGGCCTCCTTTTGAGTCAGGGCTTCTCGCTGTATATTCCTCTTGAGGCAGCAAACTCAGGGTCCCACCCACATAGCTATTGCTGAAAAAAGCCTCCTCTTGAGGTGCTTGTGGAAAGGTGGCATATGTCTTGAGTCTAAGCCAGGGAATCAGCACTCATCTCGAGAAGATTTGGTGTACATGGAGCATTCCTTCAGTTGCTGTGCTGAACTTGGTGTTCTTCTAGACTTGGAACGGTGTTCTCGGGGAATCTCTGGAATTGCCTAAAGGAAGTCAGCCACTGGTCGTGTTTTATGGGGAACTGGGGATGGCTCCGGAGTCAATGCAGGGGAATCAGGCATCATCTCAAGTTGATTTGGGGTACATGGAGCTCCTTCACGTTGCTGGAATAACCTCAGTGTCCCTCTAAACTTGTGACAGTGTTCTTGGGCACTTTCATGAGATCCATCAAGCAAGTCGAGGCTCCTTACATGTTTGATGGGGATCACGGAATTGCTATGCATGCAATGTAGGGGAATCGGACCTCATCTCGCTTGGAGGGAGAAGTCTCATTACTTTCTCGAGTTGTGGCGGGCTCCTGGGATATATTCCCTAGTTACGTCAGGGATGGCCCTTCAAACTCGTGTTTGTTCAGCGACGTCAGGACTCCTGTCTAGTTAGGAGGGACAACTCAGGAATCTCTTCAAGGCTTGGCAGGGCAAAAGGGACGCTTTTGGAGGTGAGACGGGTTACCCATGGTAACTTTCCATTTGTAGTGATATTGGCATTCCTATCAATGTTCAAGAAGAGTCAGGCATCTTCACCTTGTGAAGCAGTGAACTCCGAGTGCCTCTCGAGGTGTTCAAGGAATGTAAGGCATTCGACTGAAATTACGCGGTGAACTAGCTTTTTTACCAGGGTCTCCAAAGGGATTTCCGACATCCCTTTATATTGTGAGATGAAAGACGAGCCTGTATTCAAGCCACTGCAATGAAATCCGGCCTCCTATCAAGTCAGAGCTTCTCGGTGTATATTCCAATTGAGGCAGCAAACGCAGCGTCCCTCCCTCATACCTATTGCAGAGAGAAGCCTTCTCTTGTGGTGCTTGTGGAATGTTAGCATGCGTCTTGAATCTAAGCCATGGAATCAGCTCTCCCCTCGGGACGATTTGGTGTACACGGAGCATTCCTTGAGTTGCAGTCCTGAACTTTGTATTCCTCTAGACTTGTGACGGTATTCTCAGAGAATATCTGGAGGTGCCTAAAGGAAGTCAAGCCACTGGTCGTGTTTGATGGGGAACGGGGGATGGCTCCGGTGTCAATGCAGGGGAACCGAGCCTCCTCTCGAGTTGATTTGGGTTACATGAAGCTACTTCTGCTTCCTGGAGAGACATCAGGTTCTCTCTAGACTTGTGAGAGTGTTCTTTGGGACTGTCTCGTGATCCATCAAGCAAGTCGCGGCTGCTTACATGTTTGGTGGGGATCACGCAATTGCTCTGCATTCAATGCAGGTGAATTGGGCCTTCTCTCGCTTCGAGGAGGATGTCTAATAGTTTTCCTCGAGTTGCAGCGGGGACTTGGGGTATATTCTTGAGTTAGGGCGGGGATGGCCCTTCAAACTCGTGTTTGTTCAGCGACGTCAGGACTCCTGTCTAGTTGTGAGGGACAACTCAGGAATCTCTTCAAGGCTTGGCAAGGCAAAAGGGACGCTTCTAGAGGTGAGACATGAGACCCAGTGTCCCTTTGCAGTAGCCACAGGGATACTGGGATTCTTATCAATGTTCAAGAGGAGTCAGGCATCTTCACCTTCTGAAGCAGTGAACTCCGCATGCCTCTCGAGGTGTCAAACGGATGTGAGACATTCCCTCGAAATGAAGCGGGGACCTATGGCTTTCTCTAGTGTTTCCCCCGTAAATGCAGACATCCCTTCATCTTGATAGAAGAAAGAGGAGCCTGTATTCAAGCCACTGCAATGAAACCCGGCCTCCTTTCGAGTCAGGGCTTCTCGCTGTATATTCCACTTGATTCAGCAAACTCAGGGTCCCTCCCACATACCTATTACTGAGAGAGGCCTCCTCTTGAGGTGCTTGTGGAAAGTTGGCATACGTCTTGAGTCTAAGCCAGTTAAACGGCTCTCCTCTTGGGACGATTTGTTGTACACGGAACATTCCTCAAGTCCCTGTTCTGAACTTGCTGTCCCTCTAGACTTGGG
The DNA here is from genome assembly GCA_949782905.1 of Rangifer tarandus platyrhynchus. Taxonomy (NCBI): domain Eukaryota; kingdom Metazoa; phylum Chordata; class Mammalia; order Artiodactyla; family Cervidae; genus Rangifer; species Rangifer tarandus. Next base: position 2,981,621 of record OX459963.2, on the reverse strand, counting down.
ACGGTGTGCTCGTGGAATCTCTGGAGTTGCCTAAAGGAAGTCCAGCCACTGGTCGTGTTTGATTTGGTACAGGGGATGGCTCTGGAGTCAATGCAGGGGAATCGGGCCTCATCTCGAGATGATTTCAGGCACATGAAGCTACATCTGGTGGCTGGGGTAACCTCAGGTTCCCTCTAGACATATGAGAGTGTTCTTTGCTACTGTCTCGAGATCCATCAAGCAAGTCGATGCTCCTTACTTGTTTGATGGGGATCACGGAATTGCTCTGCTTGCAATGAAGGGGAATCGGGCCTCATCTCGCTTCTAGGGGGAAGTCTCATGGTTTTTCTCGAGTTGAGGCGGGGACTTGGGATATATTCTCGAGTTACAGCGGAGATGGCCCTTCAAACTCGTGTTTGCTCAGCGACCTCAGGACTCCTGTGTAGTTAGGAGGGACAACTCCGGAATCTCTTCAAGCCTTGGCAGGGTAAAAGGGACCCTTATGGAGGTCAGACAGGAGACCCAGGGTAACTTCCAGTAGCCACAGGGATATTGGGATTCCTATCAGTGTTCAAGAGGAGTCAGGCATTGTCACCTATTAAAGCAGTGATCTCAGCGTGCCTCTCGATGAGTCAAAGGGATGTGAGGAATTCCGTCGAAATGAGTCGGGAAACTAGGGCTTTCTCTAGGGTCTAAATATTGGATTCAGACATCCTTTCCTCTAGTAAGATGAAACACGAGCCTGTATTCAAGCCACTGCAAGGACATCCGCACTCCTTTGAGTCAGGTTTTCTCGGTTTGTAATCCACTTGAGGCAGCATACTCAGGGTCCCTCCCACATACCTATTGCTGAGAGAAGCCTTTTCTTGACGTGCTTGTGGACAGTTTGCATATGTCTTGAGTCCAAGCTAGGGAATTCGCTCTCATCTCGAGATGAATTGGGGTACACGGAGCATTTGTCGAGTTGCCGTTCTGAACTTAGTGTTCCTCAAGGCTTGCGACGGTGTTCTCGGGGAAGCTCTGGGGTGTCTGAAGGAAATCAAGGAAACTGATCTTGTTTGATGGGGAACAAGGGATGGCTCTGGAGTCAAGGCAGGAGAATCAGCCCTCATCTTGAGTTGATTTCGGATACATGGAACACATTTGCGTTGCTGGGGTGGCCTCAGGCTCCCTCTAGACTTGAGACAGTGTTCTTGGGGACTGTCTCGGGATCCATTAAGCATGTCGAGGCTCCTTACATGTTTGATGGGGATCACGGAATTGCAATGCATGCAATGCAGGGAAACCGGGCCTCATCTCACTTCGAGGGGGAAGTCTCATGGTTTTTCTCGAGTTGCGGTGGGGACGTGGGGTATACTCTCGGGTTATGGCGGGGATGGCCCTTCAAAACTTGTGTTTATTCAGTGACGTCAGGACTCCTCTCGAGTTACGAGGGACAACTCAGGAATAACTTGGAGGCTTGACAGGGCAAAAGCGAGGCTTCTGGAGTTGAGGCAAGAGACCCATGATCCCTTTCCAGTAGCCACAGTGATATTGGGATTCCTTTCAATGTTCAAGAGGAGTCAGGCATCGTCACATTTTGAAGCACTGAACTCCGCATGCCTCTCGAAGTGTCAAAGGGATGTGAGGCATTCGACCGAAATTACGCAGTGAACTACCGGTTTTACTAGGGTCTCCACATTCGACTCAGACATCCTTTCATCTTGTGAGATGAAAGACGAGCCTGTATTCAAGCCACTGCAAGGAAATCCGGCCTCCTTTTGAGGCAGGGCTTCTCGCTGTATATTCCACTTTAGGCAACAAACTCAGGGTCCCTCCCACATAGCTATTGCTGAGAAAAGCCTCCTCTTGAGGTGCTTGTGGAAAGCTGGCATACGTCTTGAGTCTAAGCCAGGGAATCAGCACTCATCTCGAGAAGATTTGGGGTACACGGAGCATTCCTTGAGTTGCTGTGCTGAAATTGGTGTTCTTCTAGACTTGGAACGGTGTTCTCGGGGAATCTCTGGAATTGCCTAAAGGAAGTCAACCACTGGTCGTGTTTTATGGGGAACGGGGAATGGCTCCGGAGTCAATTCAGGGGAATCGGGCATCATCTCAAGTTGATTTGGGGTACATGGAGCTACTTCACGTTGCTGGAATAACCTCAGTGTCCCTGTAAACTTGTGACAGTTTTCTTGGGCACTGTCATGAGATCCATCAAGCAAGTAGAGGCTCCTTACATGTTTGATGGGGATCTCGGAATTGCTATGCATGCAATGTAGGGGAATCGGCCTCATCTCGCTTGGAGGGGGAAGTCTCATTGTTTTCTCGAGTTGGGGCGGACTCCTGGGATATATTATCGAGTTACGTCGGGGATGGCCCTTCAAACTCGTGTTTGTTCAGCGACGTCAGGACTCCTGTCTAGTTAGGAGGGACAACTCAGGAATCTCTTCAAGGCTTGGCAGGGCAAAACGGACGCTTTTGGAGGTGAGACGGGAGACCCATGGTAACTTTCCAGTAGTAGTGATATTGGGATTCCTATCAATGTTCAAGAGGAGTCAGGCATCTTCACCTTGTGAAGCAGTGAACTCCCAGTGTCTCCCGAGGTGTCCAAGGGATGTAAGGCATTCGACCGAAACTACGCGGTGCAGTAGTGTTTTTACTAGGGTCTCCAAAGGGATTTCAGACATCCCTTTATCTTGTGAGATGAAAGACGAGCCTGTATTCAAGCCACTGCAATGAATTCCGGCCTCCTTTCAAGTCAGAGCTTCTCGGTGTATATTCCAATTGAGGCAGCAAACTCAGTGTCCCTCCCTCATACCTATTGCAGAGAGAAGCCTTCTCTTGTGGTGCTTGTGGAATGTTGGCATGCATCTTGAATCTAAGCCATGGAATCAGCTCTCCCTTCCGGATGATTTGGTGTACACAGAGCATTTCTCTGTTTGCAGTGCTGAAGTTGGTATTCCTCTAGACTTGTGACGGTATTCTCAGGGAATATCTGGAGGTGCCTAAAGAAAGTCAAGCCACTGGTCGTGTTTGATGGGGAACAGGGGATGGCTCCGGTGTCAATGCAGCTGAACCGAGCCTCATCTCGAGTTGATTTGGGTTACATGAAGCTACTTCTGGTTCCTGGAGAGACATCAGGTTCTCTCTAGACTTGTGAGAGTGTTCTTTGGGACTGTCTCTTGATCCATCAAGCAAGTCGCCGCTCCTTACATGTTTGGTGGGGATCACGCATTTGCTCTGCATTCAATGCAGGTGAATTGGGCCTTATCTCGCTTCGAGGGGGATGTCTAATAGTTTTCCTCGAGTTGCAGCGGGGACTTGGGGTATATTCTCGAGTTAGGGCGGGGATGACCCTTCAAACTCGTGTTTGTTCAGCGACGTCAGGACTCTTGTCTAGTTGTGAGGGACAACTCAGGAATCTCTTCAAGGCTTGGCAAGGCAAAAGGGATGCTTCTTGAGGTGAGACATGAGACCGAGTGTCCCTTTGCAGTAGCCACAGGGATACTGGGATTCTTATCAATGTTCAAGAGGAGTCAGGCATCTTCACCTTCTGAAGCAGTGAACTCCGCATGCCTCTCGAGGTGTCAAACGGATGTGAGACATTCCCTCGAATTGAGGCGGGGACCTCTGGCTTTCTCTAGTGTTTCCACAGGAAATGCAGACATCCCTTCATCTTGATAGAAGAAAGAGGAGCCTGTATTCAAGCCACTGCAATGAAACCCGGCCTCCTTTCGAGTCAGGGCTTCTCGCTGTATATTCCACTTGAGGCAGCAAACTCAGGGTCCCTCCCACATACCTATTCCTGAGAGAGGCCTCCTCTTGAGGTGCTTGTGGAAAGTTGGCATACGTCTTGAGTCTAAGCCAGTTAAACGGCTCTCCTCTCGGGACGATTTGTTGTACACGGAACATTCCTCAAGTTCCTGTTATGAAATTGCTGTCCCTCTAGACTTGGGACGGTGTGCTCGTGGAATCTCTGGAGTTGCCTAAAGGAAGTCTAGCACTGGTCGTGTTTGACGGGGAACAGGGTATCGCTCTGGAGTCAATGCAGGGGAATCGGGCCTCATCTCGAGATGATTTCGGGCACATGAAGCTACTTCAGGTGGCTGGGGTAACCTCAGGTTCCGTCTAGACATGTGAGAGTGTTCTTTGCTACTGTCTCGAGATCCATCAAGCAAGTCGAGGCTCCTTACTTGTTTGATGGGGATCACGGAATTGCTCTGCTTGCAATGAAGGGGAATCGGGCCTCATCTCGCTTCTAGGGTGAAGTCTCATGGTTTTTCTCGAGTTGAGGCGGGGACTTGGGATATATTCTCGAGTTACAGCGGAGATGGCCCTTCAAACTCGTGTTTGCTCAGCGACCTCAGGACTCCTGTGTAGTTAGGAGGGACAACTCCGGAATCTCTTCAAGCCTTGGCACGGCAAAAGGGACGCTTATGGAGGTCAGACAGGAGACCCAGGGTAACTTCCAGTAGCCACAGGGATATTGGGATTCCTATCAATGTTCAAGAGGAGTCAGGCATTGTCACCTATTAAAGCAGTGATCTCAGCGTGCCTCTCGATGTGTCAAAGGGATGTGAGGAATTCCGTCAAAATGAGTCGGGAACCTAGGGCTTTCTCTAGAGTCTAAATAGAGTCTGACTAGAGTCAGACATCCTTTCCTCTAGTAAGATGAAACACGAGCCTGTATTCAAGCCACTGCAAGGACATCCGCACTCCTTTTGAGTCAGGTCTTCTCGGTTTGTAATCCACTTGAGGCAGCATACTCAGGGTCCCTCCCACATACCTATTGCTGAGAGAAGCCTTTTCTTGAGTTGCTTGTGGACAGTTTGCATATGTCTTGAGTCCAAGCTAGGGAATTCGATATCATCTCGAGACGAATTGGGGTACACAGAGCATTTGTCGAGTTGCCGTGCTGAACTTAGTGTTCCTCTAGGCTTGTGACGGTGTTCTCGGGGAAGCTCTGGGGTGTCTGAAGGAAATCAAGGAAACTGATCTTGTTTGATGGGGAACGAGGGATGGCTCTGGAGTCAAGGCTGGGGAATCAGCCCTCATCTTGAGTTGTTTTCGGATACATGGAACACATTTGCGTTGCTGGGGTGGCCTCAGGGTCCCTCTAGACTTGAGACAGTGTTCTTGGGGACTGTCTCGAGATCCATTAAGCATGTCGAGGCTCCTTACATGTTTGATGGGGATCACGGAATTGCACTGCATGCAATGCAGGGAAACCGGGCCTCATCTCACTTCGAGGGGGAAGTCTCGTGGTTTTTCTCGAGTTGCGGTGGGGACGTGGGGTATACTCTCGAGTTATGGCGGGGATGGCCCTTCAAAACTTGTGTTTATTCAGTGACGTCAGGTCTCCTCTCGAGTTACGAGGGACAACTCAGGAATCACTTGGAGGCTTGACAGGGCAAAAGCGAGGCTTCTGGAGTTGAGGCAAGAGACCCATGATCCCTTTCCAGTAGCCACAGTGATATTGGGATTCCTTTCAATGTTCAAGAGGAGTCAGGCATCGTCACATTTTGAAGCAGTGAACTCCGCATGCCTCTCGAAGTGTAAAAGGGATGTGAGGCGTTCGAACGAAATTACGCGGTGAACTACCGATTTTCCTAGGGTCTCCACATTCGACTCAGACATCCTTTCATCTTGTGAGATGAAAGACGAGCCTGTATTCAAGCCACTGCAAGGAAATCCGGCCTCCTTTTGAGGCAGGGCTTCTCGCTGTATATTCCACTTTAGGCAACAAACTCAGGGTCCCTCCCACATAGCTATTGCTGAGAAAAGCCTCCTCTTGAGGTGCTTGTGGAAAGCTGGCATATGTCTTGAGTCTAAGCCAGGGAATCAGCACTCATCTCGAGAAGATTTGGGGTACACGGAGCATTCCTTGAGTTGCTGTGCTGAAAATGGTGTTCTTCTAGACTTGGCACGGTGTTCTCGGGGAATCTCGGGAATTGCCTAAAGGAAGTCAACCACTGGTCGTGTTTTATGGGGAACGGGGAATGGCTCCAGAGTCAATGCAGGGGAATCGGGCATCATCTCAAGTTGATTTGGGGTACATGGAGCTCCTTCACGTTGCTGGAATAACCTCAGTGTCCCTCTAAACTTGTGACAGTGTTCTTGGGCACTGTCATGAGATCCATCAAGCAAGTCGAGGCTCCTTACATGTTTGATGGGGATCTCGGAATTGCTATGCATGCAATGTAGGGGAATCGGGCCTCGTCTCGCTTGGAGGGGGAAGTCTCATTGTTTTCTCGAGTTGGGGCGGACTCCTGGGATATATTCTCGAGTTACGTCGGGGATGGCCCTTCAAACTCGTGTTTGTTCAGCGACGTCAGGACTCCTGTCTAGTTAGGAGGGACAACTCAGGAATCTCTTCAAGGCTTGGCAGGGCAAAACGGACGCTTTTGGAGGTGAGACGGTAGACCCATGGTAACTTTCCTGTAGTAGTGATATTGGGATTTCTATCAATGTTCAAGAGGAGTCAGGCATCTTCACCTTGTTAAGCAGTGAACTCCCAGTGTCTCTCGAGGTGTCCAAGGGATGTGAGGCATTCGACCGAATCTACGCGGTGAAGTAGCGTTTTTACTAGGGTCTCCAAAGGGATTTCAGACATCCCTTTATCTTGTGAGATGAAAGACGAGCCTGTATTCAAGCCACTGCAATGAAATCCGGCCTCCTTTCAAGTCAGAGCTTCTCGGTGTATATTCCAATTGAGGCAGCAAACTCAGCGTCCGTCCCTCATACCTATTGCAGATAGAAGCCTTCTCTTGTGGTGCTTGTGGAATGTTGGCATGCATCTTGAATCTAAGCCATGGAATCAGCTCTCCCTTCCGGATGATTTGTTGTACACAGAGCATTCCTCGATGTGCAGTGCTGAACTTGGTATTCCTCTAGACTTGTGACGGTATTCTCAGGGAATATCTGGAGGTGCCTAAAGGAAGTCAAGCCACTGGTCGTGTTTGATGGAGAACGGCGGATGGCTCCGGTGTCAATGCAGGGGAACCGAGCCTCATTTCGAGTTGATTTGGGTTACATGAAGCTACTTCTGGTTGCTGGGGTGACCTCAGGTTCCCTGTAGGCTTGTGAGAGTGTTCTTTGGGACTGTCTCTTGATCCATCAAGCAAGTCGCGGCTCCTTACATGTTTGATGGGGATCACGGAATTGCTCTGCATGCCATGCAGGTGAATTGGGCCTCCTCTCGCTTCGAGGGGGATGTCTAATAGTTTTTCTCGAGTTGCAGCGGGGACTTGGGGTATACTCTCGAGTTATGGCAGGGATGGCCCTTCAAAACTCGTGTTTGTTCATTGACGTCAGGACTCCTCTCGAGTTATGAGGGACAACTCAGGAATCACTTGGAGGCTTGACAGGGCAAAAAGCGAGGCTTCTGGAGGTGAGACAGGAGACCCATGGTCCCTTTCCCGAGCCACAGTGATATTGGGATTCCTTTCAATGTTCAAGAGGAGTCAGGCATCGTCACATTTTGAAGCAGTGAACTCCGCATGCATCTGGAGGTTTCAAAGGGATGTGAGGCATTTGACCGAAATTACGCGGTGAACTAGCGATTTTACTAGGGTCTCCACATTGGATTCAGACATCCCTTCATCTTGTGAGATGAAAGACGAGCCTGTATTTAAGCCACTGCAAGGAATCCGGCCTCCTTTTGAGGCAGGGCTTCTCGCTGTATATTCCACTTGAGGCAGCAAATTCAGGGTCCCTCCCACATAGCTATTGCTGAGAAAAGCCTCCTATTGAGGTGCTTGTGGAAAGGTGGCATACGTCTTGCGTCTAAGGCAGGGAATCAGCACTCATCTTGAGAAGATTTGGGGTACACGGTGCATTCCTTGAGTTGCTGTGCTGAAATTGGTGCTCTTCTAGACTTGGAACGGTGTTCTCGGGGAATCTCTGGAATTGCCTAAAGGAAGTCAACCACTGGTCGTCTTTTGTGGGGAACGGGGGATGGCTCCGGAGTCAATGCAGGGGAATCGGGCATCATCTCAAGTTGATTTGGGGTACATGGAGCTCCTTCACGTTGCTGGAATAACCTCATTGTCCCTCTAAACTTGTGACAGTGTTCTTGGGCACTGTCATGAGATCCATCAAGCAAGTCCTGGCTCCTTACATGTTTGATGTGGATCACGGAATTGCTATGCATGCATTGTAGGGGAATCGGGCCTCATCTCGCTTGGAGGGGGAAGTCTCATTGTTTTCTCGAGTTGCAGCGGGCTCCTGGGATATATTTTTGAGTTACGTCATGGATGGCCCTTGAAACTCGTGTTTGTTCAGCGACGTCTGGACTCCTGTCTAGTTAGGAGGGACAACTCAGGAATCTCTTCAATGCTTTGCAGGGCAAAAGGGACGCTTTTGGAGGTGAGACGGGAGACCCAGGGTAACTTTCCAGTAGTAGTGATATTGGGATTCCTATCAATGTTCAAGAGGAGTCAGGCATCTTCCCCTTGTGAAGCAGTGAACTCCGCGTGCCTCTCGAGGTGTCAAACGGATGTGAGGCATTCCCTCGAAATGACGCGGGGACCTATGGCTTTCTCTAGTGTCTCCACCGGAAATGCAGACATCCCTTCATCTTGATAGAAGAAAGAGGAGCCTGTATTCAAGCCACTGCAAGGAAAGCCGGCCTCCTTTCGAGTCAGGGCTTCTTGTTGTATATTCCACTTGAGGCAGCAAACTCAGGGTCCCTCCCACATACCTATTCCTGAGAGAGGCCTCCTCTTGAGGTGCTTGTGGAAAGTTGGCATACGTCTTGAGTCTAAGCCAGGGAATCGGCTCTCCTCTCGGGACGATTTGGGGTACACGGAACATTCCTCGAGTTCCTGTTCTGAAATTGCTGTTCCTCTAGACTTGGGACGGTGTGCTCGTGGAATCTCTGGAGTTGCCTAAAGGAAGTCAAGCCACTGGTCGTGTTTGATGGGGAACAGAGGATGGCTCTGGAGTCAATGCAGGGGAATCGGGCCTCATCTCGATATGATTTCGGGCACATGAAGCTACTTCTGGTGGCTGGGGTGACCTCAGGTTCCCTCTAGACTTGTGAGAGTGTTCTTTGGGACTGTCTCGTGATCCATCAAGCAAGTCGAGGCTCCTTACTTGTTTGATGGGGATCACGGAATTGCTCTGCATGCAATGAAGGGGAACCGGGCCTCATCTCGCTTCTAGGGGGAAGTCTCATGGTTTTTCTCGAGTTGCGGCTGGGACTTGGGATATATTCTCGAGTTACAGTGGAGATGGCCTTTCAAACTCGTGTTTGCTCAGCGACCTCAGGACTCCTGTGTAGTTAGGAAGGACAACTCAGGAATCTTTTCAAGCCTTGGCAAGGCCAAAGGGACGCTTATGGAGGTCAGAGAGGAGACCCAGGGTAACTTTCCAGTAGCCACAACGATATTGGGATTCCTATCAATGTTCAAGAGGAGTCAGGCATTGTCACCTATTAAAGCAGTGATCTCCGCGTGCCTCTCGATGTGTCAAAGGGATGTGAGGAATTCCGTCGAAATGTGTCGGGAATCTAGGGTTTCTCTAGGGTCTAAATATTGGATTCAGACATCCCTTCCTCTAGTGAGATGAAACACGAGCCTGTATTCAAGCCACTGCAAGGACATCCGCACTCCTTTTGAGTCAGGTCTTCTCGGTTTGTATTCCACTTTGGGCAGCATACTCAGGGTCCCTCCCACATACCTATTGATGAGAGAAGCCTTTTCTTGAGGTGCTTGTGGACAGTTTGCATATGTCTTGAGTCTAAGCTAGGGAATTCGCTCTCATCTCGAGACGAGTTGGGGTACACGGAGCATTTGTCGAGTTGCCGTGCTGAACTTAATGTTCCTCTAGACGTGTGACGGTGTTCTCGGGGAAGCTCTGGGGTGTCTGAAGGAAATCAAGGAAACTGATCTTGTTTGATTGGGAACGAGGGATGACCCTGGAGTCAAGGCAGGGGAATCAGCCCTCATCTTGAGTTGATTTCAGATACATGGAACACATTTGCGTTGCTAGGGTGGCCTCAGGGTCCCTCTAGTCTTGAGACAGTGTTCTTGGGCCCTGTCTCGAGATCCATTAAGCAAGTCGAGGCTCCTTACATGTTTGATGGGGATCACGGAATTGCACTGCATGCAATGCAGGGAAACCGGGCCTCATCCCACTTCGAGGGGGAAGTCTCATGGTTTTTCTCGAGTTGCGGTAGGGACGTGGGGTATACTCTCCAGTTATGGTGGGGATGGCCCTTCAAAACTTGTGTTTGTTCAGTGACGTCAGGACTCCTCTCGAGTTACGAGGGACAAATCAGGAATCACTTGGAGGCTTGACAGGGCAACAGCGAGGTTTCTGGAGGTGAGACAGGAGACCCATGGTCCCTTTCCAGTAGCCACAGTGATATTGGGATTCCTTTCAATGTTCAAGAGGAGTCAGGCATCGTCACATTTAAAGCAGTGAACTCCGCATGCCTCTCGAGGAGTCAAAGGGATGTGAGGCATTCAACCAAAATTACGCGGTGAACTAGCGATTTTACTAGGGTCTCCACATTGGATTCAGACATCCCTTCATCTTGTGAGATGAAAGACGAGCCTGTATTCAAGCCACTGCAAGGAAATCCGGCCTCCTTTTGAGGCAGGGCTTCTCGCTGTATATTCCACTTGAGACAGCAAACTCAGGGTCCCTCCCACATAGCTATTGCTGAGAAAACCTCCTGTTGAGGTGCTTGTGGAAAGGTGGCATACATGTTGAGTCTAAGCCAGGGAATCAGCACTCATCTCGAGAAGATTTGGGGTACACGGAGCATTCCTTGAGTTGCTGTGCTGAAATTGGTGTTCTTCTAGACTTGGAACGGTGTTCTCGGGGAAACTCTGGAATTGCCTAAAGGAAGTCAACAACTGGTCGTCTTTTATGGGGAATGGGGGACGGCTCCGGAGTCAATGCAGGGGAATCGGGCATCATCTCAAGTTGATTTGGGGTACATGGAGCTCCTTCACGTTGCTGGAATAGCCTCAGTGTCCCTCTAAACTTGTGACAGTGTTCTTGGGCACTGTCATGAGATCCATCAAGCAAGTCGAGGCTCCTTACATGTTTGATGGGGATCACGGAATTGCTATGCATGCAATGTAGGGGAATCGGGCCTCATCTCGCTTGGCGGGGGAAGTCTCATTGTTTTCTCGAGTTGCGGCGGGCTCCTGGGATATATTCTCGAGTTACCTCGGGGATGGCCCTTGAAACTCGTGTTTGTTCAGCGACGTCTGGACTCCTGTCTAGTTAGGAGGGACAACTCAGGAATCTCATCAAGGCTTGGCAGGGCAAAAGGGACGCTTCTAGAGGTCAGACAGGAGACCCAGGGTAACTTTCCAGTAGCCACAGGGATATTGGGATTCCTATCAATGTTCAAGAAGAGTCAGGCATCTTCACCTTGTGAAGCAGTGAACTCCGAGTGCCTCTCGAGTTGTCCAAGGGATGTGAGGCATTCGACCGAAATTACGCGGTGAACTAGCGTTTTTACTAGGGTCTCCAAAGGGATTTCAGACATTCCTTTATGTTGTGAGTTGAAAGACGAGCCTGTATTCAAGCCACTGCAATGAAATCCGGCCTCCTTTCAAGTCAGAGCTTCTCGGTGTATATTCCAATTGAGGCAGCAAACTCAGCGTCCCTCCCTCATACCTTTTGCAGAGAGAAGCCTTCTCTTGTGGTGCTTGTGGCATGTTGGCATGCATCTTGAATCTAAGCCATGGAGTCAGCTCTCCCCTCGGGATGATTTGGTGTACACGGAGCATTCCTCGAGTTGCAGTGCTGAACTTGGTATTCCTCTAGACTTGTGACGGTATTCTCAGGGAATATCTGGAGGCGCCTAAAGGAAGTCAAGCCACTGGTCGTGTTTGATGGGGAACGGGGGATGGCTCTGGTGTCAATGCAGGGGAACCGAGCCTCATCTCGAGTAGATTTGGGTTACATGAAGCTACTTCTGGTTGCTGGAGAGACATCAGGTTCTCTCTAGACTTGTGAGAGTGTTCTTTGGGACTGTCTCTAGATCCATCAAGCAAGTCGCGGCTCCTTACATGTTTGATGGGGATCACGGAATTGCTCTGCATGCAATGGAGGTGAACTGGTCCTCCTCTGGCTTCAAGGGGGAAATCTAATAGTTTTTCTCGAGTTGCAACGGGGACTTGGGGTATATTCTCGAGTTACAGCGGGGATGGCCTTTCAAACTCGTGTTTGTTCAGCGACGTCAGGAGTCCTGTCTAGTTAGGAGGGACAACTCAGGAATCTCTTCAAGGCTTGGCAAGGCAAAAGGGACGCTTCTTGAGGTGAGACAGGAGACCCAGTGTCCCTTTGCAGTAGCCACAGGGATATTGGGATTCTTATCAGTGTTCAAGAGGAGTCAGGCATCTTCACCTTCTGAAGCAGTGAACTCCGCATGCCTGTCGAGGTGTCAGACGGATGTGAGACATTCCCTCAAAATGAGGCGGGGACCTATGGCTTTCTCTAGTGTCTCCACCGGAAATGCAGACATCCCTTCATTTTGATAGAAGAAAGAGGAGCCTGTATTCAAGCCCCTGCAAGGAAACCCGGCCTCCTTTCAAGTCACGGCTTCTCGCTGTATATTCCACTTGAGGCAGCAAACTCAAGGTCCCTCCCACATACCTATTCCTGAGAGAGGCCTCCTCTTGAGGTGCTTGTAGAAAGTTGGCATACGTCTTGAGTCTAAGCCAGGGAATCGGCTCTCCTCTCGGGACGTTTTGGGGTACACGGAACATTCCTCGAGTTCCTGTTCTGAACTTGCTTTTCCTCTAGACTTGGGATGGTGTGCTCGTGGAATCTCTGGAGTTGCCTAAAGGAAGTCAAGCCACTGGTCGTGTTTGATGGGGAACAGGGGATGGCTCTGGAGTCAATGCAGGGGAATCGGGCCTCATCTCGAGATGATTTCGGGCACATGAAGCTACTTCTGGTGGCTGGGGTGACCTCAGGTTCCCTCTAGACTTGTGAGAGTGTTCTTTGGGACTGTCTCGAGATCCATCAAGCAAGTCGAGGCTCCTTACTTGTTTGATGGGGATCACGGAATTGCTCTGCATGCAGTGAAGTGGAATAGGGCCTCATTTCCCTTCAAGGGGAAGTCTCATGGTTTTTCTCGAGTTGAGGCGAGGACGTGGGATATATTCTCGAGTTACAGCAGAGATGGCCCTTCAAACTTGTGTTTGTTCAGCGACGTTAGGACTCCTGTCTAGTTAGTAGGGACAATTCAGAAATCTCTTCAAGCCTTGGCAAGGCAAAATGGACGCTTATGGAGGTCAGACAGGAGACCTAGGATAACTTTCCAGTAGCCACAGGGATATTGGGATTCCTATCAATGTTCAAGAGGAGTCAGGCATTGTCACCTATTAAAGCAGTGATCTCCGAGTGCCTCTCGATATGTCAAAGGGTTGTGAGGAATTCCGTCAAAATGAGTCGGGATCCTAGGGCTTTCTCTAGGGTCTAAATATTGGATTCAGACATCTCTTCCTCTTGTGAGATGAAACAAGAGCCTGTATTCAAGCCAATGCAAGGGCATCCGGACTACTTTTGAGTCAGGTCTTCTTGGTTTGTATTCCACTTGAGACAGCATTCTCAGCGTCCCTCCCACATACTGATTGCTGAGAGAAGCCTTTTCTTGAGGTGCTTGTGGACAGTTTGCATAAGTCTTGAGTCTAAGCTAGGGAATTCGGTCTCATCTCGAGACGAGTTGGGTTAAACGGAGCATTTGTCGAGTTACTGTGCTGAACTTAGTGTTCCTCTAGACTTGTGATGGTGTTCTCGTGGAAGCTCTGTGGTTTCTGAAGGAAATCAAAGAAATTGATCCTGTTTGATGGGGAACGAGAGATGGCTCTGGAGTCAAGGCAGGGTAATCAGCCCTCATCTTGATTTGATTTCAGATACATGGAACACATTTGCGTTGCTGGGGTGGCCTCAGGGTCCCTCTAGACTTGAGACAGTGTTCTTGGGGACTGTCTCGAGAACCATTAAGCAAATCGAGGCTCCTTACATGTCTGATGGGGATCACGGAATTGCACTGCATGCAATGCAGGGAAACCTTGCCTCATCTCACTTCGAGGGGGAAGTCTCATGGTTTTTCTTGAGTTGCGGTGTGGACGCGGGGTATACTCTCGAGTTATGGCGGGGATGGCCCTTCAAAATTTGTGTTTGTTCAGTGACGTCAGGACTCCTCTCGAGTTACGAGGGACAACTCAGGAATCACTTGGAGGCTTCTCAGGGCAAAAGCGAGGCTTCTGGAGGTGAGACAGGAGACCCATGGTCCCTTTCCCGTAGCCACAGTGATATTGGGATTCCTTTCAATGTACAAGAGGAGTCAGGCATCGTCACATTTTGAAGCAGTGAACTCCGCATGCCATTCGAGGTGTCAAAGGGATGTCAGGCATTCGACCGAAATTACGCGGTGAACTAGCGATTTTACTAGGGTCTCCACATTGGATTCAGACATCCCTTCATCTTGTGAGATGAAAGACGAGCCTGTATTCAAGCCACTGAAAGAAAATCCGGCCTCCTTTTGAGTCAGGTCTTCTCACTGTATATTTTACTTGAGGCAGCAAACTCAGGGTCCCTCCCACATTGCTATTGCTGAGAAAAGCCTCCTATTGAGGTGCTTGTGATAGGGTGGCATAAGTCTTGAGTCTAAGCCAGGGAATCAGCACTCATCTCGAGAAGATTTCGGGTACACGGAGCATTCCTTGAGTTGCTGTGTTGAAATTGGTGTTCTTCTAGACTTGGAACAGTGTTCTCGGGGAATCTCTGGAATTGCCTAAAGGAACTCAACCACTGGTCGTGTTTTATGGGGAACGGGGGATGGCTCCGGATTTAATGCAGGGGAATTGGGCATCATCTCAACTTGATTTGGAGTACATGGAGCTCCTTCACGTTGCTGGAATATCCTCAGTGTCCCTCTAAACTTTTGACAGTGTTCTTGGGCACTGTCATGAGATCCATCAAGAAAGTCGAGGCTCTTTACATGTTTGATGGGTATCACGGTATTGCTATGCATGCAATGTAGGGGAATCGGGCCTCATCTCTCTTGGAGGGGGAAGTCTCATTGTTTTCTCGAGTTGCGGCGGGCTCCTGGGATATATTCTCGAGTTACATCGGGGATGGCCCTTGAAACTCGTGTTTGTTCAGCGACGTCAGGACTCCTGTCTAGTTAGGAGGGACAACTCAGGAATCTCTTCAAGGCTTGGCAGGGCAAAAAGGACGCTTTTGGAGGTGAGACGGGAGACCCAGGGTAAAATTCCAGTAGCCACAGTGATATTGGGATTCCTATCAATGTTCAAGAGGAGTCAGGCATCTTCCCCTTGTGAAGCAGTGAACTCCGAGTGCCTCTCGAGGCGTCCAAGGGATGTGAGGCATTCGACCGAAATTACACGGTGAACTAGCGTTTTTACTAGGGTCTCCAAAGGGATTTCAGACATCCCTTTATCTTGTGAGATGAAAGACGAGCCTGTATTCAAGCCACTGCAATGAAATCCGGCCTCCTTTCAAGTCAGAGCTTCTCGGTGTATATTCCAATTGAGGCAGCAAACTCAGCGTCCCTCCCTCATACCTATTGCAGAGAGAAGCCTTCTCTTGTGGTGCTTGTGAAATGTTGGCATGCGTCTTGAGTCTAAGCCATGGAATCAGCTCTCCCCTCGGGACGATTTGGTGTACACAGAGCATTCCTCGAGTTGCAGTGCTGAACTTGGTATTCCTCTAGACTTGTGACGGTATTCTCAGGGAATATCTGGAGGTGCCTAAAGGAAGTCAAGCAACTGGTCGTGTTTGATGGGGAACGGGGGATGGCTCCAGTGTCAATGCAGGGGAATCGAGCCTCATCTCGAATTGATTTGGGTTACATGAAACTACTTCTGGTACCCGGAGAGACATCAGGTTCTCTCTAGGCTTGCGAGAGTGTTCATTGGGACTGTGTCGAGATCCATCAAGCAAGTCGCGGCTCCTTACATGTTTGATGGGGATCACGGAATTGCTCTGCATTCAATGCAGGTGAATTGGGCCTCCTCTTCACTTCGAGGGCAATGTCTAATAGTTTTTCTCGAGTTGCAGCGGGGACGTGAGATATATTCTCGAGTTACGGCGGGGATGGCCCTTCAAACTCGTGTTTTTTCAGCAACGTCAGGCCCCCTGTCTAGTTAGGAGGGACAACTCAGGAATCTCTTCAAGGCTTGGCAAGGCAAATTGGACGCTTCTTGAAGTGAGACAGGAGACCAAGTGTCCCTTTGCAGTAGCCACAGGGATATTGGGATTCCTATCAATGTTCAAGAGGAGTCAGGCATCTTCACCTTCTGAAGCAGTGAACTCCGCATGCCACTCGAGGTGTCAAACGGATGTGAGGCATTCCCTCGATATGAGTCGGGGACCTATGGCTTTCTCTAGTGTGTCCACCGGAAATGCAGACATCCCTTCTTCTTGATAGAAGAAAGAGGAGCCTGTATTCCAGCCACTGCAAGGAAACCCGGCCTCCTTTCGAGTCAGGGCTTCTCGCTGTATATTCCACTTGAGGCAGCATACTCAGGGTCCCTCCCACATACCTATTGCTGAGAGAAGCCGTTTCTTGAAGTGCTTGTGTACAGTTTGCATATGTCTTGAGTCTAAGGTAGGGCATTCGCTCTCATCTCGAGACGAATTGGGGTACACGGAGCATTTGTCGAGTTTCAGTGTTGAACTTAGTGTTCCTCTAGACTTGTGACGGTGTTCTCGGGGAAGCTCTGGGGTGTCTGAAGGAAATCAAGGAAACTGATCTTGTTTGATGGGGAAAGAGGGATGGCTCTGGAGTCAAGGCAGGGGAATCAGCCCTCATCTTGCGTTGATTTCGGATACATGGAACACATTTGCGTTGCTGGGGTGGCCTCAGGGTCCCTCTAGACTTGAGACAGTTTTCTTGGGGACTGTCTCGAGATCCATTAAGCAAGTCGAGGCTCCTTACATGTTTGATGGGGATCACGGAATTGCACTGCATGCAATGCAGGGAAACCGGGCCTCATCTCACTTCGAGGGCGAAGTCTCATGGTTTTTCTGGAGGTGCGGTTGGGACGTGGGGTATACTCTCGAATTATGGCGGGGATGGCCCTTCAAATCTTGTGTTTGTTCAGTGACATCAGGACTCCTCTCAAGTTACGAGGGACAACACAGGAATCACTTGGAGGCTTGACAGGGCAAAAGCGTGGCTTCTGGAGGTGAGACAGGAGACCCATGGTCCCTTTCCTGTACCCACAGTGATATTGGGATTCCTTTCAATGTACAAGAGGAGTCAGGCATCGTCACATTTTGAAGCAGTGAACTCCGCATGCCTCTCGAGATGTCAAAGGGATGTGAGGCATTCGACCGAAGTTACGCGGTGAACTAGCGATTTTACTAGGGTCTCCACATTGGATTCAGACATCCCTTCATCTTGTGAGATGAAAGACGAGCCTGTATTCAAGACACTTCAAGGAAATCCGGCCTCCTTTTGAGGCAGGGCTTCTCGGTGTATATTTTACTTGAGGTAGCAAACTCAGGGTCCCTCCCACATAGCTATTGCTGAGAAAATCCTCTTATGGTGGTGCTTGTGGAAAAGTGGCATGCGTCTTGAGTCTAAGCCAGGGAATCAGCACTAATCTCGAGAAGATTTGGGGAACATGGAGCATTCCTTGAGTTGCTGTGCTGAAATTTGTGCTCTTCTAGACTTGGAACGGTGTTCTCGGGGAATCTCTGGAATTGCCTAAAGGAAGTCAACCACTGGTCATTTTTTATGGGGAATGGGGGATGGCTCCAGAGTCAATGCAGGGGAATCGGGCATCATCTCAAGTTGATTTGGGGTACATGGAGCTCCTTCACTTTGCTGGAGTAACCTCAGTGTCCCTCTAAACATGTGACAGTGTTCTTGGGCACTGCCATGAGATCCATCAAGCAAGTCGAGGCTCCTTACATGTTTGATGGGGATCACGGAATTGCTCTGCATGCAATGCAGGTGAATCGGGCCTCCTCTCGCTTCGAGGGGGATGTCTAATAGTTTTTCTCGAGTTGCAGCCGGGACTTGGGGTATTTCTCGAGTTACGGCGGCGATGGCCCTTCTAACTCGTGTTTGTTCAGCGACGTCAGGACTCCTGTCTAGATAGGAAGGACAACTCAAGAATCTCTTCAAGGCTTGGCAAGGTAAAGCGACGCTTCTTGAGGTGAGACAGGAGACCCAGTGTCCCTCTGCAGTAGCCACAGGGATATTGGGATTCTTATCAGTGTTCAAGAGGAGTCAGGCATCTTCACCTTCTGAAGCAGTGAACTCCGCCTGCCTCTCGAGGTGTCAAACGGATGTGAGACATTCCCTCGAAATGAGGCGGGGACCTATGGCTTTATCTAGTGTCTCCACCGGAAATGCAAACATCCCTTCATCTTGATAGAAGAAAGTGGAGCCTGTATTCAACCCCTGCAAGGAAACTCGGCCTCCTTTCGAGTCAGGGCTTCTCGCTGTATATTCCACTTGAGGCAGCAAACTCAGGGTTCCTCCCACATACCTATTCCTGAGAGAGACCTCCTCTTGAGGTGCTTGTGGAAAGTTGGCATACGTCTTGAATCTAAGCCAGGGAATCGGCTCTCCTCTCGGGACGTTTTGGGGTACACGGAACATTCCTCGAGTTCCTGTTCTGAACTTGCTGTTCCTCTAGACTTGGGACGGTGTGCTCGTGGAATCTCTCGAGTTGCCTAAAGGAAGTCAAGCCACTGGTCGTGTTTGATGGGGAACAGGGTATCGCTCTGGAGTAAATGCAGGGGAATCGGGCCTCATCTCGAGATGATTTCGGGTACATGAAGCTACTTCTGGTGGCTGGGGTGACCTCAGGTTCCCTCTAGACTTGTGAGAGTGTTCTTTGGGACTGTCTCGAGATCCATCAAGCAAGTCGAGGCTCCTTACTTGTTTGATGGGGATCACGGAATTGCTCTGCATGCAATGAAGGGGAATCGGGCCTCATTTCGCTTCTAGGGGGATGTCTCATGGTTTTTCTCGAGTTGCGGCGAGGACTTGGGATATATTCTCGAGTTACGGCGGGGATAGCCCTTCAAACTCGTGTTTGTTCAGCGACGTCAGGACTCCTGTGTAGTTAGGAGGGACAACTCAGGAATCTCTTCAAGCCTTGGCAAGGCAAAAGGTACGCTTATGGAGGTCAGACAGGAGACCCAGGGTAACTTTCCAGTAGCCACAGGGATATTGGGATTCCTATCAATGTTCAAGAGGAGTCAGGCATTGTCACCTATTAAAGCAGTGATCTCCGCGTGCCTCTCGTTGTGTCAAAGGGATGTGAGGAATTCCGTCGAAATGAGTCGGGATCCTAGGGCTTTCTCTAGGGCCTAAATATTGGAGTCAGACATCCCTACCTCTTCTGAGATGAAACACGAGCCTGTATTCAAGCCACTACAAGGACATCCGCACTCCTTTTGAGTCAGGTCTTCTTGGTTTGTATTCCACTTGAGGCAGCATTCTCAGGGTCCCTCCCACATAACGATTGCTGAGAGAAGCCTTTTCTTGAGGTGCTTGTGGACAGTTTGCATATGTCTTGAGTCTAAGCTAGGGAATTCGCTCTCATCTCGAGACGAGTTGGGGTACACGGAGCATTTGTCGAGTTGCCATGCTGAAATTAGTGTTCCTCTAGACTTGTGACGGTGTTCTCGGGTAAGCTCTGGGGTGTCTGACGGAAATCAAGGAAACTGATCTTGTTTGAGGGGGGAACGAGGGATGCCTTTGGAGTCAAGGAAGGGGAATCAGCCCTCATCTTGAGTTGATTTCAGATACATGGAACATATTTGCGTTGCTGGGGTGGCCTCAGGGTCCCTCTAGACTTGAGAAAGTGTTCTTGGGGACTGTCTCGAGATCCATTAAGCAAGTCCAGGCTTCTTACATGTTTGATGGGCATCACGGCATTGCACTGCATGCAATGCAGGGAAACCGGGCCTCATCTCACTTCGAGGGGGAAGTCTCATGGTTTTTCTCGAGTTGTGGTGGGGACGTGGGGTATACTCTCGAGTTATCGCGGGGATGGTCCTTCAAAACTTGTGTTTGTTCAGTGACGTCAGGACTCCTCTCGAGTTACGATGGACAACTCAGGAATCACTTGGAGGCTTCACAGGGCAAAAGCGAGGCTTCTGGAGGTGAGACAGGAGACCCATGATCCCTTTCCAGTAGCCACAGAGATATTGGGATTCCTACCAATGTTCAAGAGGAGTCAGGCATCTTCACCTTCTGAAGCAGTGAACTCTGCATGCCTCTCGAGGTGTCAAACGGATGTGAGGCATTCCCTCGAAATGAGGCGGGGACCTATGGCTTTCTCTAGTTTCTCCACCGGAAATGCAGACATCCCTTCATCTTGATAGAAGAAAGAGGAGCCTGTATTGAAGCCACTGCAAGGAAACCTGGCCTCCTTTCGAGTCAGGGCTTCTCGCTGTATATTCCACTTGAGGCAGCAAACTCAGGGTCCCTCCCACAAACCTATTCCTGAGAGAGGCCTCCTCCTGAGGTGCCTGTGGAAAGTTGGCATACGTCTTGA
The DNA here is from genome assembly GCA_949782905.1 of Rangifer tarandus platyrhynchus. NCBI lineage: Eukaryota > Metazoa > Chordata > Mammalia > Artiodactyla > Cervidae > Rangifer > Rangifer tarandus. The sequence continues at coordinate 2,961,135 of OX459963.2, read as the reverse complement.
GTCTAAGCCAGGGAAACGGCTCTCCTCTCGGGATGATTTGGGGTACACGGAGCATTCCTCGAGTTCCTGTTCTGAACTTGCTGCTCCTTTAGACTTGGGACGGTGTGCTCGTGGAATCTCTGGAGTTGCCTAAAGGAAGTCAAGCCACTGGTCGTGTTTGATGGGGAACAGGGGATGGCTCTGGAGTAAATGCAGGGGAATCGGGCCTCATCTCGAGATGATTTCGGGAACATGAAGCTACTTCTGGTGGCTGGGGTGACCTTAGTTTTCCTCTAGACTTGTGAGAGTGTTCTTTGGGACTGTCTCGAGATCCATCAAGCAAGTCGAGGCTCCTTACTTGTTTGATGGGGATCACGGAATTGCTCTGCATGCAATGAAGGGGAATCGGGCCTCATCTCGCTTCTAGGGGGAAGTCTCATGGTTTTTCTCGAGTTGCGCAGGGACTTGGTATATATTCTCGAGTTACGGCGGGGATAGCCCTTCAAACTCGTGTTTGTTCAGCGACGTGAGGACTCCTGTGTAGTTAGGAGGGACAACTCAGGAATCTCTTCAAGCCTTGGCAAGGCAAAAGGGACGCTTCTGGAGGTCAGACAGGAGACCCAGGCTAACTTTCCAGTAGCCACAGGGATATTGGGATTCCTATCAATGTTCAAGAGGAGTCAGGCATTGTCATCTATTAAAGCAGTAATCTCCGCGTGCCTCTCGATGTGTCAAATGGATATGAGGAATTCCGTCGAAATGAGTCGGGAACCTAGGGCTTTCTCTAGGGTCTAAATATTGGATTCAGACATCCCTTCCTCTTGTGAGATGAAACACGAGCCTGTATTCAAGCCACTGGCAGGACATCCGGACTCCTTTTGAGTCAGGTCTTCTCGTTTTGTATTCCACTTGAGGCAGCATACGCAGGGTCCCTCCCACATACCTATTGCTGAGAGCAGCCTTTTCTTGAGGTGCTTGTGGAGAGTTTGCATATGTCTTGAGTCTAAGGTAGAGAATTTGCTCTCATCTCGAGACGAATTGGGGTACAAGGAGCATTTGTCGAGTTGCCGTGCTGAACTTAGTGTTCCTCTAGACTTGTGACGGTGTTCTCGGGGAAGCTCTGGGGTTTCTGAAGGAAATCAAGGAAACTGATCTTTTTTGATGTGGAATGAGGGATGGCTCTGGAGTCAAGGCAGGGGAATCAGCCCTCATCTTGAGTTGATTTCGGATACATGGAACACATTTGCGTTGCTGGGTTGGCCTCAGGGTCCCTCTAGACTTGAGACAGTGTTCTTGAGCTCTGTCTCGAGATCCATTAAGCAAGTCGAGGCTCCTTACATGTTTGATGGCGATCACGGAATTGCAATGCATGCAATGCAGGGAAACCGGGCCTCATCTCACTTCGAGGGGGAATTCTCATGGTATTTCTCGAGTTACGGTGGTGACGTGGGGTATACTCTCGAGTAATGGCGCGGATGGCCCTTCAAAACTTGTGTTTGTTCAGTGACGTCAGGACTCCTCTCGAGTTACGAGGGACAACTCAGGAATCACTTGGAGGCTTGACAGGGCAACAGCAAGTCTTCTGGAGGTGAGACAGGAGACCATGCTCCATTTCCAGTAGCCACAGTGATATTGGGATTCCTTTCAATGTTCAAGAGGAGTCAGGCATCGTCATATTTTGAAGCAGTGAACTCCGCATGCCTCTCGAGGTGTCAAAGGGATGTGAGGCATTCGACCGAAGTTACGCGGTTGATTAGCGATTTTACAAGGGTCTCCACATTGGATTCAGACATCCCTTCATCTTTTGAGATGAAAGACGAGCCTGTATTCAAGCCACTGCAAGGAAATCCGGCCTGCTTTTGAGGCAGGTTTCTCGTTGTATATTCCACTTGAGGGAGCAAACTCAGGGTCCCTCCCCCATAGCTATTGCTGAGAAAAGCCTCCCATTGAGGTGCTTGTGGAAAGGTGGCATACGTCTTGAGTCTAAGCCAGGGAATCAGCACTCATCTCGAGAAGATTTGGGGTAAACGGAGCATTCCTTGAGTTGCTGTGCTGAAATTGGTGTTCTTCTAGACTTGGAACGGTGTTCTCGGGGAAACTCTGGAATTGCCTAAAGGAAGTCAACCACTGGTCGTGTTTTATGGGGAACGGGGGATGGCTCCAGAGGCAATGCAGGGGAATCGGGCATCATCTCAAGTTGATTTGGGGTACATTTAGCTCCTTCACGTTGCTGGAATAACCTCAGTGTCCCTCTAAACTTGTGAAAGTGTTCTTGGGCACTGTCATGAGATCCATCAAGCAAGTCGAGGCTCCTTGCATGTTTGAGGGGGATCACGGAATTGCTATGCATGCAATGTAGGGGAATCGGACCTCATCTCGCTTGGCGGGGGAAGTCTCATTGTTTTCTCGAGTTGCAGCGGGCTCCTGGGATATATTCTCAAGTTACGTCGGGGAGGGCCCTTCAAACTCGTGTTTGTTCAGTGACGTCAGGACTCCTGTGTAGTTTGGAGGGACAACTCAAGAATCTCTTCAAGGCGTGGCAAGGCAAAAGGAAAGCTTCTTGAGGTGAGACAGGAGACCCAGTGTCCCTTTGCAGTAGGCACAGGGATATTGGGATTCCTATCAATGTTCAAAAGGAGTCAGGCATCTTCACCTTCTGAAGCAGTGAACTCCGCATGCCTCTCGAGGTGTCAAACGGAGGTGAGGCATTCCCTCGAAATGACGAGGGGACCTATGGCTTTTTCTAGTGTCTCCACCGGATATGCAGACATCCCTTCATCTTGATAGAAGAAAGAGGAGCCAGTATTCAAGCCACTGCAAGGAAACCCGGCCTCCTTTCGAGTCAGGGCTTCTCGCTGTATATTCCACTTGAGGCAGCAAACTCAGGGTCCCTCCCACATACCTATTCCTGAGAGAGGTCTCCTCTTGAGGTGCTTGTGGAAAGTTGGCATACGTCTTGAGTCTAAGCCAGGGAATCAGCACTCATCTTGAGAAGATTTGGTGTACACGGAGCATTCCTTGAGTTGCTGTGCTGAAATTGGTGTTCTTCTAGACTTGGAACGGTGTTCTCGGGGAATCTCTGGAATTGCCTAAAGGAAGTCAACCACTGATCGTGTTTTATGGGGAACGGGGGATGGCTCTGCGTCAATGCAGGGGAATCGTGCCTCATCTCGCTTCTAGGGGGAAGTCTCATGGTTTTTCTCGAGTTGCGGCGGGGAATTGGGATATATTCTCGAGTTACAGCGGAGATGGACCTTCAAACTCGAGTTTGCTCAGCGACCTCAGGACTCCTGTGTAGGTAGGAGGGACAACTCAGGAATCTCTTCAAGCCTTGTCAAGGCAAAAGGGACGCTTCTAGAGGTCAGACAGGAGACCCAGGGTAACTTTCCAGTAGCCACAGGGATATTGGCATTCCTATCAATGTTCAAGAGGAGTCAGGCATCTTCACATTGTGAAGCAGTGAACTCCGAGTGCCTCTCGAGGTGTCCAAGGGATGTGAGGCATTCGACCGAAATTACGCGGTGAACTAGCGTTTTTACTAGGGTCTCCAAAGGGATTTCCGACATCCCTTTATCTTGTGAGATGAAAGACGAGCCTGTATTCAAGCCACTGCAATGAAATCCGGCCTCCTTTCAAGTCAGAGATTCTCGGTGTATATTCCATTAGAGGCAGCAAACTCAGCGTCCCTCCTTCATACCTATTGCAGAGAGAAGCCTTCTCTTGTGGTGCTTGTGGAATGTTGGCATGCATCTTGAATCTAAGCCATGGAATCTGCTCTCCCTTCCGGACGACTTGGTGTACACAGAGCATTCCTCGATTTGCAGTGCTGAACTTGGTATTCCTCTAGACTTGTGACGGTATTCTCAGGGAATATCTGGAGGTGCCTAAAGGAAGTCAAGTCACTGGTCGTGTTTGATGGAGAAGGGGGGATGGCTCCGGTGTCAATGCAGGGGAACCGAGCCCCATCTCGGCTTGATTTGGGTTACATGAAGCTACTTCTGGTTGGTGGGGTGACCTCAGGTTCCCTCTAGACTTGTGACAGTGTTCTTGGGCACTGTCATGAGATCCATCAAGCAAGTCGAGGCTCCTTACATGTTTGATGGGGATCACGGAATTGCTATGCATGCAATGTAGGGGAATCGGGCCTCATCTCGCTTGGCGGGGGAAGTCTCATTGTTTTCTCGAGTTGCCGCGGGCTCCTGGGATATATTCTCGAGTTACCTAGGGGATGGCCCTTGAAACTCGTGTTTGTTCAGCGACGTCAGGACTCCTGTCTAGTTAGGAGGGACAACTCAGGAATCTCTTCAAGGCTTGGCAGGGCAAAAGGGACGCTTTTGAAGGTGAGACGGGAGTCCCAGGTTAACTTTCCAGTAGCCATAGGGATATTGGGATTCCTATCAATGTTCAAGAAGAGTCAGGCATCTTCACCTTATGAAGCAGTGAACTCCGAGTGCCTCTCGAGTTGTCCAAGGGATGTGAGGCATTCGACCGAAATTACGCGGTGAACTAGCGTTTTTACTAGGGTCTCCAAAGGGATTTCAGACATCCCTTTATGTTGTGAGTTGAAAGACGAGCCTGTATTCAAGCCACTGCAATGAAATCCGGCCTCCTTTCAAGTCAGAGCTTCTCGGTGTATATTCCAATTGAGGCAGCAAACTCAGCGTCCCTCCCTCATACCTTTTGCAGAGAGAAGCCTTCTCTTGTGGTGCTTGTGGCATGTTGGCATGCATTTTGAATCTAAGCCATGGAGTCAGCTCTCCCCTCGGGATGATTTGGTGTACACGGAGCATTCCTCGAGTTGCAGTGCTGAACTTGGTATTCCTCTAGACTTGTGACGGTATTCTCAGGGAATATCTGGAGGTGCCTAAAGGAAGTCAAGCCACTGGTCGTGTTTGATGGGGAACGGGGGTTTGCTCTGGTGTCAATGCAGAGGAACCGAGCCTCATCTCGAGTAGATTTGGGTTACATGAAGCTACTTCTGGTTGCTGGAGAGACATCAGGTTCTCTCTAGACTTGTGAGAGTGTTCTTTGGGACTGTCTCTAGATCCATCAAGCAAGTCGCGGCTCCTTACATGTTTGATGGGGATCACGGAATTGCTCTGCATGCAATGGAGGTGAATCGGTCCTCCGCTGGCTTCAAGGGGGAAGTCTAATAGTTTGTATCGAGTTGCAAGGGGGACTTGGGGTATATTCTCGAGTTACAGCGGGGATGGCCCTTCAAACTCGTGTTTTTCAGCGACGTCAGGAGTCCTGTCTAGTTAGGAGGGACAACTCAGGAATCTCTTCAAGGCTTGGCAAGGCAAAAGGGACGCTTCTTGAGGTGAGACAGGAGACCCAGTGTCCCTTTGCAGTAGCCACAGGGATATTGGGATTCTTATCAGTGTTCAAGAGGAGTCAGGCATCTTCACCTTCTGAAGCAGTGAACTCCGCTTGCCTGTCGAGGTGTCAGACGGATGTGAGACATTCCCTCAAAATGAGGCGGGGACCTATGGCTTTCTCTAGTGTCTCCACCGGAAATGCAGACATCCCTTCATTTTGATAGAAGAAAGAGGAGCCTGTATTCAAGCCCCTGCAAGGAAACCCGGCCTCCTTTCAAGTCACGGCTTCTCGCTGTATATTCCACTTGAGGCAGCAAACTCAAGGTCCCTCCCACATACCTATTCCTGAGAGAGGCCTCCTCTTGAGGTGCTTGTGGAAAGTTGGCATACGTCTTGAGTCTAAGCCAGGGAATCGGCTCTCCTCTCGGGACGTTTTGGGGTACACGGAACATTCCTCGAGTTTCTGTTCTGAACTTGCTTTTCCTCTAGACTTGGGATGGTGTGCTCGTGGAATCTCTGGAGTTGCCTAAAGGAAGTCAAGCCACTGGTCGTGTTTGATGGGGAACAGGGGATGGCTCTGGAGTCAATGCAGGGGAATCGGGCCTCATCTCGAGATGATTTCGGGCACATGAAGCTACTTCTGGCGGCTGGGGTGACCTCAGGTTCCCTCTAGACTTGTGAGAGTGTTCTTTGGGACTGTCTCGAGATCCATCAAGCAAGTCGAGGCTCCTTAATTGTTTGATGGGGATCACGGAATTGCTCTGCATGCAGTGAAGTGGAATAGGGCCTCTTTTCCCTTCAAGGGGAAGTCTCATGGTTTTTCTCGAGTTGAGGCGAGGACGTGGGATATATTCTCGAGTTACAGTGGAGATGGCCCTTCAAACTTGTGTTTGTTCAGCGACGTCAGGACTCCTGTCTAGTTAGTAGGGACAATTCAGAAATCTCTTCAAGCCTTGGCAAGGCAAAATGGACGCTTATGGAGGTCAGACAGGAGACCTAGGATAACTTTCCAGTAGCCACAGGGATATTGGGATTCCTATCAATGTTCAAGAGGAGTCAGGCATTGTCACCTATTAAAGCAGTGATCTCCGAGTGCCTCTCGATATGTCAAAGGGTTGTGAGGAATTCCGTCGAAATGAGTCGGGATCCTAGGGCTTTCTCTAGGGTCTAAATATTGGATTCAGACATCTCTTCCTCTTGTGAGATGAAACACGAGCCTGTATTCAAGCCACTGCAAGGGCATCCGGACTCCTTTTGAGTCAGGTCTTCTCGGTTTGTATTCCACTTGAGGCAGCATTCTCAGGGTCCCTCCCACATACCGATTGCTGAGAGAAGCCTTTTCTTGAGGTGCTTGTGGACAGTTTGCATATGTCTTGAGTCTAAGCTAGGGAATTCGGTCTCATCTCGAGACGAGTTGGGTTAAACGGGGCATTTGTCGAGTTACCGTGCTGAACTTAGTGTTCCTCTAGACTTGTGATGGTGTTCTCGGGGAAGCTCTGGGGTTTCTGAAGGAAATCAAAGAAATTGATCCTGTTTGATGGGGAACGAGAGATGGCTCTGGAGTCAAGGCAGGGTAATCAGCCTTCATCTTGATTTGATTTCAGATACATGGAACACATTTGCGTTGCTGGGGTGGCCTCAGGGTCCCTCTAGACTTGAGAGAGTGTTCTTGGGGACTGTCTCGATATCCATTAAGCAAGTCGAGGCTCCTTACATGTCTGATGGGGATCACGGAATTGCACTGCATGCAATGCAGGGAAACCGGGCTTCATCTCACTTCGAGGGGGAAGTCTCATGGTTTTTCTTGAGTTGCGGTGTGGACGCGGGGTATACTCTCGAGTTATGGCGGGGATGGCCCTTCAAAATTTGTGTTTGTTCAGTGACGTCAGGACTCCTCTCGAGTTACGAGGGACAACTCAGGAATCACTTGGAGGCTTCTCAGGGCAAAAGCGAGGCTTCTGGAGGTGAGACCGGAGACCCATGGTTCCTTTCCCGTAGCCACAGTGATATTGGGATTCCTTTCAATGTACAAGAGGAGTCAGGCATCGTCACATTTTGAAGCAGTGAACTCCGCATGCCATTCGAGGTGTCAAAGGGATGTCAGGCATTCGACCGAAATTGCGCGGTGAACTAGCGTTTTTACTAGGGTCTCCACATTGGATTCAGACATCCCTTCATCTTGTGAGATGAAAGACGAGCCTGTATTCAAGCCACTGAAAGAAAATCCGGCCTCCTTTTGAGTCAGGTCTTCTCACTGTATATTTTACTTGAGGCAGCAAACTCAGGGTCCCTCCCACATAGCTATTGCTGAGAGAAGCCTCCTATGGTGGTGCTTGTGGAAAGGTGGCATGCGTCTTGAGTCTAAGCCAGGGAATCAGCACTCCTCTCGAGAAGATTTGGGGTACATGGAGCATTCCTTGAGTTGCTGTGCTGAAATTTGTGCTCTTCTAGACTTGGAACGGTGTTCTCGGGGAATCTCTGGAATTGCCTAAAGGAAGTCAACCACTGGTCATTTTTTATGGGGAACGGGGGATGGCTCCAGAGTCAATGCAGGGGAATCGGGCATCATCTCAAGTTGATTTGGGGTACATGGAGCTACTTCACTTTGCTGGAGTAACCTCAGTGTCCCTCTAAACTTGTGACAGTGTTCTTGGGCACTGCCATGAGATCCATCAAGCAAGTCGAGGCTCCTAACATGTTTGATGGGGATCACGGAATTGCTATGCATGCAATGCAGGGGAATTGGGCCTCATCTCTCTTGGAGGGGGAAGTGTAATATTTTTTCTCGAGTTGCAGCGGGGACTTGGGATATATTCTCGAGTTACGGCGGGGATGGCCCTTCAACCTCGTGTTTGTTCAGCGACGTCAGGACTCCTGTCTAGTTAGGAGGGACAGCTCAGGAATCTCTTCAAGGCTTGGCAAGGCAAAAGGGACGCTTCTTGAGGTGAGACAGGAGACCCAGTGTCCCTTTGCAGTAGCCACAGGGATATTGGGATTGCTATCAATGTTCAAGAGGAGTCAGTCATCTTCACCTTCTGAAGCAGTGAACGCCGCATGCCTATCGAGGTTTCAAATGGATGTGAGGCATTCCCTCGAAATGAGGCGGGGACCTATGGCTTTCTCTAGTGTCTCCACCGGAAATGAAGACATCCCTTCATCTTGATAGAAGAAAGAGGAGCCTGTATTCAAGCCACTGCAAGGAAACCCGGCCTCCTTTCGAGTCAGTGTTTCTCGCTGTATATTCCACTTGAGGCAGCAAACTCAGGGTCCCTGCCACATACCTATTCCTGAGAGAGGCCTCCTCTTGAGGTGCTTGTGGAAAGATGGCATACGTCTTGAATCTAAGCCAGGGAATCGGCTCTCCTCTCGGGATGATTTGGGGTACACGGAGCATTCCTCGAGTTCCTGTTCTGAACTTGCTGTTCCTCTAGACTTGGGACGGTGTGCTCGTGGAATCTCTGGAGTTTCCTAAAGGAAGTCAAGCCACGGGTCGTGTTTGATGGGGAACAGGGGATGGCTCTGGAGTCAATGCAGGGGAATCGGGCCTCATCTCGAGATGATTTCGGGCACATGAAGCTACTTCTGGTGGCTGGGGTGACCTCAGGTTCCCTCTAGACTTGTGAGAGTGATCTTTGGGACTGTCTCGAGATCCATCAAGCAAGTCGAGGCTCCTTACTTGTTTGATGGGGATCACGGAATTGCTCTGCACGCAATGAAGGGGAATCGGGCCTCATCTCGCTTCTAGGTGGAAGTCTCATGGTTTTTCTCGAGTTGCGGCGGGGACTTGGGATATATTCTCGAGTTACGGCGGGGATGGCCCTTCAAACTCGTGTTTGTTCAGCGACGTAAGGACTCCTGTGTAGTTAGGAGGGACAACTCAGGAATCTCTTCAGCCTTGGCAAGGCAAAAAGGACGCTTCTGGAGGTCAGACAGGAGACCCAGGGTAACTTTCCAGTAGCCACAGGGATATTGGGATTCCTATCAATATTCAAGAGGAGTCAGGCATTGTCACTTATTAAAGCAGTGATCTCCGCGTGCCTCTCGATGTGTCAAAGGGATGTGAGGAATTCCGTCGAAATGACTCGGGAATCTAGGGCTTTCTCTAGGGTCTAAATATTGGATTCAGACATCCCTTCCTCTTGTGAGATGAAACACGAGCCTGTATTCAAGCCACTGCAAGGACATCCGGACTCCTTTTGAGTCAGGTCTTCTCGGTTTGTATTCCACTTGAGGCAGCATACTCAGGGTCCCTCCCACATACCTATTGCTGAGAGCAGCCTTTTCTTGAGGTGCTTGTGCACAGTTTGCATATGTCTTGAGGCTAAGCTAGGGAATTCGCTCTCATCTCGAGACGAATTGGGGTACACGGAGCATTTGTCGAGTTGCCGTGCTGAACTTAATGTTCCTCTAGACGTGTGACGGTGTTCTCGGGGAAGCTCTGGGGTGTCTGAAGGAAATCAAGGAAACTGATCTTGTTTGATTGGGAACGAGGGATGACCCTGGAGTCAAGGCAGGGGAATCAGCCCTCATCTTGAGTTGATTTCAGATACATGGAACACATTTGCGTTGCTAGGGTGGCCTCAGGGTCCCTCTAGTCTTGAGACAGTGTTCTTGGGCCCTGTCTCGAGATCCATTAAGCAAGTCGAGGCTCCTTACATGTTTGATGGGGATCACGGAATTGCACTGCATGCAATGCAGGGAAACCGGGCCTCATCCCACTTCGAGGGGGAAGTCTCATGGTTTTTCTCGAGTTGCGGTAGGGACGTGGGGTATACTCTCCAGTTATGGTGGGGATGGCCCTTCAAAACTTGTGTTTGTTCAGTGACGTCAGGACTCCTCTCGAGTTACGAGGGACAAATCAGGAATCACTTGGAGGCTTGACAGGGCAACAGCGAGGTTTCTGGAGGTGAGACAGGAGACCCATGGTCCCTTTCCAGTAGCCACAGTGATATTGGGATTCCTTTCAATGTTCAAGAGGAGTCAGGCATCGTCACATTTAAAGCAGTGAACTCCGCATGCCTCTCGAGGAGTCAAAGGGATGTGAGGCATTCAACCAAAATTACGCGGTGAACTAGCGATTTTACTAGGGTCTCCACATTGGATTCAGACATCCCTTCATCTTGTGAGATGAAAGACGAGCCTGTATTCAAGCCACTGCAAGGAAATCCGGCCTCCTTTTGAGGCAGGGCTTCTCGCTGTATATTCCACTTGAGACAGCAAACTCAGGGTCCCTCCCACATAGCTATTGCTGAGAAAACCTCCTGTTGAGGTGCTTGTGGAAAGGTGGCATACATGTTGAGTCTAAGCCAGGGAATCAGCACTCATCTCGAGAAGATTTGGGGTACACGGAGCATTCCTTGAGTTGCTGTGCTGAAATTGGTGTTCTTCTAGACTTGGAACGGTGTTCTCGGGGAAACTCTGGAATTGCCTAAAGGAAGTCAACAACTGGTCGTCTTTTATGGGGAATGGGGGACGGCTCCGGAGTCAATGCAGGGGAATCGGGCATCATCTCAAGTTGATTTGGGGTACATTGAGCTCTTTCACGTTGCTGGAATAGCCTCAGTGTCCCTCTAATCTTGTGACAGTGTTCTTGGGCACTGTCATGAGATCCATCAAGCAAGTCGAGGCTCCTTACATGTTTGATGGGGATCACGGAATTGCTATGCATGCAATGTAGGGGAATCGGGCCTCATCTCGCTTGGCGGGGGAAGTCTCATTGTTTTCTCGAGTTGCGGCGGGCTCCTGGGATATATTCTCGAGTTACCTCGGGGATGGCCCTTGAAACTCGTGTTTGTTCAGCGACGTCTGGACTCCTGTCTAGTTAGGAGGGACAACTCAGGAATCTCATCAAGGCTTGGCAGGGCAAAAGGGACGCTTCTAGAGGTCAGACAGGAGACCCAGGGTAACTTTCCAGTAGCCACAGGGATATTGGGATTCCTATCAATGTTCAAGAAGAGTCAGGCATCTTCACCTTGTGAAGCAGTGAACTCCGAGTGCCTCTCGAGTTGTCCAAGGGATGTGAGGCATTCGACCGAAATTACGCGGTGAACTAGCGTTTTTACTAGGGTCTCCAAAGGGATTTCAGACATTCCTTTATGTTGTGAGTTGAAAGACGAGCCTGTATTCAAGCCACTGCAATGAAATCCGGCCTCCTTTCAAGTCAGAGCTTCTCGGTGTATATTCCAATTGAGGCAGCAAACTCAGCGTCCCTCCCTCATACCTTTTGCAGAGAGAAGCCTTCTCTTGTGGTGCTTGTGGCATGTTGGCATGCATCTTGAATCTAAGCCATGGAGTCAGCTCTCCCCTCGGGATGATTTGGTGTACACGGAGCATTCCTCGAGTTGCAGTGCTGAACTTGGTATTCCTCTAGACTTGTGACGGTATTCTCAGGGAATATCTGGAGGCGCCTAAAGGAAGTCAAGCCACTGGTCGTGTTTGATGGGGAACGGGGGATGGCTCTGGTGTCAATGCAGGGGAACCGAGCCTCATCTCGAGTAGATTTGGGTTACATGAAGCTACTTCTGGTTGCTGGAGAGACATCAGGTTCTCTCTAGACTTGTGAGAGTGTTCTTTGGGACTGTCTCTAGATCCATCAAGCAAGTCGCGGCTCCTTACATGTTTGATGGGGATCACGGAATTGCTCTGCATGCAATGGAGGTGAACTGGTCCTCCTCTGGCTTCAAGGGGGAAATCTAATAGTTTTTCTCGAGTTGCAACGGGGACTTGGGGTATATTCTCGAGTTACAGCGGGGATGGCCTTTCAAACTCGTGTTTGTTCAGCGACGTCAGGAGTCCTGTCTAGTTAGGAGGGACAACTCAGGAATCTCTTCAAGGCTTGGCAAGGCAAAAGGGACGCTTCTTGAGGTGAGACAGGAGACCCAGTGTCCCTTTGCAGTAGCCACAGGGATATTGGGATTCTTATCAGTGTTCAAGAGGAGTCAGGCATCTTCACCTTCTGAAGCAGTGAACTCCGCATGCCTGTCGAGGTGTCAGACGGATGTGAGACATTCCCTCAAAATGAGGCGGGGACCTATGGCTTTCTCTAGTGTCTCCACCGGAAATGCAGACATCCCTTCATTTTGATAGAAGAAAGAGGAGCCTGTATTCAAGCCACTGCAAGGAAACCCGGCCTCCTTTCAAGTCACGGCTTCTCGCTGTATATTCCACTTGAGGCAGCAAACTCAAGGTCCCTCCCACATACCTATTCCTGAGAGAGGCCTCCTCTTGAGGTGCTTGTAGAAAGTTGGCATACGTCTTGAGTCTAAGCCAGGGAATCGGCTCTCCTCTCGGGACGTTTTGGGGTACACGGAACATTCCTCGAGTTCCTGTTCTGAACTTGCTTTTCCTCTAGACTTGGGATGGTGTGCTCGTGGAATCTCTGGAGTTGCCTAAAGGAAGTCAAGCCACTGGTCGTGTTTGATGGGGAACAGGGGATGGCTCTGGAGTCAATGCAGGGGAATCGGGCCTCATCTCGAGATGATTTCGGGCACATGAAGCTACTTCTGGTGGCTGGGGTGACCTCAGGTTCCCTCTAGACTTGTGAGAGTGTTCTTTGGGACTGTCTCGAGATCCATCAAGCAAGTCGAGGCTCCTTACTTGTTTGATGGGGATCACGGAATTGCTCTGCATGCAGTGAAGTGGAATAGGGCCTCATTTCCCTTCAAGGGGAAGTCTCATGGTTTTTCTCGAGTTGAGGCGAGGACGTGGGATATATTCTCGAGTTACAGCAGAGATGGCCCTTCAAACTTGTGTTTGTTCAGCGACGTTAGGACTCCTGTCTAGTTAGTAGGGACAATTCAGAAATCTCTTCAAGCCTTGGCAAGGCAAAATGGACGCTTATGGAGGTCAGACAGGAGACCTAGGATAACTTTCCAGTAGCCACAGGGATATTGGGATTCCTATCAATGTTCAAGAGGAGTCAGGCATTGTCACCTATTAAAGCAGTGATCTCCGAGTGCCTCTCGATATGTCAAAGGGTTGTGAGGAATTCCGTCAAAATGAGTCGGGATCCTAGGGCTTTCTCTAGGGTCTAAATATTGGATTCAGACATCTCTTCCTCTTGTGAGATTAAACAAGAGCCTGTATTCAAGCCAATGCAAGGGCATCCGGACTACTTTTGAGTCAGGTCTTCTTGGTTTGTATTCCACTTGAGACAGCATTCTCAGCGTCCCTCCCACATACTGATTGCTGAGAGAAGCCTTTTCTTGAGGTGCTTGTGGACAGTTTGCATAAGTCTTGAGTCTAAGCTAGGGAATTCGGTCTCATCTCGAGACGAGTTGGGTTAAACGGAGCATTTGTCGAGTTACTGTGCTGAACTTAGTGTTCCTCTAGACTTGTGATGGTGTTCTCGTGGAAGCTCTGTGGTTTCTGAAGGAAATCAAAGAAATTGATCCTGTTTGATGGGGAACGAGAGATGGCTCTGGAGTCAAGGCAGGGTAATCAGCCCTCATCTTGATTTGATTTCAGATACATGGAACACATTTGCGTTGCTGGGGTGGCCTCAGGGTCCCTCTAGACTTGAGACAGTGTTCTTGGGGACTGTCTCGAGAACCATTAAGCAAATCGAGGCTCCTTACATGTCTGATGGGGATCACGGAATTGCACTGCATGCAATGCAGGGAAACCTTGCCTCATCTCACTTCGAGGGGGAAGTCTCATGGTTTTTCTTGAGTTGCGGTGTGGACGCGGGGTATACTCTCGAGTTATGGCGGGGATGGCCCTTCAAAATTTGTGTTTGTTCAGTGACGTCAGGACTCCTCTCGAGTTACGAGGGACAACTCAGGAATCACTTGGAGGCTTCTCAGGGCAAAAGCGAGGCTTCTGGAGGTGAGACAGGAGACCCATGGTCCCTTTCCCGTAGCCACAGTGATATTGGGATTCCTTTCAATGTACAAGAGGAGTCAGGCATCGTCACATTTTGAAGCAGTGAACTCCGCATGCCATTCGAGGTGTCAAAGGGATGTCAGGCATTCGACCGAAATTACGCGGTGAACTAGCGATTTTACTAGGGTCTCCACATTGGATTCAGACATCCCTTCATCTTGTGAGATGAAAGACGAGCCTGTATTCAAGCCACTGAAAGAAAATCCGGCCTCCTTTTGAGTCAGGTCTTCTCACTGTATATTTTACTTGAGGCAGCAAACTCAGGGTCCCTCCCACATTGCTATTGCTGAGAAAAGCCTCCTATTGAGGTGCTTGTGATAGGGTGGCATAAGTCTTGAGTCTAAGCCAGGGAATCAGCACTCATCTCGAGAAGATTTCGGGTACACGGAGCATTCCTTGAGTTGCTGTGTTGAAATTGGTGTTCTTCTAGACTTGGAACAGTGTTCTCGGGGAATCTCTGGAATTGCCTAAAGGAACTCAACCACTGGTCGTGTTTTATGGGGAACGGGGGATGGCTCCGGATTTAATGCAGGGGAATTGGGCATCATCTCAACTTGATTTGGAGTACATGGAGCTCCTTCACGTTGCTGGAATATCCTCAGTGTCCCTCTAAACTTTTGACAGTGTTCTTGGGCACTGTCATGAGATCCATCAAGAAAGTCGAGGCTCTTTACATGTTTGATGGGTATCACGGTATTGCTATGCATGCAATGTAGGGGAATCGGGCCTCATCTCTCTTGGAGGGGGAAGTCTCATTGTTTTCTCGAGTTGCGGCGGGCTCCTGGGATATATTCTCGAGTTACATCGGGGATGGCCCTTGAAACTCGTGTTTGTTCAGCGACGTCAGGACTCCTGTCTAGTTAGGAGGGACAACTCAGGAATCTCTTCAAGGCTTGGCAGGGCAAAAAGGACGCTTTTGGAGGTGAGACGGGAGACCCAGGGTAAAATTCCAGTAGCCACAGTGATATTGGGATTCCTATCAATGTTCAAGAGGAGTCAGGCATCTTCCCCTTGTGAAGCAGTGAACTCCGAGTGCCTCTCGAGGCGTCCAAGGGATGTGAGGCATTCGACCGAAATTACACGGTGAACTAGCGTTTTTACTAGGGTCTCCAAAGGGATTTCAGACATCCCTTTATCTTGTGAGATGAAAGACGAGCCTGTATTCAAGCCACTGCAATGAAATCCGGCCTCCTTTCAAGTCAGAGCTTCTCGGTGTATATTCCAATTGAGGCAGCAAACTCAGCGTCCCTCCCTCATACCTATTGCAGAGAGAAGCCTTCTCTTGTGGTGCTTGTGAAATGTTGGCATGCGTCTTGAGTCTAAGCCATGGAATCAGCTCTCCCCTCGGGACGATTTGGTGTACACAGAGCATTCCTCGAGTTGCAGTGCTGAACTTGGTATTCCTCTAGACTTGTGACGGTATTCTCAGGGAATATCTGGAGGTGCCTAAAGGAAGTCAAGCAACTGGTCGTGTTTGATGGGGAACGGGGGATGGCTCCAGTGTCAATGCAGGGGAATCGAGCCTCATCTCGAATTGATTTGGGTTACATGAAACTACTTCTGGTACCCGGAGAGACATCAGGTTCTCTCTAGGCTTGCGAGAGTGTTCATTGGGACTGTGTCGAGATCCATCAAGCAAGTCGCGGCTCCTTACATGTTTGATGGGGATCACGGAATTGCTCTGCATTCAATGCAGGTGAATTGGGCCTCCTCTTCACTTCGAGGGCAATGTCTAATAGTTTTTCTCGAGTTGCAGCGGGGACGTGAGATATATTCTCGAGTTACGGCGGGGATGGCCCTTCAAACTCGTGTTTTTTCAGCAACGTCAGGCCCCCTGTCTAGTTAGGAGGGACAACTCAGGAATCTCTTCAAGGCTTGGCAAGGCAAATTGGACGCTTCTTGAAGTGAGACAGGAGACCAAGTGTCCCTTTGCAGTAGCCACAGGGATATTGGGATTCCTATCAATGTTCAAGAGGAGTCAGGCATCTTCACCTTCTGAAGCAGTGAACTCCGCATGCCACTCGAGGTGTCAAACGGATGTGAGGCATTCCCTCGATATGAGTCGGGGACCTATGGCTTTCTCTAGTGTGTCCACCGGAAATGCAGACATCCCTTCTTCTTGATAGAAGAAAGAGGAGCCTGTATTCCAGCCACTGCAAGGAAACCCGGCCTCCTTTCGAGTCAGGGCTTCTCGCTGTATATTCCACTTGAGGCAGCATACTCAGGGTCCCTCCCACATACCTATTGCTGAGAGAAGCCGTTTCTTGAAGTGCTTGTGTACAGTTTGCATATGTCTTGAGTCTAAGGTAGGGCATTCGCTCTCATCTCGAGACGAATTGGGGTACACGGAGCATTTGTCGAGTTTCAGTGTTGAACTTAGTGTTCCTCTAGACTTGTGACGGTGTTCTCGGGGAAGCTCTGGGGTGTCTGAAGGAAATCAAGGAAACTGATCTTGTTTGATGGGGAAAGAGGGATGGCTCTGGAGTCAAGGCAGGGGAATCAGCCCTCATCTTGCGTTGATTTCGGATACATGGAACACATTTGCGTTGCTGGGGTGGCCTCAGGGTCCCTCTAGACTTGAGACAGTTTTCTTGGGGACTGTCTCGAGATCCATTAAGCAAGTCGAGGCTCCTTACATGTTTGATGGGGATCACGGAATTGCACTGCATGCAATGCAGGGAAACCGGGCCTCATCTCACTTCGAGGGCGAAGTCTCATGGTTTTTCTGGAGGTGCGGTTGGGACGTGGGGTATACTCTCGAATTATGGCGGGGATGGCCCTTCAAATCTTGTGTTTGTTCAGTGACATCAGGACTCCTCTCAAGTTACGAGGGACAACACAGGAATCACTTGGAGGCTTGACAGGGCAAAAGCGTGGCTTCTGGAGGTGAGACAGGAGACCCATGGTCCCTTTCCTGTACCCACAGTGATATTGGGATTCCTTTCAATGTACAAGAGGAGTCAGGCATCGTCACATTTTGAAGCAGTGAACTCCGCATGCCTCTCGAGATGTCAAAGGGATGTGAGGCATTCGACCGAAGTTACGCGGTGAACTAGCGATTTTACTAGGGTCTCCACATTGGATTCAGACATCCCTTCATCTTGTGAGATGAAAGACGAGCCTGTATTCAAGACACTTCAAGGAAATCCGGCCTCCTTTTGAGGCAGGGCTTCTCGGTGTATATTTTACTTGAGGTAGCAAACTCAGGGTCCCTCCCACATAGCTATTGCTGAGAAAATCCTCTTATGGTGGTGCTTGTGGAAAAGTGGCATGCGTCTTGAGTCTAAGCCAGGGAATCAGCACTAATCTCGAGAAGATTTGGGGAACATGGAGCATTCCTTGAGTTGCTGTGCTGAAATTTGTGCTCTTCTAGACTTGGAACGGTGTTCTCGGGGAATCTCTGGAATTGCCTAAAGGAAGTCAACCACTGGTCATTTTTTATGGGGAATGGGGGATGGCTCCAGAGTCAATGCAGGGGAATCGGGCATCATCTCAAGTTGATTTGGGGTACATGGAGCTCCTTCACTTTGCTGGAGTAACCTCAGTGTCCCTCTAAACATGTGACAGTGTTCTTGGGCACTGCCATGAGATCCATCAAGCAAGTCGAGGCTCCTTACATGTTTGATGGGGATCACGGAATTGCTCTGCATGCAATGCAGGTGAATCGGGCCTCCTCTCGCTTCGAGGGGGATGTCTAATAGTTTTTCTCGAGTTGCAGCCGGGACTTGGGGTATTTCTCGAGTTACGGCGGCGATGGCCCTTCTAACTCGTGTTTGTTCAGCGACGTCAGGACTCCTGTCTAGATAGGAAGGACAACTCAAGAATCTCTTCAAGGCTTGGCAAGGTAAAGCGACGCTTCTTGAGGTGAGACAGGAGACCCAGTGTCCCTCTGCAGTAGCCACAGGGATATTGGGATTCTTATCAGTGTTCAAGAGGAGTCAGGCATCTTCACCTTCTGAAGCAGTGAACTCCGCCTGCCTCTCGAGGTGTCAAACGGATGTGAGACATTCCCTCGAAATGAGGCGGGGACCTATGGCTTTATCTAGTGTCTCCACCGGAAATGCAAACATCCCTTCATCTTGATAGAAGAAAGTGGAGCCTGTATTCAACCCCTGCAAGGAAACTCGGCCTCCTTTCGAGTCAGGGCTTCTCGCTGTATATTCCACTTGAGGCAGCAAACTCAGGGTTCCTCCCACATACCTATTCCTGAGAGAGACCTCCTCTTGAGGTGCTTGTGGAAAGTTGGCATACGTCTTGAATCTAAGCCAGGGAATCGGCTCTCCTCTCGGGACGTTTTGGGGTACACGGAACATTCCTCGAGTTCCTGTTCTGAACTTGCTGTTCCTCTAGACTTGGGACGGTGTGCTCGTGGAATCTCTCGAGTTGCCTAAAGGAAGTCAAGCCACTGGTCGTGTTTGATGGGGAACAGGGTATCGCTCTGGAGTAAATGCAGGGGAATCGGGCCTCATCTCGAGATGATTTCGGGTACATGAAGCTACTTCTGGTGGCTGGGGTGACCTCAGGTTCCCTCTAGACTTGTGAGAGTGTTCTTTGGGACTGTCTCGAGATCCATCAAGCAAGTCGAGGCTCCTTACTTGTTTGATGGGGATCACGGAATTGCTCTGCATGCAATGAAGGGGAATCGGGCCTCATTTCGCTTCTAGGGGGATGTCTCATGGTTTTTCTCGAGTTGCGGCGAGGACTTGGGATATATTCTCGAGTTACGGCGGGGATAGCCCTTCAAACTCGTGTTTGTTCAGCGACGTCAGGACTCCTGTGTAGTTAGGAGGGACAACTCAGGAATCTCTTCAAGCCTTGGCAAGGCAAAAGGTACGCTTATGGAGGTCAGACAGGAGACCCAGGGTAACTTTCCAGTAGCCACAGGGATATTGGGATTCCTATCAATGTTCAAGAGGAGTCAGGCATTGTCACCTATTAAAGCAGTGATCTCCGCGTGCCTCTCGTTGTGTCAAAGGGATGTGAGGAATTCCGTCGAAATGAGTCGGGATCCTAGGGCTTTCTCTAGGGCCTAAATATTGGAGTCAGACATCCCTACCTCTTCTGAGATGAAACACGAGCCTGTATTCAAGCCACTACAAGGACATCCGCACTCCTTTTGAGTCAGGTCTTCTTGGTTTGTATTCCACTTGAGGCAGCATTCTCAGGGTCCCTCCCACATAACGATTGCTGAGAGAAGCCTTTTCTTGAGGTGCTTGTGGACAGTTTGCATATGTCTTGAGTCTAAGCTAGGGAATTCGCTCTCATCTCGAGACGAGTTGGGGTACACGGAGCATTTGTCGAGTTGCCATGCTGAAATTAGTGTTCCTCTAGACTTGTGACGGTGTTCTCGGGTAAGCTCTGGGGTGTCTGACGGAAATCAAGGAAACTGATCTTGTTTGAGGGGGGAACGAGGGATGCCTTTGGAGTCAAGGAAGGGGAATCAGCCCTCATCTTGAGTTGATTTCAGATACATGGAACATATTTGCGTTGCTGGGGTGGCCTCAGGGTCCCTCTAGACTTGAGAAAGTGTTCTTGGGGACTGTCTCGAGATCCATTAAGCAAGTCCAGGCTTCTTACATGTTTGATGGGCATCACGGCATTGCACTGCATGCAATGCAGGGAAACCGGGCCTCATCTCACTTCGAGGGGGAAGTCTCATGGTTTTTCTCGAGTTGTGGTGGGGACGTGGGGTATACTCTCGAGTTATCGCGGGGATGGTCCTTCAAAACTTGTGTTTGTTCAGTGACGTCAGGACTCCTCTCGAGTTACGATGGACAACTCAGGAATCACTTGGAGGCTTCACAGGGCAAAAGCGAGGCTTCTGGAGGTGAGACAGGAGACCCATGATCCCTTTCCAGTAGCCACAGAGATATTGGGATTCCTACCAATGTTCAAGAGGAGTCAGGCATCTTCACCTTCTGAAGCAGTGAACTCTGCATGCCTCTCGAGGTGTCAAACGGATGTGAGGCATTCCCTCGAAATGAGGCGGGGACCTATGGCTTTCTCTAGTTTCTCCACCGGAAATGCAGACATCCCTTCATCTTGATAGAAGAAAGAGGAGCCTGTATTGAAGCCACTGCAAGGAAACCTGGCCTCCTTTCGAGTCAGGGCTTCTCGCTGTATATTCCACTTGAGGCAGCAAACTCAGGGTCCCTCCCACAAACCTATTCCTGAGAGAGGCCTCCTCCTGAGGTGCCTGTGGAAAGTTGGCATACGTCTTGAGTCTAAGCCAGGGAAACGGCTCTCCTCTCGGGATGATTTGGGGTACACGGAGCATTCCTCGAGTTCCTGTTCTGAACTTGCTGCTCCTTTAGACTTGGGACGGTGTGCTCGTGGAATCTCTGGAGTTGCCTAAAGGAAGTCAAGCCACTGGTCGTGTTTGATGGGGAACAGGGGATGGCTCTGGAGTAAATGCAGGGGAATCGGGCCTCATCTCGAGATGATTTCGGGAACATGAAGCTACTTCTGGTGGCTGGGGTGACCTTAGTTTTCCTCTAGACTTGTGAGAGTGTTCTTTGGGACTGTCTCGAGATCCATCAAGCAAGTCGAGGCTCCTTACTTGTTTGATGGGGATCACGGAATTGCTCTGCATGCAATGAAGGGGAATCGGGCCTCATCTCGCTTCTAGGGGGAAGTCTCATGGTTTTTCTCGAGTTGCGCAGGGACTTGGTATATATTCTCGAGTTACGGCGGGGATAGCCCTTCAAACTCGTGTTTGTTCAGCGACGTGAGGACTCCTGTGTAGTTAGGAGGGACAACTCAGGAATCTCTTCAAGCCTTGGCAAGGCAAAAGGGACGCTTCTGGAGGTCAGACAGGAGACCCAGGCTAACTTTCCAGTAGCCACAGGGATATTGGGATTCCTATCAATGTTCAAGAGGAGTCAGGCATTGTCATCTATTAAAGCAGTAATCTCCGCGTGCCTCTCGATGTGTCAAATGGATATGAGGAATTCCGTCGAAATGAGTCGGGAACCTAGGGCTTTCTCTAGGGTCTAAATATTGGATTCAGACATCCCTTCCTCTTGTGAGATGAAACACGAGCCTGTATTCAAGCCACTGGCAGGACATCCGGACTCCTTTTGAGTCAGGTCTTCTCGTTTTGTATTCCACTTGAGGCAGCATACGCAGGGTCCCTCCCACATACCTATTGCTGAGAGCAGCCTTTTCTTGAGGTGCTTGTGGAGAGTTTGCATATGTCTTGAGTCTAAGGTAGAGAATTTGCTCTCATCTCGAGACGAATTGGGGTACAAGGAGCATTTGTCGAGTTGCCGTGCTGAACTTAGTGTTCCTCTAGACTTGTGACGGTGTTCTCGGGGAAGCTCTGGGGTTTCTGAAGGAAATCAAGGAAACTGATCTTTTTTGATGTGGAATGAGGGATGGCTCTGGAGTCAAGGCAGGGGAATCAGCCCTCATCTTGAGTTGATTTCGGATACATGGAACACATTTGCGTTGCTGGGTTGGCCTCAGGGTCCCTCTAGACTTGAGACAGTGTTCTTGAGCTCTGTCTCGAGATCCATTAAGCAAGTCGAGGCTCCTTACATGTTTGATGGCGATCACGGAATTGCAATGCATGCAATGCAGGGAAACCGGGCCTCATCTCACTTCGAGGGGGAATTCTCATGGTATTTCTCGAGTTACGGTGGTGACGTGGGGTATACTCTCGAGTAATGGCGCGGATGGCCCTTCAAAACTTGTGTTTGTTCAGTGACGTCAGGACTCCTCTCGAGTTACGAGGGACAACTCAGGAATCACTTGGAGGCTTGACAGGGCAACAGCAAGTCTTCTGGAGGTGAGACAGGAGACCATGCTCCATTTCCAGTAGCCACAGTGATATTGGGATTCCTTTCAATGTTCAAGAGGAGTCAGGCATCGTCATATTTTGAAGCAGTGAACTCCGCATGCCTCTCGAGGTGTCAAAGGGATGTGAGGCATTCGACCGAAGTTACGCGGTTGATTAGCGATTTTACAAGGGTCTCCACATTGGATTCAGACATCCCTTCATCTTTTGAGATGAAAGACGAGCCTGTATTCAAGCCACTGCAAGGAAATCCGGCCTGCTTTTGAGGCAGGTTTCTCGTTGTATATTCCACTTGAGGGAGCAAACTCAGGGTCCCTCCCCCATAGCTATTGCTGAGAAAAGCCTCCCATTGAGGTGCTTGTGGAAAGGTGGCATACGTCTTGAGTCTAAGCCAGGGAATCAGCACTCATCTCGAGAAGATTTGGGGTAAACGGAGCATTCCTTGAGTTGCTGTGCTGAAATTGGTGTTCTTCTAGACTTGGAACGGTGTTCTCGGGGAAACTCTGGAATTGCCTAAAGGAAGTCAACCACTGGTCGTGTTTTATGGGGAACGGGGGATGGCTCCAGAGGCAATGCAGGGGAATCGGGCATCATCTCAAGTTGATTTGGGGTACATTTAGCTCCTTCACGTTGCTGGAATAACCTCAGTGTCCCTCTAAACTTGTGAAAGTGTTCTTGGGCACTGTCATGAGATCCATCAAGCAAGTCGAGGCTCCTTGCATGTTTGAGGGGGATCACGGAATTGCTATGCATGCAATGTAGGGGAATCGGACCTCATCTCGCTTGGCGGGGGAAGTCTCATTGTTTTCTCGAGTTGCAGCGGGCTCCTGGGATATATTCTCAAGTTACGTCGGGGAGGGCCCTTCAAACTCGTGTTTGTTCAGTGACGTCAGGACTCCTGTGTAGTTTGGAGGGACAACTCAAGAATCTCTTCAAGGCGTGGCAAGGCAAAAGGAAAGCTTCTTGAGGTGAGACAGGAGACCCAGTGTCCCTTTGCAGTAGGCACAGGGATATTGGGATTCCTATCAATGTTCAAAAGGAGTCAGGCATCTTCACCTTCTGAAGCAGTGAACTCCGCATGCCTCTCGAGGTGTCAAACGGAGGTGAGGCATTCCCTCGAAATGACGAGGGGACCTATGGCTTTTTCTAGTGTCTCCACCGGATATGCAGACATCCCTTCATCTTGATAGAAGAAAGAGGAGCCAGTATTCAAGCCACTGCAAGGAAACCCGGCCTCCTTTCGAGTCAGGGCTTCTCGCTGTATATTCCACTTGAGGCAGCAAACTCAGGGTCCCTCCCACATACCTATTCCTGAGAGAGGTCTCCTCTTGAGGTGCTTGTGGAAAGTTGGCATACGTCTTGAGTCTAAGCCAGGGAATCAGCACTCATCTTGAGAAGATTTGGTGTACACGGAGCATTCCTTGAGTTGCTGTGCTGAAATTGGTGTTCTTCTAGACTTGGAACGGTGTTCTCGGGGAATCTCTGGAATTGCCTAAAGGAAGTCAACCACTGATCGTGTTTTATGGGGAACGGGGGATGGCTCTGCGTCAATGCAGGGGAATCGTGCCTCATCTCGCTTCTAGGGGGAAGTCTCATGGTTTTTCTCGAGTTGCGGCGGGGAATTGGGATATATTCTCGAGTTACAGCGGAGATGGACCTTCAAACTCGAGTTTGCTCAGCGACCTCAGGACTCCTGTGTAGGTAGGAGGGACAACTCAGGAATCTCTTCAAGCCTTGTCAAGGCAAAAGGGACGCTTCTAGAGGTCAGACAGGAGACCCAGGGTAACTTTCCAGTAGCCACAGGGATATTGGCATTCCTATCAATGTTCAAGAGGAGTCAGGCATCTTCACATTGTGAAGCAGTGAACTCCGAGTGCCTCTCGAGGTGTCCAAGGGATGTGAGGCATTCGACCGAAATTACGCGGTGAACTAGCGTTTTTACTAGGGTCTCCAAAGGGATTTCCGACATCCCTTTATCTTGTGAGATGAAAGACGAGCCTGTATTCAAGCCACTGCAATGAAATCCGGCCTCCTTTCAAGTCAGAGATTCTCGGTGTATATTCCATTAGAGGCAGCAAACTCAGCGTCCCTCCTTCATACCTATTGCAGAGAGAAGCCTTCTCTTGTGGTGCTTGTGGAATGTTGGCATGCATCTTGAATCTAAGCCATGGAATCTGCTCTCCCTTCCGGACGACTTGGTGTACACAGAGCATTCCTCGATTTGCAGTGCTGAACTTGGTATTCCTCTAGACTTGTGACGGTATTCTCAGGGAATATCTGGAGGTGCCTAAAGGAAGTCAAGTCACTGGTCGTGTTTGATGGAGAAGGGGGGATGGCTCCGGTGTCAATGCAGGGGAACCGAGCCCCATCTCGGCTTGATTTGGGTTACATGAAGCTACTTCTGGTTGGTGGGGTGACCTCAGGTTCCCTCTAGACTTGTGACAGTGTTCTTGGGCACTGTCATGAGATCCATCAAGCAAGTCGAGGCTCCTTACATGTTTGATGGGGATCACGGAATTGCTATGCATGCAATGTAGGGGAATCGGGCCTCATCTCGCTTGGCGGGGGAAGTCTCATTGTTTTCTCGAGTTGCCGCGGGCTCCTGGGATATATTCTCGAGTTACCTAGGGGATGGCCCTTGAAACTCGTGTTTGTTCAGCGACGTCAGGACTCCTGTCTAGTTAGGAGGGACAACTCAGGAATCTCTTCAAGGCTTGGCAGGGCAAAAGGGACGCTTTTGAAGGTGAGACGGGAGTCCCAGGTTAACTTTCCAGTAGCCATAGGGATATTGGGATTCCTATCAATGTTCAAGAAGAGTCAGGCATCTTCACCTTATGAAGCAGTGAACTCCGAGTGCCTCTCGAGTTGTCCAAGGGATGTGAGGCATTCGACCGAAATTACGCGGTGAACTAGCGTTTTTACTAGGGTCTCCAAAGGGATTTCAGACATCCCTTTATGTTGTGAGTTGAAAGACGAGCCTGTATTCAAGCCACTGCAATGAAATCCGGCCTCCTTTCAAGTCAGAGCTTCTCGGTGTATATTCCAATTGAGGCAGCAAACTCAGCGTCCCTCCCTCATACCTTTTGCAGAGAGAAGCCTTCTCTTGTGGTGCTTGTGGCATGTTGGCATGCATTTTGAATCTAAGCCATGGAGTCAGCTCTCCCCTCGGGATGATTTGGTGTACACGGAGCATTCCTCGAGTTGCAGTGCTGAACTTGGTATTCCTCTAGACTTGTGACGGTATTCTCAGGGAATATCTGGAGGTGCCTAAAGGAAGTCAAGCCACTGGTCGTGTTTGATGGGGAACGGGGGTTTGCTCTGGTGTCAATGCAGAGGAACCGAGCCTCATCTCGAGTAGATTTGGGTTACATGAAGCTACTTCTGGTTGCTGGAGAGACATCAGGTTCTCTCTAGACTTGTGAGAGTGTTCTTTGGGACTGTCTCTAGATCCATCAAGCAAGTCGCGGCTCCTTACATGTTTGATGGGGATCACGGAATTGCTCTGCATGCAATGGAGGTGAATCGGTCCTCCGCTGGCTTCAAGGGGGAAGTCTAATAGTTTGTATCGAGTTGCAAGGGGGACTTGGGGTATATTCTCGAGTTACAGCGGGGATGGCCCTTCAAACTCGTGTTTTTCAGCGACGTCAGGAGTCCTGTCTAGTTAGGAGGGACAACTCAGGAATCTCTTCAAGGCTTGGCAAGGCAAAAGGGACGCTTCTTGAGGTGAGACAGGAGACCCAGTGTCCCTTTGCAGTAGCCACAGGGATATTGGGATTCTTATCAGTGTTCAAGAGGAGTCAGGCATCTTCACCTTCTGAAGCAGTGAACTCCGCTTGCCTGTCGAGGTGTCAGACGGATGTGAGACATTCCCTCAAAATGAGGCGGGGACCTATGGCTTTCTCTAGTGTCTCCACCGGAAATGCAGACATCCCTTCATTTTGATAGAAGAAAGAGGAGCCTGTATTCAAGCCCCTGCAAGGAAACCCGGCCTCCTTTCAAGTCACGGCTTCTCGCTGTATATTCCACTTGAGGCAGCAAACTCAAGGTCCCTCCCACATACCTATTCCTGAGAGAGGCCTCCTCTTGAGGTGCTTGTGGAAAGTTGGCATACGTCTTGAGTCTAAGCCAGGGAATCGGCTCTCCTCTCGGGACGTTTTGGGGTACACGGAACATTCCTCGAGTTTCTGTTCTGAACTTGCTTTTCCTCTAGACTTGGGATGGTGTGCTCGTGGAATCTCTGGAGTTGCCTAAAGGAAGTCAAGCCACTGGTCGTGTTTGATGGGGAACAGGGGATGGCTCTGGAGTCAATGCAGGGGAATCGGGCCTCATCTCGAGATGATTTCGGGCACATGAAGCTACTTCTGGCGGCTGGGGTGACCTCAGGTTCCCTCTAGACTTGTGAGAGTGTTCTTTGGGACTGTCTCGAGATCCATCAAGCAAGTCGAGGCTCCTTAATTGTTTGATGGGGATCACGGAATTGCTCTGCATGCAGTGAAGTGGAATAGGGCCTCTTTTCCCTTCAAGGGGAAGTCTCATGGTTTTTCTCGAGTTGAGGCGAGGACGTGGGATATATTCTCGAGTTACAGTGGAGATGGCCCTTCAAACTTGTGTTTGTTCAGCGACGTCAGGACTCCTGTCTAGTTAGTAGGGACAATTCAGAAATCTCTTCAAGCCTTGGCAAGGCAAAATGGACGCTTATGGAGGTCAGACAGGAGACCTAGGATAACTTTCCAGTAGCCACAGGGATATTGGGATTCCTATCAATGTTCAAGAGGAGTCAGGCATTGTCACCTATTAAAGCAGTGATCTCCGAGTGCCTCTCGATATGTCAAAGGGTTGTGAGGAATTCCGTCGAAATGAGTCGGGATCCTAGGGCTTTCTCTAGGGTCTAAATATTGGATTCAGACATCTCTTCCTCTTGTGAGATGAAACACGAGCCTGTATTCAAGCCACTGCAAGGGCATCCGGACTCCTTTTGAGTCAGGTCTTCTCGGTTTGTATTCCACTTGAGGCAGCATTCTCAGGGTCCCTCCCACATACCGATTGCTGAGAGAAGCCTTTTCTTGAGGTGCTTGTGGACAGTTTGCATATGTCTTGAGTCTAAGCTAGGGAATTCGGTCTCATCTCGAGACGAGTTGGGTTAAACGGGGCATTTGTCGAGTTACCGTGCTGAACTTAGTGTTCCTCTAGACTTGTGATGGTGTTCTCGGGGAAGCTCTGGGGTTTCTGAAGGAAATCAAAGAAATTGATCCTGTTTGATGGGGAACGAGAGATGGCTCTGGAGTCAAGGCAGGGTAATCAGCCTTCATCTTGATTTGATTTCAGATACATGGAACACATTTGCGTTGCTGGGGTGGCCTCAGGGTCCCTCTAGACTTGAGAGAGTGTTCTTGGGGACTGTCTCGATATCCATTAAGCAAGTCGAGGCTCCTTACATGTCTGATGGGGATCACGGAATTGCACTGCATGCAATGCAGGGAAACCGGGCTTCATCTCACTTCGAGGGGGAAGTCTCATGGTTTTTCTTGAGTTGCGGTGTGGACGCGGGGTATACTCTCGAGTTATGGCGGGGATGGCCCTTCAAAATTTGTGTTTGTTCAGTGACGTCAGGACTCCTCTCGAGTTACGAGGGACAACTCAGGAATCACTTGGAGGCTTCTCAGGGCAAAAGCGAGGCTTCTGGAGGTGAGACCGGAGACCCATGGTTCCTTTCCCGTAGCCACAGTGATATTGGGATTCCTTTCAATGTACAAGAGGAGTCAGGCATCGTCACATTTTGAAGCAGTGAACTCCGCATGCCATTCGAGGTGTCAAAGGGATGTCAGGCATTCGACCGAAATTGCGCGGTGAACTAGCGTTTTTACTAGGGTCTCCACATTGGATTCAGACATCCCTTCATCTTGTGAGATGAAAGACGAGCCTGTATTCAAGCCACTGAAAGAAAATCCGGCCTCCTTTTGAGTCAGGTCTTCTCACTGTATATTTTACTTGAGGCAGCAAACTCAGGGTCCCTCCCACATAGCTATTGCTGAGAGAAGCCTCCTATGGTGGTGCTTGTGGAAAGGTGGCATGCGTCTTGAGTCTAAGCCAGGGAATCAGCACTCCTCTCGAGAAGATTTGGGGTACATGGAGCATTCCTTGAGTTGCTGTGCTGAAATTTGTGCTCTTCTAGACTTGGAACGGTGTTCTCGGGGAATCTCTGGAATTGCCTAAAGGAAGTCAACCACTGGTCATTTTTTATGGGGAACGGGGGATGGCTCCAGAGTCAATGCAGGGGAATCGGGCATCATCTCAAGTTGATTTGGGGTACATGGAGCTACTTCACTTTGCTGGAGTAACCTCAGTGTCCCTCTAAACTTGTGACAGTGTTCTTGGGCACTGCCATGAGATCCATCAAGCAAGTCGAGGCTCCTAACATGTTTGATGGGGATCACGGAATTGCTATGCATGCAATGCAGGGGAATTGGGCCTCATCTCTCTTGGAGGGGGAAGTGTAATATTTTTTCTCGAGTTGCAGCGGGGACTTGGGATATATTCTCGAGTTACGGCGGGGATGGCCCTTCAACCTCGTGTTTGTTCAGCGACGTCAGGACTCCTGTCTAGTTAGGAGGGACAGCTCAGGAATCTCTTCAAGGCTTGGCAAGGCAAAAGGGACGCTTCTTGAGGTGAGACAGGAGACCCAGTGTCCCTTTGCAGTAGCCACAGGGATATTGGGATTGCTATCAATGTTCAAGAGGAGTCAGTCATCTTCACCTTCTGAAGCAGTGAACGCCGCATGCCTATCGAGGTTTCAAATGGATGTGAGGCATTCCCTCGAAATGAGGCGGGGACCTATGGCTTTCTCTAGTGTCTCCACCGGAAATGAAGACATCCCTTCATCTTGATAGAAGAAAGAGGAGCCTGTATTCAAGCCACTGCAAGGAAACCCGGCCTCCTTTCGAGTCAGTGTTTCTCGCTGTATATTCCACTTGAGGCAGCAAACTCAGGGTCCCTGCCACATACCTATTCCTGAGAGAGGCCTCCTCTTGAGGTGCTTGTGGAAAGATGGCATACGTCTTGAATCTAAGCCAGGGAATCGGCTCTCCTCTCGGGATGATTTGGGGTACACGGAGCATTCCTCGAGTTCCTGTTCTGAACTTGCTGTTCCTCTAGACTTGGGACGGTGTGCTCGTGGAATCTCTGGAGTTTCCTAAAGGAAGTCAAGCCACGGGTCGTGTTTGATGGGGAACAGGGGATGGCTCTGGAGTCAATGCAGGGGAATCGGGCCTCATCTCGAGATGATTTCGGGCACATGAAGCTACTTCTGGTGGCTGGGGTGACCTCAGGTTCCCTCTAGACTTGTGAGAGTGATCTTTGGGACTGTCTCGAGATCCATCAAGCAAGTCGAGGCTCCTTACTTGTTTGATGGGGATCACGGAATTGCTCTGCACGCAATGAAGGGGAATCGGGCCTCATCTCGCTTCTAGGTGGAAGTCTCATGGTTTTTCTCGAGTTGCGGCGGGGACTTGGGATATATTCTCGAGTTACGGCGGGGATGGCCCTTCAAACTCGTGTTTGTTCAGCGACGTAAGGACTCCTGTGTAGTTAGGAGGGACAACTCAGGAATCTCTTCAGCCTTGGCAAGGCAAAAAGGACGCTTCTGGAGGTCAGACAGGAGACCCAGGGTAACTTTCCAGTAGCCACAGGGATATTGGGATTCCTATCAATATTCAAGAGGAGTCAGGCATTGTCACTTATTAAAGCAGTGATCTCCGCGTGCCTCTCGATGTGTCAAAGGGATGTGAGGAATTCCGTCGAAATGACTCGGGAATCTAGGGCTTTCTCTAGGGTCTAAATATTGGATTCAGACATCCCTTCCTCTTGTGAGATGAAACACGAGCCTGTATTCAAGCCACTGCAAGGACATCCGGACTCCTTTTGAGTCAGGTCTTCTCGGTTTGTATTCCACTTGAGGCAGCATACTCAGGGTCCCTCCCACATACCTATTGCTGAGAGCAGCCTTTTCTTGAGGTGCTTGTGCACAGTTTGCATATGTCTTGAGGCTAAGCTAGGGAATTCGCTCTCATCTCGAGACGAATTGGGGTACACGGAGCATTTGTCGAGTTGCCATGCTGAACTTAATGTTCCTCTAGACTTGTGATGGTGTTCTCGGGGAAGTTCTGGGGTGTCTGAAGGAAATCAAGGAAACTGATCTTGTTTGATGGGGAATGAGGGATGGCTATGGAGTCAAGGCAGGGAAATCAGCCCTCATCTTGAGTTGATTTCGGATACATGGAACACATTTGCATTGCTGGGGTGGCCTCAGGGTCCCTCTAGACTTGAGACAGTGTTCTTGGGGACTGTCTCGAGATCCATTAAGCAAGTCGAGGCTCCTTACATATTTGATGGGGATCACGGAATTGCACTGCATGCAATGCAGGGAAACCGGGCCTCATCTCACTTCGAGGGGGAAGTCTCATGGTTTTTCTCGAGTTGCGGTGGGGACGTGGGGTATACTCTCGAGTTATGGCGGGGATGGCCCTTCAAAACTTGTGTTTGTTCTGTGACGTCAGGACTCCTCTCGAGTTATGAGGGACAACTCAGGAATCACTTGGAGCCTTGATAGCGCAAAAGCGCGGCTTCTGGAGGTGAGACAGGAGACCCATGGTCCCTTTCCAGTAGCCACAGTGATATTGGGATTCCTTTCAATGTTAAAGAGGAGTCAGGCATCGTCACATTTTGAAGCAGTGAACTCCGCATGCTTCTCGAAGTGTCAAAGGGATGTGAGGCATTGGACCGAAATTACGCGGTGAACTAGAGATTTTACTAGGGTCTCCACATTGGATTCAGACATCCCTTCATCTTGTGAGATGAAAGACGAGCCTGTATTCAAGCCACTGCAAGGAAATCCAGCCTCCTTTTGAGGCAGGGCTTCTCAGTGTATATTTTAATTGAGGCAGCAAACTCAGGGTCCCTCCCACATAGCTATTGCTGAGAAAAGCATCCTATTGAGGTGCTTGTGGAAAGGTGGCATACGTCTTGAGTCTAAGCCAGGGAATCAGCGCTCATCTCGAGAAGATTTGGGGTACACGGAGCATTCCTTGAGTTGCTGTGCTGAAATTGGTGTTCTTCTAGGCTTGGAAAGGTGTTCTCGGGGAATCTCTGGAATTGCCTAAAGGAAGTCAACCAAAGGTTGTGTTTTATGGGGAACGGGCGATGGCTCCAGAGTCAATGCAGGGGAATCGGGCATCATCTCAAGTTGATTTGGGGTACATGGAGCTCCTTCACGTTGCTGGAATAACCTCAGTTTCCTTCTAAACTTGTGACAGTGTTCTTGGGCACTGTGATGAGATCCATCAAGCAAGTCGAGGCTCCTTACATGTTTAATGGGGATCACGGTATTGCTTTGCGTGCAATGTAGGGGAATCGGGACTAATCTCGCTTGGAGGGGGAAGTCTCATTGTTTTCTCTAGTTGCGGCGGGCTCCTGGGATATATTCTCAAGTTACGTCGGAGATGGCCCTTCAAACTCGTGTTTGTTCAGCGACGTCAGGACTCCTGTTTAGTTAGGTGGGACAACTCAGGAATCACTTCAAGGCTTGGCAGGGCAAAAGGGACTCTTTTGGAGGTGAGACGGGAGACCCAGGGTTACTTTCCAGTAGTAGTGATATTGGGATTCCTATCAATGTTCAAGAGGAGTCAGGCATCTTCACCTTGTGAAACAGTGAACTCCGAGTGCTTCTCGAGGTGTCCAAGGGATGTGAGGCATTCGACCGAAATTACGCGGTGAACTAGCGTTTTTACTAGGGTCTCCAAAGGGATTTCAGAAAACCCTTTATCTTGTGAGATGAAAGACGAGCCTGTATTCAAGCCACTGCAATGAAATCCGGCCTCCTTTCAAGTCAGAGCTTCTCGGTGTATATTCCAATTGAGGCAGCAAACTCAGCGTCCCTCCCTCATAACTATTGCCGAGAGAAGCCTTCTCTTGTGGTGCTTGTGGAATGTTGGCATGCATCTTGAGTGTAAGCCATGGAATCAGCTCTCCCCTCGGGACGATTTGGTGTACACGGAGCATTCCTCGAGTTGCAGTGCTGAACTTGGTATTCCTCTAGACGTGTGACGGTATTCACAGGAAATAACTCGAGGTGCCTAAAGGAAGTCAAGCCACTGGTCGTGTTTAATGGGGAACGGGGGATGGCTCTGGTGTCAATGCAGGGGAACCGAGCCTCATCTCGAGTTGATTTGGGTTACGTGAAGCGACTTCTGGTTCCTGGAGACACATCAGGTTCTCTCTAGACTTGTGAGAGTGTTCTTTGGTACTGTCTCGAGATCCATCAAGCAAGTTGCGGCTCATTACATGTTTGATGGGGATCACGGAATTGCTCTGCATGCAATGCAGGTGAATGGGGCCTCCTCTCGCTTCGAGGGGGATGTCTAATAGTTTTTCTCGAGTTGCAGCGGGTACTTGGGGTATTTCTCGAGTTACGGCGGGGATGGCCCTTCAAACTCGTGTTTGTTCAGCGACGTCAGGACTTCTGTCTAGTTAGGAGGGACAAGTCAGGAATCTCTTTAAGGCTTGGCAAGGCAAAGGGACGCTTCTTGAGGTGAGACAGGAGACCCAGTGTCCCTCTGCAGTAGCCACAGGGATATTGAGATTCTTATCAGTGTTCAAGAGGAGTCAGGCATCTTCACCTTCTGAAGCAGTGAACTCCGCATGCCTCTCGAGGTGTCAAACGGATGTGAGACATTCCCTCGAAATGAGGCGGGGACCTATGGCTTTATCTAGTGTCTCCACCGGAAATGCAAACATCCCTTCATCTTGATAGAAGAAAGAGGAGCCTGTATTCAACCCCTGCAAGGAAACTCGGCCTCCTTTCGAGTCAGGGCTTCTCGCTGTATATTCCACTTGAGGCAGCAAACTCAGGGTTCCTCCCACATACCTATTTCTGAGAGAGACCTCCTCTTGAGGTGCTTGTGGAAAGTTGGCATACGTCTTGAATCTAAGCCAGGGAATCGGCTCTCCTCTCGGGACGTTTTGGGGTACACGGAACATACCTCGAGTTCCTGTTCTGAACTTGCTGTTCCTCTAGACTTGGGACGGTGTGCTCGTGGAATCTCTGGAGTTGCCTAAAGGAAGTCAAGCCACTGGTCGTGTTTGATCGGGAACAGGGTATCGCTCTGGAGTAAATGCAGGGGAATCGGGCCTCATCTCGAGATGATTTCGGGTACATGAAGCTACTTCTGGTGGCTGGGGTGACCTCAGGTTCCCTCTAGACTTGTGAGAGTGTTCTTTGGGACTGTCTCGAGATCCATCAAGCAAGTCGAGGCTCCTTACTTGTTTGATGGGGATCACGGAATTGCTCTGCATGCAATGAAGGGGAATCGGGCCTCATTTCGCTTCTAGGGGGATGTCTCATGGTTTTTCTCGAGTTGCGGCGAGGACTTGGGATATATTCTCGAGTTACAGCGGAGATGGCTCTTCAAACTCGTGTTTGTTCAGCGACGTCAGGACTCCTGTGTAGTTAGGAGGGACAACTCAGGAATCTCTTCAAGCCTTGGCACGGCAAAAGGGACGCTTATGGAGGTCAGACAGGAGACCCAGTGTAACTTTCCAGTAGCCACAGGGATATTGGGATTCCTATCAATGTTCAAGAGGAGTCAGGCATTGTCACCTATTAAAGCAGTGATCTCCGCGTGCCTCTCGTTGTGTCAAAGGGATGTGAGGAATTCCGTCGAAATGAGTCGGGATCCTAGGGCTTTCTCTAGGGCCTAAATATTGGAGTCAGACATCCCTACCTCTTCTGAGATGAAACACGAGCCTGTATTCAAGCCACTGCAAGGACATCCGCACTCCTTTTGAGTCAGGTCTTCTTGGTTTGTATTCCACTTGAGGCAACATTCTCAGGGTCCCTCCCACATACCGATTGCTGAGAGAAGCCTTTTCTTGAGGTGCTTGTGGACAGTTTGCATATGTCTTGAGTCTAAGCTAGGGAATTCGCTCTCATCTCGAGACGAGTTGGGGTACACGGAGCATTTGTCGAGTTGCCGTGCTGAAATTAGTGTTCCTCTAGACTTGTGACGGTGTTCTCGGGTAAGCTCTAGGGTGTCTGACGGAAATCAAGGAAACTGATCTTGTTTGAGGGGGAACGAGGGATGCCTTTGGAGTCAAGTAAGGGGAATCAGCCCTCATCTTGAGTTGATTTCAGATACATGGAACATATTTGCGTTGCTGGGGTGGCCTCAGGGTCCCTCTAGACTTGAGACAGTTTTCTTGGGGACTGTCTCGAGATCCATTAAGCAAGTCGAGGCTCCTTACATGTTTGATGGGGATCACGGCATTGCCCTGCATGCAATGCAGGGAAACCGGGCCTCATCTCACTTCGAGGGGGAAGTCTCATGGTTTTTCTCGAGTTGTGGTGGGGACGTGGGGTATACTCTCGAGTTATGGCGGGGATGGTCCTTCAAAACTTGTGTTTGTTCAGTGACGTCAGGACTCCTCTCGAGTTACGATGGACAACTCAGGAATCACTTGGAGGCTTGACAGGGCAAAAGCGAGGCTTCTGGAGGTGAGACAGGAGACCCATGATCCCTTTCCAGTAGCCACAGTGATATTGGGATTCCTATCAATGTTCAAGAGGAGTCAGGCATCTTCACCTTCTGAAGCAGTGAACTCTGCATGCCTCTCGAGGTGTCAAACGGATGTGAGGCATTCCCTCGAAATGAGGCGGGGACCTATGGCTTTCTCTAGTTTCTCCACCGGAAATGCAGACATCCCTTCATCTTGATAGAAGAAAGAGGAGCCTGTATTCAAGCCACTGCAAGGAAACCCGGCCTCCTTTCGAGTCAGGGCTTCTCGCTGTATATTCCACTTGAGGCAGCAAACTCAGGGTCCCTCCCACAAACCTATTCCTGAGAGAGGCCTCCTCCTGAGGTGCTTGTGGAAAGTTGGCATACGTCTTGAGTCTAAGCCAGGGAATCGGCTCTCCTCTCGGGACGATTTGGGGTACACGGAGCATTCCTCGAGTTCCTGTTCTGAACTTGCTGTTCCTTTAGACTTGGGACGGTGTGCTCGTGGAATCTCTGGAGTTTCCTAAAGGAAGTCAAGCCACTGGTCGTGTTTGATGGGGAACAGGGGATGGCTCTGGAGTAAATGCAGGGGAATCGGGCCTCATCTCGAGATGATTTCGGGAACATGAAGCTACTTCTGGTGGCTGGGGTGACCTCAGTTTTCCTCTAGACTTGTGAGAGTGTTCTTTGGGACTGTCTCGAGATCCATCAAGCAAGTCGAGGCTCCTTACTTGTTTGATGGGGATCACGGAATTGCTCTGCATGCAATGAAGGGGAATCGGGCCTCATCTCGCTTCTAGGGGGAAGTCTCATGGTTTTTCTCGAGTTGCGCAGGGACTTGGTATATATTCTCGAGTTACGGCGGGGATAGCCCTTCAAACTCGTGTTTGTTCAGAGACGTGAGGACTCCTGTGTAGTTAGGAGGGACAACTCAGGAATCTCTTCAAGCCTTGGCAAGGCAAAAGGGACGCTTCTGGAGGTCAGACAGGAGACCCAGGCTAACTTTCCAGTAGCCACAGGGATATTGGGATTCCTATCAATGTTCAAGAGGAGTCAGGCATTGTCATCTATTAAAGCAGTAATCTCCGCGTGCCTCTCGATGTGTCAAATGGATATGAGGAATTCCGTCGAAATGAGTCGGGAACCTAGGGCTTTCTTTAGGGTCTAAATATTGGATTCAGACATCCCTTCCTCTTGTGAGATGAAACACGAGCCTGTATTCAAGTCACTGGCAGGACATCCGGACTCCTTTTGAGTCAGGTCTTCTCGTTTTGTATTCCACTTGAGGCAGGATACGCAGGGTCCCTCCCACATACCTATTGCTGAGAGCAGCCTTTTCTTGAGGTGCTTGTGGACAGTTTGCATATGTCTTGAGTCTAAGCTAGAGAATTTGCTCTCATCTCGAGACGAATTGGGGTACAAGGAGCATTTTTCGAGTTGTCGTGCTGAACTTAGTGTTCCTCTAGACTTGTGACGGTGTTCTCGGGGAAGCTCTGGGGTTTCTGAAGGAAATCAAGGAAACTGATCTTTTTTGATGTGGAATGAGGGATGGCTCTGGAGTCAAGGCAGGGGAATCAGCCCTCATCTTGAGTTGATTTCGGATACATGGAACACATTTGCGTTGCTGGGGTGGCCTCAGGGTCCCTCTAGACTTGAGACAGTGTTCTTGAGCTCTGTCTCGAGATCCATTAAGCAAGTCGAGGCTCCTTACATGTTTGATGGCGATCACGGAATTGCAAGGCATGCAATGCAGGGAAACCGGGCCTCATCTCACTTCGAGGGGGAATTCTCATGGTATTTCTCGAGTTACGGTGGTGACGTGGGGTACACTCTCGAGTAATGGCGCGGATGGCCCTTCAAAACTTGTGTTTGTTCAGTGACGTCAGGACTCCTCTCGAGTTAAGAGGGACAACTCAGGAATCACTTGGAGGCTTGACAGGGCAACAGCCAGTCTTCTGGAGGTGAGACAGGAGACCCATGGTCCATTTCCAGTAGCCACAGTGATATTGGGATTCCTTACAATGTTCAAGAGGAGTCAGGCATCGTCACATTTTGAAGCACTGAACTCCGCATGCCTCTCGAGGTGTCAAAGGGATGTGAGGCATTCGACCGAAGTTACGCGGTGGACTAGCGATTTTACAAGGGTCTCCACATTGGATTAAGACATCCCTTCATCTTTTGAGATGAAAGACGAGCCTGTATTCAAGCCACTGCAAGGAAATCCGGCCTCCTTTTGAGGCAGGGTTTCTCGCTGTATATTCCACTTGAGGCAGCAAACTCAGGGTCCCTCCCCCATAGCTATTGCTGAGAAAAGCCTCCCATTGAGGTGCTTGTGGAAAGGTGGCATACGTCTTGAGTCTAAGCCAGGGAATCAGCACTCATCTCGAGAAGATTTGGGGTAAACGGAGCATTCCTTGAGTTGCTGTGCTGAAATTGGTGTTCTTCTAGACTTGGAACGGTGTTCTCGGGGAAACTCTGGAATTGCCTAAAGGAAGTCAACCACTGGTCGTGTTTTATGGGGAACGGGGGATGGCTCCAGAGGCAATGCAGGGGAATCGGGCATCATCTCAATTTGATTTGGGGTACATTTAGCTCCTTCACGTTGCTGGAATAACCTCAGTGTCCCTCTAAACTTGTGACAGTGTTCTTGGGCACTGTCATGAGATCCATCAAGCAAGTCGAGGCTCCTTGCATGTTTGAGGGGGATCACGGAATTGCTATGCATGCAATGTAGGGGAATCGGACATCATCTCGCTTGGCGGGGGAAGTCTCATTGTTTTCTCGAGTTGCGGCGGGCTCCTGGGATATATTCTCGAGTTACATCGGGGAGGGCCCTTCACACTCGTGTTTGTTCAGTGACGTCAGGACTCCTGTGTAGTTAGGAGGGACAACTCAGGAATCTCTTCAAGGCGTGGCAAGGCAAAAGGAAAGCTTCTTGAGGTGAGACAGGAGACCCAGTGTCCCTTTGCAGTAGGCACAGGGATATTGGGATTCCTATCAATGTTCAAGAGGAGTCAGGCATCTTCACCTTCTGAAGCAGTGAACTCCGCATGCCTCTCGAGGTGTCAAACGGAGGTGAGGCATTCCCTCGAAATGACGATGGGACCTATGGCTTTTTCTAGTGTCTCCACCGGAAATGCAGACATCCCTTCATCTTGATAGAAGAAAGAGGAGCCAGTATTCAAGCCACTGCAAGGAAACCCGGCCTCCTTTCGAGTCAGGGCTTCTCGCTGTATATTCCACTTGAGGCAGCAAACTCAGGGTCCCTCCCACATACCTATTCCTGAGAGAGGTCTCCTCTTGAGGTGCTTGTGGAAAGTTGGCATACGTCTTGAGTCTAAGCCAGGGAATCGGCTCTCTTCTCGGGACGATTTGGGGTACATGGAGCATTCCTCGAGATCCTGTTCTGAACTTGCTGTTCCTCTAGACTTGGGACCGTGTGCTCGTGGAATCTCTCGAGTTGCCTAAAGGAAGTCAAGCCACTGGTCGTGTTTGATGGGGAACGGGGATGGCTCTGGAGTCAATGCAGGGGAATCAGGCCTCATCTCGAGATGATTTCGGCTACATGAAGCTACTTCTGTTGGCGGGGTGACCTCACGTTCCCTCTAGACTTGTGAGAGTGTTCTTTGGGACTGCCTCGAGATCCATCGAGCAAGTCGAGGCTCCTTACTTGTTTGATGGGGATCACGGAATTGCTCTGCATGCAATGAAGGGGAATCGGGCCTCATCTCGCTTCTAGGGGGAAGTCTCATGATTTTTCTCGAGTTGCGGCTCGTACTTGGGATATATTCTTGAGTTACGGCGGGGATAACCCTTCAAACTTCTGTTTGTTCAGCGACGTCAGGACTCCTGTCTAGTTAGGAGAGACAACTCAGGAAACCCTTCAAGCCTTGGCAAGGCAAAAGGGACGCTTCTGGAGGTCAGACAGGAGACCCAGGGTAACTTTCCAGTAGCCACAGGGATATTGGGATTCCTATCAATGTTCAAGAGGAGTCAGGCATTGTCAACTATTAAAGCAGTGATCTCTGCGTGCCTCTCGATGTGTCAAAGGGATGTGAGGAATTCCGTCGAAAGGAGTCGGGAACCTAGGGCTTTCTCTAGGGTCTAAATATTGGATTCAGACATCCCTTCCTCTTGTGAGATGAAACACGAGCCTGTATTCAAGCCACTGCAAGGACATCCGGACTCCTTTTGAGTCAGGTCTTCTCGGTTTGTATTCCACTTGAGGCAGCATACTCAGGGTCCCTCCCACATACCTATTGCTGAGAGCAGCCTTTTCTTGAGGTGCTTGTGGACAGTTTGCATATGTTTTGAGTCTAAGGTAGGGAATTCGATCTCATCTCGAGAAGAATTGGGGTACACAGAGCATTTGTCGAGTTACCGTGCTGAACTTAGTGTTCCTCTAGACTTGTGACGGTGTTCTCGGGGAACCTCTGGGGTGTCTGAAAGAAATCGAGGAAACTGATCTTGTTTGATGTGGAACGAGGGATGGCTCTGGAGTCAAGGCAGGGGAATCAGCCCTCATCTTGAGTTGATTTCAGTTACATGGAACACAATTGCGTTGCTGGGGTGGCATCCGGGTCCCTCTAGACTTGAGACAGTGTTCTTGGGGTCTGTCTCGAGATCCATTAAGCAAGTCGAGGCTCCTTACATGTTTGATGGGGATCACAGAATTGCACTGCATGCAATGCAGGGAAAACGGGCCTCATCTAACTTTGAGGGGGAAGTCTCATGGTTTTTCTCGAGTTGCGGTGGGGACGTGGGGTATACTCTCGAGTTATGGCGGAGATGGCCCTTCAAACTCGTGTTTGTTCAGCGACGTCAGGACTCCTGTCTAGTTAGGAGGGACAACTCAGGAATCTCTTCAAGGCTTGGCAAGGCAAAAGGGACGCTTCTTGAGGTGAGACAGGAGACCCAGTGTCCCTTTGCAGTAGGCACAGGGATATTGGGATTCCTATCAATGTTCAAGAGGAGTCAGGCATCTTCACCTTCTGAAGCAGTGAACTCCGCATGCCTCTCGAGCTGTCAAACAGATGTGAGGCATTCCCTCGAAATGACGCGGGGATCTATGGCTTTCTCTAGTGTCTCCACCGGAAAAGCAGACATCCCTTCATCTAGATAGAAGAAATAGGAGCCTGTATTCAAGCCACTGCAAGGAAACCCGGCCTCCTTTCGAATCAGGTCTCCTCGCTGTATATTTCACTTGAGGCAGCAAACTCAGGGTCCCTCCCACATACCTATTCCTGAGAGAGGTCTCCTCTTGAGGTGCTTGTGGAAAGTTGGCATACGTCTTGAGTCTAAGCCAGGGAATCGACTCTCTTCTTGGGACGATTTAGGGTACACGGAGCATTCCTCGAGGTCCTGTTCTGAACTTGCTGTTCCTCTAAACTTTGGACCGTGTCCTCGTGGAATCTCTCGAGTTGCCTAAAGGAAGTCAAGCGACTGGTCGTGTTTGATGTGGAACAGGGGATGGCTCTGGAGTCAATGCAGGGGAATCGGGCCTCATCTCGAGATGATTTCGGGCACATGAAGCTCCTTCTGGTGGCTGGGGTTACCTCAGGTTCCCTCTAGACTTGTGAGAGTGTTCTTTGTGACTGTCTCGAGATCCATCAAGCAAGTCAAGGCTCCTTACTAGTTTGATGGGGATCACGGAATTGCTCTGCATGCAATGAAGGGGAATCGGGCCTCATCTCGCTTCTAGGGGGAAGTCTCATGGTTTTTCTCGAGTTGCGGCGGGGACTGGGGGTATATTCTCGAGTTACGGCGGGGATGGCCCTTCAAACTCGTGTTTGTTCAGCGACGTCAGGACTGCTGTGTAGTTAGGAGGGACAACTCAGGAATCTCTTTAAGCATTGGCAAGGCAAAAGGGACGCTTCTGGAGGTCAGACAGGAGACCCAGTGTAACTTTCCAGTAGCCACAGGGATATTGGGATTCCTATCAATGTTCAAGAGGGTCAGGCATTGTCACTTATTAAAGCAGTGATCTCCGCGTGCCTCTCGATGTGTCAAAGGGATGTGAGGAATTCCGTCGAAATGAGTCGGGAACCTAGGGCTTTCTCTAGGGTCTAAATATTGGATTCAGACATCCCTTCCTCTTGTGAGATGAAACACGAGCCTGTATTCAAGCCACTGCAAGGACATGCGGACTCCTTTTGAGTCAGGTCTTCTCGGTTTGTATTCCACTTGAGGCAGCATACTCAGGGTCCCTCCCACATACCTATTGCTGAGAGCAGCCTTTTCTTGAGGTGCTTGTGGACAGTTTGCATATGTCTTGAGTCTAAGCTAGGGAATTCGTTCTCATCTCGAGACGAATTGGGGTACACGGAGCATTTGTCGAGTTGCCGTGCTGAACTTAGTGTTCCTCTAGACTTGTGACGGTGTTCTCGGGGAAGCTCTGGGGTGTCTGAAGGAAATCAAGGAAACTGATCTTGTTTGATATGGAACGAGGGATGGCTCTGGAGTCAAGGCAGGGGAATCAGCCCTCATCTTGAGTTGATTTCGGATACATGGAACACATTTGCTTTGCTGGGGTGGCCTCAGGGTCCCTCTAGACTTGAGACCGTGTTCTTGGGGTCTGTCTCGAGATCCATTAAGCAAGTCGAGGCTCCTTACATGTTTGATGGGGATCACGGAATTGCAGTGCATGCAATGCAGGGAAACCGGGCCTCATATCACTTCGAGGGGGAAGTCTCATGGTTTTTCTCGAGTTGTGGTGGGGACGTGGGGTATACTCTCGAGTTATGGCGAGGATGGCCCTTCAAAACTTTTGTTTGTTCAGTGACGTCAGGACTCCTCTCGAGTTAAGAGGGACAACTCAGGAATCACTTGGAGCCTTGACAGGGCAAAAGCGAGGCTTCTGTAGGTGAGACAGGAGACCCATGGTCCCTTTCCAGTAGCCACAGTGATATTGGGATTCCTTTCAATGTTCAAGAGGAGTCAGGCATCGTCACATTTTGAAGCAGTGAACTCCGCATGCCTCTCGAGGTGTCAAAGGGATGTGAGGCATTCAACCAGAGTTACGCAGTGAACTAGCGATTTTACTAGGGTCTCCACATTGGATTCAGACATCCCTTCATCTTGTGAGATGAAAGACGAGCCTGTATTCAAGCCACTGCAAGGAAATCCGGCCTCCTTTTGAGACAGGGCTTCTCGGTGTATATTTTACTTGAGGCAGCAAACTCAGGGTCCCTCCCACATAGCTATTGCTGAGAAAAGCCTCCTATTGAGGTGTTTGTGGAAAGGTGGCATACGTCTTGAGTCTAAGCCAGGGAATCAGCACTCATCTCGAGAAGATTTGGGGTACACGGAGCATTCCTTGATTTGCTGTGCTGAAATTGGTGTTCTTCTAGACTTGGAACGGTGTTCTCGGGGAATCTCTGGAATTGCCTAAAGGAAGTCAACCACTGGTCGTGTTTTATGGGGAACGGGGGATGGCTCCGGAGTCAATGCAGGGGAATCGGGCATCATCTCAAGTTGATTTGGGGTACATGGAGCTCCTTCACGTTGCTGGAATAACCTCAGTGTCCCTCTAAACTTGTTACAGTGTTCTTGGGCCCTGTCATGAGATCCATCAAGCAAGTCGAGGCTCCTTACATGTTTGATGGGGATCACAGAATTGCTATACATGCAATGTAGGAGAATCGGGCCTCATCTCACCTGGAGGGGGAAGTCTCATTGTTTTCTCGAGTTGCAGCGGGCTCCTGGGATATATTCTCGAGTTACGACGGGGATGGCCCTTCAAACTCGTGTTTCTTCAGCGACGTCAGGACTCCTGTCTAGTTAGGAGGGACAACTCAGGAATCTCTTCAAAGCTTGGCAAGGCAAAAGGGACACTTCTTGAGGTGAGACAGGAGACCCAGTGTCCCTTTGCAGTAGGCACAGGGATATTGGGATTCCTATCAATGTTCAAGAGGAGTCAGGCATCTTCACCTTCTGAAGCAGTGAACTCCGCATGCCTCTAGAGGTGTCAAACTGATGTGAGGCATTCCCTCGCAATGACACGGGGACCTATGGCTTTCTCTAGTGTCTCCACCGGAAATGCAGACATCCCTTCATCTTGATAGAAGAAATAGGAGCCTGTATTCAAGCCACTGCAAGGAAACCCGGCCTCCTTTCGAATCAGGTCTCCTCGCTGTATATTTCACTTGAGGCAGCAAACTCAGGGTCCCTCCCACATACCTATTCCTGAGAGAGGTCTCCTCTTGAGGTGCTTGTGGAAAGTTGGCATGCGTCTTGAGTCTAAGCCAGGGAATCGGCTCTCTTCTCGGTACAATTTAGGGTACACGGAGCATTCCTCGA
Source organism: Rangifer tarandus platyrhynchus (assembly GCA_949782905.1). Taxonomy (NCBI): domain Eukaryota; kingdom Metazoa; phylum Chordata; class Mammalia; order Artiodactyla; family Cervidae; genus Rangifer; species Rangifer tarandus. The sequence goes on along the minus strand of OX459963.2, from coordinate 2,918,314 downwards.
GGTCCTGTCCTGAACTTGCTGTTCCTCTAGACTTGGGACCGTGTGCTCGTGGAATCTCTCGAGTTGCCTAAAGGAAGTCAAGCCACTGGTCGTGTTTGATGGGGAACAGGGGATGGCTCTGGAGTCAATGCAGGGGAATCGGGCCTCATCTCGAGATGATTTCGGGCACATGAAGCTACTTCTGGAGGCTGGGGTTACCTCAGGTTCCCTCTAGACTTGTGAGAGTGTTCTTTGGGACTGTCTCGAGATCCATCAAGCAAGTCAAGGCTCCTTACTTGTTTGATGGGGATCACGGAATTGCTCTGCATGCAATGAAGGGGAATCAGGCCTCATCTCGCTTCTAGGGGGAAGTCTCATGGTTTTTCTCGAGTTGCAGCAGGGACTTGGGGTATATTCTCGAGTTACGGCGGGGATGGCCCTTCAAACTCGTGTTTGTTCTGCGACGTCATGACTGCTGTGTAGTTAGGAGGGACAACTCAGGAATCTCTTCAAGCATTGGCAAGGCAAAAGGGACGCTTCTGGAGGTCAGACAGGAGACCCAGTGTAACTTTCCAGTAGCCACAGTGATATTGGGATTCCTATCAATGTTCAAGAGGGTCAGGCTTTGTCACTTATTAAAGCAGTGATCTCCGCGTGCCTCTCGATGTGTCAAAGGGATGTGAGGAATTCCGTCGAAATGAGTCGTGAACCTAGGGCTTTCTCTAGGGTCTAAATATTGGATTCCGACATCCCTTCCTCTTGTGAGATGAAACACGAGCCTGTATTCAAGCCACTGCAAGGACATGCGGACTCCTTTTGAGTCAGGTCTTCTCGGCTTGTATTCCACTTGAGGCAGCATACTCAGGGTCCGTCCCACATATCTATTGCTGAGAGCAGCCTTTTCTTGAGGTGCTTGTGGACAGTTTGCATATGTTTTGAGTCTAAGGTAGGGAATTCGATCTCATCTCGAGAAGAATTGGGGTACACAGAGCATTTGTCGAGTTGCCGTGCTGAACTTAGTGTTCCTCTAGACTTGTGACGGTGTTCTCGGGGAACCTCTGGGGTGTCTGAAAGAAATCAAGGAAACTGATCTTGTTTGATGTGGAACGAGGGATGGCTCTGGAGTCAAGGCAGGGGAATCAGCCCTCATCTTGAGTTGATTTCAGTTACATGGAACACAATTGCGTTGCTGGGGTGGCATCCGGGTCCCTCTAGACTTGAGACAGTGTTCTTGGGGTCTGTCTCGAGATCCATTAAGCAAGTCGAGGCTCCTTACATGTTTGATGGGGATCACAGAATTGCACTGCATGCAATGCAGGGAAAACGGGCCTCATCTAACTTTGAGGGGGAAGTCTCATGGTTTTTCTCGAGTTGCGGTGGGGACGTGGGGTATACTCTCGAGTTATGGCGGGGATGGCCCTTCAAACTCGTGTTTGTTCAGCGACGTCAGGACTCCTGTCTAGTTAGGAGGGACAAATCAGGAATCTCTTCAAGGCTTGGCAAGGCAAAAGGGACGCTTCTTGAGGTGAGACAGGAGACCCAGTGTCCCTTTGCAGTAGGCACAGGGATATTGGGATTCCTATCAATGTTCGAGGAGTCAGGCATCTTCACCTTCTGAAGCAGTGAACTCAGCATGCCTCTCGAGCTGTCAAACAGATGTGAGGCATTCCCTCGAAATGACGCGGGGATCTATGGCTTTCTCTAGTGTCTCCACCGGAAAAGCAGACATCCCTTCATCTAGATAGAAGAAATAGGAGCCTGTATTCAAGCCACTGCAAGGAAACCCGGCCTCCTTTCGAATCAGGTCTCCTCGCTGTATATTTCACTTGAGGCAGCAAACTCAGGGTCCCTCCCACATACCTATTCCTGAGAGAGGTCTCCTCTTGAGGTGCTTGTGGAAAGTTGGCATACGTCTTGAGTCTAAGCCAGGGAATCGACTCTCTTCTTGGGACGATTTAGGGTACACGGAGCATTCCTCGAGGTCCTGTTCTGAACTTGCTGTTCCTCTAAACTTTGGACCGTGTCCTCGTGGAATCTCTCGAGTTGCCTAAAGGAAGTCAAGCGACTGGTCGTGTTTGATGTGGAACAGGGGATGGCTCTGGAGTCAATGCAGGGGAATCGGGCCTCATCTCGAGATGATTTCGGGCACATGAAGCTCCTTCTGGTGGCTGGGGTTACCTCAGGTTCCCTCTAGACTTGTGAGAGTGTTCTTTGTGACTGTCACGAGATCCATCAAGCAAGTCAAGGCTCCTTACTTGTTTGATGGGGATCACGGAATTGCTCTGCATGCAATGAAGGGGAATCGGGCCTCATCTCGCTTCTAGGGGGAAGTCTCATGGTTTTTCTCGAGTTGCGGCGGGGACTGGGGGTATATTCTCGAGTTACGGCGGGGAAGGCCCTTCAAACTCGTGTTTGTTCAGCGACGTCAGGACTGCTGTGTAGTTAGGAGGGACAACTCAGGAATCTCTTTAAGCATTGGCAAGGCAAAAGGGACGCTTCTGGAGGTCAGACAGGAGACACAGTGTAACTTTCCAGTAGCCACAGGGATATTGGGATTCCTATCAATGTTCAAGAGGGTCAGGCATTGTCACTTATTAAAGCAGTGATCTCCGCGTGCCTCTCGATGTGTCAAAGGGATGTGAGGAATTCCGTCGAAATGAGTCGGGAACCTAGGGCTTTCTCTAGGGTCTAAATATTGGATTCAGACATCCCTTCCTCTTGTGAGATGAAACACGAGCCTGTATTCAAGCCACTGCAAGGACATGCGGACTCCTTTTGAGTCAGGTCTTCTCGGTTTGTATTCCACTTGAGGCAGCATACTCAGGGTCCCTCCCACATACCTATTGCTGAGAGCAGCCTTTTCTTGAGGTGCTTGTGGACAGTTTGCATATGTCTTGAGTCTAAGCTAGGGAATTCGTTCTCATCTCGAGACGAATTGGTGTACACGGAGCATTTGTCGAGTTGCCGTGCTGAACTTAGTGTTCCTCTAGACTTGTGACGGTGTTCTCGGGGAAGCTCTGGGGTGTCTGAAGGAAATCAAGGAAACTGATCTTGTTTGATATGGAACGAGGGATGGCTCTGGAGTCAAGGCAGGGGAATCAGCCCTCATCTTGAGTTGATTTCGGATACATGGAACACATTTGCTTTGCTGGGGTGGCCTCAGGGTCCCTCTAGACTTGAGACCGTGTTCTTGGGGTCTGTCTCGAGATCCATTAAGCAAGTCGAGGCTCCTTACATGTTTGATGGGGATCACGGAATTGCACTGCATGCAATGCAGGGAAACCGGGCCTCATCTCACTTCGAGGGGGAAGTCTCATGGTTTTTCTCGAGTTGTGGTGGGGACGTGGGGTATGCTCTCGAGTTATGGCGAGGATGGCCCTTCAAAACTTTTGTTTGTTCAGTGACGTCAGGACTCCTCTCGAGTTAAGAGGGACAACTCAGGAATCACTTGGAGCCTTGACAGGGCAAAAGCGAGGCTTCTGAAGGTGAGACAGGAGACCCATGGTCCCTTTCCAGTAGCCACAGTGATATTGGGATTCCTTTCAATGTTCAAGAGGAGTCAGGCATCGTCACATTTTGAAGCAGTGAACTCCGCATGCCTCTCGAGGTGTCAAAGGGATGTGAGGCATTCAACCAGAGTTACGCAGTGAACTAGCGATTTTACTAGGGTCTCCACATTGGATTCAGACATCCCTTCATCTTGTGAGATGAAAGACGAGCCTGTATTCAAGCCACTGCAAGGAAATCCGGCCTCCTTTTGAGACAGGGCTTCTCGGTGTATATTTTACTTGAGGCAGCAAACTCAGGGTCCCTCCCACATAGCTATTGCTGAGAAAAGCCTCCTATTGAGGTGTTTGTGGAAAGGTGGCATACGTCTTGAGTCTAAGCCAGGGAATCAGCACTCATCTCGAGAAGATTTGGGGTACACGGAGCATTCCTTGATTTGCTGTGCTGAAATTGGTGTTCTTCTAGACTTGGAACGGTGTTCTCGGGGAATCTCTGGAATTGCCTAAAGGAAGTCAACCACTGGTCGTGTTTTATGGGGAACGGGGGATGGCTCCGGAGTCAATGCAGGGGAATCGGGCATCATCTCAAGTTGATTTGGGGTACATGGAGCTCCTTCACGTTGCTGGAATAACCTCAGTGTCCCTCTAAACTTGTTACAGTGTTCTTGGGCCCTGTCATGAGATCCATCAAGCAAGTCGAGGCTCCTTACATGTTTGATGGGGATCACAGAATTGCTATACATGCAATGTAGGAGAATCGGGCCTCATCTCACCTGGAGGGGGAAGTCTCATTGTTTTCTCGAGTTGCAGCGGGCTCCTGGGATATATTCTCGAGTTACGACGGGGATGGCCCTTCAAACTCGTGTTTCTTCAGCGACGTCAGGACTCCTGTCTAGTTAGGAGGGACAACTCAGGAATCTCTTCAAAGCTTGGCAAGGCAAAAGGGACACTTCTTGAGGTGAGACAGGAGACCCAGTGTCCCTTTGCAGTAGGCACAGGGATATTGGGATTCCTATCAATGTTCAAGAGGAGTCAGGCATCTTCACCTTCTGAAGCAGTGAACTCCGCATGCCTCTAGAGGTGTCAAACTGATGTGAGGCATTCCCTCGCAATGACCCGGGGACCTATGGCTTTCTCTAGTGTCTCCACCGGAAATGCAGACATCCCTTCATCTTGATAGAAGAAATAGGAGCCTGTATTCAAGCCACTGCAAGGAAACCCGGCCTCCTTTCGAATCAGGTCTCCTCGCTGTATATTTCACTTGAGGCAGCAAACTCAGGGTCCCTCCCACATACCTATTCCTGAGAGAGGTCTCCTCTTGAGGTGCTTGTGGAAAGTTGGCATGCGTCTTGAGTCTAAGCCAGGGAATCGGCTCTCTTCTCGGTACAATTTAGGGTACACGGAGCATTCCTCGAGGTCCTGTCCTGAACTTGCTGTTCCTCTAGACTTGGGACCGTGTGCTCGTGGAATCTCTCGAGTTGCCTAAAGGAAGTCAAGCCACTGGTCGTGTTTGATGGGGAACAGGGGATGGCTCTGGAGTCAATGCAGGGGAATCGGGCCTCATCTCGAGATGATTTCGGGCACATGAAGCTACTTCTGGAGGCTGGGGTTACCTCAGGTTCCCTCTAGACTTGTGAGAGTGTTCTTTGGGACTGTCTCGAGATCCATCAAGCAAGTCAAGGCTCCTTACTTGTTTGATGGGGATCACGGAATTGCTCTGCATGCAATGAAGGGGAATCAGGCCTCATCTCGCTTCTAGGGGGAAGTCTCATGGTTTTTCTCGAGTTGCAGCAGGGACTTGGGGTATATTCTCGAGTTACGGCGGGGATGGCCCTTCAAACTCGTGTTTGTTCTGCGACGTCATGACTGCTGTGTAGTTAGGAGGGACAACTCAGGAATCTCTTCAAGCATTGGCAAGGCAAAAGGGACGCTTCTGGAGGTCAGACAGGAGACCCAGTGTAACTTTCCAGTAGCCACAGTGATATTGGGATTCCTATCAATGTTCAAGAGGGTCAGGCTTTGTCACTTATTAAAGCAGTGATCTCCGCGTGCCTCTCGATGTGTCAAAGGGATGTGAGGAATTCCGTCGAAATGAGTCGTGAACCTAGGGCTTTCTCTAGGGTCTAAATATTGGATTCCGACATCCCTTCCTCTTGTGAGATGAAACACGAGCCTGTATTCAAGCCACTGCAAGGACATCCGCACTCCTTTTGAGTCAGGTCTTCTCGGTTTGTATTCCACTTGAGGCAGCATACTCAGGGTCCGTCCCACATATCTATTGCTGAGAGCAGCCTTTTCTTGAGGTGCTTGTGGACAGTTTGCATATGTTTTGAGTCTAAGGTAGGGAATTCGATCTCATCTCGAGAAGAATTGGGGTACACAGAGCATTTGTCGAGTTGCCGTGCTGAACTTAGTGTTCCTCTAGACTTGTGACGGTGTTCTCGGGGAACCTCTGGGGTGTCTGAAAGAAATCAAGGAAACTGATCTTGTTTGATGTGGAACGAGGGATGGCTCTGGAGTCAAGGCAGGGGAATCAGCCCTCATCTTGAGTTGATTTCAGTTACATGGAACACAATTGCGTTGCTGGGGTGGCATCCGGGTCCCTCTAGACTTGAGACAGTGTTCTTGGGGTCTGTCTCGAGATCCATTAAGCAAGTCGAGGCTCCTTACATGTTTGATGGGGATCACAGAATTGCACTGCATGCAATGCAGGGAAAACGGGCCTCATCTAACTTTGAGGGGGAAGTCTCATGGTTTTTCTCGAGTTGCGGTGGGGACGTGGGGTATACTCTCGAGTTATGGCGGGGATGGCCCTTCAAACTCGTGTTTGTTCAGCGACGTCAGGACTCCTGTCTAGTTAGGAGGGACAACTCAGGAATCTCTTCAAGGCTTGGCAAGGCAAAAGGGACGCTTCTTGAGGTGAGACAGGAGACCCAGTGTCCCTTTGCAGTAGGCACAGGGATATTGGGATTCCTATCAATGTTCGAGGAGTCAGGCATCTTCACCTTCTGAAGCAGTGAACTCAGCATGCCTCTCGAGCTGTCAAACAGATGTGAGGCATTCCCTCGAAATGACGCGGGGATCTATGGCTTTCTCTAGTGTCTCCACCGGAAAAGCAGACATCCCTTCATCTAGATAGAAGAAATAGGAGCCTGTATTCAAGCCACTGCAAGGAAACCCGGCCTCCTTTCGAATCAGGTCTCCTCGCTGTATATTTCACTTGAGGCAGCAAACTCAGGGTCCCTCCCACATACCTATTCCTGAGAGAGGTCTCCTCTTGAGGTGCTTGTGGAAAGTTGGCATACGTCTTGAGTCTAAGCCAGGGAATCGACTCTCTTCTTGGGACGATTTAGGGTACACGGAGCATTCCTCGAGGTCCTGTTCTGAACTTGCTGTTCCTCTAAACTTTGGACCGTGTCCTCGTGGAATCTCTCGAGTTGCCTAAAGGAAGTCAAGCGACTGGTCGTGTTTGATGTGGAACAGGGGATGGCTCTGGAGTCAATGCAGGGGAATCGGGCCTCATCTCGAGATGATTTCGGGCACATGAAGCTCCTTCTGGTGGCTGGGGTTACCTCAGGTTCCCTCTAGACTTGTGAGAGTGTTCTTTGTGACTGTCACGAGATCCATCAAGCAAGTCAAGGCTCCTTACTTGTTTGATGGGGATCACGGAATTGCTCTGCATGCAATGAAGGGGAATCGGGCCTCATCTCGCTTCTAGGGGGAAGTCTCATGGTTTTTCTCGAGTTGCGGCGGGGACTGGGGGTATATTCTCGAGTTACGGCGGGGAAGGCCCTTCAAACTCGTGTTTGTTCAGCGACGTCAGGACTGCTGTGTAGTTAGGAGGGACAACTCAGGAATCTCTTTAAGCATTGGCAAGGCAAAAGGGACGCTTCTGGAGGTCAGACAGGAGACACAGTGTAACTTTCCAGTAGCCACAGGGATATTGGGATTCCTATCAATGTTCAAGAGGGTCAGGCATTGTCACTTATTAAAGCAGTGATCTCCGCGTGCCTCTCGATGTGTCAAAGGGATGTGAGGAATTCCGTCGAAATGAGTCGGGAACCTAGGGCTTTCTCTAGGGTCTAAATATTGGATTCAGACATCCCTTCCTCTTGTGAGATGAAACACGAGCCTGTATTCAAGCCACTGCAAGGACATGCGGACTCCTTTTGAGTCAGGTCTTCTCGGTTTGTATTCCACTTGAGGCAGCATACTCAGGGTCCCTCCCACATACCTATTGCTGAGAGCAGCCTTTTCTTGAGGTGCTTGTGGACAGTTTGCATATGTCTTGAGTCTAAGCTAGGGAATTCGTTCTCATCTCGAGACGAATTGGTGTACACGGAGCATTTGTCGAGTTGCCGTGCTGAACTTAGTGTTCCTCTAGACTTGTGACGGTGTTCTCGGGGAAGCTCTGGGGTGTCTGAAGGAAATCAAGGAAACTGATCTTGTTTGATATGGAACGAGGGATGGCTCTGGAGTCAAGGCAGGGGAATCAGCCCTCATCTTGAGTTGATTTCGGATACATGGAACACATTTGCTTTGCTGGGGTGGCCTCAGGGTCCCTCTAGACTTGAGACCGTGTTCTTGGGGTCTGTCTCGAGATCCATTAAGCAAGTCGAGGCTCCTTACATGTTTGATGGGGATCACGGAATTGCACTGCATGCAATGCAGGGAAACCGGGCCTCATCTCACTTCGAGGGGGAAGTCTCATGGTTTTTCTCGAGTTGTGGTGGGGACGTGGGGTATGCTCTCGAGTTATGGCGAGGATGGCCCTTCAAAACTTTTGTTTGTTCAGTGACGTCAGGACTCCTCTCGAGTTAAGAGGGACAACTCAGGAATCACTTGGAGCCTTGACAGGGCAAAAGCGAGGCTTCTGTAGGTGAGACAGGAGACCCATGGTCCCTTTCCAGTAGCCACAGTGATATTGGGATTCCTTTCAATGTTCAAGAGGAGTCAGGCATCGTCACATTTTGAAGCAGTGAACTCCGCATGCCTCTCGAGGTGTCAAAGGGATGTGAGGCATTCAACCAGAGTTACGCAGTGAACTAGCGATTTTACTAGGGTCTCCACATTGGATTCAGACATCCCTTCATCTTGTGAGATGAAAGACGAGCCTGTATTCAAGCCACTGCAAGGAAATCCGGCCTCCTTTTGAGACAGGGCTTCTCGGTGTATATTTTACTTGAGGCAGCAAACTCAGGGTCCCTCCCACATAGCTATTGCTGAGAAAAGCCTCCTATTGAGGTGTTTGTGGAAAGGTGGCATACGTCTTGAGTCTAAGCCAGGGAATCAGCACTCATCTCGAGAAGATTTGGGGTACACGGAGCATTCCTTGATTTGCTGTGCTGAAATTGGTGTTCTTCTAGACTTGGAACGGTGTTCTCGGGGAATCTCTGGAATTGCCTAAAGGAAGTCAACCACTGGTCGTGTTTTATGGGGAACGGGGGATGGCTCCGGAGTCAATGCAGGGGAATCGGGCATCATCTCAAGTTGATTTGGGGTACATGGAGCTCCTTCACGTTGCTGGAATAACCTCAGTGTCCCTCTAAACTTGTTACAGTGTTCTTGGGCACTGTCATGAGATCCATCAAGCAAGTCGAGGCTCCTTACATGTTTGATGGGGATCACAGAATTGCTATACATGCAATGTAGGAGAATCGGGCCTCATCTCACCTGGAGGGGGAAGTCTCATTGTTTTCTCGAGTTGCAGCGGGCTCCTGGGATATATTCTCGAGTTACGACGGGGATGGCCCTTCAAACTCGTGTTTCTTCAGCGACGTCAGGACTCCTGTCTAGTTAGGAGGGACAACTCAGGAATCTCTTCAAAGCTTGGCAAGGCAAAAGGGACGCTTCTTGAGGTGAGACAGGAGACCCAGTGTCCCTTTGCAGTAGGCACAGGGATTTTGGGATTCCTATCAATGTTCAAGAGGAGTCAGGCATCTTCACCTTCTGAAGCAGTGAACTCCGCATGCCTCTAGAGGTGTCAAACTGATGTGAGGCATTCCCTCGCAATGACACGGGGACCTATGGCTTTCTCTAGTGTCTCCACCGGAAATGCAGACATCCCTTCATCTTGATAGAAGAAATAGGAGCCTGTATTCAAGCCACTGCAAGGAAACCCGGCCTCCTTTCGAATCAGGTCTCCTCGCTGTATATTCCACTTGAGGCAGCAAACTCAGGGTCCCTCCCACATACCTATTCCTGAGAGAGGTCTCCTCTTGAGGTGCTTGTGGAAAGTTGGCATGCGTCTTGAGTCTAAGCCAGGGAATCGGCTCTCTTCTCGGTACAATTTAGGGTACACGGAGCATTCCTCGAGGTCCTGTTCTGAACTTGCTGTTCCTCTAGACTTGGGACCGTGTGCTCGTGGAATCTCTCGAGTTGCCTAAAGGAAGTCAAGCCACTGGTCGTGTTTGATGGGGAACAGGGGATGGCTCTGGAGTCAATGCAGGGGAATCGGGCCTCATCTCGAGATGATTTTGGGCACATGAAGCTACTTCTGGAGGCTGGGGTTACCTCAGGTTCCCTCTAGACTTGTGAGAGTGTTCTTTGGGACTGTCTCGAGATCCATCAAGCAAGTCAAGGCTCCTTACTTGTTTGATGGGGATCACGGAATTGCTCTGCATGCAATGAAGGGGAATCAGGCCTCATCTCGCTTTTAGGGGGAAGTCTCATGGTTTTTCTCGAGTTGCGGCAGGGACTTGGGGTATATTCTCGAGTTACGGCGGGGATGGCCCTTCAAACTCGTGTTTGTTCTGCGACGTCATGACTGCTGTGTAGTTAGGAGGGACAACTCAGGAATCTCTTCAAGCATTGGCAAGGCAAAAGGGACGCTTCTGGAGGTCAGACAGGAGACCCAGTGTAACTTTCCAGTAGCCACAGTGATATTGGGATTCCTATCAATGTTCAAGAGGGTCAGGCTTTGTCACTTATTAAAGCAGTGATCTCCGCGTGCCTCTCGATGTGTCAAAGGGATGTGAGGAATTCCGTCGAAATGAGTCGTGAACCTAGGGCTTTCTCTAGGGTCTAAATATTGGATTCCGACATCCCTTCCTCTTGTGAGATGAAACACGAGCCTGTATTCAAGCCACTGCAAGGACATCCGCACTCCTTTTGAGTCAGGTCTTCTCGGTTTGTATTCCACTTGAGGCAGCATACTCAGGGTCCCTCCCACATATCTATTGCTGAGAGCAGCCTTTTCTTGAGGTGCTTGTGCACAGTTTGCATATGTCTTGAGTCTAAGATAGGGAATTCACTCTCATCTCGAGACGATTTGGTGTACACGGAGCATTTGTTGAGTTGCCGTGCTGAACTTAGTGTTCCTCTAGACTTGTGACGGTGTTCTCGGGGAAGGTCTGGGGTGTCTGAAGGAAATCAAGGAAACTGATCTTCTTTGATTGGGAACGAGGGATGGCTCTGGAGTCAAGGCAGGGGAATCAGCCCTCATCTTGAGTTGATTTCGGATACATGGAACACACTTGCTTTGCTGGGGTGGCCTCAGGGTCCCTCTAGAATTGAGACAGTGTTCTTGGGGTCTGTCTGGAGATATATTAAGCAAGTCGAGGCTCCTTACATGTTTGATGGGGATCACAGAATTGCACTGCATGCAATGCAGGGAAAACGGGCCTCATCTCACTTTGAGGGGGAAGTCTCATGGTTTTTCTCTAGTTGCAGTTGGGACGTGGGGTATACTCTCGAGTTATGGCGGGGATGGCCCTTCAAAACTTTTGTTTGTTCAGTGATGTCAGGACTCCTCTCGCGTTACGAGGGACAAATCAGGAATCACTTGGAGGCTTGACAGGGCAAAAGCGAGGCTTCTGGAGGTGAGACAGGAGACACATGGTCCCTTTCCAGAAGCCACAGTGATATTGGGATTCCTTTCAATGTTCAAGAGGAGTCAGGCATCGTCACATTTTGAAGCAGTGAACTCCGCATGCCTCTCGAGGTGACAAAGGGATGTGAGGCATTCGACCGAAGTTACGCGGTGAACCAACGATATTACTAGGGTCTCCACATTGGATTCAGACATCCCTTCATCTTGTGAGATGAAAGACGAGCCTGTATTCAAGCCACTGCAGGGAAATCCGGCCTCCTTTTGAGGCAGGGCTTCTCGGTGTATATTTTACTTGAGGCAGCAAATTCAGGGTCCCTCCCACATAGCTATTGCTGAGAAAAGCCTCCTATTGAGGTGTTTGTGGAAAGGTGGCATACGTCTTGAGTCTAAGCCAGGGAATCAGCACTCATCTCGAGAAGATTTGGGGTACACGGAGCATTCCTTGATTTGCTGTGCTGAAATTGGTGTTCTTCTAGACTTGGAACGGTGTTCTCGGGGAAACTCTGGAATTGCCTAAAGGAAGTCAACCACTGGTCGTGTTTTATGGGGAACGGGGGATGGCTCCGGAGACAATGCAGGGGAATCGGGCATCATCTCAAGTTGATTTGGGGTACATGGAGCTCCTTCACGTTGCTGGAATAACCTCAGTGTCCCTGTAAATTTGTGACAGTGTTCTTGGGATCTGTCATGAGATCCATCAAGCAAGTCAAGGCTCCTTACATGTTTGATGGGGATCACGGAATTGCTATGCCTGCAATGTAGGGGAATCGGGCCTCATCTCGCTTAGAGGGGGAAGTCTCATTGTTTTCTCGAGTTGCTGCGGGCTCCTGGGATATATTCTCGAGTTACGATGGGGATGGCCCTTCAAACTCGTGTTTGTTCAGCGACGTCAGGACTCCTGTCTAGTTAGGAGGGACAACTCAGGAATGTCTTCAAGGCTTGGCAAGGCAAAAGGGACGCTTCTTGAGGTGAGACAGGAGACCCAGTGTCCCTTTGCAGTAGGCACAGGGATATTGGGATTCCTATCAATGTTCAAGAGGAGTCAGGCATCTTCACCTTCTGAAGCAGTGAACTCCGCATGCCTCTCGAGCTGTCAAACAGATGTGAGGCATTCCCTCGAAATGACGCGGGGACCTATGGCTTTCTCTAGTGTCTCCACCGGAAATGCAGACTTCCCTTCATCTAGATAGAAGAGATAGGAGCCTGTATTCAAGCCACTGCAAGGAAACCCGGCCTCCTTTCGAATCAGGTCTCCTCGCTGTATATTTCACTTGAGGCAGCAAACTCAGGGTCCCTCCCACATACCTATTCCTGAGAGAGGTCTCCTCTTGAGGTGCTTGTGGAAAGTTGGCATACGTCTTGAGTCTAAGCCAGGGAATCAACTCTCTTCTTGGGACGATTTAGGGTACACGGAGCATTCCTCGAGGTCCTGTTCTGAACTTGCTGTTCCTCTAAACTTTGGACCGTGTCCTCGTGGAATCTCTCGAGTTGCCTAAAGGAAGTCAAGCGACTGGTCGTGTTTGATGGGGAACAGGGGATGGCTCTGGAGTCAATGCAGGGGAATCGGGCCTCATCTCGAGATGATTTTGGGCATATGAAGCTCCTTCTGGTGGCTGGGGTTACCTCAGGTTCCCTCTAGACTTGTGAGAGTGTTCTTTGTGACTGTCTCGAGATCCATCAAGCAAGTCAAGGCTCCTTACTTGTTTGATGGGGATCACGGAATTGCTCTGCATGCAATGAAGGGGAATCGGGCCTCATCTCGCTTCTAGGGGGAAGTCTCATGGTTTTTCTCGAGTTGCGGCGGGGACTGGGGGTATATTCTCGAGTTACGGCGGGGATGGCCCTTCAAACTCGTGTTTGTTCAGCGACGTCAGGACTGCTGTGTAGTTAGGAGGGACAACTCAGGAATCTCTTTAAGCATTGGCAAGGCAAAAGGGACGCTTCTGGAGGTCAGACAGGAGACCCAGTGTAACTTTCCAGTAGCCACAGGGATATTGGGATTCCTATCAATGTTCAAGAGGGTCAGGCATTGTCACTTATTAAAGCAGTGATCTCCGCGTGCCTCTCGTTGTGTCAAAGGGATGTGAGGAATTCCGTCGAAATGAGTCGTGAACCTAGGGCTTTCTCTAGGGTCTAAATATTGGATTCAGACATCCCTTCCTCTTGTGAGATGAAACACGAGCCTGTATTCAAGCCACTGCAAGGACATCCGGACTCCTTTTGAGTCAGGTCTTCTCGGTTTGTATTCCACTTGAGGCAGCATACTCAGGGTCCCTCCCACATACCTATTGCTGAGAGCAGCCTTTTCTTGAGGTGCTTGTGGACAGTTTGCATATGTCTTGAGTCTAAGCTAGGGAATTCGTTCTCATCTTGAGACGAATTGGGGTACACGGAGCATTTGTCGAGTTGCCGTGCTGAACTTAGTGTTCCTCTAGACTTGTGATGGTGTTCTCGGGGAAGCTCTGGGGTGTCTGAAGGAAATCAAGGAAACTGATCTTGTTTGATATGGAACGAGGGATGGCTCTGGAGTCAAGGCAGGGGAATCAGCCCTCATCTTGAGTTGATTTCGGATACATGGAACACATTTGCTTTGCTGGGGTGGCCTCAGGGTCCCTCTAGACTTGAGACCGTGTTCTTGGGGTCTGTCTCGAGATCCATTAAGCAAGTCGAGGCTCCTTACATGTTTGATGGGGATCACGGAATTGCAGTGCATGAAATGCAGGGAAACCGGGCCTCATCTCACTTCGAGGGGGAAGTCTCATGGTTTTTCTCGAGTTGTGGTGGGGACGTGGGGTATACTCTCAAGTTATGGCGAGGATGGCCCTTCAAAACTTTTGTTTGTTCAGTGACGTCAGGACTCCTCCCGAGTTAGGAGGGACAACTCAGGAATCACTTGGAGGCTTGACAGGGCAAAAGCAAGGCTTCTGTAGGTGAGACAGGAGACCCATGGTCCCTTTCCAGTAGCCACAGTGATATTGGGATTCCTTTCAATGTTCAAGAGGAGTCAGGCATCGTCACATTTTGAAGCAGTGAACTCCGCATGCCTCTTGAGGTGTCAAAGGGATGTGGGGCATTCAACCAGAGTTACGCAGTGAACTAGCGATTTTACTAGGGTCTCCACATTGCATTCAGACATCCCTTCATCTTGTGAGATGAAAGACGAGCCTGTATTCAAGCCACTGCAAGGAAATCCGGCCTCCTTTTGAGACAGGGCTTCTCGGTGTATATTTTACTTGAGGCAGCAAACTCAGGGTCCCTCCCACATAGCTATTGCTGAGAAAAGCCTCCTATTGAGGTGTTTGTGGAAAGGTGGCATACGTCTTGAGTCTAAGCCAGGGAATCAGCACTCATCTCGAGAAGATTTGGGGTACACGGAGCATTCCTTGATTTGCTGTGCTGAAATTGGTGTTCTTCTAGACTTGGAACGGTGTTCTCGGGGAATCTCTGGAATTGCCTAAAGGAAGTCAACCACTGGTCGTGTTTTATGGGGAACGGGGGATGGCTCCGGAGTCAATGCAGGGGAATCGGGCATCATCTCAAGTTGATTTAGGGTACATGGAGCTCCTTCACGTTGCTGGAATAACCTCAGTGTCCCTCTAAACTTGTTACAGTGTTCTTGGGCACTGTCATGAGATCCATCAAGCAAGTCGAGGCTCCTTACATGTTTGATGGGGATCACAGAATTGCTATACATGCAATGTAGGAGAATCGGGCCTCATCTCACCTGGAGGGGGAAGTCTCATTGTTTTCTCGAGTTGCAGCGGGCTCCTGGGATATATTCTCGAGTTACGACGGGGATGGCCCTTCAAACTCGTGTTTCTTCAGCGACGTCAGGACTCCTGTCTAGTTAGGAGGGACAACTCAGGAATCTCTTCAAAGCTTGGCAAGGCAAAAGGGACGCTTCTTGAGGTGAGACAGGAGACCCAGTGTCCCTTTGCAGTAGGCACAGGGATATTGGGATTCCTATCAATGTTCAAGAGGAGTCAGGCATCTTCACCTTCTGAAGCAGTGAACTCCGCATGCCTCTAGAGGTGTCAAACTGACGTGAGGCATTCCCTCGCAATGACACGGGGACCTATGGCTTTCTCTAGTGTCTCCACCGGAAATGCAGACATCCCTTCATCTTGATAGAAGAAATAGGAGCCTGTATTCAAGCCACTGCAAGGAAACCCGGCCTCCTTTCGAATCAGGTCTCCTCGCTGTATATTCCACTTGAGGCAGCAAACTCAGGGTCCCTCCCACATACCTATTCCTGAGAGAGGTCTCCTCTTGAGGTGCTTGTGGAAAGTTGGCATGCGTCTTGAGTCTAAGCCAGGGAATCGGCTCTCTTCTCGGTACAATTTAGGGTACACGGAGCATTCCTCGAGGTCCTGTTCTGAACTTGCTGTTCCTCTAGACTTGGGACCGTGTGCTCGTGGAATCTCTCGAGTTGCCTAAAGGAAGTCAAGATACTGGTCGTGTTTGATGGGGAACAGGGGATGGCTCTGGAGTCAATGCAGGGGAATCGGGCCTCATCTCGAGATGATTTCGGGCACATGAAGCTACTTCTGGAGGCTGGGGTTACCTCAGGTTCCCTCTAGACTTGTGAGAGTGTTCTTTGGGACTGTCTCGAGATCCATCAAGCAAGTCAAGGCTCCTTACTTGTTTGATGGGGATCACGGAATTGCTCTGCATGCAATGAAGGGGAATCAGGCCTCATCTCGCTTCTAGGGGGAAGTCTCATGGTTTTTCTCGAGTTGCGGCGGGGACTGGGGGTATATTCTCGAGTTACGGCGGGGATGGCCCTTCAAACTCGTGTTTGTTCTGCGACGTCATGACTGCTGTGTAGTTAGGAGGGACAACTCAGGAATCTCTTCAAGCATTGGCAAGGCAAAAGGGACGCTTCTGGAGGTCAGACAGGAGACCCAGTGTAACTTTCCAGTAGCCACAGTGATATTGGGATTCCTATCAATGTTCAAGAGGGTCAGGCTTTGTCACTTATTAAAGCAGTGATCTCCGCGTGCCTCTCGATGTGTCAAAGGGATGTGAGGAATTCCGTCGAAATGAGTCGTGAACCTAGGGCTTTCTCTAGGGTCTAAATATTGGATTCCGACATCCCTTCCTCTTGTGAGATGAAACACGAGCCTGTATTCAAGCCACTGCAAGGACATGCGGACTCCTTTTGAGTCAGGTCTTCTCGGTTTGTATTCCACTTGAGGCAGCATACTCAGGGTCCGTCCCACATATCTATTGCTGAGAGCAGCCTTTTCTTGAGGTGCTTGTGGACAGTTTGCATATGTTTTGAGTCTAAGGTAGGGAATTCGATCTCATCTCGAGAAGAATTGGGGTACACAGAGCATTTGTCGAGTTGCCGTGCTGAACTTAGTGTTCCTCTAGACTTGTGACGGTGTTCTCGGGGAACCTCTGGGGTGTCTGAAAGAAATCAAGGAAACTGATCTTGTTTGATGTGGAACGAGGGATGGCTCTGGAGTCAAGGCAGGGGAATCAGCCCTCATCTTGAGTTGATTTCAGTTACATGGAACACAATTGCGTTGCTGGGGTGGCATCCGGGTCCCTCTAGACTTGAGACAGTGTTCTTGGGGTCTGTCTCGAGATCCATTAAGCAAGTCGAGGCTCCTTACATGTTTGATGGGGATCACAGAATTGCACTGCATGCAATGCAGGGAAAACGGGCCTCATCTAACTTTGAGGGGGAAGTCTCATGGTTTTTCTCGAGTTGCGGTGGGGACGTGGGGTATACTCTCGAGTTATGGCGGGGATGGCCCTTCAAACTCGTGTTTGTTCAGCGACGTCAGGACTCCTGTCTAGTTAGGAGGGACAACTCAGGAATCTCTTCAAGGCTTGGCAAGGCAAAAGGGACGCTTCTTGAGGTGAGACAGGAGACCCAGTGTCCCTTTGCAGTAGGCACAGGGATATTGGGATTCCTATCAATGTTCAAGAGGAGTCAGGCATCTTCACCTTCTGAAGCAGTGAACTCAGCATGCCTCTCGAGCTGTCAAACAGATGTGAGGCATTCCCTCGAAATGACGCGGGGATCTATGGCTTTCTCTAGTGTCTCCACCGGAAAAGCAGACATCCCTTCATCTAGATAGAAGAAATAGGAGCCTGTATTCAAGCCACTGCAAGGAAACCCGGCCTCCTTTCAAATCAGGTCTCCTCGCTGTATATTTCACTTGAGGCAGCAAACTCAGGGTCCCTCCCACATACCTATTCCTGAGAGAGGTCTCCTCTTGAGGTGCTTGTGGAAAGTTGGCATACGTCTTGAGTCTAAGCCAGGGAATCGACTCTCTTCTTGGGACGATTTAGGGTACACGGAGCATTCCTCGAGGTCCTGTTCTGAACTTGCTGTTCCTCTAAACTTTGGACCGTGTCCTCGTGGAATCTCTCGAGTTGCCTAAAGGAAGTCAAGCGACTGGTCGTGTTTGATGTGGAACAGGGGATGGCTCTGGAGTCAATGCAGGGGAATCGGGCCTCATCTCGAGATGATTTCGGGCACATGAAGCTCCTTCTGGTGGCTGGGGTTACCTCAGGTTCCCTCTAGACTTGTGAGAGTGTTCTTTGTGACTGTCTCGAGATCCATCAAGCAAGTCAAGGCTCCTTACTTGTTTGATGGGGATCACGGAATTGCTCTGCATGCAATGAAGGGGAATCGGGCCTCATCTCGCTTCTAGGGGGAAGTCTCATGGTTTTTCTCGAGTTGCGGCGGGGACTGGGGGTATATTCTCGAGTTACGGCGGGGAAGGCCCTTCAAACTCGTGTTTGTTCAGCGACGTCAGGACTGCTGTGTAGTTAGGAGGGACAACTCAGGAATCTCTTTAAGCATTGGCAAGGCAAAAGGGACGCTTCTGGAGGTCAGACAGGAGACCCAGTGTAACTTTCCAGTAGCCACAGGGATATTGGGATTCCTATCAATGTTCAAGAGGGTCAGGCATTGTCACTTATTAAAGCAGTGATCTCCGCGTGCCTCTCGATGTGTCAAAGGGATGTGAGGAATTCCGTCGAAATGAGTCGGGAACCTAGGGCTTTCTCTAGGGTCTAAATATTGGATTCAGACATCCCTTCCTCTTGTGAGATGAAACACGAGCCTGTATTCAAGCCACTGCAAGGACATGCGGACTCCTTTTGAGTCAGGTCTTCTCGGTTTGTATTCCACTTGAGGCAGCATACTCAGGGTCCGTCCCACATATCTATTGTTGAGAGCAGCCTTTTCTTGAGGTGCTTGTGGACAGTTTGCATATGTCTTGAGTCTAAGCTAGGGAATTCGTTCTCATCTCGAGACGAATTGGTGTACACGGAGCATTTGTCGAGTTGCCGTGCTGAACTTAGTGTTCCTCTAGACTTGTGACGGTGTTCTCGGGGAAGCTCTGGGGTGTCTGAAGGAAATCAAGGAAACTGATCTTGTTTGATATGGAACGAGGGATGGCTCTGGAGTCAAGGCAGGGGAATCAGCCCTCATCTTGAGTTGATTTCGGATACATGGAACACATTTGCTTTGCTGGGGTGGCCTCAGGGTCCCTCTAGACTTGAGACCGTGTTCTTGGGGTCTGTCTCGAGATCCATTAAGCAAGTCGAGGCTCCTTACATGTTTGATGGGGATCACGGAATTGCACTGCATGCAATGCAGGGAAACCGGGCCTCATCTCACTTCGAGGGGGAAGTCTCATGGTTTTTCTCGAGTTGTGGTGGGGACGTGGGGTATGCTCTCGAGTTATGGCGAGGATGGCCCTTCAAAACTTTTGTTTGTTCAGTGACGTCAGGACTCCTCTCGAGTTAAGAGGGACAACTCAGGAATCACTTGGAGCCTTGAGAGGGCAAAAGCGAGGCTTCTGTAGGTGAGACAGGAGACCCATGGTCCCTTTCCAGTAGCCACAGTGATATTTGGATTCCTTTCAATGTTCAAGAGGAGTCAGGCATCGTCACATTTTGAAGCAGTGAACTCCGCATGCCTCTCGAGGTGTCAAAGGGATGTGAGGCATTCAACCAGAGTTACGCAGTGAACTAGCGATTTTACTAGGGTCTCCACATTGGATTCAGACATCCCTTCATCTTGTGAGATGAAAGACGAGCCTGTATTCAAGCCACTGCAAGGAAATCCGGCCTCCTTTTGAGACAGGGCTTCTCGGTGTATATTTTACTTGAGGCAGCAAACTCAGGGTCCCTCCCACATAGCTATTGCTGAGAAAAGCCTCCTATTGAGGTGTTTGTGGAAAGGTGGCATACGTCTTGAGTCTAAGCCAGGGAATCAGCACTCATCTCGAGAAGATTTGGGGTACACGGAGCATTCCTTGATTTGCTGTGCTGAAATTGGTGTTCTTCTAGACTTGGAACGGTGTTCTCGGGGAATCTCTGGAATTGCCTAAAGGAAGTCAACCACTGGTCGTGTTTTATGGGGAACGGGGGATGGCTCCGGAGTCAATGCAGGGGAATCGGGCATCATCTCAAGTTGATTTGGGGTACATGGAGCTCCTTCACGTTGCTGGAATAACCTCAGTGTCCCTCTAAACTTGTTACAGTGTTCTTGGGCACTGTCATGAGATCCATCAAGCAAGTCGAGGCTCCTTACATGTTTGATGGGGATCACAGAATTGCTATACATGCAATGTAGGAGAATCGGGCCTCATCTCACCTGGAGGGGGAAGTCTCATTGTTTTCTCGAGTTGCAGCGGGCTCCTGGGATATATTCTCGAGTTACGACGGGGATGGCCCTTCAAACTCGTGTTTCTTCAGCGACGTCAGGACTCCTGTCTAGTTAGGAGGGACAACTCAGGAATCTCTTCAAAGCTTGGCAAGGCAAAAGGGACGCTTCTTGAGGTGAGACAGGAGACCCAGTGTCCCTTTGCAGTAGGCACAGGGATATTGGGATTCCTATCAATGTTCAAGAGGAGTCAGGCATCTTCACCTTCTGAAGCAGTGAACTCCGCATGCCTCTAGAGGTGTCAAACTGATGTGAGGCATTCCCTCGCAATGACACGGGGACCTATGGCTTTCTCTAGTGTCTCCACCGGAAATGCAGACATCCCTTCATCTTGATAGAAGAAATAGGAGCCTGTATTCAAGCCACTGCAAGGAAACCCGGCCTCCTTTCGAATCAGGTCTCCTCGCTGTATATTCCACTTGAGGCAGCAAACTCAGGGTCCCTCCCACATACCTATTCCTGAGAGAGGTCTCCTCTTGAGGTGCTTGTGGAAAGTTGGCATGCGTCTTGAGTCTAAGCCAGGGAATCGGCTCTCTTCTCGGTACAATTTAGGGTACACGGAGCATTCCTCGAGGTCCTGTTCTGAACTTGCTGTTCCTCTAGACTTGGGACCGTGTGCTCGTGGAATCTCTCGAGTTGCCTAAAGGAAGTCAAGCCACTGGTCGTGTTTGATGGGGAACAGGGGATGGCTCTGGAGTCAATGCAGGGGAATCGGGCCTCATCTCGAGATGATTTTGGGCACATGAAGCTACTTCTGGAGGCTGGGGTTACCTCAGGTTCCCTCTAGACTTGTGAGAGTGTTCTTTGGGACTGTCTCGAGATCCATCAAGCAAGTCAAGGCTCCTTACTTGTTTGATGGGGATCACGGAATTGCTCTGCATGCAATGAAGGGGAATCAGGCCTCATCTCGCTTTTAGGGGGAAGTCTCATGGTTTTTCTCGAGTTGCGGCAGGGACTTGGGGTATATTCTCGAGTTACGGCGGGGATGGCCCTTCAAACTCGTGTTTGTTCTGCGACGTCATGACTGCTGTGTAGTTAGGAGGGACAACTCAGGAATCTCTTCAAGCATTGGCAAGGCAAAAGGGACGCTTCTGGAGGTCAGACAGGAGACCCAGTGTAACTTTCCAGTAGCCACAGTGATATTGGGATTCCTATCAATGTTCAAGAGGGTCAGGCTTTGTCACTTATTAAAGCAGTGATCTCCGCGTGCCTCTCGATGTGTCAAAGGGATGTGAGGAATTCCGTCGAAATGAGTCGTGAACCTAGGGCTTTCTCTAGGGTCTAAATATTGGATTCCGACATCCCTTCCTCTTGTGAGATGAAACACGAGCCTGTATTCAAGCCACTGCAAGGACATGCGGACTCCTTTTGAGTCAGGTCTTCTCGGTTTGTATTCCACTTGAGGCAGCATACTCAGGGTCCGTCCCACATATCTATTGCTGAGAGCAGCCTTTTCTTGAGGTGCTTGTGGACAGTTTGCATATGTTTTGAGTCTAAGGTAGGGAATTCGATCTCATCTCGAGAAGAATTGGGGTACACAGAGCATTTGTCGAGTTGCCGTGCTGAACTTAGTGTTCCTCTAGACTTGTGACGGTGTTCTCGGGGAACCTCTGGGGTGTCTGAAAGAAATCAAGGAAACTGATCTTGTTTGATGTGGAACGAGGGATGGCTCTGGAGTCAAGGCAGGGGAATCAGCCCTCATCTTGAGTTGATTTCAGTTACATGGAACACAATTGCGTTGCTGGGGTGGCATCCGGGTCCCTCTAGACTTGAGACAGTGTTCTTGGGGTCTGTCTCGAGATCCATTAAGCAAGTCGAGGCTCCTTACATGTTTGATGGGGATCACAGAATTGCACTGCATGCAATGCAGGGAAAACGGGCCTCATCTAACTTTGAGGGGGAAGTCTCATGGTTTTTCTCGAGTTGCGGTGGGGACGTGGGGTATACTCTCGAGTTATGGCGGGGATGGCCCTTCAAACTCGTGTTTGTTCAGCGACGTCAGGACTCCTGTCTAGTTAGGAGGGACAACTCAGGAATCTCTTCAAGGCTTGGCAAGGCAAAAGGGACGCTTCTTGAGGTGAGACAGGAGACCCAGTGTCCCTTTGCAGTAGGCACAGGGATATTGGGATTCCTATCAATGTTCAAGAGGAGTCAGGCATCTTCACCTTCTGAAGCAGTGAACTCAGCATGCCTCTCGAGCTGTCAAACAGATGTGAGGCATTCCCTCGAAATGACGCGGGGATCTATGGCTTTCTCTAGTGTCTCCACCGGAAAAGCAGACATCCCTTCATCTAGATAGAAGAAATAGGAGCCTGTATTCAAGCCACTGCAAGGAAACCCGGCCTCCTTTCGAATCAGGTCTCCTCGCTGTATATTTCACTTGAGGCAGCAAACTCAGGGTCCCTCCCACATACCTATTCCTGAGAGAGGTCTCCTCTTGAGGTGCTTGTGGAAAGTTGGCATACGTCTTGAGTCTAAGCCAGGGAATCGACTCTCTTCTTGGGACGATTTAGGGTACACGGAGCATTCCTCGAGGTCCTGTTCTGAACTTGCTGTTCCTCTAAACTTTGGACCGTGTCCTCGTGGAATCTCTCGAGTTGCCTAAAGGAAGTCAAGCGACTGGTCGTGTTTGATGTGGAACAGGGGATGGCTCTGGAGTCAATGCAGGGGAATCGGGCCTCATCTCGAGATGATTTCGGGCACATGAAGCTCCTTCTGGTGGCTGGGGTTACCTCAGGTTCCCTCTAGACTTGTGAGAGTGTTCTTTGTGACTGTCTCGAGATCCATCAAGCAAGTCAAGGCTCCTTACTTGTTTGATGGGGATCACGGAATTGCTCTGCATGCAATGAAGGGGAATCGGGCCTCATCTCGCTTCTAGGGGGAAGTCTCATGGTTTTTCTCGAGTTGCGGCGGGGACTGGGGGTATATTCTCGAGTTACGGCGGGGAAGGCCCTTCAAACTCGTGTTTGTTCAGCGACGTCAGGACTGCTGTGTAGTTAGGAGGGACAACTCAGGAATCTCTTTAAGCATTGGCAAGGCAAAAGGGACGCTTCTGGAGGTCAGACAGGAGACCCAGTGTAACTTTCCAGTAGCCACAGGGATATTGGGATTCCTATCAATGTTCAAGAGGGTCAGGCATTGTCACTTATTAAAGCAGTGATCTCCGCGTGCCTCTCGATGTGTCAAAGGGATGTGAGGAATTCCGTCGAAATGAGTCGGGAACCTAGGGCTTTCTCTAGGGTCTAAATATTGGATTCAGACATCCCTTCCTCTTGTGAGATGAAACACGAGCCTGTATTCAAGCCACTGCAAGGACATGCGGACTCCTTTTGAGTCAGGTCTTCTCGGTTTGTATTCCACTTGAGGCAGCATACTCAGGGTCCCTCCCACATACCTATTGCTGAGAGCAGCCTTTTCTTGAGGTGCTTGTGGACAGTTTGCATATGTCTTGAGTCTAAGCTAGGGAATTCGTTCTCATCTCGAGACGAATTGGTGTACACGGAGCATTTGTCGAGTTGCCGTGCTGAACTTAGTGTTCCTCTAGACTTGTGACGGTGTTCTCGGGGAAGCTCTGGGGTGTCTGAAGGAAATCAAGGAAACTGATCTTGTTTGATATGGAACGAGGGATGGCTCTGGAGTCAAGGCAGGGGAATCAGCCCTCATCTTGAGTTGATTTCGGATACATGGAACACATTTGCTTTGCTGGGGTGGCCTCAGGGTCCCTCTAGACTTGAGACCGTGTTCTTGGGGTCTGTCTCGAGATCCATTAAGCAAGTCGAGGCTCCTTACATGTTTGATGGGGATCACGGAATTGCACTGCATGCAATGCAGGGAAACCGGGCCTCATCTCACTTCGAGGGGGAAGTCTCATGGTTTTTCTCGAGTTGTGGTGGGGACGTGGGGTATGCTCTCGAGTTATGGCGAGGATGGCCCTTCAAAACTTTTGTTTGTTCAGTGACGTCAGGACTCCTCTCGAGTTAAGAGGGACAACTCAGGAATCACTTGGAGCCTTGACAGGGCAAAAGCGAGGCTTCTGTAGGTGAGACAGGAGACCCATGGTCCCTTTCCAGTAGCCACAGTGATATTGGGATTCCTTTCAATGTTCAAGAGGAGTCAGGCATCGTCACATTTTGAAGCAGTGAACTCCGCATGCCTCTCGAGGTGTCAAAGGGATGTGAGGCATTCAACCAGAGTTACGCAGTGAACTAGCGATTTTACTAGGGTCTCCACATTGGATTCAGACATCCCTTCATCTTGTGAGATGAAAGACGAGCCTGTATTCAAGCCACTGCAAGGAAATCCGGCCTCCTTTTGAGACAGGGCTTCTCGGTGTATATTTTACTTGAGGCAGCAAACTCAGGGTCCCTCCCACATAGCTATTGCTGAGAAAAGACTCCTATTGAGGTGTTTGTGGAAAGGTGGCATACGTCTTGAGTCTAAGCCAGGGAATCAGCACTCATCTCGAGAAGATTTGGGGTACACGGAGCATTCCTTGATTTGCTGTGCTGAAATTGGTGTTCTTCTAGACTTGGAACGGTGTTCTCGGGGAATCTCTGGAATTGCCTAAAGGAAGTCAACCACTGGTCGTGTTTTATGGGGAACGGGGGATGGCTCCGGAGTCAATGCAGGGGAATCGGGCATCATCTCAAGTTGATTTGGGGTACATGGAGCTCCTTCACGTTGCTGGAATAACCTCAGTGTCCCTCTAAACTTGTTACAGTGTTCTTGGGCACTGTCATGAGATCCATCAAGCAAGTCGAGGCTCCTTACATGTTTGATGGGGATCACAGAATTGCTATACATGCAATGTAGGAGAATCGGGCCTCATCTCACCTGGAGGGGGAAGTCTCATTGTTTTCTCGAGTTGCAGCGGGCTCCTGGGATATATTCTCGAGTTACGACGGGGATGGCCCTTCAAACTCGTGTTTCTTCAGCGACGTCAGGACTCCTGTCTAGTTAGGAGGGACAACTCAGGAATCTCTTCAAAGCTTGGCAAGGCAAAAGGGACGCTTCTTGAGGTGAGACAGGAGACCCAGTGTCCCTTTGCAGTAGGCACAGGGATATTGGGATTCCTATCAATGTTCAAGAGGAGTCAGGCATCTTCACCTTCTGAAGCAGTGAACTCCGCATGCCTCTAGAGGTGTCAAACTGATGTGAGGCATTCCCTCGCAATGACACGGGGACCTATGGCTTTCTCTAGTGTCTCCACCGGAAATGCAGACATCCCTTCATCTTGATAGAAGAAATAGGAGCCTGTATTCAAGCCACTGCAAGGAAACCCGGCCTCCTTTCGAATCAGGTCTCCTCGCTGTATATTCCACTTGAGGCAGCAAACTCAGGGTCCCTCCCACATACCTATTCCTGAGAGAGGTCTCCTCTTGAGGTGCTTGTGGAAAGTTGGCATGCGTCTTGAGTCTAAGCCAGGGAATCGGCTCTCTTCTCGGTACAATTTAGGGTACACGGAGCATTCCTCGAGGTCCTGTTCTGAACTTGCTGTTCCTCTAGACTTGGGACCGTGTGCTCGTGGAATCTCTCGAGTTGCCTAAAGGAAGTCAAGCCACTGGTCGTGTTTGATGGGGAACAGGGGATGGCTCTGGAGTCAATGCAGGGGAATCGGGCCTCATCTCGAGATGATTTTGGGCACATGAAGCTACTTCTGGAGGCTGGGGTTACCTCAGGTTCCCTCTAGACTTGTGAGAGTGTTCTTTGGGACTGTCTCGAGATCCATCAAGCAAGTCAAGGCTCCTTACTTGTTTGATGGGGATCACGGAATTGCTCTGCATGCAATGAAGGGGAATCAGGCCTCATCTCGCTTTTAGGGGGAAGTCTCATGGTTTTTCTCGAGTTGCGGCAGGGACTTGGGGTATATTCTCGAGTTACGGCGGGGATGGCCCTTCAAACTCGTGTTTGTTCTGCGACGTCATGACTGCTGTGTAGTTAGGAGGGACAGCTCAGGAATCTCTTCAAGCATTGGCAAGGCAAAAGGGACGCTTCTGGAGGTCAGACAGGAGACCCAGTGTAACTTTCCAGTAGCCACAGTGATATTGGGATTCCTATCAATGTTCAAGAGGGTCAGGCTTTGTCACTTATTAAAGCAGTGATCTCCGCGTGCCTCTCGATGTGTCAAAGGGATGTGAGGAATTCCGTCGAAATGAGTCGTGAACCTAGGGCTTTCTCTAGGGTCTAAATATTGGATTCCGACATCCCTTCCTCTTGTGAGATGAAACACGAGCCTGTATTCAAGCCACTGCAAGGACATGCGGACTCCTTTTGAGTCAGGTCTTCTCGGTTTGTATTCCACTTGAGGCAGCATACTCAGGGTCCCTCCCACATATCTATTGCTGAGAGCAGCCTTTTCTTGAGGTGCTTGTGCACAGTTTGCATATGTCTTGAGTCTAAGATAGGGAATTCACTCTCATCTCGAGACGATTTGGTGTACACGGAGCATTTGTTGAGTTGCCGTGCTGAACTTAGTGTTCCTCTAGACTTGTGACGGTGTTCTCAGGGAAGGTCTGGGGTGTCTGAAGGAAATCAAGGAAACTGATCTTCTTTGATGGGGAACGAGGGATGGCTCTGGAGTCAAGGCAGGGGAATCAGCCCTCATCTTGAGTTGATTTCGGATACATGGAACACACTTGCTTTGCTGGGGTGGCCTCAGGGTCCCTCTAGAATTGAGACAGTGTTCTTGGGGTCTGTCTGGAGATATATTAAGCAAGTCGAGGCTCCTTACATGTTTGATGGGGATCACAGAATTGCACTGCATGCAATGCAGGGAAAACGGGCCTCATCTCACTTTGAGGGGGAAGTCTCATGGTTTTTCTCTAGTTGCAGTTGGGACGTGGGGTATACTCTCGAGTTATGGCGGGGATGGCCCTTCAAAACTTTTGTTTGTTCAGTGATGTCAGGACTCCTCTCGCGTTACGAGGGACAACTCAGGAATCACTTGGAGGCTTGACAGGGCAAAAGCGAGGCTTCTGGAGGTGAGACAGGAGACACATGGTCCCTTTCCAGAAGCCACAGTGATATTGGGATTCCTTTCAATGTTCAAGAGGAGTCAGGCATCGTCACATTTTGAAGCAGTGAACTCCGCATGCCTCTCGAGGTGACAAAGGGATGTGAGGCATTCGACCGAAGTTACGCGGTGAACCAACGATATTACTAGGGTCTCCACATTGGATTCAGACATCCCTTCATCTTGTGAGATGAAAGACGAGCCTGTATTCAAGCCACTGCAGGGAAATCCGGCCTCCTTTTGAGGCAGGGCTTCTCGGTGTATATTTTACTTGAGGCAGCAAATTCAGGGTCCCTCCCACATAGCTATTGCTGAGAAAAGCCTCCTATTGAGGTGTTTGTGGAAAGGTGGCATACGTCTTGAGTCTAAGCCAGGGAATCAGCACTCATCTCGAGAAGATTTGGGGTACACGGAGCATTCCTTGATTTGCTGTGCTGAAATTGGTGTTCTTCTAGACTTGGAACGGTGTTCTCGGGGAAACTCTGGAATTGCCTAAAGGAAGTCAACCACTGGTCGTGTTTTATGGGGAACGGGGGATGGCTCCGGAGACAATGCAGGGGAATCGGGCATCATCTCAAGTTGATTTGGGGTACATGGAGCTCCTTCACGTTGCTGGAATAACCTCAGTGTCCCTGTAAATTTGTGACAGTGTTCTTGGGATCTGTCATGAGATCCATCAAGCAAGTCAAGGCTCCTTACATGTTTGATGGGGATCACGGAATTGCTATGCCTGCAATGTAGGGGAATCGGGCCTCATCTCGCTTAGAGGGGGAAGTCTCATTGTTTTCTCGAGTTGCTGCGGGCTCCTGGGATATATTCTCGAGTTACGATGGGGATGGCCCTTCAAACTCGTGTTTGTTCAGCGACGTCAGGACTCCTGTCTAGTTAGGAGGGACAACTCAGGAATCTCTTCAAGGCTTGGCAAGGCAAAAGGGACGCTTCTTGAGGTGAGACAGGAGACCCAGTGTCCCTTTGCAGTAGGCACAGGGATATTGGGATTCCTATCAATGTTCAAGAGGAGTCAGGCATCTTCACCTTCTGAAGCAGTGAACTCCGCATGCCTCTCGAGCTGTCAAACAGATGTGAGGCATTCCCTCGAAATGACGCGGGGACCTATGGCTTTCTCTAGTGTCTCCACCGGAAATGCAGACTTCCCTTCATCTAGATAGAAGAAATAGGAGCCTGTATTCAAGCCACTGCAAGGAAACCCGGCCTCCTTTCGAATCAGGTCTCCTCGCTGTATATTTCACTTGAGGCAGCAAACTCAGGGTCCCTCCCACATACCTATTCCTGAGAGAGGTCTCCTCTTGAGGTGCTTGTGGAAAGTTGGCATACGTCTTGAGTCTAAGCCAGGGAATCAACTCTCTTCTTGGGACGATTTAGGGTACACGGAGCATTCCTCGAGGTCCTGTTCTGAACTTGCTGTTCCTCTAAACTTTGGACCGTGTCCTCGTGGAATCTCTCGAGTTGCCTAAAGGAAGTCAAGCGACTGGTCGTGTTTGATGGGGAACAGGGGATGGCTCTGGAGTCAATGCAGGGGAATCGGGCCTCATCTCGAGATGATTTTGGGCATATGAAGCTCCTTCTGGTGGCTGGGGTTACCTCAGGTTCCCTCTAGACTTGTGAGAGTGTTCTTTGTGACTGTCTCGAGATCCATCAAGCAAGTCAAGGCTCCTTACTTGTTTGATGGGGATCACGGAATTGCTCTGCATGCAATGAAGGGGAATCGGGCCTCATCTCGCTTCTAGGGGGAAGTCTCATGGTTTTTCTCGAGTTGCGGCGGGGACTGGGGGTATATTCTCGAGTTACGGCGGGGATGGCCCTTCAAACTCGTGTTTGTTCAGCGACGTCAGGACTGCTGTGTAGTTAGGAGGGACAACTCAGGAATCTCTTTAAGCATTGGCAAGGCAAAAGGGACGCTTCTGGAGGTCAGACAGGAGACCCAGTGTAACTTTCCAGTAGCCACAGGGATATTGGGATTCCTATCAATGTTCAAGAGGGTCAGGCATTGTCACTTATTAAAGCAGTGATCTCCGCGTGCCTCTCGTTGTGTCAAAGGGATGTGAGGAATTCCGTCGAAATGAGTCGGGAACCTAGGGCTTTCTCTAGGGTCTAAATATTGGATTCAGACATCCCTTCCTCTTGTGAGATGAAACACGAGCCTGTATTCAAGCCACTGCAAGGACATCCGGACTCCTTTTGAGTCAGGTCTTCTCGGTTTGTATTCCACTTGAGGCAGCATACTCAGGGTCCCTCCCACATACCTATTGCTGAGAGCAGCCTTTTCTTGAGGTGCTTGTGGACAGTTTGCATATGTCTTGAGTCTAAGCTAGGGAATTCGTTCTCATCTTGAGACGAATTGGGGTACACGGAGCATTTGTCGAGTTGCCGTGCTGAACTTAGTGTTCCTCTAGACTTGTGATGGTGTTCTCGGGGAAGCTCTGGGGTGTCTGAAGGAAATCAAGGAAACTGATCTTGTTTGATATGGAACGAGGGATGGCTCTGGAGTCAAGGCAGGGGAATCAGCCCTCATCTTGAGTTGATTTCGGATACATGGAACACATTTGCTTTGCTGGGGTGGCCTCAGGGTCCCTCTAGACTTGAGACCGTGTTCTTGGGGTCTGTCTCGAGATCCATTAAGCAAGTCGAGGCTCCTTACATGTTTGATGGGGATCACGGAATTGCAGTGCATGAAATGCAGGGAAACCGGGCCTCATCTCACTTCGAGGGGGAAGTCTCATGGTTTTTCGCGAGTTGTGGTGGGGACGTGGGGTATACTCTCGAGTTATGGCGAGGATGGCCCTTCAAAACTTTTGTTTGTTCTGTGACGTCAGGACTCCTCCCGAGTTAGGAGGGACAACTCAGGAATCACTTGGAGGCTTGACAGGGCAAAAGCAAGGCTTCTGTAGGTGAGACAGGAGACCCATGGTCCCTTTCCAGTAGCCACAGTGATATTGGGATTCCTTTCAATGTTCAAGAGGAGTCAGGCATCGTCACATTTTGAAGCAGTGAACTCCGCATGCCTCTTGAGGTGTCAAAGGGATGTGAGGCATTCAACCAGAGTTACGCAGTGAACTAGCGATTTTACTAGGGTCTCCACATTGCATTCAGACATCCCTTCATCTTGTGAGATGAAAGACGAGCCTGTATTCAAGCCACTGCAAGGAAATCCGGCCTCCTTTTGAGACAGGGCTTCTCGGTGTATATTTTACTTGAGGCAGCAAACTCAGGGTCCCTCCCACATAGCTATTGCTGAGAAAAGCCTCCTATTGAGGTGTTTGTGGAAAGGTGGCATACGTCTTGAGTCTAAGCCAGGGAATCAGCACTCATCTCGAGAAGATTTGGGGTACACGGAGCATTCCTTGATTTGCTGTGCTGAAATTGGTGTTCTTCTAGACTTGGAACGGTGTTCTCGGGGAATCTCTGGAATTGCCTAAAGGAAGTCAACCACTGGTCGTGTTTTATGGGGAACGAGGGATGGCTCCGGAGTCAATGCAGGGGAATCGGGCATCATCTCAAGTTGATTTAGGGTACATGGAGCTCCTTCACGTTGCTGGAATAACCTCAGTGTCCCTCTAAACTTGTTACAGTGTTCTTGGGCACTGTCATGAGATCCATCAAGCAAGTCGAGGCTCCTTACATGTTTGATGGGGATCACAGAATTGCTATACATGCAATGTAGGAGAATCGGGCCTCATCTCACCTGGAGGGGGAAGTCTCATTGTTTTCTCGAGTTGCAGCGGGCTCCTGGGATATATTCTCGAGTTACGACGGGGATGGCCCTTCAAACTCGTGTTTCTTCAGCGACGTCAGGACTCCTGTCTAGTTAGGAGGGACAACTCAGGAATCTCTTCAAAGCTTGGCAAGGCAAAAGGGACGCTTCTTGAGGTGAGACAGGAGACCCAGTGTCCCTTTGCAGTAGGCACAGGGATATTGGGATTCCTATCAATGTTCAAGAGGAGTCAGGCATCTTCACCTTCTGAAGCAGTGAACTCCGCATGCCTCTAGAGGTGTCAAACTGATGTGAGGCATTCCCTCGCAATGACACGGGGACCTATGGCTTTCTCTAGTGTCTCCACCGGAAATGCAGACATCCCTTCATCTTGATAGAAGAAATAGGAGCCTGTATTCAAGCCACTGCAAGGAAACCCGGCCTCCTTTCGAATCAGGTCTCCTCGCTGTATATTCCACTTGAGGCAGCAAACTCAGGGTCCCTCCCACATACCTATTCCTGAGAGAGGTCTCCTCTTGAGGTGCTTGTGGAAAGTTGGCATGCGTCTTGAGTCTAAGCCAGGGAATCGGCTCTCTTCTCGGTACAATTTAGGGTACACGGAGCATTCCTCGAGGTCCTGTTCTGAACTTGCTGTTCCTCTAGACTTGGGACCGTGTGCTCGTGGAATCTCTCGAGTTGCCTAAAGGAAGTCAAGATACTGGTCGT
Organism: Rangifer tarandus platyrhynchus; assembly: GCA_949782905.1. NCBI lineage: Eukaryota > Metazoa > Chordata > Mammalia > Artiodactyla > Cervidae > Rangifer > Rangifer tarandus. Next base: position 2,886,853 of record OX459963.2, on the reverse strand, counting down.
GTTTGATGGGGAACAGGGGATGGCTCTGGAGTCAATGCAGGGGAATCGGGCCTCATCTCGAGATGATTTCGGGCACATGAAGCTACTTCTGGAGGCTGGGGTTACCTCAGGTTCCCTCTAGACTTGTGAGAGTGTTCTTTGGGACTGTCTCGAGATCCATCAAGCAAGTCAAGGCTCCTTACTTGTTTGATGGGGATCACGGAATTGCTCTGCATGCAATGAAGGGGAATCAGGCCTCATCTCGCTTCTAGGGGGAAGTCTCATGGTTTTTCTCGAGTTGCGGCGGGGACTGGGGGTATATTCTCGAGTTACGGCGGGGATGGCCCTTCAAACTCGTGTTTGTTCAGCGACGTCAGGACTGCTGTGTAGTTAGGAGGGACAACTCAGGAATCTCTTTAAGCATTGGCAAGGCAAAAGGGACGCTTCTGGAGGTCAGACAGGAGACCCAGTGTAACTTTCCAGTAGCCACAGGGATATTGGGATTCCTATCAATGTTCAAGAGGGTCAGGCATTGTCACTTATTAAAGCAGTGATCTCCGCGTGCCTCTCGTTGTGTCAAAGGGATGTGAGGAATTCCGTCGAAATGAGTCGGGAACCTAGGGCTTTCTCTAGGGTCTAAATATTGGATTCAGACATCCCTTCCTCTTGTGAGATGAAACACGAGCCTGTATTCAAGCCACTGCAAGGACATCCGGACTCCTTTTGAGTCAGGTCTTCTCGGTTTGTATTCCACTTGAGGCAGCATACTCAGGGTCCCTCCCACATACCTATTGCTGAGAGCAGCCTTTTCTTGAGGTGCTTGTGGACAGTTTGCATATGTCTTGAGTCTAAGCTAGGGAATTCGTTCTCATCTTGAGACGAATTGGGGTACACGGAGCATTTGTCGAGTTGCCGTGCTGAACTTAGTGTTCCTCTAGACTTGTGATGGTGTTCTCGGGGAAGCTCTGGGGTGTCTGAAGGAAATCAAGGAAACTGATCTTGTTTGATATGGAACGAGGGATGGCTCTGGAGTCAAGGCAGGGGAATCAGCCCTCATCTTGAGTTGATTTCGGATACATGGAACACATTTGCTTTGCTGGGGTGGCCTCAGGGTCCCTCTAGACTTGAGACCGTGTTCTTGGGGTCTGTCTCGAGATCCATTAAGCAAGTCGAGGCTCCTTACATGTTTGATGGGGATCACGGAATTGCAGTGCATGAAATGCAGGGAAACCGGGCCTCATCTCACTTCGAGGGGGAAGTCTCATGGTTTTTCGCGAGTTGTGGTGGGGACGTGGGGTATGCTCTCGAGTTATGGCGAGGATGGCCCTTCAAAACTTTTGTTTGTTCTGTGACGTCAGGACTCCTCCCGAGTTAGGAGGGACAACTCAGGAATCACTTGGAGGCTTGACAGGGCAAAAGCAAGGCTTCTGTAGGTGAGACAGGAGACCCATGGTCCCTTTCCAGTAGCCACAGTGATATTGGGATTCCTTTCAATGTTCAAGAGGAGTCAGGCATCGTCACATTTTGAAGCAGTGAACTCCGCATGCCTCTTGAGGTGTCAAAGGGATGTGAGGCATTCAACCAGAGTTACGCAGTGAACTAGCGATTTTACTAGGGTCTCCACATTGCATTCAGACATCCCTTCATCTTGTGAGATGAAAGACGAGCCTGTATTCAAGCCACTGCAAGGAAATCCGGCCTCCTTTTGAGACAGGGCTTCTCGGTGTATATTTTACTTGAGGCAGCAAACTCAGGGTCCCTCCCACATAGCTATTGCTGAGAAAAGCCTCCTATTGAGGTGTTTGTGGAAAGGTGGCATACGTCTTGAGTCTAAGCCAGGGAATCAGCACTCATCTCGAGAAGATTTGGGGTACACGGAGCATTCCTTGATTTGCTGTGCTGAAATTGGTGTTCTTCTAGACTTGGAACGGTGTTCTCGGGGAATCTCTGGAATTGCCTAAAGGAAGTCAACCACTGGTCGTGTTTTATGGGGAACGAGGGATGGCTCCGGAGTCAATGCAGGGGAATCGGGCATCATCTCAAGTTGATTTAGGGTACATGGAGCTCCTTCACGTTGCTGGAATAACCTCAGTGTCCCTCTAAACTTGTTACAGTGTTCTTGGGCACTGTCATGAGATCCATCAAGCAAGTCGAGGCTCCTTACATGTTTGATGGGGATCACAGAATTGCTATACATGCAATGTAGGAGAATCGGGCCTCATCTCACCTGGAGGGGGAAGTCTCATTGTTTTCTCGAGTTGCAGCGGGCTCCTGGGATATATTCTCGAGTTACGACGGGGATGGCCCTTCAAACTCGTGTTTCTTCAGCGACGTCAGGACTCCTGTCTAGTTAGGAGGGACAACTCAGGAATCTCTTCAAAGCTTGGCAAGGCAAAAGGGACGCTTCTTGAGGTGAGACAGGAGACCCAGTGTCCCTTTGCAGTAGGCACAGGGATATTGGGATTCCTATCAATGTTCAAGAGGAGTCAGGCATCTTCACCTTCTGAAGCAGTGAACTCCGCATGCCTCTAGAGGTGTCAAACTGATGTGAGGCATTCCCTCGCAATGACACGGGGACCTATGGCTTTCTCTAGTGTCTCCACCGGAAATGCAGACATCCCTTCATCTTGATAGAAGAAATAGGAGCCTGTATTCAAGCCACTGCAAGGAAACCCGGCCTCCTTTCGAATCAGGTCTCCTCGCTGTATATTCCACTTGAGGCAGCAAACTCAGGGTCCCTCCCACATACCTATTCCTGAGAGAGGTCTCCTCTTGAGGTGCTTGTGGAAAGTTGGCATGCGTCTTGAGTCTAAGCCAGGGAATCGGCTCTCTTCTCGGTACAATTTAGGGTACACGGAGCATTCCTCGAGGTCCTGTTCTGAACTTGCTGTTCCTCTAGACTTGGGACCGTGTGCTCGTGGAATCTCTCGAGTTGCCTAAAGGAAGTCAAGATACTGGTCGTGTTTGATGGGGAACAGGGGATGGCTCTGGAGTCAATGCAGGGGAATCGGGCCTCATCTCGAGATGATTTCGGGCACATGAAGCTACTTCTGGAGGCTGGGGTTACCTCAGGTTCCCTCTAGACTTGTGAGAGTGTTCTTTGGGACTGTCTCGAGATCCATCAAGCAAGTCAAGGCTCCTTACTTGTTTGATGGGGATCACGGAATTGCTCTGCATGCAATGAAGGGGAATCAGGCCTCATCTCGCTTCTAGGGGGAAGTCTCATGGTTTTTCTCGAGTTGCGGCGGGGACTGGGGGTATATTCTCGAGTTACGGCGGGGATGGCCCTTCAAACTCGTGTTTGTTCTGCGACGTCATGACTGCTGTGTAGTTAGGAGGGACAACTCAGGAATCTCTTCAAGCATTGGCAAGGCAAAAGGGACGCTTCTGGAGGTCAGACAGGAGACCCAGTGTAACTTTCCAGTAGCCACAGTGATATTGGGATTCCTATCAATGTTCAAGAGGGTCAGGCTTTGTCACTTATTAAAGCAGTGATCTCCGCGTGCCTCTCGATGTGTCAAAGGGATGTGAGGAATTCCGTCGAAATGAGTCGCGAACCTAGGGCTTTCTCTAGGGTCTAAATATTGGATTCCGACATCCCTTCCTCTTGTGAGATGAAACACGAGCCTGTATTCAAGCCACTGCAAGGACATCCGCACTCCTTTTGAGTCAGGTCTTCTCGGTTTGTATTCCACTTGAGGCAGCATACTCAGGGTCCCTCCCACATACCTATTGCTGAGAGCAGCCTTTTCTTGAGGTGCTTGTGCACAGTTTGCATATGTCTTGAGTCTAAGCTAGGGAATTCACTCTCATCTCGAGACGATTTGGTGTACACGGAGCATTTGTTGAGTTGCCATGCTGAACTTAGTGTTCCTCTAGACTTGTGACGGTGTTCTCGGGGAAGCTCTGGGGTGTCTGAAGGAAATCAAGGAAACTGATCTTGTTTGATGGGGAACGAGGGATGGCTCTGGAGTCAAGGCAGGGGAATCAGCCCTCATCTTGAGTTGATTTCGGATACATGGAACACACTTGCTTTGCTGGGGTGGCCTCAGGGTCCCTCTAGACTTGAGACAGTGTTCTTGGGGTCTGTCTCGAGATATATTAAGCAAGTCGAGGCTCCTTACATGTTTGATGGGGATCACAGAATTGCACTGCATGCAATGCAGGGAAAACGGGCCTCATCTCACTTTGAGGGGGAAGTCTCATGGTTTTTCTCTAGTTGCAGTTGGGACGTGGGGTATACTCTCGAGTTATGGCGGGGATGGCCCTTCAAAACTTTTGTTTGTTCAGTGACGTCAGGACTCCTCTCGCGTTACGAGGGACAACTCAGGAATCACTTGGAGGCTTGACAGGGCAAAAGCGAGGCTTCTGGAGGTGAGACAGGAGACACATGGTCCCTTTCCAGAAGCCACAGTGATATTGGGATTCCTTTCAATGTTCAAGAGGAGTCAGGCATCGTCACATTTTGAAGCAGTGAACTCCGCATGCCTCTCGAGGTGACAAAGGGATGTGAGGCATTCGACCGAAGTTACGCGGTGAACCAACGATATTACTAGGGTCTCCACATTGGATTCAGACATCCCTTCATCTTGTGAGATGAAAGACGAGCCTGTATTCAAGCCACTGCAGGGAAATCCGGCCTCCTTTTGAGGCAGGGCTTCTCGGTGTATATTTTACTTGAGGCAGCAAATTCAGGGTCCCTCCCACATAGCTATTGCTGAGAAAAGCCTCCTATTGAGGTGTTTGTGGAAAGGTGGCATACGTCTTGAGTCTAAGCCAGGGAATCAGCACTCATCTCGAGAAGATTTGGGGTACACGGAGCATTCCTTGATTTGCTGTGCTGAAATTGGTGTTCTTCTAGACTTGGAACGGTGTTCTCGGGGAAACTCTGGAATTGCCTAAAGGAAGTCAACCACTGGTCGTGTTTTATGGGGAACGGGGGATGGCTCCGGAGACAATGCAGGGGAATCGGGCATCATCTCAAGTTGATTTGGGGTACATGGAGCTCCTTCACGTTGCTGGAATAACCTCAGTGTCCCTGTAAATTTGTGACAGTGTTCTTGGGCTCTGTCATGAGATCCATCAAGCAAGTCAAGGCTCCTTACATGTTTGATGGGGATCACGGAATTGCTATGCCTGCAATGTAGGGGAATCGGGCCTCATCTCGCTTAGAGGGGGAAGTCTCATTGTTTTCTCGAGTTGCTGCGGGCTCCTGGGATATATTCTCGAGTTACGATGGGGATGGCCCTTCAAACTCGTGTTTGTTCAGCGACGTCAGGACTCCTGTCTAGTTAGGAGGGACAACTCAGGAATCTCTTCAAGGCTTGGCAAGGCAAAAGGGACGCTTCTTGAGGTGAGACAGGAGACCCAGTGTCCCTTTGCAGTAGGCACAAGGATATTGGGATTCCTATCAATGTTCAAGAGGAGTCAGGCATCTTCACCTTCTGAAGCAGTGAACTCCGCATGCCTCTCGATCTGTCAAACAGATGTGAGGCATTCCCTCGAAATGACGCGGGGACCTATGGCTTTCTCTAGTGTCTCCACCGGAAATGCAGACTTCCCTTCATCTAGATAGAAGAAATAGGAGCCTGTATTCAAGCCACTGCAAGGAAACCCGGCCTCTTTTCGAATCAGGTCTCCTCGCTGTATATTTCACTTGAGGCAGCAAACTCAGGGTCCCTCCCACATACCTATTCCTGAGAGAGGTCTCCTCTTGAGGTGCTTGTGGAAAGTTGGCATACGTCTTGAGTCTAAGCCAGGGAATCGACTCTCTTCTTGGGACGATTTAGGGTACACGGAGCATTCCTCGAGGTCCTGTTCTGAACTTGCTGTTCCTCTAAACTTTGGACCGTGTCCTCGTGGAATCTCTCGAGTTGCCTAAAGGAAGTCAAGCGACTGGTCGTGTTTGATGGGGAACAGGGGATGGCTCTGGAGTCAATGCAGGGGAATCGGGCCTCATCTCGAGATGATTTCGGGCACATGAAGCTCCTTCTGGTGGCTGGGGTGACCTCAGGTTCCCTCTAGACTTGTGAGAGTGTTCTTTGGGACTGTCTCGAGATCCATCAAGCAAGTCAAGGCTCCTTACTTGTTTGATGGGGATCACGGAATTGCTCTGCATGCAATGAAGGGGAATCGGGCCTCATCTCGCTTCTAGGGGGAAGTCTCATGGTTTTTCTCGAGTTGCGGCGGGGACTGGGGGTATATTCTCGAGTTACGGCGGGGATGGCCCTTCAAACTCGTGTTTGTTCAGCGACGTCAGGACTGCTGTGTAGTTAGGAGGGACAACTCAGGAATCTCTTTAAGCATTGGCAAGGCAAATGGACGCTTCTGGAGGTCAGACAGGAGACCCAGTGTAACTTTCCAGTAGCCACAGGGATATTGGGATTCCTATCAATGTTCAAGAGGGTCAGGCATTGTCACTTATTAAAGCAGTGATCTCCGCGTGCCTCTCGATGTGTCAAAGGGATGTGAGGAATTCCGTCGAAATGAGTCGGGAACCTAGGGCTTTCTCTAGGGTCTAAATATTGGATTCAGACATCCCTTCCTCTTGTGAGATGAAACACGAGCCTGTATTCAAGCCACTGCAAGGACATCCGGATTCCTTTTGAGTCAGGACTTCTCGGTTTGTATTCCACTTGAGGCAGCATACTCAGGGTCCCTCCCACATACCTATTGCTGAGAGCAGCCTTTTCTTGAGGTGCTTGTGGACAGTTTGCATATGTCTTGAGTCTAAGCTAGGGAATTCGTTCTCATCTCGAGACGAATTGGGGTACACGGAGCATTTGTCGAGTTGCCGTGCTGAACTTAGTGTTCCTCTAGACTTGTGATGGTGTTCTCGGGGAAGCTCTGGGGTGTCTGAAGGAAATCAAGGAAACTGATCTTGTTTGATTTGGAACGAGGGATGGCTCTGGAGTCAAGGCAGGGGAATCATCCCTCATCTTGAGTTGATTTCGGATACATGGAACACATTTGCTTTGCTGGGGTGGCCTCAGGGTCCCTCTAGACTTGAGACCGTGTTCTTGGGGTCTGTCTCGAGATATATTAAGCAAGTCGAGGCTCCTTACATGTTTGATGGGGATCACGGAATTGCAGTGCATGCAATGCAGGGAAACCGGGCCTCATCTCACTTCGAGGGGGAAGTCTCATGGTTTTTCTCGAGTTGTGGTGGGGACGTGGGGTATACTCTCGAGTTATGGCGAGGATGGCCCTTCAAAACTTTTGTTTGTTCAGTGACGTCAAGACTCCTCTCGAGTTAAGAGGGACAACTCAGGAATCACTTGGAGGCTTGACAGGGCAAAAGCGAGGCTTCTGTAGGTGAGACAGGAGACCCATGGTCCCTTTCCAGTAGCCACAGTGATATTGGGATTCCTTTCAATGTTCAAGAGGAGTCAGGCATCATCACATTTTGAAGCAGTGAACTCCGGATGCCTCTCGAGGTGTCAAAGGGATGTGAGGCATTCAACCAGAGTTACGCAGTGAACTAGCGATTTTACTAGGGTCTCCACATTGGATTCAGACATCCCTTCATCTTGTGAGATGAAAGACGAGCCTGTATTCAAGCCACTGCAAGGAAATCCGGCCTCCTTTTGAGACAGGGCTTCTCGGTGTATATTTTACTTGAGGCAGCAAACTCAGGGTCCCTCCCACATAGCTATTGCTGAGAAAAGCCTCCTATTGAGGTGTTTGTGGAAAGGTGGCATACGTCTTGAGTCTAAGCCAGGGAATCAGCACTCATCTCGAGAAGATTTGGGGTACACGGAGCATTCCTTGATTTGCTGTGCTGAAATTGGTGTTCTTCTAGACTTGGAACGGTGTTCTCGGGGAATCTCTGGAATTGCCTAAAGGAAGTCAACCACTGGTCGTGTTTTATGGAGAACGGGGGATGGCTCCGGAGTCAATGCAGGGGAATCGGGCATCATCTCAAGTTGATTTGGGGTACATGGAGCTCCTTCACGTTGCTGGAATAACCTCAGTGTCCCTCTAAACTTGTTACAGTGTTCTTGGGCACTGTCATGAGATCCATCAAGCAAGTCGAGGCTCCTTACATGTTTGATGGGGATCACAGAATTGCTATACATGCAATGTAGGAGAATCGGGCCTCATCTCACCTGGAGGGGGAAGTCTCATTGTTTTCTCGAGTTGCAGCGGGCTCCTGGGATATATTCTCGAGTTACGACGGGGATAGCCCTTCAAACTCGTGTTTCTTCAGCGACGTCAAGACTCCTGTCTAGTTAGGAGAGACAACTCAGGAATTTCTTCAAAGCTTGGCAAGGCAAAAGGGACGCTTCTTGAGGTGAGACAGGAGACCCAGTGTCCCTTTGCAGTAGGCACAGGGATATTGGGATTCCTATCAATGTTCAAGAGGAGTCAGGCATCTTCACCTTCTGAAGCAGTGAACTCCGCATGCCTCTAGAGGTGTCAAACTGATGTGAGGCATTCCCTCGCAATGACACGGGGACCTATGGCTTTCTCTAGTGTCTCCACCGGAAATGCAGACATCCCTTCATCTTGATAGAAGAAATAGGAGCCTGTATTCAAGCCACTGCAAGGAAACCCGGCCTCCTTTCGAATCAGGTCTCCTCGCTGTATATTCCACTTGAGGCAGCAAACTCAGGGTCCCTCCCACATACCTATCCCTGAGAGAGGTCTCCTCTTGAGGTGCTTGTGGAAAGTTGGCATGCGTCTTGAGTCTAAGCCAGGGAATCGGCTCTCTTCTCGGTACAATTTAGGGTACACGGAGCATTCCTCGAGGTCCTGTTCTGAACTTGCTGTTCCTCTAGACTTGGGACCGTGTGCTCGTGGAATCTCTCGAGTTGCCTAAAGGAAGTCAAGCCACTGGTCGTGTTTGATGGGGAACAGGGGATGGCTCTGGAGTCAATGCAGGGGAATCGGGCCTCATCTCGAGATGATTTCGGGCACATGAAGCTACTTCTGGAGGCTGGGGTTACCTCAGGTTCCCTCTAGACTTGTGAGAGTGTTCTTTGGGACTGTCTCGAGATCCATCAAGCAAGTCAAGGCTCCTTACTTGTTTGATGGGGATCACGGAATTGCTCTGCATGCAATGAAGGGGAATCAGGCCTCATCTCGCTTCTAGGGGGAAGTCTCATGGTTTTTCTCGAGTTGCGGCGGGGACTGGGGGTATATTCTCGAGTTACGGCGGGGATGGCCCTTCAAACTCGTGTTTGTTCTGCGACGTCATGACTGCTGTGTAGTTAGGAGGGACAACTCAGGAATCTCTTCAAGCATTGGCAAGGCAAAAGGGACGCTTCTGGAGGTCAGACAGGAGACCCAGTGTAACTTTCCAGTAGCCACAGTGATATTGGGATTCCTATCAATGTTCAAGAGGGTCAGGCTTTGTCACTTATTAAAGCAGTGATCTCCGCGTGCCTCTCGATGTGTCAAAGGGATGTGAGGAATTCCGTCGAAATGAGTCGCGAACCTAGGGCTTTCTCTAGGGTCTAAATATTGGATTCCGACATCCCTTCCTCTTGTGAGATGAAACACGAGCCTGTATTCAAGCCACTGCAAGGACATCCGCACTCCTTTTGAGTCAGGTCTTCTCGGTTTGTATTCCACTTGAGGCAGCATACTCAGGGTCCCTCCCACATACCTATTGCTGAGAGCAGCCTTTTCTTGAGGTGCTTGGGCACAGTTTGCATATGTCTTGAGTCTAAGCTAGGGAATTCACTCTCATCTCGAGACGATTTGGTGTACACGGAGCATTTGTTGAGTTGCCATGCTGAACTTAGTGTTCCTCTAGACTTGTGACGGTGTTCTCGGGGAAGCTCTGGGGTGTCTGAAGGAAATCAAGGAAACTGATCTTGTTTGATGGGGAACGAGGGATGGCTCTGGAGTCAAGGCAGGGGAATCAGCCCTCATCTTGAGTTGATTTCGGATACATGGAACACACTTGCTTTGCTGGGGTGACCTCAGGGTCCCTCTAGACTTGAGACAGTGTTCTTGGGGTCTGTCTCGAGATATATTAAGCAAGTCGAGGCTCCTTACATGTTTGATGGGGATCACAGAATTGCACTGCATGCAATGCAGGGAAAACGGGCCTCATCTCACTTTGAGGGGGAAGTCTCATGGTTTTTCTCTAGTTGCAGTTGGGACGTGGGGTATACTCTCGAGTTATGGCGGGGATGGCCCTTCAAAACTTTTGTTTGTTCAGTGACGTCAGGACTCCTCTCGCGTTACGAGGGACAACTCAGGAATCACTTGGAGGCTTGACAGGGCAAAAGCGAGGCTTCTGGAGGTGAGACAGGAGACACATGGTCCCTTTCCAGAAGCCACAGTGATATTGGGATTCCTTTCAATGTTCAAGAGGAGTCAGGCATCGTCACATTTTGAAGCAGTGAACTCCGCATGCCTCTCGAGGTGACAAAGGGATGTGAGGCATTCGACCGAAGTTACGCGGTGAACCAACGATATTACTAGGGTCTCCACATTGGATTCAGACATCCCTTCATCTTGTGAGATGAAAGACGAGCCTGTATTCAAGCCACTGCAGGGAAATCCGGCCTCCTTTTGAGGCAGGGCTTCTCGGTGTATATTTTACTTGAGGCAGCAAATTCAGGGTCCCTCCCACATAGCTATTGCTGAGAAAAGCCTCCTATTGAGGTGTTTGTGGAAAGGTGGCATACGTCTTGAGTCTAAGCCAGGGAATCAGCACTCATCTCGAGAAGATTTGGGGTACACGGAGCATTCCTTGATTTGCTGTGCTGAAATTGGTGTTCTTCTAGACTTGGAACGGTGTTCTCGGGGAAACTCTGGAATTGCCTAAAGGAAGTCAACCACTGGTCGTGTTTTATGGGGAACGGGGGATGGCTCCGGAGACAATGCAGGGGAATCGGGCATAATCTCAAGTTGATTTGGGGTACATGGAGCTCCTTCACGTTGCTGGAATAACCTCAGTGTCCCTGTAAATTTGTGACAGTGTTCTTGGGCTCTGTCATGAGATCCATCAAGCAAGTCAAGGCTCCTTACATGTTTGATGGGGATCACGGAATTGCTATGCCTGCAATGTAGGGGAATCGGGCCTCATCTCGCTTAGAGGGGGAAGTCTCATTGTTTTCTCGAGTTGCTGCGGGCTCCTGGGATATATTCTCGAGTTACGATGGGGATGGCCCTTCAAACTCGTCTTTGTTCAGCGACGTCAGGACTCCTGTCTAGTTAGGAGGGACAACTCAGGAATCTCTTCAAGGCTTGGCAAGGCAAAAGGGACGCTTCTTGAGGTGAGACAGGAGACCCAGTGTCCCTTTGCAGTAGGCACAAGGATATTGGGATTCCTATCAATGTTCAAGAGGAGTCAGGCATCTTCACCTTCTGAAGCAGTGAACTCCGCATGCCTCTCGATCTGTCAAACAGATGTGAGGCATTCCCTCGAAATGACGCGGGGACCTATGGCTTTCTCTAGTGTCTCCACCGGAAATGCAGACTTCCCTTCATCTAGATAGAAGAAATAGGAGCCTGTATTGAAGCCACTGCAAGGAAACCCGGCCTCTTTTCGAATCAGGTCTCCTCGCTGTATATTTCACTTGAGGCAGCAAACTCAGGGTCCCTCCCACATACCTATTCCTGAGAGAGGTCTCCTCTTGAGGTGCTTGTGGAAAGTTGGCATACGTCTTGAGTCTAAGCCAGGGAATCGACTCTCTTCTTGGGACGATTTAGGGTACACGGAGCATTCCTCGAGGTCCTGTTCTGAACTTGCTGTTCCTCTAAACTTTGGACCGTGTCCTCGTGGAATCTCTCGAGTTGCCTAAAGGAAGTCAAGCGACTGGTCGTGTTTGATGGGGAACAGGGGATGGCTCTGGAGTCAATGCAGGGGAATCGGGCCTCATCTCGAGATGATTTCGGGCACATGAAGCTCCTTCTGGTGGCTGGGGTTACCTCAGGTTCCCTCTAGACTTGTGAGAGTGTTCTTTGGGACTGTCTCGAGATCCATCAAGCAAGTCAAGGCTCCTTACTTGTTTGATGGGGATCACGGAATTGCTCTGCATGCAATGAAGGGGAATCGGGCCTCATCTCGCTTCTAGGGGGAAGTCTCATGGTTTTTCTCGAGTTGCGGCGGGGACTGGGGGTATATTCTCGAGTTACGGCGGGGATGGCCCTTCAAACTCGTGTTTGTTCAGCGACGTCAGGACTGCTGTGTAGTTAGGAGGGACAACTCAGGAATCTCTTTAAGCATTGGCAAGGCAAATGGACGCTTCTGGAGGTCAGACAGGAGACCCAGTGTAACTTTCCAGTAGCCACAGGGATATTGGGATTCCTATCAATGTTCAAGAGGGTCAGGCATTGTCACTTATTAAAGCAGTGATCTCCGCGTGCCTCTCGATGTGTCAAAGGGATGTGAGGAATTCCGTCGAAATGAGTCGGGAACCTAGGGCTTTCTCTAGGGTCTAAATATTGGATTCAGACATCCCTTCCTCTTGTGAGATGAAACACGAGCCTGTATTCAAGCCACTGCAAGGACATCCGGATTCCTTTTGAGTCAGGACTTCTCGGTTTGTATTCCACTTGAGGCAGCATACTCAGGGTCCCTCCCACATACCTATTGCTGAGAGCAGCCTTTTCTTGAGGTGCTTGTGGACAGTTTGCATATGTCTTGAGTCTAAGCTAGGGAATTCGTTCTCATCTCGAGACGAATTGGGGTACACGGAGCATTTGTCGAGTTGCCGTGCTGAACTTAGTGTTCCTCTAGACTTGTGATGGTGTTCTCGGGGAAGCTCTGGGGTGTCTGAAGGAAATCAAGGAAACTGATCTTGTTTGATTTGGAACGAGGGATGGCTCTGGAGTCAAGGCAGGGGAATCATCCCTCATCTTGAGTTGATTTCGGATACATGGAACACATTTGCTTTGCTGGGGTGGCCTCAGGGTCCCTCTAGACTTGAGACCGTGTTCTTGGGGTCTGTCTCGAGATCCATTAAGCAAGTCGAGGCTCCTTACATGTTTGATGGGGATCACGGAATTGCAGTGCATGCAATGCAGGGAAACCGGGCCTCATCTCACTTCGAGGGGGAAGTCTCATGGTTTTTCTCGAGTTGTGGTGGGGACGTGGGGTATACTCTCGAGTTATGGCGAGGATGGCCCTTCAAAACTTTTGTTTGTTCAGTGACGTCAAGACTCCTCTCGAGTTAAGAGGGACAACTCAGGAATCACTTGGAGGCTTGACAGGGCAAAAGCGAGGCTTCTGTAGGTGAGACAGGAGACCCATGGTCCCTTTCCAGTAGCCACAGTGATATTGGGATTCCTTTCAATGTTCAAGAGGAGTCAGGCATCATCACATTTTGAAGCAGTGAACTCCGGATGCCTCTCGAGGTGTCAAAGGGATGTGAGGCATTCAACCAGAGTTACGCAGTGAACTAGCGATTTTACTAGGGTCTCCACATTGGATTCAGACATCCCTTCATCTTGTGAGATGAAAGACGAGCCTGTATTCAAGCCACTGCAAGGAAATCCGGCCTCCTTTTGAGACAGGGCTTCTCGGTGTATATTTTACTTGAGGCAGCAAACTCAGGGTCCCTCCCACATAGCTATTGCTGAGAAAAGCCTCCTATTGAGGTGTTTGTGGAAAGGTGGCATACGTCTTGAGTCTAAGCCAGGGAATCAGCACTCATCTCGAGAAGATTTGGGGTACACGGAGCATTCCTTGATTTGCTGTGCTGAAATTGGTGTTCTTCTAGACTTGGAACGGTGTTCTCGGGGAATCTCTGGAATTGCCTAAAGGAAGTCAACCACTGGTCGTGTTTTATGGGGAACGGGGGATGGCTCCGGAGTCAATGCAGGGGAATCGGGCATCATCTCAAGTTGATTTGGGGTACATGGAGCTCCTTCACGTTGCTGGAATAACCTCAGTGTCCCTCTAAACTTGTTACAGTGTTCTTGGGCACTGTCATGAGATCCATCAAGCAAGTCGAGGCTCCTTACATGTTTGATGGGGATCACAGAATTGCTATACATGCAATGTAGGAGAATCGGGCCTCATCTCACCTGGAGGGGGAAGTCTCATTGTTTTCTCGAGTTGCAGCGGGCTCCTGGGATATATTCTCGAGTTACGACGGGGATGGCCCTTCAAACTCGTGTTTCTTCAGCGACGTCAGGACTCCTGTCTAGTTAGGAGGGACAACTCAGGAATCTCTTCAAAGCTTGGCAAGGCAAAAGGGACGCTTCTTGAGGTGAGACAGGAGACCCAGTGTCCCTTTGCAGTAGGCACAGGGATATTGGGATTCCTATCAATGTTCAAGAGGAGTCAGGCATCTTCACCTTCTGAAGCAGTGAACTCCGCATGCCTCTAGAGGTGTCAAACTGATGTGAGGCATTCCCTCGCAATGACACGGGGACCTATGGCTTTCTCTAGTGTCTCCACCGGAAATGCAGACATCCCTTCATCTTGATAGAAGAAATAGGAGCCTGTATTCAAGCCACTGCAAGGAAACCCGGCCTCCTTTCGAATCAGGTCTCCTCGCTGTATATTCCACTTGAGGCAGCAAACTCAGGGTCCCTCCCACATACCTATTCCTGAGAGAGGTCTCCTCTTGAGGTGCTTGTGGAAAGTTGGCATGCGTCTTGAGTCTAAGCCAGGGAATCGGCTCTCTTCTCGGTACAATTTAGGGTACACGGAGCATTCCTCGAGGTCCTGTTCTGAACTTGCTGTTCCTCTAGACTTGGGACCGTGTGCTCGTGGAATCTCTCGAGTTGCCTAAAGGAAGTCAAGCCACTGGTCGTGTTTGATGGGGAACAGGGGATGGCTCTGGAGTCAATGCAGGGGAATCGGGCCTCATCTCGAGATGATTTCGGGCACATGAAGCTACTTCTGGAGGCTGGGGTTACCTCAGGTTCCCTCTAGACTTGTGAGAGTGTTCTTTGGGACTGTCTCGAGATCCATCAAGCAAGTCAAGGCTCCTTACTTGTTTGATGGGGATCACGGAATTGCTCTGCATGCAATGAAGGGGAATCAGGCCTCATCTCGCTTCTAGGGGGAAGTCTCATGGTTTTTCTCGAGTTGCGGCGGGGACTGGGGGTATATTCTCGAGTTACGGCGGGGATGGCCCTTCAAACTCGTGTTTGTTCTGCGACGTCATGACTGCTGTGTAGTTAGGAGGGACAACTCAGGAATCTCTTCAAGCATTGGCAAGGCAAAAGGGACGCTTCTGGAGGTCAGACAGGAGACCCAGTGTAACTTTCCAGTAGCCACAGTGATATTGGGATTCCTATCAATGTTCAAGAGGGTCAGGCTTTGTCACTTATTAAAGCAGTGATCTCCGCGTGCCTCTCGATGTGTCAAAGGGATGTGAGGAATTCCGTCGAAATGAGTCGCGAACCTAGGGTTTTCTCTAGGGTCTAAATATTGGATTCCGACATCCCTTCCTCTTGTGAGATGAAACACGAGCCTGTATTCAAGCCACTGCAAGGACATCCGCACTCCTTTTGAGTCAGGTCTTCTCGGTTTGTATTCCACTTGAGGCAGCATACTCAGGGTCCCTCCCACATACCTATTGCTGAGAGCAGCCTTTTCTTGAGGTGCTTGGGCACAGTTTGCATATGTCTTGAGTCTAAGCTAGGGAATTCACTCTCATCTCGAGACGATTTGGTGTACACGGAGCGTTTGTTGAGTTGCCGTGCTGAACTTAGTGTTCTTCTAGACTTGTGACGGTGTTCTCGGGGAAGCTCTGGGGTGTCTGAAGGAAATCAAGGAAACTGATCTTGTTTGATGGGGAACGAGGGATGGCTCTGGAGTCAAGGCAGGGGAATCAGCCCTCATCTTGAGTTGATTTCGGATACATGGAACACACTTGCTTTGCTGGGGTGGCCTCAGGGTCCCTCTAGACTTGAGACAGTGTTCTTGGGGTCTGTCTCGAGATATATTAAGCAAGTCGAGGCTCCTTACATGTTTGATGGGGATCACAGAATTGCACTGCATGCAATGCAGGGAAAACGGGCCTCATCTCACTTTGAGGGGGAAGTCTCATGGTTTTACTCTAATTGAAGTTGGGACGTGGGGTATACTCTCGAGTTATGGCGGGGATGTCCCTTCAAAACTTTTGTTTGTTCAGTGACGTCAGGACTCCTCTCGCGTTACGAGGGACAACTCAGGAATCACTTGGAGGCTTGACAGGGCAAAAGCGAGGCTTCTGGAGGTGAGACAGGAGACACATGGTCCCTTTCCAGAAGCCACAGTGATATTGGGATTCCTTTCAATGTTCAAGAGGAGTCAGGCATCGTCACATTTTGAAGCAGTGAACTCCGCATGCCTCTCGAGGTGACAAAGGGATGTGAGGCATTCGACCGAAGTTACGCGGTGAACCAACGATATTACTAGGGTCTCCACATTGGATTCAGACATCCCTTCATCTTGTGTGATGAAAGACGAGCCTGTATTCAAGCCACTGCAGGGAAATCCGGCCTCCTTTTGAGACAGGGCTTCTCGGTGTATATTTTACTTGAGGCAGCAAATTCAGGGTCCCTCCCACATAGCTATTGCAGAGAAAAGCCTCCTATTGAGGTGTTGTGGAAAGGTGGCATACGTCTTGAGTCTAAGCCAGGAATCAGCACTCATCTCGAGAAGATTTGGGGTACACGGAGCATTCCTTGATTTGCTGTGCTGAAATTGGTGTTCTTCTAGACTTGGAACGGTGTTCTCGGGGAAACTCTGGAATTGCCTAAAGGAAGTCAACCACTGGTCGTGTTTTAGGGGAACGGGGGATGGCTCCGGAGACAATGCAGGGGAATCGGGCATCATCTCAAGTTGATTTGGGGTACATGGATCTCCTTCACGTTGCTGGAATAACCTCAGTGTCCCTGTAAATTTGTGACAGTGTTCTTGGGCTCTGTCATGAGATCCATCAAGCAAGTCAAGGCTCCTTACATGTTTGATGGGGATCACGGAATTGCTATGCCTGCAATGTAGGGGAATCGGGCCTCATCTCGCTTAGAGGGGGAAGTCTCATTGTTTTCTCGAGTTGCTGCGGGCTCCTGGGATATATTCTCGAGTTACGATGGGGATGGCCCTTCAAACTCGTGTTTGTTCAGCGACGTCAGGACTCCTGTCTAGTTAGGAGGGACAACTCAGGAATGTCTTCAAGGCTTGGCAAGGCAAAAGGGACGCTTCTTGAGGTGAGACAGGAGACCCAGTGTCCCTTTGCAGTAGGCACAGGGATATTGGGATTCCTATCAATGTTCAAGAGGAGTCAGGCATCTTCACCTTCTGAAGCAGTGAACTCCGCATGCCTCTCGAGCTGTCAAACAGATGTGAGGCATTCCCTCGAAATGACGCGGGGACCTCTGGCTTTCTCTAGTGTCTCCACCGGAAATGCAGACATCCCTTCATCTAGATAGAAGAAATAGGAGCCTGTATTCAAGCCACTGTAAGGAAACCCGGCCTCCTTTCGAATCAGGTCTCCTCGTTGTATATTTCACTTGAGGCAGCAAACTCAGGGTCCCTCCCACATACCTATTCCTGAGAGAGGTCTCCTCTTGAGGTGCTTGTGGAAAGTTGGCATACGTCTTGAGTCTAAGCCAGGGAATCAGCACTCATCTCGAGAAGATTTTGGGTACACGGAGCATTCCTTGAGTTGCTGTGCTGAAATTGGTGTTCTTCTAGACTTGGTACGGTGTTCTCGGTGAAACTCTGGAATTGCCTAAAGATAGTCAACCACTGGTCGTGTTTTATGGGGAACAGGGGATGGCTCCGGGGTCAATGCAGGGGAATCGGGCATCATCTCAAGTTGATTTGGGGTACATGGATCTCCTTCACGTTGCTGAAATAACCTCAGTGTCCCTCTAATCTTGTGACAGTGTTCTTGGGCACTGTCATGAGATCCATCAAGCAAGTCGAGGCTCCTAACATGTTTGATGGGGATCACGGAATTGCTATGCATGCAATGCAGGGGAATGGGGCCTCATCTCTCTTGGAGGGGGAAGTGTAATATTTTTTCTCGAGTTCAGCGGGGACTTGGGATATATTCTCGAGTTACGGCGGGGATGGCCCTTCAAACTCGTGTTTGTTCAGCGACGTCAGGACTCCTGTCTAGTGAGGAGGGACAACTCAGGAATCTCTTCAAGGCTTGGCAAGGCAAAAGTGACGCTTCTTGAGGTGACACAGGAGACCCAGTGTCCCTTTGCAGTAGCCACAGGCATATTGGGATTCCTATCAATGTTCAAGAGGAGTCAGGCATCTTCACCTTCTGAAGCAGTGAATGCCGCATGCCTATCGAGGTGTCAAATGGATGTGAGGCATTCCCTCGAAATGAGGCAGGGACCTATGGCTTTCTCTAGTGTCTCCACCGAAAATGAAGACATCCCTTCATCTTGATAGAAGAAAGAGGAACCTGTATTCAAGCCACTGCAAAGAAACCCGGCCTCCTTTCGAGTCAGGGTTTCTCGCTGTATATTCCACTTGAGGCAGCAAACTCAGGGTCCCTGGCACATACCTATTCCTGAGAGAAGCCTCCTCTTGAGGTGCTTGTGGAAAGATGGCATACGTCTTGAATCTAAGCCAGGGAATCGGCTCTCCTCTCGGGACGATTTGGGGTACACGGAGCATTCCTCGAGTTCCTGTTCTGAACTTGCTGTTCCTCTAGACTTGGGACGGTGTGCTCGTGGAATCTCTGGAGTTTCCTAAAGGAAGTCAAGCCACTGGTCGTGTTTGATGGGGAACAGGGGATGGCTCTGGAGTCAATGCAGGGGAATCGGGCCTCATCTCGAGATGATTTCGGGCACATGAAGCTACTTCTGGTGGCTGGGGTGACCTCAGGTTCCCTCTAGACTTGTGAGAGTGTTCTTTGGGACTGTCTCGAGATCCATCAAGCAAGTCGAGGCTCCTTACTTGTTTGATGGGGATCACGGAATTGCTCTGCATGCAATGAAGGGGAATCGGGCCTCATCTCGCTTCTAGGGGGAAGTCTCATGGTTTTTCTTGAGTTGCGCGGGGACTTGGGATATATTCTCGAGTTACGGCGGGGATAGCCCTTCAAACTCGTGTTTGTTCAGCGACGTCAGGACTCCTGTGTAGTTAGGAGGAACAACTCAGGTATCTCTTCAAGCCTTGGCAAGGCAAAAGGGACGCTTCTGGAGGTCAGACAGGAGACCCAGGGTAACTCTCCAGCAGCCACAGGGATATTGGGATTCCTATCAATGTTCAAGAGGAGTCAGGCATTGTCATCTATTAAAGCAGTAACCTCCGCGTGCCTCTCGATGTGTCAAAGGGATATGAGGAATTCCGTCGAAATGAGTCGGGAACCTAGGGCTTTCTTTAGGGTCTAAATATTGGATTCAGACATCCCTTCCTCTTGTGAGATGAAACACGAGCCTGTATTCAAGGCACTGCCAGGACATACGGACTCCTTTTGAGTCAGGTCTTCTCGGTTTGTATTCCACTTGAGGCAGCATACTCAGGGTCCCTCCCACATAACTATTGCTGAGAGCAACCTTTTCTTGTGGTGCTTGTGTAAGGTTTGCATATGTCTTGAGTCTAATCTAGGAAATTCGCTCTCATCTCGAGATTAATTGGGGTACACGGAGCATTTGTCGAGTTGCCGTGCTGAAGTTAGTGTTCCTCTAGACTTGTCACGGTGTCCTCGGGGAAGCTCTGGGGTGTCTGAAGGAAATCTAGGAAACTGATCTTGTTTGATGGGGAATGAGGGATGGCTCTGGAGTCAAGGCAGGGGAATCAGCTCTCATCTTGAGTTGATTTCGAATACATGGAACACATTTGCGTTGCTGGGGTGGCCTCAGGGTCCCTCTAGACTTGAGACAGTGTTCTTGGGGACTGTCTCGAGATCCATTAAGCAAGGCCAGGCTCCTTACATGTTTGATGGGGATCACGGAATTGCAGTGCATGCAATGCAGGGAAACCGGGCCTCATCTCACTTCGAGGGGGAAGTCTCATGGTTTTTCTCGAGTTGCGGTGGTGACGTGGGGTATACTCTCGAGTTATGGCGCGGATGGCCCTTCAAAACTTGTGTTTGTTCTGGGACGTCAGGACTCCTCTGGAATTACGAGGGACAACTCAGGAATCACTTGGAGGCTTGACAGGGCAACAGCAAGTCTTCTGGAGGTGAGACAGGAGACCCATGGTCCATTTCCAGTAGCACAGTGATATTGGGATTCCTTTCAATGTTCAAGAAGAGTCAGGCATCGTCACATTTTGAAGCAGTGAACTCCGCATGCCTCTCGAGGTGTCAAAGGGATGTGAGGCATTTGACCGAAGTTACGCGGTGAACTAGCGATTTTACAAGGGTCTCCACATTGGATTAAGACACCCCTTCATCTTTTGAGATGAAAGACGACCCTGTATTCAAGCCACTGCAAGGAAATCTGGCCTCCTTTTGAGGCAGGGTTTCTCGCTGTATATTCCACTTGAGGCAGCAAACTCAGGGTCCCTCCCACATAGCTATTGCTGAGAAAAGCCTCCTATTGAGGTGCTTGTGGAAAGGTGGCATACGTCTTGAGTCTAAGCCAGGGAATCAAAACTCATCTCCAGAAGATTTGGGGTACACGGAGCATTCCTTGAGTTGCTGTGCTGAAATTGGTGTTCTTCTAGACTTGGAACGGTGTTCTCGGGGAAACTCTGGAATTGCCTAAAGGAAGTCAACCACTGGTCGTGTTTTATGGGGAACGGGGGATGGCTCCGGAGGCAATGCAGGGGAATCGGGCATCATCTCAAGTTGATTTGGGGTACATGGAGCTCCTTCACGTTGCTGGAATAACCCCAGAGTGCCTCTAAACTTGTGACAGTGTTCTTGGGCACTGTCATGAGATCCATCAAGCAAGTCGAGGCCCCTTACATGTTTGATGGGGATCACGGAATTGCTATGCATGCAATGTAGGGGAATCGGACCTCATCTCGCTTGGCCGGGGAAGTCTCATTGTTTTCTCGAGTTGCGCGAGCTCCTGGGATATATTCTCGAGTTACGTCGGGGATGGCCCTTCAACCTCGTGTTTGTTCAGCGACGTCAGGACTCCTGTCTAGTTAGGAGGGACAACTCAGGAATCTCTTCAAGGCTTGGCAAGGCCAAAGGGACGCTTCTTGAGGTGAGACAGGAGACCCAGTGTCCCTTTGCAGTAGCCACAGGGATATTGGGATTCCTATCAATGTTCAAGAGGAGTCAGGCATCTTCACCTTTTGAAGCAGTGAACGCCGCATGCCTCTCGAGGTGTGAAACGGATGTGAGGCATTCCCTCGCAATGAGGCGGGGACCTATGGCTTTCTCTAGTGTCTCCACCGGAAATGCAGACATCCCTTCATCTTGATAGAAGAAAGAGGAGCCTGTATTCAAGCCACTGCAAGGAAACCCGGCCTCCTTTCGAGTCAGGGCTTCTCGCTGTATATTCCACTTGTGGCAGCAAACTCAGGGTCCCTCCCACATACCTATTCCTGAGAGACGTCTCCTCTTGAGGTGCTTGTGGAAAGTTGGCCTAGGTATTGAATCTAAGCCAGGGAATCGGCTCTCTTCTCGGGACGATTTGGGGTACACAGAGCATTCCTCGAGTTCCTGTTCTGAACTTGCTGTTCCTCTAGACTTGGGACCGTGTGCTCGTGGAATCTCTCGAGTTGCCTAAAGGAAGTCAAGCCACTGGTCATGTTTGATGGGGAACAGCGGATGGCTCTGGAGTCAATGCAGGGGAATCGGGCCTCATCTCGAGATGATTTGGGGCACATGAAGCTACTTCTGGTGGCGGGGTGACCTCAGGTTCCCTCTAGACTTGTGAGAGTGTTTTTTGGGACTGCCTCAAGATCCATCGAGCAAGTCGAGGCTCCTTACTTGTTTGATGGGGATCACGGAATTGCTCTGCATGCAATGAAGGGGAATCGGGCCTCATCTCGCTTCTAGGGGGAAGTCTCATGGTTTTTCTCGAGTTGCACGGGGACTTGGGATATATTCTCGAGTTACGGCGGGGATAGCCCTTCAAACTCGTGTTTGTTCAGCGACGTGAGGACTCCTGTGTAGTTAGGAGGGACAACTCAGGAATCTCTTCAAGCCTTGGCAAGGCAAAAGGGACGCTTCTGGAGGTCAGACAGGAGACCCAGTGTAACTTTCCGGTAGCCACAGGGATATTGGGATTCCTATCAATGTTCAAGAGGAGTCAGGCATTGTCATCTATTAAAGCAGTAACCTCCGCGTGCCTCTCGATGTGTCAAAGGGATATGAGGAATTCCGTCGAAATGAGTCGGGAACCTAGGGCTTTCTTTAGGGTCTAAATATTGGATTCAGACATCCCTTCCTCTTGTGAGATGAAAAACGAGCCTGTATTCAAGGCACTGCAAGGACATACGGACTCCTTTGAGTCAGGTCTTCTCGGTTTGTATTCCACTTGAGGCAGCATACTCAGGGTCCCTCCCACATAACTATTGCTGAGAGCAACCTTTTCTTGTGGTGCTTGTGTAAGGTTTGCATATGTCTTGAGTCTAATCTAGGAAATTCGCTCTCATCTCGAGATTAATTGGGGTACACGGAGCATTTGTCGAGTTGCCCTGCTGAACTTAGTGTTCCTCTAGACTTGTCACGGTGTCCTCGGGGAAGCTCTGGGGTGTCTGAAGGAAATCTAGGAAACTGATCTTGTTTGATGGGGAATGAGGGATGGCTCTGGAGTCAAGGCAGGGGAATCAGCTCTCATCTTGAGTTGATTTCGGATACATGGAACACATTTGCGTTGCTGGGGTGGCCTCAGGGTCCCTCTAGACTTGAGACAGTGTTCTTGGGGACTGTCTCGAGATCCATTAAGCAAGTCCCGGCTCCTTACATGTTTGATGGTGATCACGGAATTGCACTGCATGCAATGCAGGGAAACCGGGCCTCATCTCACTTCGAGGGGGAAGTCTCATGGTTTTTCTCGAGTTGCTGTGGGGACGTGGAGTATACTCTCGAGTTATGGCGGGGATGGCCCTTCAAAACTTGTGTTTGTTCAGTGACGTCAGGACTCCTCTCGAGTTACGAGGGACAACTCAGGAATCACTTGGAGGCTTGACAGGGCAAAAGCGAGGCTTCTGGAGGTGAGACAGGAGACCCATGGTCCCTTTCCAGTAGCCACAGTGATATTTGGATTCCTTTCAATGTTCAAGAGGAGTCAGGCATCGTCACATTTTGAAGCAGTGAACTCCGCATGCCTCTCGAGGTGTCAAAGGGATGTGAGGCATTGGACCGAAATTACGCGGTGAACTAGCGATTTTACTAGGGTCTCCACATTGGATTCAGACATCCCTTCATCTTGTGAGATGAAAGACGAGCCTGTATTCAAGCCACTGCAAGGAAATCCAGCCTCCTTTTGAGGCAGGGCTTCTCGGTGTATATTTTAGTTGAGGCAGCAATCTCAGGGTCCCTCCCACATAGCTATTGCTGAGAATAGCCTCCTATTGAGGTGCTTGTGGAAAGCTGGCATACGTCTTGAGTCTAAGCCAGGGAATCAGCACTCATCTCGAGAAGATTTTGGGTACACGGAGCATTCCTTGAGTTGCTGTGCTGAAATTGGTGTTCTTCTAGACTTGGTACGGTGTTCTCGGTGAAACTCTGGAATTGCCTAAAGATAGTCAACCACTGGTCGTGTTTTATGGGGAACAGGGGATGGCTCCGGGGTCAATGCAGGGGAATCGGGCATCATCTCAAGTTGATTTGGGGTACATGGATCTCCTTCACGTTGCTGAAATAACCTCAGTGTCCCTCTAATCTTGTGACAGTGTTCTTGGGCACTGTCATGAGATCCATCAAGCAAGTCGAGGCTCCTAACATGTTTGATGGGGATCACGGAATTGCTATGCATGCAATGCAGGGGAATGGGGCCTCATCTCTCTTGGAGGGGGAAGTGTAATATTTTTTCTCGAGTTGCAGTGGGGACTTGGGATATATTCTCGAGTTACGGCGGGGATGGCCCTTCAACCTCGTGTTTGTTCAGCGACGTCAGGACTCCTGTCTAGTTAGGAGGGACAACTCAGGAATCTCTTCAAGGCTTGGCAAGGCAAAAGGGACGCTTCTTGAGGTGAGACAGGAGACCAAGTGTCCCTTTGCAGTAGCCACAGGGATATTGGGATTCCTATCAATGTTCAAGAGGAGTCAGGCATCTTCACCTTCTGAAGCAGTGAACGCCGCATGCCTATCGAGGTGTCAAATGGATGTGAGGCATTCCCTCGAAATGAGGCGGGGACCTATGGCTTTCTCTAGTGTCTCCACCGGAAATGAAGACATCCCTTCATCTTGATAGAAGAAAGAGGAGCCTGTATTCAAGCCACTGCAAGGAAACCCGGCCTCCTTTCGAGTCAGGGTTTCTCGCTGTATATTCCACTTGAGGCAGCAAACTCAGGGTCCCTGCCACATACCTATTCCTGAGAGAGGACTCCTCTTGAGGTGCTTGTGGAAAGATGGCATACGTCTTGAATCTAAGCCAGGGAATCGGCTCTCCTCTCGGGACGATTTGGGGTACACGGAGCATTCCTCGAGTTCCTGTTCTGAACTTGCTGTTCCTCTAGACTTGGGACGGTGTGCTCGTGGAATCTCTGGAGTTTCCTAAAGGAAGTCAAGCCACTGGTCGTGTTTGATGGGGAACAGGGGATGGCTCTGGAGTCAATTCAGGGGAATCGGGCCTCATCTCGAGATGATTTCGGGCACATGAAGCTACTTCTGGTGGCTGGGGTGACCTCAGGTTCCCTCCAGACTTGTGAGAGTGTTCTTTGGGACTGTCTCGAGATCCATCAAGCAAGTCGAGGCTCCTTACTTGTTTGATGGGGATCACGGAATTGCTCTGCATGCAATGAAGGGGAATCGGGCCTCATCTCGCTTCTAGGGGGAAGTCTCATGGTTTTTCTCGAGTTGCGGCGGGGACTTGGGATATATTCTCGAGTTACGGCGGGGATAGCCCTTCAAACTCGTGTTTGTTCAGCGACGTCAGGACTCCTGTGTAGTTAGGAGGAACAACTCAGGAATCTCTTCAAGCCTTGGCAAGGCAAAAGGGACGCTTCTGGAGGTCAGACAGGAGACCCAGTGTAACTTTCCAGTAGCAACAGGGATATTGGGATTCCTATCAATGTTCAAGAGGAGTCAGGCATTGTCATCTATTAAAGCAGTAACCTCCGCGTGCCTCTCGATGTGTCAAAGGGATATGAGGAATTCCGTCGAAATGAGTCGGGAACCTACGGCTTTCTTTAGGGTCTAAATATTGGATTCAGACATTCCTTCCTTTTGTGAGATGAAACACGAGCCTGTATTCAAGGCACTGCAAGGACATACGGACTCCTTTTGAGTCAGGTCTTCTCGGTTTGTATTCCACTTGAGGCAGCATACTCAGGGTCCCTCCCACATAACTATTGCTGAGAGCAACCTTTTCTTGTGGTGCTTGTGTATAGTTTGCATATGTCTTGAGTCTAATCTAGGAAATTCGCTCTCATCTCGAGATTAATTGGGGTGCACGGAGCATTTGTCGAGTTGCCGTGCTGAACTTAGTGTTCCTCCAGACTTGTCACGGTGTTCTCGGGGAAGCTCTGGGGTGTCTGAAGGAAATCTAGGAAACTGATCTTGTTTGATGGGGAATGAGGGATGGATCTGGAGTCAAGGCAGGGGAATCAGCTCTTATCTTGAGTTGATTTCGGATACATGGAACACATTTGCATTGCTGGGGTGGCCTCAGGGTCCCTTTGGACTTGAGACAGTGTTCTTGGGGACTGTCTCGAGATCCATTAAGCAAGTCCCGGCTCCTTACATGTTTGATGGGGATCACGGCATTGCACTGCATGCAATGCAGGGAAACCGGGCCTCATCTCACTTCGAGGGGGAAGTCTCATGGTTTTTCTCGAGTTGCTGTGGGGACGTGGGGTATACTCTCGAGTTATGGCGGGGATGGCCCTTCAAAACTTGTGTTTGTTCAGTGACGTCAGGACTCCTCTCGAGTTACTAGGGACAACTCAGGAATCACTTGGAGGCTTGACAGGGCAACAGCAAGTCTTCTGGAGGTGAGACAGGAGACCCATGGTCCATTTCCAGTAGCCACAGTGATATTGGGATTCCTTTCAATGTTCAAGAGGAGTCAGGCATCGTCACATTTTGAAGCAGTGAACTCCGCATGCCTCTCGAGGTGTCAAAGGGATGTGAGGCATTCGACCGAAGTTACGCGGTGAACTAGCGATTTTACAAGGGTCTCCACATTGGATTCAGACATCCCTTCAGCTTTTGAGATGAAAGACGAGCCTGTATTCAAGCCACTGCAAGGAAATCTGGCCTCCTTTTGAGGCAGGGTTTCTCGCTGTATATTCCACTTGAGGCAGCCAACTCAGGGTCCCTCCCACATAGCTATTGCTGAGAAAAGCCTCCTATTGAGGTGCTTGCGGAAAGGTGGCATACGTCTTGAGTCTAAGCCAGGGAATCACCACTCATCTCCAGAAGATTTGGGGTACACGGAGCATTCCTTGAGTTGCTGTGCTGAAATTGGTGTTCTTCTAGACTTGGAACGGTGTTCTCGGGGAAACTCTGGAATTGCCTAAAGGAAGTCAACCACTGGTCGTGTTTTATGGGGAACGGGGTATAGCTTCGGAGGCAATGCAGGGGAATCGGGCATCATCTCAAGTTGATTTGGGGTACATGGAGCTCCTTCACGTTGTTGGAATAACCTCAGTGTCCCTCTAAACTTGTGACAGTGTTCTTGGGCATTGTCATGAGATCCATCAAGCAAGTCGAGGCTCCTTACATGTTTGATGGGGATCACGGAATTGCTATGCATGCAATGTAGGGGAATCGGACCTCATCTCGCTTGGCGGGGGAAGTCTCATTGTTTTCTCGAGTTGCGGCGGGCTCCTGGGATATATTCTCGAGTTACGTCGAGGATGGCCCTTCAAACTCGTGTTTGTTCAGCGACGTCAGGACTCCTGTCTAGTTAGGAGGGACAACTCAGGAATCTCTTCAAGGCTTGGCAAGGCAAAAGGGACGCTTCTTGAGGTGAGACAGGAGACCCAGTGTCCCTTTGCAGTAGCCACAGGGATACTGGGATTCCTATCAATGTTCAAGAGGAGTCAGGCATCTTCACCTTCTGAAGCAGTGAACTCCGCATGCCTCTCGAGGTCTCAAACGGATGTGAGGCATTTCCTCGAAATGAGGCGGGGACCTATGGCTTTCTCTAGTGTCTTCTCCAGAAATGCAGACATCCCTTCATCTTGATAGAAGAAAGAGGAGCCTGTATTCAAGCCACTGCAAGGAAACCCGGCCTCCTTTCGAGTCAGGGCTTCTCGCTGTATATTCCACTTGAGGCAGCAAACTCAGGGTCCCTCCCACATACCTATTCCTGAGAGAGGTCTCCTCTTGAGGTGCTTGTGGAAAGTTGGCATACATCTTGAGTCTAAGCCAGGGAATCGGCTCTCTTCTCGGGACGATTTGGGGTACACGGAGCATTCCTCGAGTTCCTGTTCTGAACTTGCTGTTCCTCTAGACTTGGGACCGTGTGCTCGTGGAATCTCTCGAGTTGCCTAAAGGAAGTCAAGCCACTGGTCGTCTTTGATGGGGAAAATGGGATGGCTCTGGAGTCAATGCAGGGGAATGGGGCCTCATCTCGAGATGATTTCGGGCACATGAAGCTACTTCTGGTGGTGGGGTGACGTCAGGTTCCCTCTAGACTTGTGAGAGTGTTCTTTGGGACTGCCTCGAGATTCATCGAGCAAGTAGAGGCTCCTTACTTGTTTGATGGGGATCACGGAATTGCTCTGCATGCAATGAAGGGGAATCGGGCCTCATCTCGCTTCTAGGGGGAAGTCTCATGGTTTTTCTCAAGTTGAGGCGGGGACTTGGGATATATTCTCGAGTTACGGCGGGGATGGCCCTTCAAACTCATGTTTGTTCAGCGACGTCAGGACTGCTGTGTAGTTAGTAGGGACAACTCAGGAATCTCTTCAAGCCTTGGCAAGGCAAAAGGGACGCTTCTGGAGGTCAGACAGGAGACCCAGGGTATCTTTCCAGTAGCCACAGGGATATTGGGATTCCTATCAATGTTCAAGAGGGGTCAGGCATTGTCAAATATTAAAGCAGTGATCTCCGCGTGCCTCTCGATGTGTCAAAGGGATGTGAGGAATTCCGTCGAAATGAGTCGGGAACCTAGGGCTTTCTCTAGGGTCTAAATATTGGATTCAGACATCCTTTCCTCTTGTGAGATGAAACACGAGCCTGTATTCAAGCCACTGCAAGGACATCCGGATTCCTTTTGAGTCAGGTCTTCTCGGTTTGTATTCCACTTGAGGCAGCATACTCAGGGTCCCTCCCACATACCTATTGCTGAGAGCAGCCTTTTCTTGAGGTGCTTGTGGACAGTTTGCGTATGTCTTGAGTCTAAGCTAGGGAATTTGCTCTCATCTCGAGACGAATTGGGGTACACGGAGCATTTGTCGA
The DNA here is from genome assembly GCA_949782905.1 of Rangifer tarandus platyrhynchus. Classification (NCBI taxonomy): domain Eukaryota; kingdom Metazoa; phylum Chordata; class Mammalia; order Artiodactyla; family Cervidae; genus Rangifer; species Rangifer tarandus. The sequence continues at coordinate 2,858,525 of OX459963.2, read as the reverse complement.
GTTGCCGTGCTGAACTTAGTGTTCCTCTAGACTTGTGACGGTGTTCTCGGGGAAGCTCTGGGGTGTCTGAAGGAAATCAAGGAAACTGATCTTGTTTGATGTGGAACGAGGGATGGCTCTGGAGTCAAGGCAGGGGAATCAGCCCTCATCTTGAGTTGATTTCGGATACATGGAACACATTTGCGTTGCTGGTGTGGCCTCAGGCTCCCTCTAGACTTGAGACAGTGTTCTTGTGGACTGACTCCATATCCATTAAGCAAGTCGAGGCTCCTTACATGTTTGATGGGGATCACGGAATTGCAATGCATGCAATGCAGGGAAACCGGGCCTCATCTCACTTCGAGGGGGAAGTCTCATGGTATTTCTCGAGTTACGGTGGTGGCGTGGGGTATACTCTCGAGTTATGGAGCAGATGGCCCTTCAAAACTTGTGTTTTTTCAGTGACGTCAGGACTCCTCTGGAATTACAAGGGACAACTCAGGAATCACTTGGAGGCTTGACAGGGTTACAGCAAGGCTTCTGGAGTTGAGACAGGAGACCCATGGTCCATTTCCAGTAGCCACAGTGATATTGGGATTCCTATCAATGTTCAAGTGGAGTCAGGAATCTTCACCTTCTGAAGCAGTGAACTCCGCATGCCTCTCGAGGTGTCAAACGGATGTGAGGCATTCCCTCGAAATGACGCGGGGACCTATGGCTTTCCTAGTGTCTCCACCGGAAATGCAGACATCCCTTCATCTTGATAGAAGAAAGATGAGCCTGTATTCAAGCCACTGCAAGGAAATCTGGCCTCCTTTCGAGTCAGGGCTTCTCACTGTTTATTCAACTTGAGGCAGCAAACTCAGGGTCCCTCCCACATACCTATTTCTGAGAGAGGTCTCCTCTTGAGGTGCTTATGGAAAGTTGGCATACGTCTTGGGTCTAAGACAGGGAATCGGCTCTCCTCTCGGGACGATTTGGGGTACACGGCGCATTCTTCAAGTTCCTGTTCTGAACTTGCTGTTCCTCTAGATTTGGGACGGTGTGCTCGTGGAATCTCTGGAGTTGCCTAAAGGAAGTCAAGCCACTGGTCGTGTTTGATGGGGAACGGGGGATGGCTCTGGAGTCAATGCAGGGGAATCGGGCCTCATCTCGAGATGATTTCGGGCACATGAAGCTACTTCTGGTGGCTGGGGTGACCTCAGGTTCCCTCTAGACTTGTGAGAGCGTTCTTTGGGACTGTCTCGAGATCCATCAAGCAAGTCGAGGCCCCTTACTTGTTTGATGGGGATCACGGAATTGCTCTGCATGCAATGAAGGGGAATCGGGCCTCATCTCGCTTCTAGGGGGAAGTCTCATGGTTTTTCTCGAGTTGTGGCGGGGACTTGGGATATATTCTCGAGTTACGTCTGGGGACGGCCCTTCAAACTCGTGTTTTTTCAGCGACGTCAGGACTCCTGTGTAGTTAGGAGGAACAACTCAGGAATCTCTTCAAGCCTTGGCAAGGCAAAAGGGACGCTTCTGGAGGTCAGACAGGAGACCCAGGGTAACTTTCCAGTAGCCACAGGGATATTGGGATTCCTATCAATGTTCAAGAGGAGTCAGGCATTGTCATCTATTAAAGCAGTAACCTCCGCGTGCCTCTCGATGTGTCAAAGGGATATGAGGAATTCCGTCGAAATGAGTCGGGAACCTAGGGCTTTCTTTAGGGTCTAAATATTGGATTCAGACATCCCTTCCTCTTGTGAGATGAAACACGAGCCTGTATTCAAGGCACTGCAAGGACATACGGACTCCTTTTGAGTCAGGTCTTCTCGGTTTGTATTCCACTTGAGGCAGCATACTCAGGGTCCCTCCCACATAACTATTGCTGAGAGCAACCTTTTCTTGTGGTGCTTGTGTATAGTTTGCATATGTCTTGAGTCTAATCTAGGAAATTCGCTCTCATCTCGAGATTAATTGGGGTGCACGGAGCATTTGTCGAGTTGCCGTGCTGAACTTAGTGTTCCTCTAGACTTGTCACGGTGTTCTCGGGGAAGCTCTGGGGTGTCTGAAGGAAATCTAGGAAACTGATCTTGTTTGATGGGGAATGAGGGATGGCTCTGGAGTCAAGGCAGGGGAATCAGCTATCATCTTGAGTTGATTTCGGATACATGGAACACATTTGCGTTGCTGGGGTGGCCTCAGGGTCCCTCTAGACTTGAGACAGTGTTCTTGGGGACTGTCTCGAGATCCATTAAGCAAGTCCAGGCTCCTTACATGTTTGATGGGGATCACGGAATTGCACTGCATGCAATGCAGGGAAACCGGGCCTCATCTCACTTCGAGGGGGAAGTCTCATGGTTTTTCTCGAGTTGCTGTGGGGACGTGGGGTATACTCTCGAGTTATGGCGGGGATGGCCCTTCAAAACTTGTGTTTGTTCAGTGACGTCAGGACTCCTCTCGAGTTACTAGGGACAACTCAGGAATCACTTGGAGGCTTGACAGGGCAAAAGCGAGGCTTCTGGAGGTGAGACAGGAGACCCATGGTCCCTTTCCAGTAGCCACAGTGATATTTGGATTCCTTTCAATGTTCAAGAGGAGGCAGGCATCGTCATATTTTGAAGCAGTGAACTCCGCATGCCTCTCGAGGTGTCAAAGGGATGTGAGGCATTGGACCGAAATTACTCGGTGAACTAGCGATTTTACTAGGGTCTCCACATTGGATTCAGACATCCCTTCATCTTGTGAGATGAAAGACGAACCTGTATTCAAGTCACTGCAAGGAAATCCAGCCTCCTTTTGAGGCAGGGCTTCTCGGTGTATATTTTAGTTGAGGCAGCAAACTCAGGGTCCCTCCCACATAGCTATTGCTGAGAAAAGCCTCCTATTGAGGTGCTTGTGGAAAGGTGGCGTACGACTTGATTCGAAGCCAGGGAATCAGCACTCATCTCGAGAAGATTTGGGGTACACGGAGCATTCCTTGAGTTGCTGTGCTGAAATTGGTGTTCTTCTAGACTTGGTACGGTGTTCTCGGTGAAACTCTGGAATTGCCTAAAGATAGTCAACCACTGGTCGTGTTTTATGGGGAACAGGGGATGGCTCCGGGGTCAATGCAGGGGAATCGGGCATCATCTCATGTTGATTTGGGGTACATGGATCTCCTTCACGTTGCTGAAATAACCTCAGTGTCCCTCTAATCTTGTGACAGTGTTCTTGGGCACTGTCATGAGATCCATCAAGCAAGACGAGGCTCCTAACATGTTTGATGGGGATCACGGAATTGCTATGCATGCAATGCAGGGGAATGGGGCCTCATCTCTCTTGGAGGGGGAAGTGTAATATTTTTTCTCGAGTTGCAGCGGGGACTTGGGATATATTCTCGAGTTACAGCGGGGATGGCCCTTCAACCTCGTGTTTGTTCAGCGACGTCAGGACTCCTGTCTAGTTAGGAGGGACAAGTCAGGAATCTCTTCAAGGCTTGGCAAGGCAAAAGGGACGCTTCTTGAGGTGAGACAGGAGACCCAGTGTCCCTTTGCAGTAGCCACAGGGATATTGGGATTCCTATCAATGTTCAAGAGGAGTCAGGCATCTTCACCTTCTGAAGCAGTGAACGCCGCATGCCTATCGAGGTGTCAAATGGATGTGAGGCATTCCCTCGCAATGAGGCGGGGACCTATGGCTTTCTCTAGTGTCTCCACCGGAAATGAAGACATCCCTTCATCTTGATAGAAGAAAGAGGAGCCTGTATTCAAGCCACTGCAAGGAAACCCGGCCTCCTTTCGAGTCAGGGTTTCTCGCTGTATATTCCACTTGAGGCAGCAAACTCAGGGTCCCTGCCACATACCTATTCCTGAGAGAGGCCTCCTCTTGAGGTGCTTGTGGAAAGATGGCATACGTCTTGAGTCTAAGCCAGGGAATCGGCTCTCCTCTCGGGACGATTTGGGGTACACGGAGCATTCCTCGAGTTCCTGTTCTGAACTTGCTGTTCCTCTAGACTTGGGACGGTGTGCTCGTGGAATCTCTGGAGTTTCCTAAAGGAAGTCAAGCCACTGGTCGTGTTTGATGGGGAAAATGGGATGGCTCTGGAGTCAATGCAGGGGAATCGGGCCTCATCTCGAGATGATTTCGGGCACATGAAGCTACTTCTGGTGGCTGGGGTGACCTCAGGTTCCCTCTAGACTTGTGAGAGTGATCTTTGGGACTGTCTCGAGATCCATCAAGCAAGTCGAGGCTCCTTACTTGTTTGATGGGGATCACGGAATTGCTCTGCATGCAATGAAGGGGAATCGGGCCTCATCTCGCTTCTAGGGGGAAGTCTCATGGTTTTTCTCGAGTTGCGGCGGGGACTTGGGATATATTCTCGAGTTACGGCGGGGATGGCCCTTCAAACTCGTGTTTGTTCAGCGACGTCAGGACTCCTGTGTAGTTAGGAGGGACAACTCAGGAATCTCTTCAGCCTTGGCAAGGCAAAAAGGACGCTTCTGGAGGTCAGACAGGAGACCCAGGGTAACTTTCCAGTAGCCACAGGGATATTGGGATTCCTATCAATATTCAAGAGGAGTCAGGCATTGTCACTTATTAAAGCAGTGATCTCCGCGTGCCTCTCGATGTGTCAAAGGGATGTGAGGAATGCCGTCGAAATGACTCGGGAATCTAGGGCTTTCTCTAGGGTCTAAATATTGGATTCAGACATCCCTTCCTCTTGTGAGATGAAACACGAGCCTGTATTCAAGCCACTGCAAGGACATCCGGACTCCTTTTGAGTCAGGTCTTCTCGGTTTGTATTCCACTTGAGGCAGCATACTCAGGGTCCCTCCCACATACCTATTGCTGAGAGCAGCCTTTTCTTGAGGTGCTTGTGCACAGTTTGCATATGTCTTGAGTCTAAGCTAGGGAATTCGCTCTCATCTCGAGACGAATTGGGGTACACGAAGCATTTGTCGAGTTGCTGTGCTGAACTTAGTGTTCCTCTAGACTTGTGATGGTGTTCTCGGGGAAGTTCTGGGGTGTCTGAAGGAAATCAAGGAAACTGATCTTGTTTGATGGGGAATGAGGGATGGCTCTGGAGTCAAGACAGGGTAATCAGCCCTCATCTTGAGTTGATTTCGGATACATGGAACACATTTGAGTTGCTGGGGTGGCCTCAGGGTCACTCTAGACTTGAGACAGTGTTCTTGTGGACTGTCTCGATATCCATTAAGCAAGTCGAGGCTCCTTACATGTTTGATGGGGATCACGGAATTGCAATGCATGCAATGCAGGGAAACTGGGCCTCATCTCACTTCGAGGGGGAAGTCTCATGGTTTTTCTCGAGTTGCGGTGGTGACGTGGTGTATACTCTCGAGTTATGGCGCGGATGGCCCTTCAAAACTTGTGTTTGTTCTGTGACGTCAGGACTCCTCTGGAATTACGAGGGACAACTCAGGAATCACTTGGAGGCTTGACAGGGCAACAGCAAGTCTTCTGGAGGTGAGACAGGAGACCCATGGTCCATTTCCAGTAGCACAGTGATATTGGGATTCCTTTCAATGTTCAAGAGGAGTCAGGCATCGTCACATTTTGAAGCAGTGAACTCCGCATGCCTCTCGAGGTGTCAAAGGGATGTGAGGCATTCGACCGAAGTTACGCGGTGAACTAGCGATTTTACAAGGGTCTCCACATTGGATTCAGACACCCCTTCATCTTTTGAGATGAAAGACGACCCTGTATTTAAGCCACTGCAAGGAAATCTGGCCTCCTTTTGAGGCAGGGTTTCTCGCTGTATATTCCACTTGAGGCAGCAAACTCAGGGTCCCTCCCACATAGCTATTGCTGAGAAAAGCCTCCTATTGAGGTGCTTGTGGAAAGGTGGCATACGTCTTGAGTCTAAGCCAGGGAATCACCACTCATCTCCAGAAGATTTGGGGTACACGGAGCATTCCTTGAGTTGCTGTGCTGAAATTGGTGTTCTTCTAGACTTGGAACGGTGTTCTCGGGGAAACTCTGGAATTGCCTAAAGGAAGTCAACCACTGGTCGTGTTTTATGGGGAACGGGGGATGGCTCCGGAGGCAATGCAGGGGAATCGGGCATCATCTCAAGTTGATTTGGGGTACATGGAGCTCCTTCACGTTGCTGGAATAATCTCAGTGTCCCTCTAAACTTGTGACAGTGTTCTTGGGCACTGTCATGAGATCCATCAAGCAAGTCGAGGCCCCTTACATGTATGATGGGGATCACGGAATTGCTATGCATGCAATGTAGGGGAATCGGACCTCATCTCGCTTGGCGGGGGAAGTCTCATTGTTTTCTCGAGTTGCGCGGGCTCCTGGGATATATTCTCGAGTTACGTCGGGGATGGCCCTTCAACCTCGTGTTTGTTCAGCGACGTCAGGACTCCTGTCTAGTTAGGAGGGACAACTCAGGAATCTCTTCAAGGCTTGGCAAGGCAAAAGGGACGCTTCTTGAGGTGAGACAGGAGACCCAGTGTCCCTTTGCAGTAGCCACAGGGATATTGGGATTCCTATCAATGTTCAAGAGGAGTCAGGCATCTTCACCTTCTGAAGCAGTGAACGCCGCCTGCCTCTCGAGGTGTCAAACGGATGTGAGGCATTTCCTCGAAATGACGCGGGGACCTATGGCTTTCTCTAGTGTCTCCACCGGAAATGCAGACATCCCTTCATCTTGATAGAAGAAAGAGGAGCCTGTATTCAAGCCACTGCAAGGAAACCCGGCCTCCTTTCGAGTCAGGGCTTCTCGCTGTATATTCCACTTGTGGCAGCAAACTCAGGGTCCCTCCCACATACCTATTCCTGAGAGAGGTCTCCTCTTGAGGTGCTTGTGGAAAGTTGGCCTAGGTATTGAATCTAAGCCAGGGAATCGGCTCTCTTCTCGGGACGATTTGGGGTACACGGAGCATTCCTCGAGTTCCTGTTCTGAACTTGCTGTTCCTCTAGACTTGGGACTGTGTGCTCGTGGAATCTCTCGAGTTGCCTAAAGGAAGTCGAGCCACTGGTCATGTTTGATGGGGAACAGGGGATGGCTCTGGAGTCAATGCAGGGGAATCGGGCCTCATCTCGAGATGATTTGGGGCACATGAAGCTACTTCTGGTGGCGGGGTGACCTCAGGTTCCCTCTAGACTTGTGAGAGTGTTTTTTGGGACTGCCTCAAGATCCATCGAGCAAGTCGAGGCTCCTTACTTGTTTGATGGGGATCACGGAATTGCTCTGCATGCAATGAAGGGGAATCGGGCCTCATCTCGCTTCTAGGGGGAAGTCTCATGGTTTTTCTCGAGTTGCGCGGGGACTTGGGATATATTCTCGAGTTACGGCGGGGATAGCCCTTCAAACTCGTGTTTGTTCAGCGACGTCAGGACTCCTGTGTAGTTAGGAGGAACAACTCAGGAATCTCTTCAAGCCTTGGCAAGGCAAAAGGGACGCTTCTGGAGGTCAGACAGGAGACCCAGTGTAACTTTCCAGTAGCCACAGGGATATTGGGATTCCTATCAATGTTCAAGAGGAGTCAGGCATTGTCATCTATTAAAGCAGTAACCTCCGCGTGCCTCTCGATGTGTCAAAGGGATATGAGGAATTCCGTCGAAATGAGTCGGGAACCTAGGGCTTTCTTTAGGGTCTAAATATTGGATTCAGACATCCCTTCCTCTTGTGAGATGAAACACGAGCCTGTATTCAAGGCACTGCAAGGACATACGGACTCCTTTGAGTCAGGTCTTCTCGGTTTGTATTCCACTTGAGGCAGCATACTAAGGGTCCCTCCCACATAACTATTGCTGAGAGCAACCTTTTCTTGTGGTGCTTGTGTATAGTTTGCATATGTCTTGAGTCTAATCTAGGAAATTCGCTCTCATCTCAAGATTAATTGGGGTACACGGAGCATTTGTCGAGTTGCCGTGCTGAACTTAGTGTTCCTCTAGACTTGTCACGGTGTTCTCGGGGAAGCTCTGGGGTGTCTGAAGGAAATCTAGGAAACTGATCTTGTTTGATGGGGAATGAGGGATGGCTCTGGAGTCAAGGCAGGGGAATCAGCTCTCATCTTGAGTTGATTTCGGATACATGGAACACATTTGCGTTGCTGGGGTGGCCTCATGGTCCCTCTAGACTTGAGAGAGTGTTCTTGGGGACTGTCTCGAGATCCATTAAGCAAGTCCAGGCTCCTTACATGTTTGATGGGGATCACGGAATTGCACTGCATGCAATGCAGGGAAACCGGGCCTCATCTCACTTCGAGGGGGAAGTCTCATGGTTTTTCTCGAGTTGCTGTGGGGACGTGGGGTATACTCTCGAGTTATGGCGGGGATGGCCCTTCAAAACTTGTGTTTGTTCAGTGACGTCAGGACTCCTCTCGAGTTACGAGGGACAACTCAGGAATCACTTGGAGGCTTGACAGGGCAAAAGTGAGGCTTCTGGAGGTGAGACAGGAGACCCATGGTCCCTTTCCAGTAGCCACAGTGATATTTGGATTCCTTTCAATGTTCAAGAGGAGTCAGGCATCGTCACATTTTGAAGCAGTGAACTCCGCATGCCTCTCGAGGTGTCAAAGGGATGTGAGGCATTGGACCGAAATTACGCGGTGAACTAGCGATTTTACTAGGGTCTCCACATTGGATTCAGACATCCCTTCATCTTGTGAGATGAAAGACGAGCCTGTATTCAAGCCACTGCAAGGAAATCCAGCCTCCTTTTGAGGCAGGGCTTCTCGGTGTATATTTTAGTTGAGGCAGCAAACTCAGGGTCCCTCCCACATAGCTATTGCTGAGAAAAGCCTCCTATTGAGGTGCTTGTGGAAAGCTGGCATACGTCTTGAGTCTAAGCCAGGGAATCAGCACTCATCTCGAGAAGATTTTGGGTACACGGAGCATTCCTTGAGTTGCTGTGCTGAAATTGGTGTTCTTCTAGACTTGGTACGGTGTTCTCGGTGAAACTCTGGAATTGCCTAAAGATAGTCAACCAATGGTCGTGTTTTATGGGGAACAGGGGATGGCTCCGAGGTCAATGCAGGGGAATCGGGCATCATCTCAAGTTGATTTGGGGTACATGGATCTCCTTCACGTTGCTGAAATAACCTCAGTGTCCCTTTAATCTTGTGACAGTGTTCTTGGGCACTGTCATGAGATCCATCAAGCAAGTCGAGGCTCCTAACATGTTTGATGGGGATCACGGAATTGCTATGCATGCAATGCAGGGGAATGGGGCCTCATCTCTCTTGGAGGGGGAAGTGTAATATTTTTTCTCGAGTTCAGCGGGGACTTGGGATATATTCTCGAGTTACGGCGGGGATGGCCCTTCAACCTCGTGTTTGTTCAGCGACGTCAGGACTCCTGTCTAGTTAGGAGGGACAACTCAGGAATCTCTTCAAGGCTAGGCAAGGCAAAAGGGACGCTTCTTGAGGTGAGACAGGAGACCCAGTGTCCCTTTGCAGTAGCCACAGGGATATTGGGATTCCTATCAATGTTCAAGAGGAGTCAGGCATCTTCACCTTCTGAAGCAGTGAACGCCGCATGCCTATCGAGGTGTCAAATGGATGTGAGGCATTCCCTCGAAATGAGGCGGGGACCTATGGCTTTCTCTAGTGTCTCCACCGGAAATGAAGACATCCCTTCATCTTGATAGAAGAAAGAGGAGCCTGTATTGAAGCCACTGCAAGGAAACCCGGCCTCCTTTCGAGTCAGGGTTTCTCGCTGTATATTCCACTTGAGGCAGCAAACTCAGGGTCCCTGCCACATGCCTATTCCTGAGAGAGGCCTCCTCTTGAGGTGCTTGTGGAAAGATGGCATACGTCTTGAATCTAAGCCAGGGAATCGGCTCTCCTCTCGGGACGATTTGGGGTACACGGAGCATTCCTCGAGTTCCTGTTCAGAACTTGCTGTTCCTCTAGATTTGGGACGGCGTGCTCGTGGAATCTCTGGAGTTTCCTAAAGGAAGTCAAGCCACTGGTCGTGTTTGATGGGGAACAGGGGATGGCTCTGGAGTCAATGCAGGGGAATCGGGCCTCATCTCGAGATGATTTCGGGCACATGAAGTTACTTCTGGTGGCTGGGGTGACGTCAGGTTCCCTCCAGACTTGTGAGAGTGTTCTTTGGGACTGTCTCGAGATCCATCAAGCAAGTCGAGGCTCCTTACTTGTTTGATGGGGATCACGGAATTGCTCTGCATGCAATGAAGGGGAATCGGGCCTCATCTCGCTTCTAGGGGGAAGTCTCATGGTTTTTCTCGAGTTGCGGCGGGGACTTGGGATATATTCTCGAGTTACGGCGGGGATAGCCCTTCAAACTCGTGTTTGTTCAGCGACGTCAGGACTCCTGTGTAGTTAGGAGGGACAACTCAGGAATCTCTTCAGCCTTGGCAAGGCAAAAAGGACGCTTCTGGAGGTCAGACAGGAGACCCAGGGTAACTTTCCAGTAGCCACAGGGATATTGGGATTCCTATCAATATTCAAGAGGAGTCAGGCATTGTCACTTATTAAAGCAGTGATCTCCGCGTGCCTCTCGATGTGTCAAAGGGATGTGAGGAATTCCGTCGAAATGACTCGGGAATCTAGGGCTTTCTCTAGGGTCTAAATATTGGATTCAGACATCCCTTCCTCTTGTGAGATGAAACACGAGCCTGTATTCAAGCCACTGCAAGGACATCCGGACTCCTTTTGAGTCAGGTCTTCTCGGTTTGTATTCCACTTGAGGCAGCATACTCAGGGTCCCTCCCACATACCTATTGCTGAGAGCAGCCTTTTCTTGAGGTGCTTGTGCACAGTTTGCATATGTCTTGAGTCTAAGCTAGGGAATTCGCTCTCATCTCGAGACGAATTGGGGTACACGGAGCATTTGTCGAGTTGCTGTGCTGAACTTAGTGTTCCTCTAGACTTGTGATGGTGTTCTCGGTGAAGCTCTGGGGTGTCTGAAGGAAATCAAGGAAACTGATCTTGTTTGATGGGGAATGAGGGATGGCTCTGGAGTCAAGGCAGGGTAATCAGCCCTCATCTTGAGTTGATTTCGGATACATGGAACACATTTGAGTTGCTGGGGTGGCCTCAGGGTCACTCTAGACTTGAGACAGTGTTCTTGTGGACTGTCTCGATATCCATTAAGCAAGTCGAGGCTCCTTACATGTTTGATGGGGATCACGGAATTGCAATGCATGCAATGCAGGGAAACCGGGCCTCATCTCACTTCGAGGGGGAAGTCTCATGGTTTTTCTCGAGTTGCGGTGGTGACGTGGTGTATACTCTCGAGTTATGGCGCGGATGGCCCTTCAAAACTTGTGTTTGTTCTGTGACGTCAGGACTCCTCTGGAATTACGAGGGACAACTCAGGAATCACTTGGAGGCTTGACAGGGCAACAGCAAGTCTCCTGGAGGTGAGACAGGAGACCCATGGTCCATTTCCAGTAGCACAGTGATATTGGGATTCCTTTCAATGTTCAAGAGGAGTCAGGCATCGTCACATTTTGAAGCAGTGAACTCCGCATGCCTCTCGAGGTGTCAAAGGGATGTGAGGCATTCGACCGAAGTTACGCGGTAAACTAGCGATTTTACAAGGGTCTCCACATTGGATTAAGACACCCCTTCATCTTTTGAGATGAAAGACGACCCTGTATTCAAGCCACTGCAAGGAAATCTGGCCTCCTTTTGAGGCAGGGTTTCTCGCTGTATATTCCACTTGAGGCAGCAAACTCAGGGTCCCTCCCACATAGCTATTGCTGAGAAAAGCCTCCTATTGAGGTGCTTGTGGAAAGGTGGCATACGTCTTGAGTCTAAGCCAGGGAATCACCACTCATCTCCAGAAGATTTGGGGTACACGGAGCATTCCTTGAGTTGCTGTGCTGAAATTGGTGTTCTTCTAGACTTGGAACGGTGTTCTCGGGGAAACTCTGGAATTGCCTAAAGGAAGTCAACCACTGGTCGTGTTTTATGGGGAACGGGGGATGGCTCCGGAGGCAATGCAGGGGAATCGGGCATCATCTCAAGTTGATTTGGGGTACATGGAGCTCCTTCACGTTGCTGGAATAATCTCAGTGTCCCTCTAAACTTGTGACAGTGTTCTTGGGCACTGTCATGAGATCCATCAAGCAAGTCGAGGCCCCTTACATGTATGATGGGGATCACGGTATTGCTATGCATGCAATGTAGGGGAATCGGACCTCATCTCGCTTGGCGGGGGAAGTCTCATTGTTTTCTCGAGTTGCGCGGGCTCCTGGGATATATTCTCGAGTTACGTCGGGGATGGCCCTTCAACCTCGTGTTTGTTCAGCGACGTCAGGACTCCTGTCTAGTTAGGAGGGACAACTCAGGAATCTCTTCAAGGCTTGGCAAGGCAAAAGGGACGCTTCTTGAGGTGAGACAGGAGACCCAGTGTCCCTTTGCAGTAGCCACAGGGATATTGGGATTCCTATCAATGTTCAAGAGGAGTCAGGCATCTTCACCTTCTGAAGCAGTGAACGCCGCCTGCCTCTCGAGGTGTCAAACGGATGTGAGGCATTTCCTCGAAATGACGCGGGGACCTATGGCTTTCTCTAGTGTCTCCACCGGAAATGCAGACATCCCTTCATCTTGATAGAAGAAAGAGGAGCCTGTATTCAAGCCACTGCAAGGAAACCCGGCCTCCTTTCGAGTCAGGGCTTCTCGCTGTATATTCCACTTGTGGCAGCAAACTCAGGGTCCCTCCCACATACCTATTCCTGAGAGAGGTCTCCTCTTGAGGTGCTTGTGGAAAGTTGGCCTAGGTATTGAATCTAAGCCAGGGAATCGGCTCTCTTCTCGGGACGATTTGGGGTACACGGAGCATTCCTCGAGTTCCTGTTCTGAACTTGCTGTTCCTCTAGAATTGGGACTGTGTGCTCGTGGAATCTCTCGAGTTGCCTAAAGGAAGTCGAGCCACTGGTCATGTTTGATGGGGAACAGGGGACGGCTCTGGAGTCAATGCAGGGGAATCGGGCCTCATCTCGAGATGATTTGGGGCACATGAAGCTACTTCTGGTGGCGGGGTGACCTCAGGTTCCCTCTAGACTTGTGAGAGTGTTTTTTGGGACTGCCTCAAGATCCATCGAGCAAGTCGAGGCTCCTTACTTGTTTGATGGGGATCACGGAATTGCTCTGCATGCAATGAAGGGGAATCGGGCCTCATCTCGCTTCTAGGGGGAAGTCTCATGGTTTTTCTCGAGTTGCGCGGGGACTTGGGATATATTCTCGAGTTACGGCGGGGATAGCCCTTCAAACTCGTGTTTGTTCAGCGACGTCAGGACTCCTGCGTAGTTAGGAGGAACAACTCAGGAATCTCTTCAAGCCTTGGCAAGGCAAAAGGGACGCTTCTGGAGGTCAGACAGGAGACCCAGGGTAACTTTCCAGTAGCCACAGGGATATTGGGATTCCTATCAATGTTCAAGAGGAGTCAGGCATTGTCATCTATTAAAGCAGTAACCTCCGCGTGCCTCTCGATGTGTCAAAGGGATATGAGGAATTCCGTCGAAATGAGTCGGGAACCTAGGGCTTTCTTTAGGGTCTAAATATTGGATTCAGACATCCCTTCCTCTTGTGAGATGAAACACGAGCCTGTATTCAAGGCACTGCAAGGACATACGGACTCCTTTTGAGTCAGGTCTTCTCGGTTTGTATTCCACTTGAGGCAGCATACTGAGGGTCCCTCCCACATAACTATTGCTGAGAGCAACCTTTTCTTGTGGTGCTTGTGTATAGTTTGCATATGTCTTGAGTCTAATCTAGGAAATTTGCTCTCATCTCAAGATTAATTGGGGTACACGGAGCATTTGTCGAGTTGCCGTGCTGAACTTAGTGTTCCTCTAGACTTGTCACGGTGTTCTCGGGGAAGCTCTGGGGTGTCTGAAGGAAATCTAGGAAACTGATCTTGTTTGATGGGGAATGAGGGATGGCTCTGGAGTCAAGGCAGGGGAATCAGCTCTCATCTTGAGTTGATTTCGGATACATGGAACACATTTGCGTTGCTGGGGTGGCCTCAGGGTCCCTCTAGACTTGAGACAGTGTTCTTGGGGACTGTCTCGAGATCCATTAAGCAAGTCCAGGCTCCTTACATGTTTGATGGGGATCACGGAATTGCACTGCATGCAATGCAGGGAAACCGGGCCTCATCTCACTTCGAGGGGGAAGTCTCATGGTTTTTCTCGAGTTGCTGTGGGGACGTGGGGTATACTCTCGAGTTATGGCGGGGATGGCCCTTCAAAACTTGTGTTTGTTCAGTGACGTCAGGACTCCTCTCGAGTTACTAGGGACAACTCAGGAATCACTTGGAGGCTTGACAGGGCAAAAGCGAGGCTTCTGGAGGTGAGACAGGAGACCCATGGTCCCTTTCCAGTAGCCACAGTGATATTTGGATTCCTTTCAATGTTCAAGAGGAGGCAGGCATCGTCATATTTTGAAGCAGTGAACTCCGCATGCCTCTCGAGGTGTCAAAGGGATGTGAGGCATTGGACCGAAATTACGCGGTGAACTAGCGATTTTACTAGGGTCTCCACATTGGATTCAGACATCCCTTCATCTTGTGAGATGAAAGACGAACCTGTATTCAAGTCACTGCAAGGAAATCCAGCCTCCTTTTGAGGCAGGGCTTCTCGGTGTATATTTTAGTTGAGGCAGCAAACTCAGGGTCCCTCCCACATAGCTATTGCTGAGAAAAGCCTCCTATTGAGGTGCTTGTGGAAAGGTGGCGTACGTCTTGATTCGAAGCCAGGGAATCAGCACTCATCTCGAGAAGATTTGGGGTACACGGAGCATTCCTTGAGTTGCTGTGCTGAAATTGGTGTTCTTCTAGACTTGGTACGGTGTTCTCGGTGAAACTCTGGAATTGCCTAAAGATAGTCAACCACTGGTCGTGTTTTATGGGGAACAGGGGATGGCTCCGGGGTCAATGCAGGGGAATCGGGCATCATCTCATGTTGATTTGGGGTACATGGATCTCCTTCACGTTGCTGAAATAACCTCAGTGTCCCCCTAATCTTGTGACAGTGTTCTTGGGCACTGTCATGAGATCCATCAAGCAAGACGAGGCTCCTAACATGTTTGATGGGGATCACGGAATTGCTATGCATGCAATGCAGGGGAATGGGGCCTCATCTCTCTTGGAGGGGGAAGTGTAATATTTTTTCTCGAGTTGCAGCGGGGACTTGGGATATATTCTCGAGTTACAGCGGGGATGGCCCTTCAACCTCGTGTTTGTTCAGCGACGTCAGGACTCCTGTCTAGTTAGGAGGGACAACTCAGGAATCTCTTCAAGGCTTGGCAAGGCAAAAGGGACGCTTCTTGAGGTGAGACAGGAGACCCAGTGTCCCTTTGCAGTAGCCACAGGGATATTGGGATTCCTATCAATGTTCAAGAGGAGTCAGGCATCTTCACCTTCTGAAGCAGTGAACGCCGCATGCCTATCGAGGTGTCAAATGGATGTGAGGCATTCCCTCGCAATGAGGCGGGGACCTATGGCTTTCTCTAGTGTCTCCACCGGAAATGAAGACATCCCTTCATCTTGATAGAAGAAAGAGGAGCCTGTATTCAAGCCACTGCAAGGAAACCCGGCCTCCTTTCGAGTCAGGGTTTCTCGCTGTATATTCCACTTGAGGCAGCAAACTCAGGGTCCCTGCCACATACCTATTCCTGAGAGAGGCCTCCTCTTGAGGTGCTTGTGGAAAGATGGCATACGTCTTGAGTCTAAGCCAGGGAATCGGCTCTCCTCTCGGGACGATTTGGGGTACACGGAGCATTCCTCGAGTTCCTGTTCTGAACTTGCTGTTCCTCTAGACTTGGGACGGTGTGCTCGTGGAATCTCTGGAGTTTCCTAAAGGAAGTCAAGCCACTGGTCGTGTTTGATGGGGAACAGGGGATGGCTCTGGAGTCAATGCAGGGGAATCGGGCCTCATCTCGAGATGATTTCGGGCACATGAAGCTACTTCTGGTGGCTGGGGTGACCTCAGGTTCCCTCTAGACTTGTGAGAGTGATCTTTGGGACTGTCTCGAGATCCATCAAGCAAGTCGAGGCTCCTTACTTGTTTGATGGGGATCACGGAATTGCTCTGCATGCAATGAAGGGGAATCGGGCCTCATCTCGCTTCTAGGGGGAAGTCTCATGGTTTTTCTCGAGTTGCGGCGGGGACTTGGGATATATTCTCGAGTTACGGCGGGGATGGCCCTTCAAACTCGTGTTTGTTCAGCGACGTCAGGACTCCTGTGTAGTTAGGAGGGACAACTCAGGAATCTCTTCAGCCTTGGCAAGGCAAAAAGGACGCTTCTGGAGGTCAGACAGGAGACCCAGGGTAACTTTCCAGTAGCCACAGGGATATTGGGATTCCTATCAATATTCAAGAGGAGTCAGGCATTGTCACTTATTAAAGCAGTGATCTCCGCGTGCCTCTCGATGTGTCAAAGGGATGTGAGGAATTCCGTCGAAATGACTCGGGAATCTAGGGCTTTCTCTAGGGTCTAAATATTGGATTCAGACATCCCTTCCTCTTGTGAGATGAAACACGAGCCTGTATTCAAGCCACTGCAAGGACATCCGGACTCCTTTTGAGTCAGGTCTTCTCGGTTTGTAT
Organism: Rangifer tarandus platyrhynchus; assembly: GCA_949782905.1. NCBI lineage: Eukaryota > Metazoa > Chordata > Mammalia > Artiodactyla > Cervidae > Rangifer > Rangifer tarandus. The sequence goes on along the minus strand of OX459963.2, from coordinate 2,842,021 downwards.
TCCACTTGAGGCAGCATACTCAGGGTCCCTCCCACATACCTATTGCTGAGAGCAGCCTTTTCTTGAGGTGCTTGTGCACAGTTTGCATATGTCTTGAGTCTAAGCTAGGGAATTCGCTCTCATCTCGAGACGAATTGGGGTACACGAAGCATTTGTCGAGTTGCTGTGCTGAACTTAGTGTTCCTCTAGACTTGTGATGGTGTTCTCGGGGAAGTTCTGGGGTGTCTGAAGGAAATCAAGGAAACTGATCTTGTTTGATGGGGAATGAGGGATGGCTCTGGAGTCAAGACAGGGTAATCAGCCCTCATCTTGAGTTGATTTCGGATACATGGAACACATTTGAGTTGCTGGGGTGGCCTCAGGGTCACTCTAGACTTGAGACAGTGTTCTTGTGGACTGTCTCGATATCCATTAAGCAAGTCGAGGCTCCTTACATGTTTGATGGGGATCACGGAATTGCAATGCATGCAATGCAGGGAAACTGGGCCTCATCTCACTTCGAGGGGGAAGTCTCATGGTTTTTCTCGAGTTGCGGTGGTGACGTCGTGTATACTCTCGAGTTATGGCGCGGATGGCCCTTCAAAACTTGTGTTTGTTCTGTGACGTCAGGACTCCTCTGGAATTACGAGGGACAACTCAGGAATCACTTGGAGGCTTGACAGGGCAACAGCAAGTCTTCTGGAGGTGAGACAGGAGACCCATGGTCCATTTCCAGTAGCACAGTGATATTGGGATTCCTTTCAATGTTCAAGAGGAGTCAGGCATCGTCACATTTTGAAGCAGTGAACTCCGCATGCCTCTCGAGGTGTCAAAGGGATGTGAGGCATTCGACCGAAGTTACGCGGTAAACTAGCGATTTTACAAGGGTCTCCACATTGGATTAAGACACCCCTTCATCTTTTGAGATGAAAGACGACCCTGTATTCAAGCCACTGCAAGGAAATCTGGCCTCCTTTTGAGGCAGGGTTTCTCGCTGTATATTCCACTTGAGGCAGCAAACTCAGGGTCCCTCCCACATAGCTATTGCTGAGAAAAGCCTCCTATTGAGGTGCTTGTGGAAAGGTGGCATACGTCTTGAGTCTAAGCCAGGGAATCACCACTCATCTCCAGAAGATTTGGGGTACACGGAGCATTCCTTGAGTTGCTGTGCTGAAATTGGTGTTCTTCTAGACTTGGAACGGTGTTCTCGGGGAAACTCTGGAATTGCCTAAAGGAAGTCAACCACTGGTCGTGTTTTATGGGGAATGGGGGATGGCTCCGGAGGCAATGCAGGGGAATCGGGCATCATCTCAAGTTGATTTGGGGTACATGGAGCTCCTTCACGTTGCTGGAATAATCTCAGTGTCCCTCTAAACTTGTGACAGTGTTCTTGGGCACTGTCATGAGATCCATCAAGCAAGTCGAGGCCCCTTACATGTATGATGGGGATCACGGAATTGCTATGCATGCAATGTAGGGGAATCGGACCTCATCTCGCTTGGCGGGGGAAGTCTCATTGTTTTCTCGAGTTGCGCGGGCTCCTGGGATATATTCTCGAGTTACGTCGGGGATGGCCCTGCAACCTCGTGTTTGTTCAGCGACGTCAGGACTCCTGTCTAGTTAGGAGGGACAACTCAGGAATCTCTTCAAGGCTTGGCAAGGCAAAAGGGACGCTTCTTGAGGTGAGACAGGAGACCCAGTGTCCCTTTGCAGTAGCCACAGGGATATTGGGATTCCTATCAATGTTCAAGAGGAGTCAGGCATCTTCACCTTCTGAAGCAGTGAACGCCGCCTGCCTCTCGAGGTGTCAAACGGATGTGAGGCATTTCCTCGAAATGACGCGGGGACCTATGGCTTTCTCTAGTGTCTCCACCGGAAATGCAGACATCCCTTCATCTTGATAGAAGAAAGAGGAGCCTGTATTCAAGCCACTGCAAGGAAAGCCGGCCTCCTTTCGAGTCAGGGCTTCTCGCTATATATTCCACTTGTGGCAGCAAACTCAGGGTCCCTCCCACATACCTATTCCTGAGAGAGGTCTCCTCTTGAGGTGCTTGTGGAAAGTTGGCCTAGGTATTGAATCTAAGCCAGGGAATCGGCTCTCTTCTCGGGACGATTTGGGGTACACGGAGCATTCCTCGAGTTCCTGTTCTGAACTTGCTGTTCCTCTAGACTTGGGACTGTGTGCTCGTGGAATCTCTCGAGTTGCCTAAAGGAAGTCGAGCCACTGGTCATGTTTGATGGGGAACAGGGGATGGCTCTGGAGTCAATGCAGGGGAATCGGGCCTCATCTCGAGATGATTTGGGGCACATGAAGCTACTTCTGGTGGCGGGGTGACCTCAGGTTCCCTCTAGACTTGTGAGAGTGTTTTTTGGGACTGCCTCAAGATCCATCGAGCAAGTCGAGGCTCCTTACTTGTTTGATGGGGATCACGGAATTGCTCTGCATGCAATGAAGGGGAATCGGGCCTCATCTCGCTTCTAGGGGGAAGTCTCATGGTTTTTCTCGAGTTGCGCGGGGACTTGGGATATATTCTCGAGTTACGGCGGGGATAGCCCTTCAAACTCGTGTTTGTTCAGCGACGTCAGGACTCCTGCGTAGTTAGGAGGAACAACTCAGGAATCTCTTCAAGCCTTGGCAAGGCAAAAGGGACGCTTCTGGAGGTCAGACAGGAGACCCAGTGTAACTTTCCAGTAGCCACAGGGATATTGGGATTCCTATCAATGTTCAAGAGGAGTCAGGCATTGTCATCTATTAAAGCAGTAACCTCCGCGTGCCTCTCGATGTGTCAAAGGGATATGAGGAATTCCGTCGAAAAGAGTCTGGAACCTAGGGCTTTCTTTAGGGTCTAAATATTGGATTCAGACATCCCTTCCTCTTGTGAGATGAAACACGAGCCTGTATTCAAGGCACTGCAAGGACATACGGACTCCTTTTGAGTCAGGTCTTCTCGGTTTGTATTCCACTTGAGGCAGCATACTCAGGGTCCGTCCCACATAACTATTGCTGAGAGCAACCTTTTCTTGTGGTGCTTGTGTATAGTTTGCATATGTCTTGAGTCTAATCTAGGAAATTCGCTCTCATCTCAAGATTAATTGGGATACACGGAGCATTTGTCGAGTTGCCGTGCTGAACTTAGTGTTCCTCTAGACTTGTCACGGTGTTCTCGGGGAAGCTCTGGGGTGTCTGAAGGAAATCTAGGAAACTGATCTTGTTTGATGGGGAATGAGGGATGGCTCTGGAGTCAAGGCAGGGGAATCAGCTCTCATCTTGAGTTGATTTCGGATACATGGAACACATTTGCGTTGCTGGGGTGGCCTCATGGTCCCTCTAGACTTGAGAGAGTGTTCTTGGGGACTGTCTCGAGATCCATTAAGCAAGTCCAGGCTCCTTACATGTTTGATGGGGATCACGGAATTGCACTGCATGCAATGCAGGGAAACCGGGCCTCATCTCACTTCGAGGGGAAGTCTCATGGTTTTTCTCGAGTTGCTGTGGGGACGTGGGGTATACTCTCGAGTTATGGCGGGGATGGCCCTTCAAAACTTGTGTTTGTTCAGTGACGTCAGGACTCCTCTCGAGTTACGAGGGACAACTCAGGAATCACTTGGAGGCTTGACAGGGCAAAAGTGAGGCTTCTGGAGGTGAGACAGGAGACCCATGGTCCCTTTCCAGTAGCCACAGTGATATTTGGATTCCTTTCAATGTTCAAGAGGAGTCAGGCATCGTCACATTTTGAAGCAGTGAACTCCGCATGCCTCTCGAGGTGTCAAAGGGATGTGAGGCATTGGACCGAAATTACGCGGTGAACTAGCGATTTTACTAGGGTCTCCACATTGGATTCAGACATCCCTTCATCTTGTGAGATGAAAGACGAGCCTGTATTCAAGCCACTGCAAGGAAATCCAGCCTCCTTTTGAGGCAGGGCTTCTCGGTGTATATTTTAGTTGAGGCAGCAAACTCAGGGTCCCTCCCACATAGCTATTGCTGAGAAAAGCCTCCTATTGAGGTGCTTGTGGAAAGCTGGCATACGTCTTGAGTCTAAGCCAGGGAATCAGCACTCATCTCGAGAAGATTTTGGGTACACGGAGCATTCCTTGAGTTGCTGTGCTGAAATTGGTGTTCTTCTAGACTTGGTACGGTGTTCTCGGTGAAACTCTGGAATTGCCTAAAGATAGTCAACCAATGGTCGTGTTTTATGGGGAACAGGGGATGGCTCCGGGGTCAATGCAGGGGAATCGGGCATCATCTCAAGTTGATTTGGGGTACATGGATCTCCTTCACGTTGCTGAAATAACCTCAGTGTCCCTTTAATCTTGTGACAGTGTTCTTGGGCACTGTCATGAGATCCATCAAGCAAGTCGAGGCTCCTAACATGTTTGATGGGGATCACGGAATTGCTATGCATGCAATGCAGGGGAATGGGGCCTCATCTCTCTTGGAGGGGGAAGTGTAATATTTTTTCTCGAGTTCAGCGGGGACTTGGGATATATTCTCGAGTTACGGCGGGGATGGCCCTTCAACCTCGTGTTTGTTCAGCGACGTCAGGACTCCTGTCTAGTTAGGAGGGACAACTCAGGAATCTCTTCAAGGCTTGGCAAGGCAAAAGGGACGCTTCTTGAGGTGAGACAGGAGACCCAGTGTCCCTTTGCAGTAGCCACAGGGATATTGGGATTCCTATCAATGTTCAAGAGGAGTCAGGCATCTTCACCTTCTGAAGCAGTGAACGCCGCATGCCTATCGAGGTGTCAAATGGATGTGAGGCATTCCCTCGAAATGAGGCGGGGACCTATGGCTTTCTCTAGTGTCTCCACCGGAAATGAAGACATCCCTTCATCTTGATAGAAGAAAGAGGAGCCTGTATTGAAGCCACTGCAAGGAAACCCGGCCTCCTTTCGAGTCAGGGTTTCTCGCTGTATATTCCACTTGAGGCAGCAAACTCAGGGTCCCTGCCACATGCCTATTCCTGAGAGAGGCCTCCTCTTGAGGTGCTTGTGGAAAGATGGCATACGTCTTGAATCTAAGCCAGGGAATCGGCTCTCCTCTCGGGACGATTTGGGGTACACGGAGTATTCCTCGAGTTCCTGTTCAGAACTTGCTGTTCCTCTAGATTTGGGACCGCGTGCTCGTGGAATCTCTGGAGTTTCCTAAAGGAAGTCAAGCCACTGGTCGTGTTTGATGGGGAACAGGGGATGGCTCTGGAGTCAATGCAGGGGAATCGGGCCTCATCTCGAGATGATTTCGGGCACATGAAGTTACTTCTGGTGGCTGGGGTGACCTCAGGTTCCCTCCAGACTTGTGAGAGTGTTCTTTGGGACTGTCTCGAGATCCATCAAGCAAGTCGAGGCTCCTTACTTGTTTGATGGGGATCACGGAATTGCTCTGCATGCAATGAAGGGGAATCGGGCCTCATCTCGCTTCTAGGGGGAAGTCTCATGGTTTTTCTCGAGTTGCGGCGGGGACTTGGGATATATTCTCGAGTTACGGCGGGGATAGCCCTTCAAACTCGTGTTTGTTCAGCGACGTCAGGACTCCTGTGTAGTTAGGAGGGACAACTCAGGAATCTCTTCAGCCTTGGCAAGGCAAAAAGGACGCTTCTGGAGGTCAGACAGGAGACCCAGGGTAACTTTCCAGTAGCCACAGGGATATTGGGATTCCTATCAATATTCAAGAGGAGTCAGGCATTGTCACTTATTAAAGCAGTGATCTCCGCGTGCCTCTCGATGTGTCAAAGGGATGTGAGGAATTCCGTCGAAATGACTCGGGAATCTAGGGCTTTCTCTAGGGTCTAAATATTGGATTCAGACATCCCTTCCTCTTGTGAGATGAAACACGAGCCTGTATTCAAGCCACTGCAAGGACATCCGGACTCCTTTTGAGTCAGGTCTTCTCGGTTTGTATTCCACTTGAGGCAGCATACTCAGGGTCCCTCCCACATACCTATTGCTGAGAGCAGCCTTTTCTTGAGGTGCTTGTGCACAGTTTGCATATGTCTTGAGTCTAAGCTAGGGAATTCGCTCTCATCTCGAGACGAATTGGGGTACACGGAGCATTTGTCGAGTTGCTGTGCTGAACTTAGTGTTCCTCTAGACTTGTGATGGTGTTCTCGGTGAAGCTCTGGGGTGTCTGAAGGAAATCAAGGAAACTGATCTTGTTTGATGGGGAATGAGGGATGGCTCTGGAGTCAAGGCAGGGTAATCAGCCCTCATCTTGAGTTGATTTCGGATACATGGAACACATTTGAGTTGCTGGGGTGGCCTCAGGGTCACTCTAGACTTGAGACAGTGTTCTTGTGGACTGTCTCGATATCCATTAAGCAAGTCGAGGCTCCTTACATGTTTGATGGGGATCACGGAATTGCAATGCATGCAATGCAGGGAAACCGGGCCTCATCTCACTTCGAGGGGGAAGTCTCATGGTTTTTCTCGAGTTGCGGTGGTGACGTGGTGTATACTCTCGAGTTATGGCGCGTATGGCCCTTCAAAACTTGTGTTTGTTCTGTGACGTCAGGACTCCTCTGGAATTACGAGGGACAACTCAGGAATCACTTGGAGGCTTGACAGGGCAACAGCAAGTCTCCTGGAGGTGAGACAGGAGACCCATGGTCCATTTCCAGTAGCACAGTGATATTGGGATTCCTTTCAATGTTCAAGAGGAGTCAGGCATCGTCACATTTTGAAGCAGTGAACTCCGCATGCCTCTCGAGGTGTCAAAGGGATGTGAGGCATTCGACCGAAGTTACGCGGTAAACTAGCGATTTTACAAGGGTCTCCACATTGGATTAAGACACCCCTTCATCTTTTGAGATGAAAGACGACCCTGTATTCAAGCCACTGCAAGGAAATCTGGCCTCCTTTTGAGGCAGGGTTTCTCGCTGTATATTCCACTTGAGGCAGCAAACTCAGGGTCCCTCCCACATAGCTATTGCTGAGAAAAGCCTCCTATTGAGGTGCTTGTGGAAAGGTGGCATACGTCTTGAGTCTAAGCCAGGGAATCACCACTCATCTCCAGAAGATTTGGGGTACACGGAGCATTCCTTGAGTTGCTGTGCTGAAATTGGTGTTCTTCTAGACTTGGAACGGTGTTCTCGGGGAAACTCTGGAATTGCCTAAAGGAAGTCAACCACTGGTCGTGTTTTATGGGGAACGGGGGATGGCTCCGGAGGCAATGCAGGGGAATCGGGCATCATCTCAAGTTGATTTGGGGTACATGGAGCTCCTTCACGTTGCTGGAATAATCTCAGTGTCCCTCTAAACTTGTGACAGTGTTCTTGGGCACTGTCATGAGATCCATCAAGCAAGTCGAGGCCCCTTACATGTATGATGGGGATCACGGTATTGCTATGCATGCAATGTAGGGGAATCGGACCTCATCTCGCTTGGCGGGGGAAGTCTCATTGTTTTCTCGAGTTGCGCGGGCTCCTGGGATATATTCTCGAGTTACGTCGGGGATGGCCCTTCAACCTCGTGTTTGTTCAGCGACGTCAGGACTCCTGTCTAGTTAGGAGGGACAACTCAGGAATCTCTTCAAGGCTTGGCAAGGCAAAAGGGACGCTTCTTGAGGTGAGACAGGAGACCCAGTGTCCCTTTGCAGTAGCCACAGGGATATTGGGATTCCTATCAATGTTCAAGAGGAGTCAGGCATCTTCACCTTCTGAAGCAGTGAACGCCGCCTGCCTCTCGAGGTGTCAAACGGATGTGAGGCATTTCCTCGAAATGACGCGGGGACCTATGGCTTTCTCTAGTGTCTCCACCGGAAATGCAGACATCCCTTCATCTTGATAGAAGAAAGAGGAGCCTGTATTCAAGCCACTGCAAGGAAACCCGGCCTGCTTTTGAGTCAGGGCTTCTCGCTGTATATTCCACTTGTGGCAGCAAACTCAGGGTCCCTCCCACATACCTATTCCTGAGAGAGGTCTCCTCTTGAGGTGCTTGTGGAAAGTTGGCCTAGGTATTGAATCTAAGCCAGGGAATCGGCTCTCTTCTCGGGACGATTTGGGGTACACGGAGCATTCCTCGAGTTCCTGTTCTGAACTTGCTGTTCCTCTAGACTTGGGACTGTGTGCTCGTGGAATCTCTCGAGTTGCCTAAAGGAAGTCGAGCCACTGGTCATGTTTGATGGGGAACAGGGGATGGCTCTGGAGTCAATGCAGGGGAATCGGGCCTCATCTCGAGATGATTTGGGGCACATGAAGCTACTTCTGGTGGCGGGGTGACCTCAGGTTCCCTCTAGACTTGTGAGAGTGTTTTTTGGGACTGCCTCAAGATCCATCGAGCAAGTCGAGGCTCCTTACTTGTTTGATGGGGATCACGGAATTGCTCTGCATGCAATGAAGGGGAATCGGGCCTCATCTCGCTTCTAGGGGGAAGTCTCATGGTTTTTCTCGAGTTGCGCGGGGACTTGGGATATATTCTCGAGTTACGGCGGGGATAGCCCTTCAAACTCGTGTTTGTTCAGCGACGTCAGGACTCCTGCGTAGTTAGGAGGAACAACTCAGGAATCTCTTCAAGCCTTGGCAAGGCAAAAGGGACGCTTCTGGAGGTCAGACAGGAGACCCAGGGTAACTTTCCAGTAGCCACAGGGATATTGGGATTCCTATCAATGTTCAAGAGGAGTCAGGCATTGTCATCTATTAAAGCAGTAACCTCCGCGTGCCTCTCGATGTGTCAAAGGGATATGAGGAATTCCGTCGAAATGAGTCGGGAACCTAGGGCTTTCTTTAGGGTCTAAATATTGGATTCAGACATCCCTTCCTCTTGTGAGATGAAACACGAGCCTGTATTCAAGGCACTGCAAGGACATACGGACTCCTTTTGAGTCAGGTCTTCTCGGTTTGTATTCCACTTGAGGCAGCATACTCAGGGTCCCTCCCACATAACTATTGCTGAGAGCAACCTTTTCTTGTGGTGCTTGTGCATAGTTTGCATATGTCTTGAGTCTAATCTAGGAAATTCGCTCTCATCTCAAGATTAATTGGGGTACACGGAGCATTTGTCGAGTTGCCGTGCTGAACTTAGTGTTCCTCTAGACTTGTCACGGTGTTCTCGGGGAAGCTCTGGGGTGTCTGAAGGAAATCTAGGAAACTGATCTTGTTTGATGGGGAATGAGGGATGGCTCTGGAGTCAAGGCAGGGGAATCAGCTCTCATCTTGAGTTGATTTCGGATACATGGAACACATTTGCGTTGCTGGGGTGGCCTCAGGGTCCCTCTAGACTTGAGACAGTGTTCTTGGGGACTGTCTCGAGATCCATTAAGCAAGTCCAGGCTCCTTACATGTTTGATGGGGATCACGGAATTGCACTGCATGCAATGCAGGGAAACCGGGCCTCATCTCACTTCGAGGGGGAAGTCTCATGGTTTTTCTCGAGTTGCTGTGGGGACGTGGGGTATACTCTCGAGTTATGGCGGGGATGGCCCTTCAAAACTTGTGTTTGTTCAGTGACGTCAGGACTCCTCTCGAGTTACTAGGGACAACTCAGGAATCACTTGGAGGCTTGACAGGGCAAAAGCGAGGCTTCTGGAGGTGAGACAGGAGACCCATGGTCCCTTTCCAGTAGCCACAGTGATATTTGGATTCCTTTCAATGTTCAAGAGGAGGCAGGCATCGTCATATTTTGAAGCAGTGAACTCCGCATGCCTCTCGAGGTGTCAAAGGGATGTGAGGCATTGGACCGAAATTACGCGGTGAACTAGCGATTTTACTAGGGTCTCCACATTGGATTCAGACATCCCTTCATCTTGTGAGATGAAAGACGAACCTGTATTCAAGTCACTGCAAGGAAATCCAGCCTCCTTTTGAGGCAGGGCTTCTCGGTGTATATTTTAGTTGAGGCAGCAAACTCAGGGTCCCTCCCACATAGCTATTGCTGAGAAAAGCCTCCTATTGAGGTGCTTGTGGAAAGGTGGCGTACGTCTTGATTCGAAGCCAGGGAATCAGCACTCATCTCGAGAAGATTTGGGGTACACGGAGCATTCCTTGAGTTGCTGTGCTGAAATTGGTGTTCTTCTAGACTTGGTACGGTGTTCTCGGTGAAACTCTGGAATTGCCTAAAGATAGTCAACCACTGGTCGTGTTTTATGGGGAACAGGGGATGGCTCCGGGGTCAATGCAGGGGAATCGGGCATCATCTCATGTTGATTTGGGGTACATGGATCTCCTTCACGTTGCTGAAATAACCTCAGTGTCCCCCTAATCTTGTGACAGTGTTCTTGGGCACTGTCATGAGATCCATCAAGCAAGACGAGGCTCCTAACATGTTTGATGGGGATCACGGAATTGCTATGCATGCAATGCAGGGGAATGGGGCCTCATCTCTCTTGGAGGGGGAAGTGTAATATTTTTTCTCGAGTTGCAGCGGGGACTTGGGATATATTCTCGAGTTACAGCGGGGATGGCCCTTCAACCTCGTGTTTGTTCAGCGACGTCAGGACTCCTGTCTAGTTAGGAGGGACAACTCAGGAATCTCTTCAAGGCTTGGCAAGGCAAAAGGGACGCTTCTTGAGGTGAGACAGGAGACCCAGTGTCCCTTTGCAGTAGCCACAGGGATATTGGGATTCCTATCAATGTTCAAGAGGAGTCAGGCATCTTCACCTTCTGAAGCAGTGAACGCCGCATGCCTATCGAGGTGTCAAATGGATGTGAGGCATTCCCTCGCAATGAGGCGGGGACCTATGGCTTTCTCTAGTGTCTCCACCGGAAATGCAGACATCCCTTCATCTTGATAGAAGAAAGAGGAGCCTGTATTCAAGCCACTGCAAGGAAACCCGGCCTCCTTTCGAGTCAGGGTTTCTCACTGTATATTCCACTTGAGGCAGCAAACTCAGGGTCCCTGCCACATACCTATTCCTGAGAGAGGCCTCCTCTTGAGGTGCTTGTGGAAAGATGGCATACGTCTTGAGTCTAAGCCAGGGAATCGGCTCTCCTCTCGGGACGATTTGGGGTACACGGAGCATTCCTCGAGTTCCTGTTCTGAACTTGCTGTTCCTCTAGACTTGGGACGGTGTGCTCGTGGAATCTCTGGAGTTTCCTAAAGGAAGTCAAGCCACTGGTCGTGTTTGATGGGGAACAGGGGATGGCTCTGGAGTCAATGCAGGGGAATCGGGCCTCATCTCGAGATGATTTCGGGCACATGAAGCTACTTCTGGTGGCTGGGGTGACCTCAGGTTCCCTCTAGACTTGTGAGAGTGATCTTTGGGACTGTCTCGAGATCCATCAAGCAAGTCGAGGCTCCTTACTTGTTTGATGGGGATCACGGAATTGCTCTGCATGCAATGAAGGGGAATCGGGCCTCATCTCGCTTCTAGGGGGAAGTCTCATGGTTTTTCTCGAGTTGCGGCGGGGACTTGGGATATATTCTCGAGTTACGGCGGGGATGGCCCTTCAAACTCGTGTTTGTTCAGCGACGTCAGGACTCCTGTGTAGTTAGGAGGGACAACTCAGGAATCTCTTCAGCCTTGGCAAGGCAAAAAGGACGCTTCTGGAGGTCAGACAGGAGACCCAGGGTAACTTTCCAGTAGCCACAGGGATATTGGGATTCCTATCAATATTCAAGAGGAGTCAGGCATTGTCACTTATTAAAGCAGTGATCTCCGCGTGCCTCTCGATGTGTCAAAGGGATGTGAGGAATTCCGTCGAAATGACTCGGGAATCTAGGGCTTTCTCTAGGGTCTAAATATTGGATTCAGACATCCCTTCCTCTTGTGAGATGAAACACGAGCCTGTATTCAAGCCACTGCAAGGACATCCGGACTCCTTTTGAGTCAGGTCTTCTCGGTTTGTATTCCACTTGAGGCAGCATACTCAGGGTCCCTCCCACATACCTATTGCTGAGAGCAGCCTTTTCTTGAGGTGCTTGTGCACAGTTTGCATATGTCTTGAGTCTAAGCTAGGGAATTCGCTCTCATCTCGAGACGAATTGGGGTACACGAAGCATTTGTCGAGTTGCCGTGCTGAACTTAGTGTTCCTCTAGACTTGTGATGGTGTTCTCGGGGAAGTTCTGGGGTGTCTGAAGGAAATCAAGGAAACTGATCTTGTTTGATGGGGAATGAGGGATGGCTCTGGAGTCAAGACAGGGTAATCAGCCCTCATCTTGAGTTGATTTCGGATACATGGAACACATTTGAGTTGCTGGGGTGGCCTCAGGGTCACTCTAGACTTGAGACAGTGTTCTTGTGGACTGTCTCGATATCCATTAAGCAAGTCGAGGCTCCTTACATGTTTGATGGGGATCACGGAATTGCAATGCATGCAATGCAGGGAAACTGGGCCTCATCTCACTTCGAGGGGGAAGTCTCATGGTTTTTCTCGAGTTGCGGTGGTGACGTCGTGTATACTCTCGAGTTATGGCGCGGATGGCCCTTCAAAACTTGTGTTTGTTCTGTGACGTCAGGACTCCTCTGGAATTACGAGGGACAACTCAGGAATCACTTGGAGGCTTGACAGGGCAACAGCAAGTCTTCTGGAGGTGAGACAGGAGACCCATGGTCCATTTCCAGTAGCACAGTGATATTGGGATTCCTTTCAATGTTCAAGAGGAGTCAGGCATCGTCACATTTTGAAGCAGTGAACTCCGCATGCCTCTCGAGGTGTCAAAGGGATGTGAGGCATTCGACCGAAGTTACGCGGTAAACTAGCGATTTTACAAGGGTCTCCACATTGGATTAAGACACCCCTTCATCTTTTGAGATGAAAGACGACCCTGTATTCAAGCCACTGCAAGGAAATCTGGCCTCCTTTTGAGGCAGGGTTTCTCGCTGTATATTCCACTTGAGGCAGCAAACTCAGGGTCCCTCCCACATAGCTATTGCTGAGAAAAGCCTCCTATTGAGGTGCTTGTGGAAAGGTGGCATACGTCTTGAGTCTAAGCCAGGGAATCACCACTCATCTCCAGAAGATTTGGGGTACACGGAGCATTCCTTGAGTTGCTGTGCTGAAATTGGTGTTCTTCTAGACTTGGAACGGTGTTCTCGGGGAAACTCTGGAATTGCCTAAAGGAAGTCAACCACTGGTCGTGTTTTATGGGGAACGGGGGATGGCTCCGGAGGCAATGCAGGGGAATCGGGCATCATCTCAAGTTGATTTGGGGTACATGGAGCTCCTTCACGTTGCTGGAATAATCTCAGTGTCCCTCTAAACTTGTGACAGTGTTCTTGGGCACTGTCATGAGATCCATCAAGCAAGTCGAGGCCCCTTACATGTATGATGGGGATCACGGAATTGCTATGCATGCAATGTAGGGGAATCGGACCTCATCTCGCTTGGCGGGGGAAGTCTCATTGTTTTCTCGAGTTGCGCGGGCTCCTGGGATATATTCTCGAGTTACGTCGGGGATGGCCCTTCAACCTCGTGTTTGTTCAGCGACGTCAGGACTCCTGTCTAGTTAGGAGGGACAACTCAGGAATCTCTTCAAGGCTTGGCAAGGCAAAAGGGACGCTTCTTGAGGTGAGACAGGAGACCCAGTGTCCCTTTGCAGTAGCCACAGGGATATTGGGATTCCTATCAATGTTCAAGAGGAGTCAGGCATCTTCACCTTCTGAAGCAGTGAACGCCGCCTGCCTCTCGAGGTGTCAAACGGATGTGAGGCATTTCCTCGAAATGACGCGGGGACCTATGGCTTTCTCTAGTGTCTCCACCGGAAATGCAGACATCCCTTCATCTTGATAGAAGAAAGAGGAGCCTGTATTCAAGCCACTGCAAGGAAAGCCGGCCTCCTTTCGAGTCAGGGCTTCTCGCTGTATATTCCACTTGTGGCAGCAAACTCAGGGTCCCTCCCACATACCTATTCCTGAGAGAGGTCTCCTCTTGAGGTGCTTGTGGAAAGTTGGCCTAGGTATTGAATCTAAGCCAGGGAATTGGCTCTCTTCTCGGGACGATTTGGGGTACACGGAGCATTCCTCGAGTTCCTGTTCTGAACTTGCTGTTCCTCTAGACTTGGGACTGTGTGCTCGTGGAATCTCTCGAGTTGCCTAAAGGAAGTCGAGCCACAGGTCATGTTTGATGGGGAACAGGGGATGGCTCTGGAGTCAATGCAGGGGAATCGGGCCTCATCTCGAGATGATTTGGGGCACATGAAGCTACTTCTGGTGGCGGGGTGACCTCAGGTTCCCTCTAGACTTGTGAGAGTGTTTTTTGGGACTGCCTCAAGATCCATCGAGCAAGTCGAGGCTCCTTACTTGTTTGATGGGGATCACGGAATTGCTCTGCATGCAATGAAGGGGAATCGGGCCTCATCTCGCTTCTAGGGGGAAGTCTCATGGTTTTTCTCGAGTTGCGCGGGGACTTGGGATATATTCTCGAGTTACGGCGGGGATAGCCCTTCAAACTCGTGTTTGTTCAGCGACGTCAGGACTCCTGCGTAGTTAGGAGGAACAACTCAGGAATCTCTTCAAGCCTTGGCAAGGCAAAAGGGACGCTTCTGGAGGTCAGACAGGAGACCCAGTGTAACTTTCCAGTAGCCACAGGGATATTGGGATTCCTATCAATGTTCAAGAGGAGTCAGGCATTGTCATCTATTAAAGCAGTAACCTCCGCGTGCCTCTCGATGTGTCAAAGGGATATGAGGAATTCCGTCGAAAAGAGTCGGGAACCTAGGGCTTTCTTTAGGGTCTAAATATTGGATTCAGACATCCCTTCCTCTTGTGAGATGAAACACGAGCCTGTATTCAAGGCACTGCAAGGACATACGGACTCCTTTTGAGTCAGGTCTTCTCGGTTTGTATTCCACTTGAGGCAGCATACTCAGGGTCCCTCCCACATAACTATTGCTGAGAGCAACCTTTTCTTGTGGTGCTTGTGTATAGTTTGCATATGTCTTGAGTCTAATCTAGGAAATTCGCTCTCATCTCAAGATTAATTGGGGTACACGGAGCATTTGTCGAGTTGCCGTGCTGAACTTAGTGTTCCTCTAGACTTGTCACGGTGGTCTCGGGGAAGCTCTGGGGTGTCTGAAGGAAATCTAGGAAACTGATCTTGTTTGATGGGGAATGAGGGATGGCTCTGGAGTCAAGGCAGGGGAATCAGCTCTCATCTTGAGTTGATTTCGGATACATGGAACACATTTGCGTTGCTGGGGTGGCCTCATGGTCCCTCTAGACTTGAGAGAGTGTTCTTGGGGACTGTCTCGAGATCCATTAAGCAAGTCCAGGCTCCTTACATGTTTGATGGGGATCAGGGAATTGCACTGCATGCAATGCAGGGAAACCGGGCCTCATCTCACTTCGAGGGGAAGTCTCATGGTTTTTCTCGAGTTGCTGTGGGGACGTGGGGTATACTCTCGAGTTATGGCGGGGATGGCCCTTCAAAACTTGTTTTTTTTCAGTGACGTCAGGACTCCTCTCGAGTTACGAGGGACAACTCAGGAATCACTTGGAGGCTTGACAGGGCAAAAGTGAGGCTTCTGGAGGTGAGACAGGAGACCCATGGTCCCTTTCCAGTAGCCACAGTGATATTTGGATTCCTTTCAATGTTCAAGAGGAGTCAGGCATCGTCACATTTTGAAGCAGTGAACTCCGCATGCCTCTCGAGGTGTCAAAGGGATGTGAGGCATTGGACCGAAATTACGCGGTGAACTAGCGATTTTACTAGGGTCTCCACATTGGATTCAGACATCCCTTCATCTTGTGAGATGAAAGACGAGCCTGTATTCAAGCCACTGCAAGGAAATCCAGCCTCCTTTTGAGGCAGGGCTTCTCGGTGTATATTTTAGTTGAGGCAGCAAACTCAGGGTCCCTCCCACATAGCTATTGCTGAGAAAAGCCTCCTATTGAGGTGCTTGTGGAAAGCTGGCATACGTCTTGAGTCTAAGCCAGGGAATCAGCACTCATCTCGAGAAGATTTTGGGTACACGGAGCATTCCTTGAGTTGCTGTGCTGAAATTGGTGTTCTTCTAGACTTGGTACGGTGTTCTCGGTGAAACTCTGGAATTGCCTAAAGATAGTCAACCACTGGTCGTGTTTTATGGGGAACAGGGGATGGCTCCGGGGTCAATGCAGGGGAATCGGGCATCATCTCAAGTTGATTTGGGGTACATGGATCTCCTTCACGTTGCTGAAATAACCTCAGTGTCCCTTTAATCTTGTGACAGTGTTCTTGGGCACTGTCATGAGATCCATCAAGCAAGTCGAGGCTCCTAACATGTTTGATGGGGATCACGGAATTGCTATGCATGCAATGCAGGGGAATGGGGCCTCATCTCTCTTGGAGGGGGAAGTGTAATATTTTTTCTCGAGTTCAGCGGGGACTTGGGATATATTCTCGAGTTACGGCGGGGATGGCCCTTCAACCTCGTGTTTGTTCAGCGACGTCAGGACTCCTGTCTAGTTAGGAGGGACAACTCAGGAATCTCTTCAAGGCTTGGCAAGGCAAAAGGGACGCTTCTTGAGGTGAGACAGGAGACCCAGTGTCCCTTTGCAGTAGCCACAGGGATATTGGGATTCCTATCAATGTTCAAGAGGAGTCAGGCATCTTCACCTTCTGAAGCAGTGAACGCCGCATGCCTATCGAGGTGTCAAATGGATGTGAGGCATTCCCTCGAAATGAGGCGGGGACCTATGGCTTTCTCTAGTGTCTCCACCGGAAATGAAGACATCCCTTCATCTTGATAGAAGAAAGAGGAGCCTGTATTGAAGCCACTGCAAGGAAACCCGGCCTCCTTTCGAGTCAGGGTTTCTCGCTGTATATTCCACTTGAGGCAGCAAACTCAGGGTCCCTGCCACATGCCTATTCCTGAGAGAGGCCTCCTCTTGAGGTGCTTGTGGAAAGATGGCATACGTCTTGAATCTAAGCCAGGGAATCGGCTCTCCTCTCGGGACGATTTGGGGTACACGGAGCATTCCTCCAGTTCCTGTTCAGAACTTGCTGTTCCTCTAGATTTGGGACGGCGTGCTCGTGGAATCTCTGGAGTTTCCTAAAGGAAGTCAAGCCACTGGTCGTGTTTGATGGGGAACAGGGGATGACTCTGGAGTCAATGCAGGGGAATCGGGCCTCATCTCGAGATGATTTCGGGCACATGAAGTTACTTCTGGTGGCTGGGGTGACCTCAGGTTCCCTCCAGACTTGTGAGAGTGTTCTTTGGGACTGTCTCGAGATCCATCAAGCAAGTCGAGGCTCCTTACTTGTTTGATGGGGATCACGGAATTGCTCTGCATGCAATGAAGGGGAATCGGGCCTCATCTCGCTTCTAGGGGGAAGTCTCATGGTTTTTCTCGAGTTGCGGCGGGGACTTGGGATATATTCTCGAGTTACGGCGGGGATAGCCCTTCAAACTCGTGTTTGTTCAGCGACGTCAGGACTCCTGTGTAGTTAGGAGGGACAACTCAGGAATCTCTTCAGCCTTGGCAAGGCAAAAAGGACGCTTCTGGAGGTCAGACAGGAGACCCAGGGTAACTTTCCAGTAGCCACAGGGATATTGGGATTCCTATCAATATTCAAGAGGAGTCAGGCATTGTCACTTATTAAAGCAGTGATCTCCGCGTGCCTCTCGATGTGTCAAAGGGATGTGAGGAATTCCGTCGAAATGACTCGGGAATCTAGGGCTTTCTCTAGGGTCTAAATATTGGATTCAGACATCCCTTCCTCTTGTGAGATGAAACACGAGCCTGTATTCAAGCCACTGCAAGGACATCCGGACTCCTTTTGAGTCAGGTCTTCTCGGTTTGTATTCCACTTGAGGCAGCATACTCAGGGTCCCTCCCACATACCTATTGCTGAGAGCAGCCTTTTCTTGAGGTGCTTGTGCACAGTTTGCATATGTCTTGAGTCTAAGCTAGGGAATTCGCTCTCATCTCGAGACGAATTGGGGTACACGGAGCATTTGTCGAGTTGCTGTGCTGAACTTAGTGTTCCTCTAGACTTGTGATGGTGTTCTCGGTGAAGCTCTGGGGTGTCTGAAGGAAATCAAGGAAACTGATCTTGTTTGATGGGGAATGAGGGATGGCTCTGGAGTCAAGGCAGGGTAATCAGCCCTCATCTTGAGTTGATTTCGGATACATGGAACACATTTGAGTTGCTGGGGTGGCCTCAGGGTCACTCTAGACTTGAGACAGTGTTCTTGGGGACTGTCTCGATATCCATTAAGCAAGTCGAGGCTCCTTACATGTTTGATGGGGATCACGGAATTGCAATGCATGCAATGCAGGGAAACCGGGCCTCATCTCACTTCGAGGGGGAAGTCTCATGGTTTTTCTCGAGTTGCGGTGGTGACGTGGTGTATACTCTCGAGTTATGGCGCGGATGGCCCTTCAAAACTTGTGTTTGTTCTGTGACGTCAGGACTCCTCTGGAATTACGAGGGACAACTCAGGAATCACTTGGAGGCTTGACAGGGCAACAGCAAGTCTCCTGGAGGTGAGACAGGAGACCCATGGTCCATTTCCAGTAGCACAGTGATATTGGGATTCCTTTCAATGTTCAAGAGGAGTCAGGCATCGTCACATTTTGAAGCAGTGAACTCCGCATGCCTCTCGAGGTGTCAAAGGGATGTGAGGCATTCGACCGAAGTTACGCGGTAAACTAGCGATTTTACAAGGGTCTCCACATTGGATTAAGACACCCCTTCATCTTTTGAGATGAAAGACGACCCTGTATTCAAGCCACTGCAAGGAAATCTGGCCTCCTTTTGAGGCAGGGTTTCTCGCTGTATATTCCACTTGAGGCAGCAAACTCAGGGTCCCTCCCACATAGCTATTGCTGAGAAAAGCCTCCTATTGAGGTGCTTGTGGAAAGGTGGCATACGTCTTGAGTCTAAGCCAGGGAATCACCACTCATCTCCAGAAGATTTGGGGTACACGGAGCATTCCTTGAGTTGCTGTGCTGAAATTGGTGTTCTTCTAGACTTGGAACGGTGTTCTCGGGGAAACTCTGGAATTGCCTAAAGGAAGTCAACCACTGGTCGTGTTTTATGGGGAACGGGGGATGGCTCCGGAGGCAATGCAGGGGAATCGGGCATCATCTCAAGTTGATTTGGGGTACATGGAGCTCCTTCACGTTGCTGGAATAATCTCAGTGTCCCTCTAAACTTGTGACAGTGTTCTTGGGCACTGTCATGAGATCCATCAAGCAAGTCGAGGCCCCTTACATGTATGATGGGGATCACGGTATTGCTATGCATGCAATGTAGGGGAATCGGACCTCATCTCGCTTGGCGGGGGAAGTCTCATTGTTTTCTCGAGTTGCGCGGGCTCCTGGGATATATTCTCGAGTTACGTCGGGGATGGCCCTTCAACCTCGTGTTTGTTCAGCGACGTCAGGACTCCTGTCTAGTTAGGAGGGACAACTCAGGAATCTCTTCAAGGCTTGGCAAGGCAAAAGGGACGCTTCTTGAGGTGAGACAGGAGACCCAGTGTCCCTTTGCAGTAGCCACAGGGATATTGGGATTCCTATCAATGTTCAAGAGGAGTCAGGCATCTTCACCTTCTGAAGCAGTGAACGCCGCCTGCCTCTCGAGGTGTCAAACGGATGTGAGGCATTTCCTCGAAATGACGCGGGGACCTATGGCTTTCTCTAGTGTCTCCACCGGAAATGCAGACATCCCTTCATCTTGATAGAAGAAAGAGGAGCCTGTATTCAAGCCACTGCAAGGAAACCCGGCCTCCTTTCGAGTCAGGGCTTCTCGCTGTATATTCCACTTGTGGCAGCAAACTCAGGGTCCCTCCCACATACCTATTCCTGAGAGAGGTCTCCTCTTGAGGTGCTTGTGGAAAGTTGGCCTAGGTATTGAATCTAAGCCAGGGAATCGGCTCTCTTCTCGGGACGATTTGGGGTACACGGAGCATTCCTCGAGTTCCTGTTCTGAACTTGCTGTTCCTCTAGACTTGGGACTGTGTGCTCGTGGAATCTCTCGAGTTGCCTAAAGGAAGTCGAGCCACTGGTCATGTTTGATGGGGAACAGGGGATGGCTCTGGAGTCAATGCAGGGGAATCGGGCCTCATCTCGAGATGATTTGGGGCACATGAAGCTACTTCTGGTGGCGGGGTGACCTCAGGTTCCCTC
The DNA here is from genome assembly GCA_949782905.1 of Rangifer tarandus platyrhynchus. Classification (NCBI taxonomy): domain Eukaryota; kingdom Metazoa; phylum Chordata; class Mammalia; order Artiodactyla; family Cervidae; genus Rangifer; species Rangifer tarandus. The sequence goes on along the minus strand of OX459963.2, from coordinate 2,822,057 downwards.
TAGACTTGTGAGAGTGTTTTTTGGGACTGCCTCAAGATCCATCGAGCAAGTCGAGGCTCCTTACTTGTTTGATGGGGATCACGGAATTGCTCTGCATGCAATGAAGGGGAATCGGGCCTCATCTCGCTTCTAGGGGGAAGTCTCATGGTTTTTCTCGAGTTGCGCGGGGACTTGGGATATATTCTCGAGTTACGGCGGGGATAGCCCTTCAAACTCGTGTTTGTTCAGCGACGTCAGGACTCCTGCGTAGTTAGGAGGAACAACTCAGGAATCTCTTCAAGCCTTGGCAAGGCAAAAGGGACGCTTCTGGAGGTCAGACAGGAGACCCAGGGTAACTTTCCAGTAGCCACAGGGATATTGGGATTCCTATCAATGTTCAAGAGGAGTCAGGCATTGTCATCTATTAAAGCAGTAACCTCCGCGTGCCTCTCGATGTGTCAAAGGGATATGAGGAATTCCGTCGAAATGAGTCGGGAACCTAGGGCTTTCTTTAGGGTCTAAATATTGGATTCAGACATCCCTTCCTCTTGTGAGATGAAACACGAGCCTGTATTCAAGGCACTGCAAGGACATACGGACTCCTTTTGAGTCAGGTCTTCTCGGTTTGTATTCCACTTGAGGCAGCATACTCAGGGTCCCTCCCACATAACTATTGCTGAGAGCAACCTTTTCTTGTGGTGCTTGTGTATAGTTTGCATATGTCTTGAGTCTAATCTAGGAAATTTGCTCTCATCTCAAGATTAATTGGGGTACACGGAGCATTTGTCGAGTTGCCGTGCTGAACTTAGTGTTCCTCTAGACTTGTGACGGTGTTCTCGGGGAAGCTCTGGGGTGTCTGAAGGAAATCTAGGAAACTGATCTTGTTTGATGGGGAATGAGGGATGGCTCTGGAGTCAAGGCAGGGGAATCAGCTCTCATCTTGAGTTGATTTCGGATACATGGAACACATTTGCGTTGCTGGGGTGGCCTCAGGGTCCCTCTAGACTTGAGACAGTGTTCTTGGGGACTGTCTCGAGATCCATTAAGCAAGTCCAGGCTCCTTACATGTTTGATGGGGATCACGGAATTGCACTGCATGCAATGCAGGGAAACCGGGCCTCATCTCACTTCGAGGGGGAAGTCTCATGGTTTTTCTCGAGTTGCTGTGGGGACGTGGGGTATACTCTCGAGTTATGGCGGGGATGGCCCTTCAAAACTTGTGTTTGTTCAGTGACGTCAGGACTCCTCTCGAGTTACTAGGGACAACTCAGGAATCACTTGGAGGCTTGACAGGGCAAAAGCGAGGCTTCTGGAGGTGAGACAGGAGACCCATGGTCCCTTTCCAGTAGCCACAGTGATATTTGGATTCCTTTCAATGTTCAAGAGGAGGCAGGCATCGTCATATTTTGAAGCAGTGAACTCCGCATGCCTCTCGAGGTGTCAAAGGGATGTGAGGCATTGGACCGAAATTACGCGGTGAACTAGCGATTTTACTAGGGTCTCCACATTGGATTCAGACATCCCTTCATCTTGTGAGATGAAAGACGAACCTGTATTCAAGTCACTGCAAGGAAATCCAGCCTCCTTTTGAGGCAGGGCTTCTCGGTGTATATTTTAGTTGAGGCAGCAAACTCAGGGTCCCTCCCACATAGCTATTGCTGAGAAAAGCCTCCTATTGAGGTGCTTGTGGAAAGGTGGCGTACGTCTTGATTCGAAGCCAGGGAATCAGCACTCATCTCGAGAAGATTTGGGGTACACGGAGCATTCCTTGAGTTGCTGTGCTGAAATTGGTGTTCTTCTAGACTTGGTACGGTGTTCTCGGTGAAACTCTGGAATTGCCTAAAGATAGTCAACCACTGGTCGTGTTTTATGGGGAACAGGGGATGGCTCCGGGGTCAATGCAGGGGAATCGGGCATCATCTCATGTTGATTTGGGGTACATGGATCTCCTTCACGTTGCTGAAATAACCTCAGTGTCCCCCTAATCTTGTGACAGTGTTCTTGGGCACTGTCATGAGATCCATCAAGCAAGACGAGGCTCCTAACATGTTTGATGGGGATCACGGAATTGCTATGCATGCAATGCAGGGGAATGGGGCCTCATCTCTCTTGGAGGGGGAAGTGTAATATTTTTTCTCGAGTTGCAGCGGGGACTTGGGATATATTCTCGAGTTACAGCGGGGATGGCCCTTCAACCTCGTGTTTGTTCAGCGACGTCAGGACTCCTGTCTAGTTAGGAGGGACAACTCAGGAATCTCTTCAAGGCTTGGCAAGGCAAAAGGGACGCTTCTTGAGGTGAGACAGGAGACCCAGTGTCCCTTTGCAGTAGCCACAGGGATATTGGGATTCCTATCAATGTTCAAGAGGAGTCAGGCATCTTCACCTTCTGAAGCAGTGAACGCCGCATGCCTATCGAGGTGTCAAATGGATGTGAGGCATTCCCTCGCAATGAGGCGGGGACCTATGGCTTTCTCTAGTGTCTCCACCGGAAATGAAGACATCCCTTCATCTTGATAGAAGAAAGAGGAGCCTGTATTCAAGCCACTGCAAGGAAACCCGGCCTCCTTTCGAGTCAGGGTTTCTCGCTGTATATTCCACTTGAGGCAGCAAACTCAGGGTCCCTGCCACATACCTATTCCTGAGAGAGGCCTCCTCTTGAGGTGCTTGTGGAAAGATGGCATACGTCTTGAGTCTAAGCCAGGGAATCGGCTCTCCTCTCGGGACGATTTGGGGTACACGGAGCATTCCTCGAGTTCCTGTTCTGAACTTGCTGTTCCTCTAGACTTGGGACGGTGTGCTCGTGGAATCTCTGGAGTTTCCTAAAGGAAGTCAAGCCACTGGTCGTGTTTGATGGGGAACAGGGGATGGCTCTGGAGTCAATGCAGGGGAATCGGGCCTCATCTCGAGATGATTTCGGGCACATGAAGCTACTTCTGGTGGCTGGGGTGACCTCAGGTTCCCTCTAGACTTGTGAGAGTGATCTTTGGGACTGTCTCGAGATCCATCAAGCAAGTCGAGGCTCCTTACTTGTTTGATGGGGATCACGGAATTGCTCTGCATGCAATGAAGGGGAATCGGGCCTCATCTCGCTTCTAGGGGGAAGTCTCATGGTTTTTCTCGAGTTGCGGCGGGGACTTGGGATATATTCTCGAGTTACGGCGGGGATGGCCCTTCAAACTCGTGTTTGTTCAGCGACGTCAGGACTCCTGTGTAGCTAGGAGGGACAACTCAGGAATCTCTTCAGCCTTGGCAAGGCAAAAAGGACGCTTCTGGAGGTCAGACAGGAGACCCAGGGTAACTTTCCAGTAGCCACAGGGATATTGGGATTCCTATCAATATTCAAGAGGAGTCAGGCATTGTCACTTATTAAAGCAGTGATCTCCGCGTGCCTCTCGATGTGTCAAAGGGATGTGAGGAATTCCGTCGAAATGACTCGGGAATCTAGGGCTTTCTCTAGGGTCTAAATATTGGATTCAGACATCCCTTCCTCTTGTGAGATGAAACACGAGCCTGTATTCAAGCCACTGCAAGGACATCCGGACTCCTTTTGAGTCAGGTCTTCTCGGTTTGTATTCCACTTGAGGCAGCATACTCAGGGTCCCTCCCACATACCTATTGCTGAGAGCAGCCTTTTCTTGAGGTGCTTGTGCACAGTTTGCATATGTCTTGAGTCTAAGCTAGGGAATTCGCTCTCATCTCGAGACGAATTGGGGTACACGAAGCATTTGTCGAGTTGCTGTGCTGAACTTAGTGTTCCTCTAGACTTGTGATGGTGTTCTCGGGGAAGTTCTGGGGTGTCTGAAGGAAATCAAGGAAACTGATCTTGTTTGATGGGGAATGAGGGATGGCTCTGGAGTCAAGACAGGGTAATCAGCCCTCATCTTGAGTTGATTTCGGATACATGGAACACATTTGAGTTGCTGGGGTGGCCTCAGGGTCACTCTAGACTTGAGACAGTGTTCTTGTGGACTGTCTCGATATCCATTAAGCAAGTCGAGGCTCCTTACATGTTTGATGGGGATCACGGAATTGCAATGCATGCAATGCAGGGAAACTGGGCCTCATCTCACTTCGAGGGGGAAGTCTCATGGTTTTTCTCGAGTTGCGGTGGTGACGTCGTGTATACTCTCGAGTTATGGCGCGGATGGCCCTTCAAAACTTGTGTTTGTTCTGTGACGTCAGGACTCCTCTGGAATTACGAGGGACAACTCAGGAATCACTTGGAGGCTTGACAGGGCAACAGCAAGTCTTCTGGAGGTGAGACAGGAGACCCATGGTCCATTTCCAGTAGCACAGTGATATTGGGATTCCTTTCAATGTTCAAGAGGAGTCAGGCATCGTCACATTTTGAAGCAGTGAACTCCGCATGCCTCTCGAGGTGTCAAAGGGATGTGAGGCATTCGACCGAAGTTACGCGGTAAACTAGCGATTTTACAAGGGTCTCCACATTGGATTAAGACACCCCTTCATCTTTTGAGATGAAAGACGACCCTGTATTCAAGCCACTGCAAGGAAATCTGGCCTCCTTTTGAGGCAGGGTTTCTCGCTGTATATTCCACTTGAGGCAGCAAACTCAGGGTCCCTCCCACATAGCTATTGCTGAGAAAAGCCTCCTATTGAGGTGCTTGTGGAAAGGTGGCATACGTCTTGAGTCTAAGCCAGGGAATCACCACTCATCTCCAGAAGATTTGGGGTACACGGAGCATTCCTTGAGTTGCTGTGCTGAAATTGGTGTTCTTCTAGACTTGGAACGGTGTTCTCGGGGAAACTCTGGAATTGCCTAAAGGAAGTCAACCACTGGTCGTGTTTTATGGGGAACGGGGGATGGCTCCGGAGGCAATGCAGGGGAATCGGGCATCATCTCAAGTTGATTTGGGGTACATGGAGCTCCTTCACGTTGCTGGAATAATCTCAGTGTCCCTCTAAACTTGTGACAGTGTTCTTGGGCACTGTCATGAGATCCATCAAGCAAGTCGAGGCCCCTTACATGTATGATGGGGATCACGGAATTGCTATGCATGCAATGTAGGGGAATCGGACCTCATCTCGCTTGGCGGGGGAAGTCTCATTGTTTTCTCGAGTTGCGCGGGCTCCTGGGATATATTCTCGAGTTACGTCGGGGATGGCCCTTCAACCTCGTGTTTGTTCAGCGACGTCAGGACTCCTGTCTAGTTAGGAGGGACAACTCAGGAATCTCTTCAAGGCTTGGCAAGGCAAAAGGGACGCTTCTTGAGGTGAGACAGGAGACCCAGTGTCCCTTTGCAGTAGCCACAGGGATATTGGGATTCCTATCAATGTTCAAGAGGAGTCAGGCATCTTCACCTTCTGAAGCAGTGAACGCCGCCTGCCTCTCGAGGTGTCAAACGGGTGTGAGGCATTTCCTCGAAATGACGCGGGGACCTATGGCTTTCTCTAGTGTCTCCACCGGAAATGCAGACATCCCTTCATCTTGATAGAAGAAAGAGGAGCCTGTATTCAAGCCACTGCAAGGAAAGCCGGCCTCCTTTCGAGTCAGGGCTTCTCGCTGTATATTCCACTTGTGGCAGCAAACTCAGGGTCCCTCCCACATACCTATTCCTGAGAGAGGTCTCCTCTTGAGGTGCTTGTGGAAAGTTGGCCTAGGTATTGAATCTAAGCCAGGGAATCGGCTCTCTTCTCGGGACGATTTGGGGTACACGGAGCATTCCTCGAGTTCCTGTTCTGAACTTGCTGTTCCTCTAGACTTGGGACTGTGTGCTCGTGGAATCTCTCGAGTTGCCTAAAGGAAGTCGAGCCACTGGTCATGTTTGATGGGGAACAGGGGATGGCTCTGGAGTCAATGCAGGGGAATCGGGCCTCATCTCGAGATGATTTGGGGCACATGAAGCTACTTCTGGTGGCGGGGTGACCTCAGGTTCCCTCTAGACTTGTGAGAGTGTTTTTTGGGACTGCCTCAAGATCCATCGAGCAAGTCGAGGCTCCTTACTTGTTTGATGGGGATCACGGAATTGCTCTGCATGCAATGAAGGGGAATCGGGCCTCATCTCGCTTCTAGGGGGAAGTCTCATGGTTTTTCTCGAGTTGCGCGGGGACTTGGGATATATTCTCGAGTTACGGCGGGGATAGCCCTTCAAACTCGTGTTTGTTCAGCGACGTCAGGACTCCTGCGTAGTTAGGAGGAACAACTCAGGAATCTCTTCAAGCCTTGGCAAGGCAAAAGGGACGCTTCTGGAGGTCAGACAGGAGACCCAGTGTAACTTTCCAGTAGCCACAGGGATATTGGGATTCCTATCAATGTTCAAGAGGAGTCAGGCATTGTCATCTATTAAAGCAGTAACCTCCGCGTGCCTCTCGATGTGTCAAAGGGATATGAGGAATTCCGTCGAAAAGAGTCGGGAACCTAGGGCTTTCTTTAGGGTCTAAATATTGGATTCAGACATCCCTTCCTCTTGTGAGATGAAACACGAGCCTGTATTCAAGGCACTGCAAGGACATACGGACTCCTTTTGAGTCAGGTCTTCTCGGTTTGTATTCCACTTGAGGCAGCATACTCAGGGTCCCTCCCACATAACTATTGCTGAGAGCAACCTTTTCTTGTGGTGCTTGTGTATAGTTTGCATATGTCTTGAGTCTAATCTAGGAAATTCGCTCTCATCTCAAGATTAATTGGGGTACACGGAGCATTTGTCGAGTTGCCGTGCTGAACTTAGTGTTCCTCTAGACTTGTCACGGTGTTCTCGGGGAAGCTCTGGGGTGTCTGAAGGAAATCTAGGAAACTGATCTTGTTTGATGGGGAATGAGGGATGGCTCTGGAGTCAAGGCAGGGGAATCAGCTCTCATCTTGAGTTGATTTCGGATACATGGAACACATTTGCGTTGCTGGGGTGGCCTCATGGTCCCTCTAGACTTGAGAGAGTGTTCTTGGGGACTGTCTCGAGATCCATTAAGCAAGTCCAGGCTCCTTACATGTTTGATGGGGATCACGGAATTGCACTGCATGCAATGCAGGGAAACCGGGCCTCATCTCACTTCGAGGGGAAGTCTCATGGTTTTTCTCGAGTTGCTGTGGGGACGTGGGGTATACTCTCGAGTTATGGCGGGGATGGCCCTTCAAAACTTGTGTTTTTTCAGTGACGTCAGGACTCCTCTCGAGTTACGAGGGACAACTCAGGAATCACTTGGAGGCTTGACAGGGCAAAAGTGAGGCTTCTGGAGGTGAGACAGGAGACCCATGGTCCCTTTCCAGTAGCCACAGTGATATTTGGATTCCTTTCAATGTTCAAGAGGAGTCAGGCATCGTCACATTTTGAAGCAGTGAACTCCGCATGCCTCTCGAGGTGTCAAAGGGATGTGAGGCATTGGACCGAAATTACGCGGTGAACTAGCGATTTTACTAGGGTCTCCACATTGGATTCAGACATCCCTTCATCTTGTGAGATGAAAGACGAGCCTGTATTCAAGCCACTGCAAGGAAATCCAGCCTCCTTTTGAGGCAGGGCTTCTCGGTGTATATTTTAGTTGAGGCAGCAAACTCAGGGTCCCTCCCACATAGCTATTGCTGAGAAAAGCCTCCTATTGAGGTGCTTGTGGAAAGCTGGCATACGTCTTGAGTCTAAGCCAGGGAATCAGCACTCATCTCGAGAAGATTTTGGGTACACGGAGCATTCCTTGAGTTGCTGTGCTGAAATTGGTGTTCTTCTAGACTTGGTACGGTGTTCTCGGTGAAACTCTGGAATTGCCTAAAGATAGTCAACCACTGGTCGTGTTTTGTGGGGAACAGGGGATGGCTCCGGGGTCAATGCAGGGGAATCGGGCATCATCTCAAGTTGATTTGGGGTACATGGATCTCCTTCACGTTGCTGAAATAACCTCAGTGTCCCTTTAATCTTGTGACAGTGTTCTTGGGCACTGTCATGAGATCCATCAAGCAAGTCGAGGCTCCTAACATGTTTGATGGGGATCACGGAATTGCTATGCATGCAATGCAGGGGAATGGGGCCTCATCTCTCTTGGAGGGGGAAGTGTAATATTTTTTCTCGAGTTCAGCGGGGACTTGGGATATATTCTCGAGTTACGGCGGGGATGGCCCTTCAACCTCGTGTTTGTTCAGCGACGTCAGGACTCCTGTCTAGTTAGGAGGGACAACTCAGGAATCTCTTCAAGGCTTGGCAAGGCAAAAGGGACGCTTCTTGAGGTGAGACAGGAGACCCAGTGTCCCTTTGCAGTAGCCACAGGGATATTGGGATTCCTATCAATGTTCAAGAGGAGTCAGGCATCTTCACCTTCTGAAGCAGTGAACGCCGCATGCCTATCGAGGTGTCAAATGGATGTGAGGCATTCCCTTGAAATGAGGCGGGGACCTATGGCTTTCTCTAGTGTCTCCACCGGAAATGAAGACATCCCTTCATCTTGATAGAAGAAAGAGGAGCCTGTATTGAAGCCACTGCAAGGAAACCCGGCCTCCTTTCGAGTCAGGGTTTCTCGCTGTATATTCCACTTGAGGCAGCAAACTCAGGGTCCCTGCCACATGCCTATTCCTGAGAGAGGCCTCCTCTTGAGGTGCTTGTGGAAAGATGGCATACGTCTTGAATCTAAGCCAGGGAATCGGCTCTCCTCTCGGGACGATTTGGGGTACACGGAGCATTCCTCGAGTTCCTGTTCAGAACTTGCTGTTCCTCTAGATTTGGGACGGCGTGCTCGTGGAATCTCTGGAGTTTCCTAAAGGAAGTCAAGCCACTGGTCGTGTTTGATGGGGAACAGGGGATGGCTCTGGAGTCAATGCAGGGGAATCGGGCCTCATCTCGAGATGATTTCGGGCACATGAAGTTACTTCTGGTGGCTGGGGTGACCTCAGGTTCCCTCCAGACTTGTGAGAGTGTTCTTTGGGACTGTCTCGAGATCCATCAAGCAAGTCGAGGCTCCTTACTTGTTTGATGGGGATCACGGAATTGCTCTGCATGCAATGAAGGGGAATCGGGCCTCATCTCGCTTCTAGGGGGAAGTCTCATGGTTTTTCTCGAGTTGCGGCGGGGACTTGGGATATATTCTCGAGTTACGGCGGGGATAGCCCTTCAAACTCGTGTTTGTTCAGCGACGTCAGGACTCCTGTGTAGCTAGGAGGGACAACTCAGGAATCTCTTCAGCCTTGGCAAGGCAAAAAGGACGCTTCTGGAGGTCAGACAGGAGACCCAGGGTAACTTTCCAGTAGCCACAGGGATATTGGGATTCCTATCAATATTCAAGAGGAGTCAGGCATTGTCACTTATTAAAGCAGTGATCTCCGCGTGCCTCTCGATGTGTCAAAGGGATGTGAGGAATTCCGTCGAAATGACTCGGGAATCTAGGGCTTTCTCTAGGGTCTAAATATTGGATTCAGACATCCCTTCCTCTTGTGAGATGAAACACGAGCCTGTATTCAAGCCACTGCAAGGACATCCGGACTCCTTTTGAGTCAGGTCTTCTCGGTTTGTATTCCACTTGAGGCAGCATACTCAGGGTCCCTCCCACATACCTATTGCTGAGAGCAGCCTTTTCTTGAGGTGCTTGTGCACAGTTTGCATATGTCTTGAGTCTAAGCTAGGGAATTCGCTCTCATCTCGAGACGAATTGGGGTACACGGAGCATTTGTCGAGTTGCTGTGCTGAACTTAGTGTTCCTCTAGACTTGTGATGGTGTTCTCGGTGAAGCTCTGGGGTGTCTGAAGGAAATCAAGGAAACTGATCTTGTTTGATGGGGAATGAGGGATGGCTCTGGAGTCAAGGCAGGGTAATCAGCCCTCATCTTGAGTTGATTTCGGATACATGGAACACATTTGAGTTCCTGGGGTGGCCTCAGGGTCACTCTAGACTTGAGACAGTGTTCTTGTGGACTGTCTCGATATCCATTAAGCAAGTCGAGGCTCCTTACATGTTTGATGGGGATCACGGAATTGCAATGCATGCAATGCAGGGAAACCGGGCCTCATCTCACTTCGAGGGGGAAGTCTCATGGTTTTTCTCGAGTTGCGGTGGTGACGTGGTGTATACTCTCGAGTTATGGCGCGGATGGCCCTTCAAAACTTGTGTTTGTTCTGTGACGTCAGGACTCCTCTGGAATTACGAGGGACAACTCAGGAATCACTTGGAGGCTTGACAGGGCAACAGCAAGTCTCCTGGAGGTGAGACAGGAGACCCATGGTCCATTTCCAGTAGCACAGTGATATTGGGATTCCTTTCAATGTTCAAGAGGAGTCAGGCATCGTCACATTTTGAAGCAGTGAACTCCGCATGCCTCTCGAGGTGTCAAAGGGATGTGAGGCATTCGACCGAAGTTACGCGGTAAACTAGCGATTTTACAAGGGTCTCCACATTGGATTAAGACACCCCTTCATCTTTTGAGATGAAAGACGACCCTGTATTCAAGCCACTGCAAGGAAATCTGGCCTCCTTTTGAGGCAGGGTTTCTCGCTGTATATTCCACTTGAGGCAGCAAACTCAGGGTCCCTCCCACATAGCTATTGCTGAGAAAAGCCTCCTATTGAGGTGCTTGTGGAAAGGTGGCATACGTCTTGAGTCTAAGCCAGGGAATCACCACTCATCTCCAGAAGATTTGGGGTACACGGAGCATTCCTTGAGTTGCTGTGCTGAAATTGGTGTTCTTCTAGACTTGGAACGGTGTTCTCGGGGAAACTCTGGAATTGCCTAAAGGAAGTCAACCACTGGTCGTGTTTTATGGGGAACGGGGGATGGCTCCGGAGGCAATGCAGGGGAATCGGGCATCATCTCAAGTTGATTTGGGGTACATGGAACTCCTTCACGTTGCTGGAATAATCTCAGTGTCCCTCTAAACTTGTGACAGTGTTCTTGGTCACTGTCATGAGATCCATCAAGCAAGTCGAGGCCCCTTACATGTATGATGGGGATCACGGTATTGCTATGCATGCAATGTAGGGGAATCGGACCTCATCTCGCTTGGCGGGGGAAGTCTCATTGTTTTCTCGAGTTGCGCGGGCTCCTGGGATATATTCTCGAGTTACGTCGGGGATGGCCCTTCAACCTCGTGTTTGTTCAGCGACGTCAGGACTCCTGTCTAGTTAGGAGGGACAACTCAGGAATCTCTTCAAGGCTTGGCAAGGCAAAAGGGACGCTTCTTGAGGTGAGACAGGAGACCCAGTGTCCCTTTGCAGTAGCCACAGGGATATTGGGATTCCTATCAATGTTCAAGAGGAGTCAGGCATCTTCACCTTCTGAAGCAGTGAACGCCGCTTGCCTCTCGAGGTGTCAAACGGATGTGAGGCATTTCCTCGAAATGACGCGGGGACCTATGGCTTTCTCTAGTGTCTCCACCGGAAATGCAGACATCCCTTCATCTTGATAGAAGAAAGAGGAGCCTGTATTCAAGCCACTGCAAGGAAACCCGGCCTCCTTTCGAGTCAGGGCTTCTCGCTGTATATTCCACTTGTGGCAGCAAACTCAGGGTCCCTCCCACATACCTATTCCTGAGAGAGGTCTCCTCTTGAGGTGCTTGTGGAAAGTTGGCCTAGGTATTGAATCTAAGCCAGGGAATCGGCTCTCTTCTCGGGACGATTTGGGGTACACGGAGCATTCCTCGAGTTCCTGTTCTGAACTTGCTGTTCCTCTAGACTTGGGACTGTGTGCTCGTGGAATCTCTCGAGTTGCCTAAAGGAAGTCGAGCCACTGGTCATGTTTGATGGGGAACAGGGGATGGCTCTGGAGTCAATGCAGGGGAATCGGGCCTCATCTCGAGATGATTTGGGGCACATGAAGCTACTTCTGGTGGCGGGGTGACCTCAGGTTCCCTCTAGACTTGTGAGAGTGTTTTTTGGGACTGCCTCAAGATCCATCGAGCAAGTCGAGGCTCCTTACTTGTTTGATGGGGATCACGGAATTGCTCTGCATGCAATGAAGGGGAATCGGGCCTCATCTCGCTTCTAGGGGGAAGTCTCATGGTTTTTCTCGAGTTGCGCGGGGACTTGGGATATATTCTCGAGTTACGGCGGGGATAGCCCTTCAAACTCGTGTTTGTTCAGCGACGTCAGGACTCCTGCGTAGTTAGGAGGAACAACTCAGGAATCTCTTCAAGCCTTGGCAAGGCAAAAGGGACGCTTCTGGAGGTCAGACAGGAGACCCAGGGTAACTTTCCAGTAGCCACAGGGATATTGGGATTCCTATCAATGTTCAAGAGGAGTCAGGCATTGTCATCTATTAAAGCAGTAACCTCCGCGTGCCTCTCGATGTGTCAAAGGGATATGAGGAATTCCGTCGAAATCAGTCGGGAACCTAGGGCTTTCTTTAGGGTCTAAATATTGGATTCAGACATCCCTTCCTCTTGTGAGATGAAACACGAGCCTGTATTCAAGCCACTGAAAGGACATACGGACTCCTTTGAGTCAGGTCTTCTCGGTTTGTATTCCACTTGAGGCAGCATACTCAGGGTCCCTCCCACATAACTATTGCTGAGAGCAACCTTTTCTTGTGGTGCTTGTGTATAGTTTGCATATGTCTTGAGTCTAATCTAGGAAATTTGCTCTCATCTCAAGATTAATTGGGGTACACGGAGCATTTGTCGAGTTGCCGTGCTGAACTTAGTGTTCCTCTAGACTTGTGACGGTGTTCTCGGGGAAGCTCTGGGGTGTCTGAAGGAAATCTAGGAAACTGATCTTGTTTGATGGGGAATGAGGGATGGCTCTGGAGTCAAGGCAGGGGAATCAGCTCTCATCTTGAGTTGATTTCGGATACATGGAACACATTTGCGTTGCTGGGGTGGCCTCAGGGTCCCTCTAGACTTGAGACAGTGTTCTTGGGGACTGTCTCGAGATCCATTAAGCAAGTCCAGGCTCCTTACATGTTTGATGGGGATCACGGAATTGCACTGCATGCAATGCAGGGAAACCGGGCCTCATCTCACTTCGAGGGGGAAGTCTCATGGTTTTTCTCGAGTTGCTGTGGGGACGTGGGGTATACTCTCGAGTTATGGCGGGGATGGCCCTTCAAAACTTGTGTTTGTTCAGTGACGTCAGGACTCCTCTCGAGTTACTAGGGACAACTCAGGAATCACTTGGAGGCTTGACAGGGCAAAAGCGAGGCTTCTGGAGGTGAGACAGGAGACCCATGGTCCCTTTCCAGTAGCCACAGTGATATTTGGATTCCTTTCAATGTTCAAGAGGAGGCAGGCATCGTCATATTTTGAAGCAGTGAACTCCGCATGCCTCTCGAGGTGTCAAAGGGATGTGAGGCATTGGACCGAAATTACGCGGTGAACTAGCGATTTTACTAGGGTCTCCACATTGGATTCAGACATCCCTTCATCTTGTGAGATGAAAGACGAACCTGTATTCAAGTCACTGCAAGGAAATCCAGCCTCCTTTTGAGGCAGGGCTTCTCGGTGTATATTTTAGTTGAGGCAGCAAACTCAGGGTCCCTCCCACATAGCTATTGCTGAGAAAAGCCTCCTATTGAGGTGCTTGTGGAAAGGTGGCGTACGTCTTGATTCGAAGCCAGGGAATCAGCACTCATCTCGAGAAGATTTGGGGTACACGGAGCATTCCTTGAGTTGCTGTGCTGAAATTGGTGTTCTTCTAGACTTGGTACGGTGTTCTCGGTGAAACTCTGGAATTGCCTAAAGATAGTCAACCACTGGTCGTGTTTTATGGGGAACAGGGGATGGCTCCGGGGTCAATGCAGGGGAATCGGGCATCATCTCATGTTGATTTGGGGTACATGGATCTCCTTCACGTTGCTGAAATAACCTCAGTGTCCCCCTAATCTTGTGACAGTGTTCTTGGGCACTGTCATGAGATCCATCAAGCAAGACGAGGCTCCTAACATGTTTGATGGGGATCACGGAATTGCTATGCATGCAATGCAGGGGAATGGGGCCTCATCTCTCTTGGAGGGGGAAGTGTAATATTTTTTCTCGAGTTGCAGCGGGGACTTGGGATATATTCTCGAGTTACAGCGGGGATGGCCCTTCAACCTCGTGTTTGTTCAGCGACGTCAGGACTCCTGTCTAGTTAGGAGGGACAACTCAGGAATCTCTTCAAGGCTTGGCAAGGCAAAAGGGACGCTTCTTGAGGTGAGACAGGAGACCCAGTGTCCCTTTGCAGTAGCCACAGGGATATTGGGATTCCTATCAATGTTCAAGAGGAGTCAGGCATCTTCACCTTCTGAAGCAGTGAACGCCGCATGCCTATCGAGGTGTCAAATGGATGTGAGGCATTCCCTCGCAATGAGGCGGGGACCTATGGCTTTCTCTAGTGTCTCCACCGGAAATGAAGACATCCCTTCATCTTGATAGAAGAAAGAGGAGCCTGTATTCAAGCCACTGCAAGGAAACCCGGCCTCCTTTCGAGTCAGGGTTTCTCGCTGTATATTCCACTTGAGGCAGCAAACTCAGGGTCCCTGCCACATACCTATTCCTGAGAGAGGCCTCCTCTTGAGGTGCTTGTGGAAAGATGGCATACGTCTTGAGTCTAAGCCAGGGAATCGGCTCTCCTCTCGGGACGATTTGGGGTACACGGAGCATTCCTCGAGTTCCTGTTCTGAACTTGCTGTTCCTCTAGACTTGGGACGGTGTGCTCGTGGAATCTCTGGAGTTTCCTAAAGGAAGTCAAGCCACTGGTCGTGTTTGATGGGGAACAGGGGATGGCTCTGGAGTCAATGCAGGGGAATCGGGCCTCATCTCGAGATGATTTCGGGCACATGAAGCTCCTTCTGGTGGCTGGGGTGACCTCAGGTTCCCTCTAGACTTGTGAGAGTGATCTTTGGGACTGTCTCGAGATCCATCAAGCAAGTCGAGGCTCCTTACTTGTTTGATGGGGATCACGGAATTGCTCTGCATGCAATGAAGGGGAATCGGGCCTCATCTCGCTTCTAGGGGGAAGTCTCATGGTTTTTCTCGAGTTGCGGCGGGGACTTGGGATATATTCTCGAGTTACGGCGGGGATGGCCCTTCAAACTCGTGTTTGTTCAGCGACGTCAGGACTCCTGTGTAGTTAGGAGGGACAACTCAGGAATCTCTTCAGCCTTGGCAAGGCAAAAAGGACGCTTCTGGAGGTCAGACAGGAGACCCAGGGTAACTTTCCAGTAGCCACAGGGATATTGGGATTCCTATCAATATTCAAGAGGAGTCAGGCATTGTCACTTATTAAAGCAGTGATCTCCGCGTGCCTCTCGATGTGTCAAAGGGATGTGAGGAATTCCGTCGAAATGACTCGGGAATCTAGGGCTTTCTCTAGGGTCTAAATATTGGATTCAGACATCCCTTCCTCTTGTGAGATGAAACACGAGCCTGTATTCAAGCCACTGCAAGGACATCCGGACTCCTTTTGAGTCAGGTCTTCTCGGTTTGTATTCCACTTGAGGCAGCATACTCAGGGTCCCTCCCACATACCTATTGCTGAGAGCAGCCTTTTCTTGAGGTGCTTGTGCACAGTTTGCATATGTCTTGAGTCTAAGCTAGGGAATTCGCTCTCATCTCGAGACGAATTGGGGTACACGAAGCATTTGTCGAGTTGCTGTGCTGAACTTAGTGTTCCTCTAGACTTGTGATGGTGTTCTCGGGGAAGTTCTGGGGTGTCTGAAGGAAATCAAGGAAACTGATCTTGTTTGATGGGGAATGAGGGATGGCTCTGGAGTCAAGACAGGGTAATCAGCCCTCATCTTGAGTTGATTTCGGATACATGGAACACATTTGAGTTGCTGGGGTGGCTTCAGGGTCACTCTAGACTTGAGACAGTGTTCTTGTGGACTGTCTCGATATCCATTAAGCAAGTCGAGGCTCCTTACATGTTTGATGGGGATCACGGAATTGCAATGCATGCAATGCAGGGAAACTGGGCCTCATCTCACTTCGAGGGGGAAGTCTCATGGTTTTTCTCGAGTTGCGGTGGTGACGTCGTGTATACTCTCGAGTTATGGCGCGGATGGCCCTTCAAAACTTGTGTTTGTTCTGTGACGTCAGGACTCCTCTGGAATTACGAGGGACAACTCAGGAATCACTTGGAGGCTTGACAGGGCAACAGCAAGTCTTCTGGAGGTGAGACAGGAGACCCATGGTCCATTTCCAGTAGCACAGTGATATTGGGATTCCTTTCAATGTTCAAGAGGAGTCAGGCATCGTCACATTTTGAAGCAGTGAACTCCGCATGCCTCTCGAGGTGTCAAAGGGATGTGAGGCATTCGACCGAAGTTACGCGGTGAACTAGCGATTTTACAAGGGTCTCCACATTGGATTAAGACACCCCTTCATCTTTTGAGATGAAAGACGACCCTGTATTCAAGCCACTGCAAGGAAATCTGGCCTCCTTTTGAGGCAGGGTTTCTCGCTGTATATTCCACTTGAGGCAGCAAACTCAGGGTCCCTCCCACATAGCTATTGCTGAGAAAAGCCTCCTATTGAGGTGCTTGTGGAAAGGTGGCATACGTCTTGAGTCTAAGCCAGGGAATCACCACTCATCTCCAGAAGATTTGGGGTACACGGAGCATTCCTTGAGTTGCTGTGCTGAAATTGGTGTTCTTCTAGACTTGGAACGGTGTTCTCGGGGAAACTCTGGAATTGCCTAAAGGAAGTCAACCACTGGTCGTGTTTTATGGGGAACGGGGGATGGCTCCGGAGGCAATGCAGGGGAATCGGGCATCATCTCAAGTTGATTTGGGGTACATGGAGCTCCTTCACGTTGCTGGAATAATCTCAGTGTCCCTCTAAACTTGTGACAGTGTTCTTGGGCACTGTCATGAGATCCATCAAGCAAGTCGAGGCCCCTTACATGTATGATGGGGATCACGGAATTGCTATGCATGCAATGTAGGGGAATCGGACCTCATCTCGCTTGGCGGGGGAAGTCTCATTGTTTTCTCGAGTTGCGCGGGCTCCTGGGATATATTCTCGAGTTACGTCGGGGATGGCCCTTCAACCTCGTGTTTGTTCAGCGACGTCAGGACTCCTGTCTAGTTAGGAGGGACAACTCAGGAATCTCTTCAAGGCTTGGCAAGGCAAAAGGGACGCTTCTTGAGGTGAGACAGGAGACCCAGTGTCCCTTTGCAGTAGCCACAGGGATATTGGGATTCCTATCAATGTTCAAGAGGAGTCAGGCATCTTCACCTTCTGAAGCAGTGAACGCCGCCTGCCTCTCGAGGTGTCAAACGGATGTGAGGCATTTCCTCGAAATGACGCGGGGACCTATGGCTTTCTCTAGTGTCTCCACCGGAAATGCAGACATCCCTTCATCTTGATAGAAGAAAGAGGAGCCTGTATTCAAGCCACTGCAAGGAAAGCCGGCCTCCTTTCGAGTCAGGGCTTCTCGCTGTATATTCCACTTGTGGCAGCAAACTCAGGGTCCCTCCCACATACCTATTCCTGAGAGAGGTCTCCTCTTGAGGTGCTTGTGGAAAGTTGGCCTAGGTATTGAATCTAAGCCAGGGAATCGGCTCTCTTCTCGGGACGATTTGGGGTACACGGAGCATTCCTCGAGTTCCTGTTCTGAACTTGCTGTTCCTCTAGACTTGGGACTGTGTGCTCGTGGAATCTCTCGAGTTGCCTAAAGAAAGTCGAGCCACTGGTCATGTTTGATGGGGAACAGGGGATGGCTCTGGAGTCAATGCAGGGGAATCGGGCCTCATCTCGAGATGATTTGGGGCACATGAAGCTACTTCTGGTGGCGGGGTGACCTCAGGTTCCCTCTAGACTTGTGAGAGTGTTTTTTGGGACTGCCTCAAGATCCATCGAGCAAGTCGAGGCTCCTTACTTGTTTGATGGGGATCACGGAATTGCTCTGCATGCAATGAAGGGGAATCGGGCCTCATCTCGCTTCTAGGGGGAAGTCTCATGGTTTTTCTCGAGTTGCGCGGGGACTTGGGATATATTCTCGAGTTACGGCGGGGATAGCCCTTCAAACTCGTGTTTGTTCAGCGACGTCAGGACTCCTGCGTAGTTAGGAGGAACAACTCAGGAATCTCTTCAAGCCTTGGCAAGGCAAAAGGGACGCTTCTGGAGGTCAGACAGGAGACCCAGGGTAACTTTCCAGTAGCCACAGGGATATTGGGATTCCTATCAATGTTCAAGAGGAGTCAGGCATTGTCATCTATTAAAGCAGTAACCTCCGCGTGCCTCTCGATGTGTCAAAGGGATATGAGGAATTCCGTCGAAATGAGTCGGGAACCTAGGGCTTTCTTTAGGGTCTAAATATTGGATTCAGACATCCCTTCCTCTTGTGAGATGAAACACGAGCCTGTATTCAAGGCACTGCAAGGACATACGGACTCCTTTTGAGTCAGGTCTTCTCGGTTTGTATTCCACTTGAGGCAGCATACTCAGGGTCCCTCCCACATAACTATTGCTGAGAGCAACCTTTTCTTGTGGTGCTTGTGTATAGTTTGCATATGTCTTGAGTCTAATCTAGGAAATTCGCTCTCATCTCAAGATTAATTGGGGTACACGGAGCATTTGTCGAGTTGCCGTGCTGAACTTAGTGTTCCTCTAGACTTGTCACGGTGTTCTCGGGGAAGCTCTGGGGTGTCTGAAGGAAATCTAGGAAACTGATCTTGTTTGATGGGGAATGAGGGATGGCTCTGGAGTCAAGGCAGGGGAATCAGCTCTCATCTTGAGTTGATTTCGGATACATGGAACACATTTGCGTTGCTGGGGTGGCCTCATGGTCCCTCTAGACTTGAGAGAGTGTTCTTGGGGACTGTCTCGAGATCCATTAAGCAAGTCCAGGCTCCTTACATGTTTGATGGGGATCACGGAATTGCACTGCATGCAATGCAGGGAAACCGGGCCTCATCTCACTTCGAGGGGGAAGTCTCATGGTTTTTCTCGAGTTGCTGTGGGGACGTGGGGTATACTCTCGAGTTATGGCGGGGATGGCCCTTCAAAACTTGTGTTTTTTCAGTGACGTCAGGACTCCTCTCGAGTTACGAGGGACAACTCAGGAATCACTTGGAGGCTTGACAGGGCAAAAGTGAGGCTTCTGGAGGTGAGACAGGAGACCCATGGTCCCTTTCCAGTAGCCACAGTGATATTTGGATTCCTTTCAATGTTCAAGAGGAGTCAGGCATCGTCACATTTTGAAGCAGTGAACTCCGCATGCCTCTCGAGGTGTCAAAGGGATGTGAGGCATTGGACCGAAATTACGCGGTGAACTAGCGATTTTACTAGGGTCTCCACATTGGATTCAGACATTCCTTCATCTTGTGAGATGAAAGACGAGCCTGTATTCAAGCCACTGCAAGGAAATCCAGCCTCCTTTTGAGGCAGGGCTTCTCGGTGTATATTTTAGTTGAGGCAGCAAACTCAGGGTCCCTCCCACATAGCTATTGCTGAGAAAAGCCTCCTATTGAGGTGCTTGTGGAAAGCTGGCATACGTCTTGAGTCTAAGCCAGGGAATCAGCACTCATCTCGAGAAGATTTTGGGTACACGGAGCATTCCTTGAGTTGCTGTGCTGAAATTGGTGTTCTTCTAGACTTGGTACGGTGTTCTCGGTGAAACTCTGGAATTGCCTAAAGATAGTCAACCACTGGTCGTGTTTTATGGGGAACAGGGGATGGCTCCGGGGTCAATGCAGGGGAATCGGGCATCATCTCAAGTTGATTTGGGGTACATGGATCTCCTTCACGTTGCTGAAATAACCTCAGTGTCCCTTTAATCTTGTGACAGTGTTCTTGGGCACTGTCATGAGATCCATCAAGCAAGTCGAGGCTCCTAACATGTTTGATGGGGATCACGGAATTGCTATGCATGCAATGCAGGGGAATGGGGCCTCATCTCTCTTGGAGGGGGAAGTGTAATATTTTTTCTCGAGTTCAGCGGGGACTTGGGATATATTCTCGAGTTACGGCGGGGATGGCCCTTCAACCTCGTGTTTGTTCAGCGACGTCAGGACACCTGTCTAGTTAGGAGGGACAACTCAGGAATCTCTTCAAGGCTTGGCAAGGCAAAAGGGACGCTTCTTGAGGTGAGACAGGAGACCCAGTGTCCCTTTGCAGTAGCCACAGGGATATTGGGATTCCTATCAATGTTCAAGAGGAGTCAGGCATCTTCACCTTCTGAAGCAGTGAACGCCGCATGCCTATCGAGGTGTCAAATGGATGTGAGGCATTCCCTCGCAATGAGGCGGGGACCTATGGCTTTCTCTAGTGTCTCCACCGGAAATGAAGACATCCCTTCATCTTGATAGAAGAAAGAGGAGCCTGTATTGAAGCCACTGCAAGGAAACCCGGCCTCCTTTTGAGTCAGGGTTTCTCGCTGTATATTCCACTTGAGGCAGCAAACTCAGGGTCCCTGCCACATGCCTATTCCTGAGAGAGGCCTCCTCTTGAGGTGCTTGTGGAAAGATGGCATACGTCTTGAGTCTAAGCCAGGGAATCGGCTCTCCTCTCGGGACGATTTGGGGTACACGGAGCATTCCTCGAGTTCCTGTTCTGAACTTGCTGTTCCTCTAGACTTGGGACGGTGTGCTCGTGGAATCTCTGGAGTTTCCTAAAGGAAGTCAAGCCACTGGTCGTGTTTGATGGGGAACAGGGGATGGCTCTGGAGTCAATGCAGGGGAATCGGGCCTCATCTCGAGATGATTTCGGGCACATGAAGCTACTTCTGGTGGCTGGGGTGACCTCAGGTTCCCTCTAGACTTGTGAGAGTGATCTTTGGGACTGTCTCGAGATCCATCAAGCAAGTCGAGGCTCCTTACTTGTTTGATGGGGATCACGGAATTGCTCTGCATGCAATGAAGGGGAATCGGGCCTCATCTCGCTTCTAGGGGGAAGTCTCATGGTTTTTCTCGAGTTGCGGCGGGGACTTGGGATATATTCTCGAGTTACGGCGGGGATGGCCCTTCAAACTCGTGTTTGTTCAGCGACGTCAGGACTCCTGTGTAGCTAGGAGGGACAACTCAGGAATCTCTTCAGCCTTGGCAAGGCAAAAAGGACGCTTCTGGAGGTCAGACAGGAGACCCAGGGTAACTTTCCAGTAGCCACAGGGATATTGGGATTCCTATCAATATTCAAGAGGAGTCAGGCATTGTCACTTATTAAAGCAGTGATCTCCGCGTGCCTCTCGATGTGTCAAAGGGATGTGAGGAATTCCGTCGAAATGACTCGGGAATCTAGGGCTTTCTCTAGGGTCTAAATATTGGATTCAGACATCCCTTCCTCTTGTGAGATGAAACACGAGCCTGTATTCAAGCCACTGCAAGGACATCCGGACTCCTTTTGAGTCAGGTCTTCTCGGTTTGTATTCCACTTGAGGCAGCATACTCAGGGTCCCTCCCACATACCTATTGCTGAGAGCAGCCTTTTCTTGAGGTGCTTGTGCACAGTTTGCATATGTCTTGAGTCTAAGCTAGGGAATTCGCTCTCATCTCGAGACGAATTGGGGTACACGAAGCATTTGTCGAGTTGCTGTGCTGAACTTAGTGTTCCTCTAGACTTGTGATGGTGTTCTCGGGGAAGTTCTGGGGTGTCTGAAGGAAATCAAGGAAACTGATCTTGTTTGATGGGGAATGAGGGATGGCTCTGGAGTCAAGACAGGGTAATCAGCCCTCATCTTGAGTTGATTTCGGATACATGGAACACATTTGAGTTGCTGGGGTGGCCTCAGGGTCACTCTAGACTTGAGACAGTGTTCTTGTGGACTGTCTCGATATCCATTAAGCAAGTCGAGGCTCCTTACATGTTTGATGGGGATCACGGAATTGCAATGCATGCAATGCAGGGAAACTGGGCCTCATCTCACTTCGAGGGGGAAGTCTCATGGTTTTTCTCGAGTTGCGGTGGTGACGTCGTGTATACTCTCGAGTTATGGCGCGGATGGCCCTTCAAAACTTGTGTTTGTTCTGTGACGTCAGGACTCCTCTGGAATTACGAGGGACAACTCAGGAATCACTTGGAGGCTTGACAGGGCAACAGCAAGTCTTCTGGAGGTGAGACAGGAGACCCATGGTCCATTTCCAGTAGCACAGTGATATTGGGATTCCTTTCAATGTTCAAGAGGAGTCAGGCATCGTCACATTTTGAAGCAGTGAACTCCGCATGCCTCTCGAGGTGTCAAAGGGATGTGAGGCATTCGACCGAAGTTACGCGGTAAACTAGCGATTTTACAAGGGTCTCCACATTGGATTAAGACACCCCTTCATCTTTTGAGATGAAAGACGACCCTGTATTCAAGCCACTGCAAGGAAATCTGGCCTCCTTTTGAGGCAGGGTTTCTCGCTGTATATTCCACTTGAGGCAGCAAACTCAGGGTCCCTCCCACATAGCTATTGCTGAGAAAAGCCTCCTATTGAGGTGCTTGTGGAAAGGTGGCATACGTCTTGAGTCTAAGCCAGGGAATCACCACTCATCTCCAGAAGATTTGGGGTACACGGAGCATTCCTTGAGTTGCTGTGCTGAAATTGGTGTTCTTCTAGACTTGGAACGGTGTTCTCGGGGAAACTCTGGAATTGCCTAAAGGAAGTCAACCACTGGTCGTGTTTTATGGGGAACGGGGGATGGCTCCGGAGGCAATGCAGGGGAATCGGGCATCATCTCAAGTTGATTTGGGGTACATGGAGCTCCTTCACGTTGCTGGAATAATCTCAGTGTCCCTCTAAACTTGTGACAGTGTTCTTGGGCACTGTCATGAGATCCATCAAGCAAGTCGAGGCCCCTTACATGTATGATGGGGATCACGGAATTGCTATGCATGCAATGTAGGGGAATCGGACCTCATCTCGCTTGGCGGGGGAAGTCTCATTGTTTTCTCGAGTTGCGCGGGCTCCTGGGATATATTCTCGAGTTACGTCGGGGATGGCCCTTCAACCTCGTGTTTGTTCAGCGACGTCAGGACTCCTGTCTAGTTAGGAGGGACAACTCAGGAATCTCTTCAAGGCTTGGCAAGGCAAAAGGGACGCTTCTTGAGGTGAGACAGGAGACCCAGTGTCCCTTTGCAGTAGCCACAGGGATATTGGGATTCCTATCAATGTTCAAGAGGAGTCAGGCATCTTCACCTTCTGAAGCAGTGAACGCCGCCTGCCTCTCGAGGTGTCAAACGGGTGTGAGGCATTTCCTCGAAATGACGCGGGGACCTATGGCTTTCTCTAGTGTCTCCACCGGAAATGCAGACATCCCTTCATCTTGATAGAAGAAAGAGGAGCCTGTATTCAAGCCACTGCAAGGAAAGCCGGCCTCCTTTCGAGTCAGGGCTTCTCGCTGTATATTCCACTTGTGGCAGCAAACTCAGGGTCCCTCCCACATACCTATTCCTGAGAGAGGTCTCCTCTTGAGGTGCTTGTGGAAAGTTGGCCTAGGTATTGAATCTAAGCCAGGGAATCGGCTCTCTTCTCGGGACGATTTGGGGTACACGGAGCATTCCTCGAGTTCCTGTTCTGAACTTGCTGTTCCTCTAGACTTGGGACTGTGTGCTCGTGGAATCTCTCGAGTTGCCTAAAGGAAGTCGAGCCACTGGTCATGTTTGATGGGGAACAGGGGATGGCTCTGGAGTCAATGCAGGGGAATCGGGCCTCATCTCGAGATGATTTGGGGCACATGAAGCTACTTCTGGTGGCGGGGTGACCTCAGGTTCCCTCTAGACTTGTGAGAGTGTTTTTTGGGACTGCCTCAAGATCCATCGAGCAAGTCGAGGCTCCTTACTTGTTTGATGGGGATCACGGAATTGCTCTGCATGCAATGAAGGGGAATCGGGCCTCATCTCGCTTCTAGGGGGAAGTCTCATGGTTTTTCTCGAGTTGCGCGGGGACTTGGGATATATTCTCGAGTTACGGCGGGGATAGCCCTTCAAACTCGTGTTTGTTCAGCGACGTCAGGACTCCTGCGTAGTTAGGAGGAACAACTCAGGAATCTCTTCAAGCCTTGGCAAGGCAAAAGGGACGCTTCTGGAGGTCAGACAGGAGACCCAGTGTAACTTTCCAGTAGCCACAGGGATATTGGGATTCCTATCAATGTTCAAGAGGAGTCAGGCATTGTCATCTATTAAAGCAGTAACCTCCGCGTGCCTCTCGATGTGTCAAAGGGATATGAGGAATTCCGTCGAAAAGAGTCGGGAACCTAGGGCTTTCTTTAGGGTCTAAATATTGGATTCAGACATCCCTTCCTCTTGTGAGATGAAACACGAGCCTGTATTCAAGGCACTGCAAGGACATACGGACTCCTTTTGAGTCAGGTCTTCTCGGTTTGTATTCCACTTGAGGCAGCATACTCAGGGTCCCTCCCACATAACTATTGCTGAGAGCAACCTTTTCTTGTGGTGCTTGTGTATAGTTTGCATATGTCTTGAGTCTAATCTAGGAAATTCGCTCTCATCTCAAGATTAATTGGGGTACACGGAGCATTTGTCGAGTTGCCGTGCTGAACTTAGTGTTCCTCTAGACTTGTCACGGTGTTCTCGGGGAAGCTCTGGGGTGTCTGAAGGAAATCTAGGAAACTGATCTTGTTTGATGGGGAATGAGGGATGGCTCTGGAGTCAAGGCAGGGGAATCAGCTCTCATCTTGAGTTGATTTCGGATACATGGAACACATTTGCGTTGCTGGGGTGGCCTCAGGGTCCCTCTAGACTTGAGACAGTGTTCTTGGGGACTCTCTCGAGATCCATTAAGCAAGTCCAGGCTCCTTACATGTTTGATGGGGATCACGGAATTGCACTGCATGCAATGCAGGGAAACCGGGCCTCATCTCACTTCGAGGGGAAGTCTCATGGTTTTTCTCGAGTTGCTGTGGGGACGTGGGGTATACTCTCGAGTTATGGCGGGGATGGCCCTTCAAAACTTGTGTTTTTTCAGTGACGTCAGGACTCCTCTCGAGTTACGAGGGACAACTCAGGAATCACTTGGAGGCTTGACAGGGCAAAAGTGAGGCTTCTGGAGGTGAGACAGGAGACCCATGGTCCCTTTCCAGTAGCCACAGTGATATTTGGATTCCTTTCAATGTTCAAGAGGAGTCAGGCATCGTCACATTTTGAAGCAGTGAACTCCGCATGCCTCTCGAGGTGTCAAAGGGATGTGAGGCATTGGACCGAAATTACGCGGTGAACTAGCGATTTTACTAGGGTCTCCACATTGGATTCAGACATCCCTTCATCTTGTGAGATGAAAGACGAGCCTGTATTCAAGCCACTGCAAGGAAATCCAGCCTCCTTTTGAGGCAGGGCTTCTCGGTGTATATTTTAGTTGAGGCAGCAAACTCAGGGTCCCTCCCACATAGCTATTGCTGAGAAAAGCCTCCTATTGAGGTGCTTGTGGAAAGCTGGCATACGTCTTGAGTCTAAGCCAGGGAATCAGCACTCATCTCGAGAAGATTTTGGGTACACGGAGCATTCCTTGAGTTGCTGTGCTGAAATTGGTGTTCTTCTAGACTTGGTACGGTGTTCTCGGTGAAACTCTGGAATTGCCTAAAGATAGTCAACCACTGGTCGTGTTTTGTGGGGAACAGGGGATGGCTCCGGGGTCAATGCAGGGGAATCGGGCATCATCTCAAGTTGATTTGGGGTACATGGATCTCCTTCACGTTGCTGAAATAACCTCAGTGTCCCTTTAATCTTGTGACAGTGTTCTTGGGCACTGTCATGAGATCCATCAAGCAAGTCGAGGCTCCTAACATGTTTGATGGGGATCACGGAATTGCTATGCATGCAATGCAGGGGAATGGGGCCTCATCTCTCTTGGAGGGGGAAGTGTAATATTTTTTCTCGAGTTCAGCGGGGACTTGGGATATATTCTCGAGTTACGGCGGGGATGGCCCTTCAACCTCGTGTTTGTTCAGCGACGTCAGGACTCCTGTCTAGTTAGGAGGGACAACTCAGGAATCTCTTCAAGGCTTGGCAAGGCAAAAGGGACGCTTCTTGAGGTGAG
Source organism: Rangifer tarandus platyrhynchus (assembly GCA_949782905.1). NCBI lineage: Eukaryota > Metazoa > Chordata > Mammalia > Artiodactyla > Cervidae > Rangifer > Rangifer tarandus. The sequence continues at coordinate 2,796,264 of OX459963.2, read as the reverse complement.
ACAGGAGACCCAGTGTCCCTTTGCAGTAGCCACAGGGATATTGGGATTCCTATCAATGTTCAAGAGGAGTCAGGCATCTTCACCTTCTGAAGCAGTGAACGCCGCATGCCTATCGAGGTGTCAAATGGATGTGAGGCATTCCCTTGAAATGAGGCGGGGACCTATGGCTTTCTCTAGTGTCTCCACCGGAAATGAAGACATCCCTTCATCTTGATAGAAGAAAGAGGAGCCTGTATTGAAGCCACTGCAAGGAAACCCGGCCTCCTTTCGAGTCAGGGTTTCTCGCTGTATATTCCACTTGAGGCAGCAAACTCAGGGTCCCTGCCACATGCCTATTCCTGAGAGAGGCCTCCTCTTGAGGTGCTTGTGGAAAGATGGCATACGTCTTGAATCTAAGCCAGGGAATCGGCTCTCCTCTCGGGACGATTTGGGGTACACGGAGCATTCCTCGAGTTCCTGTTCAGAACTTGCTGTTCCTCTAGATTTGGGACGGCGTGCTCGTGGAATCTCTGGAGTTTCCTAAAGGAAGTCAAGCCACTGGTCGTGTTTGATGGGGAACAGGGGATGGCTCTGGAGTCAATGCAGGGGAATCGGGCCTCATCTCGAGATGATTTCGGGCACATGAAGTTACTTCTGGTGGCTGGGGTGACCTCAGGTTCCCTCCAGACTTGTGAGAGTGTTCTTTGGGACTGTCTCGAGATCCATCAAGCAAGTCGAGGCTCCTTACTTGTTTGATGGGGATCACGGAATTGCTCTGCATGCAATGAAGGGGAATCGGGCCTCATCTCGCTTCTAGGGGGAAGTCTCATGGTTTTTCTCGAGTTGCGGCGGGGACTTGGGATATATTCTCGAGTTACGGCGGGGATAGCCCTTCAAACTCGTGTTTGTTCAGCGACGTCAGGACTCCTGTGTAGCTAGGAGGGACAACTCAGGAATCTCTTCAGCCTTGGCAAGGCAAAAAGGACGCTTCTGGAGGTCAGACAGGAGACCCAGGGTAACTTTCCAGTAGCCACAGGGATATTGGGATTCCTATCAATATTCAAGAGGAGTCAGGCATTGTCACTTATTAAAGCAGTGATCTCCGCGTGCCTCTCGATGTGTCAAAGGGATGTGAGGAATTCCGTCGAAATGACTCGGGAATCTAGGGCTTTCTCTAGGGTCTAAATATTGGATTCAGACATCCCTTCCTCTTGTGAGATGAAACACGAGCCTGTATTCAAGCCACTGCAAGGACATCCGGACTCCTTTTGAGTCAGGTCTTCTCGGTTTGTATTCCACTTGAGGCAGCATACTCAGGGTCCCTCCCACATACCTATTGCTGAGAGCAGCCTTTTCTTGAGGTGCTTGTGCACAGTTTGCATATGTCTTGAGTCTAAGCTAGGGAATTCGCTCTCATCTCGAGACGAATTGGGGTACACGGAGCATTTGTCGAGTTGCTGTGCTGAACTTAGTGTTCCTCTAGACTTGTGATGGTGTTCTCGGTGAAGCTCTGGGGTGTCTGAAGGAAATCAAGGAAACTGATCTTGTTTGATGGGGAATGAGGGATGGCTCTGGAGTCAAGGCAGGGTTATCAGCCCTCATCTTGAGTTGATTTCGGATACATGGAACACATTTGAGTTCCTGGGGTGGCCTCAGGGTCACTCTAGACTTGAGACAGTGTTCTTGTGGACTGTCTCGATATCCATTAAGCAAGTCGAGGCTCCTTACATGTTTGATGGGGATCACGGAATTGCAATGCATGCAATGCAGGGAAACCGGGCCTCATCTCACTTCGAGGGGGAAGTCTCATGGTTTTTCTCGAGTTGCGGTGGTGACGTGGTGTATACTCTCGAGTTATGGCGCGGATGGCCCTTCAAAACTTGTGTTTGTTCTGTGACGTCAGGACTCCTCTGGAATTACGAGGGACAACTCAGGAATCACTTGGAGGCTTGACAGGGCAACAGCAAGTCTCCTGGAGGTGAGACAGGAGACCCATGGTCCATTTCCAGTAGCACAGTGATATTGGGATTCCTTTCAATGTTCAAGAGGAGTCAGGCATCGTCACATTTTGAAGCAGTGAACTCCGCATGCCTCTCGAGGTGTCAAAGGGATGTGAGGCATTCGACCGAAGTTACGCGGTAAACTAGCGATTTTACAAGGGTCTCCACATTGGATTAAGACACCCCTTCATCTTTTGAGATGAAAGACGACCCTGTATTCAAGCCACTGCAAGGAAATCTGGCCTCCTTTTGAGGCAGGGTTTCTCGCTGTATATTCCACTTGAGGCAGCAAACTCAGGGTCCCTCCCACATAGCTATTGCTGAGAAAAGCCTCCTATTGAGGTGCTTGTGGAAAGGTGGCATACGTCTTGAGTCTAAGCCAGGGAATCACCACTCATCTCCAGAAGATTTGGGGTACACGGAGCATTCCTTGAGTTGCTGTGCTGAAATTGGTGTTCTTCTAGACTTGGAACGGTGTTCTCGGGGAAACTCTGGAATTGCCTAAAGGAAGTCAACCACTGGTCGTGTTTTATGGGGAACGGGGGATGGCTCCGGAGGCAATGCAGGGGAATCGGGCATCATCTCAAGTTGATTTGGGGTACATGGAACTCCTTCACGTTGCTGGAATAATCTCAGTGTCCCTCTAAACTTGTGACAGTGTTCTTGGTCACTGTCATGAGATCCATCAAGCAAGTCGAGGCCCCTTACATGTATGATGGGGATCACGGTATTGCTATGCATGCAATGTAGGGGAATCGGACCTCATCTCGCTTGGCGGGGGAAGTCTCATTGTTTTCTCGAGTTGCGCGGGCTCCTGGGATATATTCTCGAGTTACGTCGGGGATGGCCCTTCAACCTCGTGTTTGTTCAGCGACGTCAGGACTCCTGTCTAGTTAGGAGGGACAACTCAGGAATCTCTTCAAGGCTTGGCAAGGCAAAAGGGACGCTTCTTGAGGTGAGACAGGAGACCCAGTGTCCCTTTGCAGTAGCCACAGGGATATTGGGATTCCTATCAATGTTCAAGAGGAGTCAGGCATCTTCACCTTCTGAAGCAGTGAACGCCGCTTGCCTCTCGAGGTGTCAAACGGATGTGAGGCATTTCCTCGAAATGACGCGGGGACCTATGGCTTTCTCTAGTGTCTCCACCGGAAATGCAGACATCCCTTCATCTTGATAGAAGAAAGAGGAGCCTGTATTCAAGCCACTGCAAGGAAACCCGGCCTCCTTTCGAGTCAGGGCTTCTCGCTGTATATTCCACTTGTGGCAGCAAACTCAGGGTCCCTCCCACATACCTATTCCTGAGAGAGGTCTCCTCTTGTGGTGCTTGTGGAAAGTTGGCCTAGGTATTGAATCTAAGCCAGGGAATCGGCTCTCTTCTCGGGACGATTTGGGGTACACGGAGCATTCCTCGAGTTCCTGTTCTGAACTTGCTGTTCCTCTAGACTTGGGACTGTGTGCTCGTGGAATCTCTCGAGTTGCCTAAAGGAAGTCGAGCCACTGGTCATGTTTGATGGGGAACAGGGGATGGCTCTGGAGTCAATGCAGGGGAATCGGGCCTCATCTCGAGATGATTTGGGGCACATGAAGCTACTTCTGGTGGCGGGGTGACCTCAGGTTCCCTCTAGACTTGTGAGAGTGTTTTTTGGGACTGCCTCAAGATCCATCGAGCAAGTCGAGGCTCCTTACTTGTTTGATGGGGATCACGGAATTGCTCTGCATGCAATGAAGGGGAATCGGGCCTCATCTCGCTTCTAGGGGGAAGTCTCATGGTTTTTCTCGAGTTGCGCGGGGACTTGGGATATATTCTCGAGTTACGGCGGGGATAGCCCTTCAAACTCGTGTTTGTTCAGCGACGTCAGGACTCCTGCGTAGTTAGGAGGAACAACTCAGGAATCTCTTCAAGCCTTGGCAAGGCAAAAGGGACGCTTCTGGAGGTCAGACAGGAGACCCAGGGTAACTTTCCAGTAGCCACAGGGATATTGGGATTCCTATCAATGTTCAAGAGGAGTCAGGCATTGTCATCTATTAAAGCAGTAACCTCCGCGTGCCTCTCGATGTGTCAAAGGGATATGAGGAATTCCGTCGAAATCAGTCGGGAACCTAGGGCTTTCTTTAGGGTCTAAATATTGGATTCAGACATCCCTTCCTCTTGTGAGATGAAACACGAGCCTGTATTCAAGCCACTGAAAGGACATACGGACTCCTTTGAGTCAGGTCTTCTCGGTTTCTATTCCACTTGAGGCAGCATACTCAGGGTCCCTCCCACATAACTATTGCTGAGAGCAACCTTTTCTTGTGGTGCTTGTGTATAGTTTGCATATGTCTTGAGTCTAATCTAGGAAATTTGCTCTCATCTCAAGATTAATTGGGGTACACGGAGCATTTGTCGAGTTGCCGTGCTGAACTTAGTGTTCCTCTAGACTTGTGACGGTGTTCTCGGGGAAGCTCTGGGGTGTCTGAAGGAAATCTAGGAAACTGATCTTGTTTGATGGGGAATGAGGGATGGCTCTGGAGTCAAGGCAGGGGAATCAGCTCTCATCTTGAGTTGATTTCGGATACATGGAACACATTTGCGTTGCTGGGGTGGCCTCAGGGTCCCTCTAGACTTGAGACAGTGTTCTTGGGGACTGTCTCGAGATCCATTAAGCAAGTCCAGGCTCCTTACATGTTTGATGGGGATCACGGAATTGCACTGCATGCAATGCAGGGAAACCGGGCCTCATCTCACTTCGAGGGGGAAGTCTCATGGTTTTTCTCGAGTTGCTGTGGGGATGTGGGGTATACTCTCGAGTTATGGCGGGGATGGCCCTTCAAAACTTGTGTTTGTTCAGTGACGTCAGGACTCCTCTCGAGTTACTAGGGACAACTCAGGAATCACTTGGAGGCTTGACAGGGCAAAAGCGAGGCTTCTGGAGGTGAGACAGGAGACCCATGGTCCCTTTCCAGTAGCCACAGTGATATTTGGATTCCTTTCAATGTTCAAGAGGAGGCAGGCATCGTCATATTTTGAAGCAGTGAACTCCGCATGCCTCTCGAGGTGTCAAAGGGATGTGAGGCATTGGACCGAAATTACGCGGTGAACTAGCGATTTTACTAGGGTCTCCACATTGGATTCAGACATCCCTTCATCTTGTGAGATGAAAGACGAACCTGTATTCAAGTCACTGCAAGGAAATCCAGCCTCCTTTTGAGGCAGGGCTTCTCGGTGTATATTTTAGTTGAGGCAGCAAACTCAGGGTCCCTCCCACATAGCTATTGCTGAGAAAAGCCTCCTATTGAGGTGCTTGTGGAAAGGTGGCGTACGTCTTGATTCGAAGCCAGGGAATCAGCACTCATCTCGAGAAGATTTGGGGTACACGGAGCATTCCTTGAGTTGCTGTGCTGAAATTGGTGTTCTTCTAGACTTGGTACGGTGTTCTCGGTGAAACTCTGGAATTGCCTAAAGATAGTCAACCACTGGTCGTGTTTTATGGGGAACAGGGGATGGCTCCGGGGTCAATGCAGGGGAATCGGGCATCATCTCATGTTGATTTGGGGTACATGGATCTCCTTCACGTTGCTGAAATAACCTCAGTGTCCCCCTAATCTTGTGACAGTGTTCTTGGGCACTGTCATGAGATCCATCAAGCAAGACGAGGCTCCTAACATGTTTGATGGGGATCACGGAATTGCTATGCATGCAATGCAGGGGAATGGGGCCTCATCTCTCTTGGAGGGGGAAGTGTAATATTTTTTCTCGAGTTGCAGCGGGGACTTGGGATATATTCTCGAGTTACAGCGGGGATGGCCCTTCAACCTCGTGTTTGTTCAGCGACGTCAGGACTCCTGTCTAGTTAGGAGGGACAACTCAGGAATCTCTTCAAGGCTTGGCAAGGCAAAAGGGACGCTTCTTGAGGTGAGACAGGAGACCCAGTGTCCCTTTGCAGTAGCCACAGGGATATTGGGATTCCTATCAATGTTCAAGAGGAGTCAGGCATCTTCACCTTCTGAAGCAGTGAACGCCGCATGCCTATCGAGGTGTCAAATGGATGTGAGGCATTCCCTCGCAATGAGGCGGGGACCTATGGCTTTCTCTAGTGTCTCCACCGGAAATGAAGACATCCCTTCATCTTGATAGAAGAAAGAGGAGCCTGTATTCAAGCCACTGCAAGGAAACCCGGCCTCCTTTCGAGTCAGGGTTTCTCGCTGTATATTCCACTTGAGGCAGCAAACTCAGGGTCCCTGCCACATACCTATTCCTGAGAGAGGCCTCCTCTTGAGGTGCTTGTGGAAAGATGGCATACGTCTTGAGTCTAAGCCAGGGAATCGGCTCTCCTCTCGGGACGATTTGGGGTACACGGAGCATTCCTCGAGTTCCTGTTCTGAACTTGCTGTTCCTCTAGACTTGGGACGGTGTGCTCGTGGAATCTCTGGAGTTTCCTAAAGGAAGTCAAGCCACTGGTCGTGTTTGATGGGGAACAGGGGATGGCTCTGGAGTCAATGCAGGGGAATCGGGCCTCATCTCGAGATGATTTCGGGCACATGAAGCTACTTCTGGTGGCTGGGGTGACCTCAGGTTCCCTCTAGACTTGTGAGAGTGATCTTTGGGACTGTCTCGAGATCCATCAAGCAAGTCGAGGCTCCTTACTTGTTTGATGGGGATCACGGAATTGCTCTGCATGCAATGAAGGGGAATCGGGCCTCATCTCGCTTCTAGGGGGAAGTCTCATGGTTTTTCTCGAGTTGCGGCGGGGACTTGGGATATATTCTCGAGTTACGGCGGGGATGGCCCTTCAAACTCGTGTTTGTTCAGCGACGTCAGGACTCCTGTGTAGTTAGGAGGGACAACTCAGGAATCTCTTCAGCCTTGGCAAGGCAAAAAGGACGCTTCTGGAGGTCAGACAGGAGACCCAGGGTAACTTTCCAGTAGCCACAGGGATATTGGGATTCCTATCAATATTCAAGAGGAGTCAGGCATTGTCACTTATTAAAGCAGTGATCTCCGCGTGCCTCTCGATGTGTCAAAGGGATGTGAGGAATTCCGTCGAAATGACTCGGGAATCTAGGGCTTTCTCTAGGGTCTAAATATTGGATTCAGACATCCCTTCCTCTTGTGAGATGAAACACGAGCCTGTATTCAAGCCACTGCAAGGACATCCGGACTCCTTTTGAGTCAGGTCTTCTCGGTTTGTATTCCACTTGAGGCAGCATACTCAGGGTCCCTCCCACATACCTATTGCTGAGAGCAGCCTTTTCTTGAGGTGCTTGTGCACAGTTTGCATATGTCTTGAGTCTAAGCTAGGGAATTCGCTCTCATCTCGAGACGAATTGGGGTACACGAAGCATTTGTCGAGTTGCTGTGCTGAACTTAGTGTTCCTCTAGACTTGTGATGGTGTTCTCGGGGAAGTTCTGGGGTGTCTGAAGGAAATCAAGGAAACTGATCTTGTTTGATGGGGAATGAGGGATGGCTCTGGAGTCAAGACAGGGTAATCAGCCCTCATCTTGAGTTGATTTCGGATACATGGAACACATTTGAGTTGCTGGGGTGGCCTCAGGGTCACTCTAGACTTGAGACAGTGTTCTTGTGGACTGTCTCGATATCCATTAAGCAAGTCGAGGCTCCTTACATGTTTGATGGGGATCACGGAATTGCAATGCATGCAATGCAGGGAAACTGGGCCTCATCTCACTTCGAGGGGGAAGTCTCATGGTTTTTCTCGAGTTGCGGTGGTGACGTCGTGTATACTCTCGAGTTATGGCGCGGATGGCCCTTCAAAACTTGTGTTTGTTCTGTGACGTCAGGACTCCTCTGGAATTACGAGGGACAACTCAGGAATCACTTGGAGGCTTGACAGGGCAACAGCAAGTCTTCTGGAGGTGAGACAGGAGACCCATGGTCCATTTCCAGTAGCACAGTGATATTGGGATTCCTTTCAATGTTCAAGAGGAGTCAGGCATCGTCACATTTTGAAGCAGTGAACTCCGCATGCCTCTCGAGGTGTCAAAGGGATGTGAGGCATTCGACCGAAGTTACGCGGTGAACTAGCGATTTTACAAGGGTCTCCACATTGGATTAAGACACCCCTTCATCTTTTGAGATGAAAGACGACCCTGTATTCAAGCCACTGCAAGGAAATCTGGCCTCCTTTTGAGGCAGGGTTTCTCGCTGTATATTCCACTTGAGGCAGCAAACTCAGGGTCCCTCCCACATAGCTATTGCTGAGAAAAGCCTCCTATTGAGGTGCTTGTGGAAAGGTGGCATACGTCTTGAGTCTAAGCCAGGGAATCACCACTCATCTCCAGAAGATTTGGGGTACACGGAGCATTCCTTGAGTTGCTGTGCTGAAATTGGTGTTCTTCTAGACTTGGAACGGTGTTCTCGGGGAAACTCTGGAATTGCCTAAAGGAAGTCAACCACTGGTCGTGTTTTATGGGGAACGGGGGATGGCTCCGGAGGCAATGCAGGGGAATCGGGCATCATCTCAAGTTGATTTGGGGTACATGGAGCTCCTTCACGTTGCTGGAATAATCTCAGTGTCCCTCTAAACTTGTGACAGTGTTCTTGGGCACTGTCATGAGATCCATCAAGCAAGTCGAGGCCCCTTACATGTATGATGGGGATCACGGAATTGCTATGCATGCAATGTAGGGGAATCGGACCTCATCTCGCTTGGCGGGGGAAGTCTCATTGTTTTCTCGAGTTGCGCGGGCTCCTGGGATATATTCTCGAGTTACGTCGGGGATGGCCCTTCAACCTCGTGTTTGTTCAGCGACGTCAGGACTCCTGTCTAGTTAGGAGGGACAACTCAGGAATCTCTTCAAGGCTTGGCAAGGCAAAAGGGACGCTTCTTGAGGTGAGACAGGAGACCCAGTGTCCCTTTGCAGTAGCCACAGGGATATTGGGATTCCTATCAATGTTCAAGAGGAGTCAGGCATCTTCACCTTCTGAAGCAGTGAACGCCGCCTGCCTCTCGAGGTGTCAAACGGATGTGAGGCATTTCCTCGAAATGACGCGGGGACCTATGGCTTTCTCTAGTGTCTCCACCGGAAATGCAGACATCCCTTCATCTTGATAGAAGAAAGAGGAGCCTGTATTCAAGCCACTGCAAGGAAAGCCGGCCTCCTTTCGAGTCAGGGCTTCTCGCTGTATATTCCACTTGTGGCAGCAAACTCAGGGTCCCTCCCACATACCTATTCCTGAGAGAGGTCTCCTCTTGAGGTGCTTGTGGAAAGTTGGCCTAGGTATTGAATCTAAGCCAGGGAATCGGCTCTCTTCTCGGGACGATTTGGGGTACACGGAGCATTCCTCGAGTTCCTGTTCTGAACTTGCTGTTCCTCTAGACTTGGGACTGTGTGCTCGTGGAATCTCTCGAGTTGCCTAAAGAAAGTCGAGCCACTGGTCATGTTTGATGGGGAACAGGGGATGGCTCTGGAGTCAATGCAGGGGAATCGGGCCTCATCTCGAGATGATTTGGGGCACATGAAGCTACTTCTGGTGGCGGGGTGACCTCAGGTTCCCTCTAGACTTGTGAGAGTGTTTTTTGGGACTGCCTCAAGATCCATCGAGCAAGTCGAGGCTCCTTACTTGTTTGATGGGGATCACGGAATTGCTCTGCATGCAATGAAGGGGAATCGGGCCTCATCTCGCTTCTAGGGGGAAGTCTCATGGTTTTTCTCGAGTTGCGCGGGGACTTGGGATATATTCTCGAGTTACGGCGGGGATAGCCCTTCAAACTCGTGTTTGTTCAGCGACGTCAGGACTCCTGCGTAGTTAGGAGGAACAACTCAGGAATCTCTTCAAGCCTTGGCAAGGCAAAAGGGACGCTTCTGGAGGTCAGACAGGAGACCCAGGGTAACTTTCCAGTAGCCACAGGGATATTGGGATTCCTATCAATGTTCAAGAGGAGTCAGGCATTGTCATCTATTAAAGCAGTAACCTCCGCGTGCCTCTCGATGTGTCAAAGGGATATGAGGAATTCCGTCGAAATGAGTCGGGAACCTAGGGCTTTCTTTAGGGTCTAAATATTGGATTCAGACATCCCTTCCTCTTGTGAGATGAAACACGAGCCTGTATTCAAGGCACTGCAAGGACATACGGACTCCTTTTGAGTCAGGTCTTCTCGGTTTGTATTCCACTTGAGGCAGCATACTCAGGGTCCCTCCCACATAACTATTGCTGAGAGCAACCTTTTCTTGTGGTGCTTGTGTATAGTTTGCATATGTCTTGAGTCTAATCTAGGAAATTCGCTCTCATCTCAAGATTAATTGGGGTACACGGAGCATTTGTCGAGTTGCCGTGCTGAACTTAGTGTTCCTCTAGACTTGTCACGGTGTTCTCGGGGAAGCTCTGGGGTGTCTGAAGGAAATCTAGGAAACTGATCTTGTTTGATGGGGAATGAGGGATGGCTCTGGAGTCAAGGCAGGGGAATCAGCTCTCATCTTGAGTTGATTTCGGATACATGGAACACATTTGCGTTGCTGGGGTGGCCTCATGGTCCCTCTAGACTTGAGAGAGTGTTCTTGGGGACTGTCTCGAGATCCATTAAGCAAGTCCAGGCTCCTTACATGTTTGATGGGGATCACGGAATTGCACTGCATGCAATGCAGGGAAACCGGGCCTCATCTCACTTCGAGGGGGAAGTCTCATGGTTTTTCTCGAGTTGCTGTGGGGACGTGGGGTATACTCTCGAGTTATGGCGGGGATGGCCCTTCAAAACTTGTGTTTTTTCAGTGACGTCAGGACTCCTCTCGAGTTACGAGGGACAACTCAGGAATCACTTGGAGGCTTGACAGGGCAAAAGTGAGGCTTCTGGAGGTGAGACAGGAGACCCATGGTCCCTTTCCAGTAGCCACAGTGATATTTGGATTCCTTTCAATGTTCAAGAGGAGTCAGGCATCGTCACATTTTGAAGCAGTGAACTCCGCATGCCTCTCGAGGTGTCAAAGGGATGTGAGGCATTGGACCGAAATTACGCGGTGAACTAGCGATTTTACTAGGGTCTCCACATTGGATTCAGACATTCCTTCATCTTGTGAGATGAAAGACGAGCCTGTATTCAAGCCACTGCAAGGAAATCCAGCCTCCTTTTGAGGCAGGGCTTCTCGGTGTATATTTTAGTTGAGGCAGCAAACTCAGGGTCCCTCCCACATAGCTATTGCTGAGAAAAGCCTCCTATTGAGGTGCTTGTGGAAAGCTGGCATACGTCTTGAGTCTAAGCCAGGGAATCAGCACTCATCTCGAGAAGATTTTGGGTACACGGAGCATTCCTTGAGTTGCTGTGCTGAAATTGGTGTTCTTCTAGACTTGGTACGGTGTTCTCGGTGAAACTCTGGAATTGCCTAAAGATAGTCAACCACTGGTCGTGTTTTATGGGGAACAGGGGATGGCTCCGGGGTCAATGCAGGGGAATCGGGCATCATCTCAAGTTGATTTGGGGTACATGGATCTCCTTCACGTTGCTGAAATAACCTCAGTGTCCCTTTAATCTTGTGACAGTGTTCTTGGGCACTGTCATGAGATCCATCAAGCAAGTCGAGGCTCCTAACATGTTTGATGGGGATCACGGAATTGCTATGCATGCAATGCAGGGGAATGGGGCCTCATCTCTCTTGGAGGGGGAAGTGTAATATTTTTTCTCGAGTTCAGCGGGGACTTGGGATATATTCTCGAGTTACGGCGGGGATGGCCCTTCAACCTCGTGTTTGTTCAGCGACGTCAGGACTCCTGTCTAGTTAGGAGGGACAACTCAGGAATCTCTTCAAGGCTTGGCAAGGCAAAAGGGACGCTTCTTGAGGTGAGACAGGAGACCCAGTGTCCCTTTGCAGTAGCCACAGGGATATTGGGATTCCTATCAATGTTCAAGAGGAGTCAGGCATCTTCACCTTCTGAAGCAGTGAACGCCGCATGCCTATCGAGGTGTCAAATGGATGTGAGGCATTCCCTCGCAATGAGGCGGGGACCTATGGCTTTCTCTAGTGTCTCCACCGGAAATGAAGACATCCCTTCATCTTGATAGAAGAAAGAGGAGCCTGTATTGAAGCCACTGCAAGGAAACCCGGCCTCCTTTTGAGTCAGGGTTTCTCGCTGTATATTCCACTTGAGGCAGCAAACTCAGGGTCCCTGCCACATGCCTATTCCTGAGAGAGGCCTCCTCTTGAGGTGCTTGTGGAAAGATGGCATACGTCTTGAATCTAAGCCAGGGAATCGGCTCTCCTCTCGGGACGATTTGGGGTACACGGAGCATTCCTCGAGTTCCTGTTCAGAACTTGCTGTTCCTCTAGATTTGGGACGGCGTGCTCGTGGAATCTCTGGAGTTTCCTAAAGGAAGTCAAGCCACTGGTCGTGTTTGATGGGGAACAGGGGATGGCTCTGGAGTCAATGCAGGGGAATCGGGCCTCATCTCGAGATGATTTCGGGCACATGAAGTTACTTCTGGTGGCTGGGGTGACCTCAGGTTCCCTCCAGACTTGTGAGAGTGTTCTTTGGGACTGTCTCGAGATCCATCAAGCAAGTCGAGGCTCCTTACTTGTTTGATGGGGATCACGGAATTGCTCTGCATGCAATGAAGGGGAATCGGGCCTCATCTCGCTTCTAGGGGGAAGTCTCATGGTTTTTCTCGAGTTGCGGCGGGGACTTGGGATATATTCTCGAGTTACGGCGGGGATAGCCCTTCAAACTCGTGTTTGTTCAGCGACGTCAGGACTCCTGTGTAGTTAGGAGGAACAACTCAGGAATCTCTTCAAGCCTTGGCAAGGCAAAAGGGACGCTTCTGGAGGTCAGACAGGAGACCCAGTGTAACTTTCCAGTAGCAACAGGGATATTGGGATTCCTATCAATGTTCAAGAGGAGTCAGGCATTGTCATCTATTAAAGCAGTAACCTCCGCGTGCCTCTCGATGTGTCAAAGGGATATGAGGAATTCCGTCGAAATGAGTCGGGAACCTACGGCTTTCTTTAGGGTCTAAATATTGGATTCAGACATTCCTTCCTTTTGTGAGATGAAACACGAGCCTGTATTCAAGGCACTGCAAGGACATACGGACTCCTTTTGAGTCAGGTCTTCTCGGTTTGTATTCCACTTGAGGCAGCATACTCAGGGTCCCTCCCACATAACTATTGCTGAGAGCAACCTTTTCTTGTGGTGCTTGTGTATAGTTTGCATATGTCTTGAGTCTAATCTAGGAAATTCGCTCTCATCTCGAGATTAATTGGGGTGCACGGAGCATTTGTCGAGTTGCCGTGCTGAACTTAGTGTTCCTCTAGACTTGTCACGGTGTTCTCGGGGAAGCTCTGGGGTGTCTGAAGGAAATCTAGGAAACTGATCTTGTTTGATGGGGAATGAGGGATGGCTCTGGAGTCAAGGTAGGGGAATCAGCTCTTATCTTGAGTTGATTTCGGATACATGGAACACATTTGAGTTGCTGGGGTGGCCTCAGGGTCCCTTTGGACTTGAGACAGTGTTCTTGGGGACTGTCTCGAGATCCATTAAGCAAGTCCCGGCTCCTTACATGTTTGATGGGGATCACGGCATTGCACTGCATGCAATGCAGGGAAACCGGGCCTCATCTCACTTCGAGGGGGAAGTCTCATGGTTTTTCTCGAGTTGCTGTGGGGACGTGGGGTATACTCTCGAGTTATGGCGGGGATGGCCCTTCAAAACTTGTGTTTGTTCAGTGACGTCAGGACTCCTCTCGAGTTACGAGGGACAACTCAGGAATCACTTGGAGGCTTGACAGGGCAACAGCAAGTCTTCTGGAGGTGAGACAGGAGACCCATGGTCCATTTCCAGTAGCCACAGTGATATTGGGATTCCTTTCAATGTTCAAGAGGAGTCAGGCATCGTCACATTTTGAAGCAGTGAACTCCGCATGCCTCTCGAGGTGTCAAAGGGATGTGAGGCATTCGACCCAAGTTACGCGGTGAACTAGCGATTTTACAAGGGTCTCCACATTGGATTCAGACATCCCTTCAGCTTTTGAGATGAAAGACGAGCCTGTATTCAAGCCACTGCAAGGAAATCTGGCCTCCTTTTGAGGCAGGGTTTCTCGCTGTATATTCCACTTGAGGCAGCAAACTCAGGGTCCCTCCCACATAGCTATTGCTGAGAAAAGCCTCCTATTGAGGTGCTTGTGGAAAGGTGGCATACGTCTTGAGTCTAAGCCAGGGAATCACCACTCATCTCCAGAAGATTTGGGGTACACGGAGCATTCCTTGAGTTGCTGTGCTGAAATTGGTGTTCTTCTAGACTTGGAACGGTGTTCTCGGGGAAACTCTGGAATTGCCTAAAGGAAGTCAACCACTGGTCGTGTTTTATGGGGAATGGGGTATAGCTTCGGAGGCAATGCAGGGGAATCGGGCATCATCTCAAGTTGATTTGGGGTACATGGAGCTCCTTCACGTTGTTGGAATAACCTCAGTGTCCCTCTAAACTTGTGACAGTGTTCTTGGGCACTGTCATGAGATCCATCAAGCAAGTCGAGGCTCCTTACATGTTTGATGGGGATCACGGAATTGCTATGCATGCAATGTAGGGGAATCGGACCTCATCTCGCTTGGCGGGGGAAGTCTCATTGTTTTCTCGAGTTGCGGCGGGCTCCTGGGATATATTCTCGAGTTACGTCGGGGATGGCCCTTCAAACTCGTGTTTGTTCAGCGACGTCAGGACTCCTGTCTAGTTAGGAGGGACAACTCAGGAATCTCTTCAAGGCTTGGCAAGGCAAAAGGGACGCTTCTTGAGGTGAGACAGGAGACCCAGTGTCCCTTTGCAGTAGCCTCAGGGATACTGGGATTCCTATCAATGTTCAAGAGGAGTCAGGCATCTTCACCTTCTGAAGCAGTGAACTCCGCATGCCTCTCGAGGTCTCAAACGGATGTGAGGCATTTCCTCGAAATGAGGCGGGGACCTATGGCTTTCTCTAGTGTCTTCTCCGGAAATGCAGACATCCCTTCATCTTGATAGAAGAAAGAGGAGCCTGTATTCAAGCCACTGCAAGGAAACCCGGCCTCCTTTCGAGTCAGGGCTTCTCGCTGTATATTCCACTTGAGGCAGCAAACTCAGGGTCCCTCCCACATACCTATTCCTGAGAGAGGTCTCCTCTTGAGGTGCTTGTGGAAAGTTGGCATACGTCTTGAGTCTAAGCCAGGGAATCGGCTCTCTTCTCGGGACGATTTGGGGTACACGGAGCATTCCTCGAGTTCCTGTTCTGAACTTGCTGTTCCTCTAGACTTGGGACCGTGTGCTCGTGGAATCTCTCGAGTTGCCTAAAGGAAGTCAAGCCACTGGTCGTCTTTGATGGGGAAAATGGGATGGCTCTGGAGTCAATGCAGGGGAATCGGGCCTCATCTCGAGATGATTTCGGGCACATGAAGCTACTTCTGGTGGTGGGGTGACCTCAGGTTCCCTCTAGACTTGTGAGAGTGTTCTTTGGGACTGCCTCGAGATTCATCGAGCAAGTAGAGGCTCCTTACTTGTTTGATGGGGATCACGGAATTGCTCTGCATGCAATGAAGGGGAATCGGGCCTCATCTCGCTTCTAGGGGGAAGTCTCATGGTTTTTCTCGAGTTGAGGCGGGACTTGGGATATATTCTCGAGTTACGGCGGGGATGGCCCTTCAAACTCATGTTTGTTCAGCGACGTCAGGACTGCTGAACAACTCAGGAATCTCTTCAAGCCTTGGCAAGGCAAAAGGGACGCTTCTGGAGGTCAGACAGGAGACCCAGGGTATCTTTCCAGTAGCCACAGGGATATTGGGATTCCTATCAATGTTCAAGAGGGGTCAGGCATTGTCAAATATTAAAGCAGTGATCTCCGCGTGCCTCTTGATGTGTCAAAGGGATGTCAGGAATTCCGTCGAAATGAGTCGGGAACCTAGGGCTTTCTCTAGGGTCTAAATATTGGATTCAGACATCCTTTCCTCTTGTGAGATGAAACACGAGCCTGTATTCAAGCCACTGCAAGGACATCCGGATTCCTTTTGAGTCAGGTCTTCTCAGTTTGTATTCCACTTGAGGCAGCATACTCAGGGTCCCTCCCACATACCTATTGCTGAGAGCAGCCTTTTCTTGAGGTGCTTGTGGACAGTTTGCGTATGTCTTGAGTCTAAGCTAGGGAATTTGCTCTCATCTCGAGACGAATTGGGGTACACGGAGCATTTGTCGAGTTGCCGTGCTGAACTTAGTGTTCCTCTAGACTTGTGACGGTGTTCTCGGGGAAGCTCTGGGGTGTCTGAAGGAAATCAAGGAAACTGATCTTGTTTGATGTGGAACGAGGGATGGCTCTGGAGTCAAGGCAGGGGAATCAGCCCTCATCTTGAGTTGATTTCGGATACATGGAACACATTTGCGTTGCTGGGGTGGCCTCAGGCTCCCTCTAGACTTGAGACAGTGTTCTTGTGGACTGACTCCATATCCATTAAGCAAGTCGAGGCTCCTTACATGTTTGATGGGGATCACGGAATTGCAATGCATGCAATGCAGGGAAACCGGGCCTCATCTCACTTCGAGGGGGAAGTCTCATGGTATTTCTCGAGTTACGGTGGTGGCGTGGGGTATACTCTCGAGTTATGGAGCGGATGGCCCTTCAAAACTTGTGTTTTTTCAGTGACGTCAGGACTCCTCTGGAATTACGAGGGACAACTGAGGAATCACTTGGAGGCTTGACAGGGCTACAGCAAGGCTTCTGGAGTTGAGACAGGAGACCCATGGTCCATTTCCAGTAGCCACAGTGATATTGGGATTCCTATCAATGTTCAAGTGGAGTCAGGAATCTTCACCTTCTGAAGCAGTGAACTCCGCATGCCTCTCGAGGTGTCAAACGGATGTGAGGCATTCCCTCGAAATGACGCGGGGACCTATGGCTTTCCTAGTGTCTCCACCGGAAATGCAGACATCCCTTCATCTTGATAGAAGAAAGATGAGCCTCTATTCAAGCCACTGTAAGGAAATCTGGCCTCCTTTCGAGTCAGGGCTTCTCGCTGTTTATTCCACTTGAGGCAGCAAACTCAGGGTCCCTCCCACATACCTATTTCTGAGAGAGGTCTCCTCTTGAGGTGCTTATGGAAAGTTGGCATACGTCTTGAGTCTAAGCCAGGGAATCGGCTCTCCTCTCGGGACAATTTGGGGTACACGGCGCATTCCTCAAGTTCCTGTTCTGAACTTGCTGTTCCTCTAGATTTGGGACGGTGTGCTCGTGGAATCTCTGGAGTTGCCTAAAGGAAGTCAAGCCACTGGTCGTGTTTGATGGGGAACGGGGGATGGCTCTGGAGTCAATGCAGGGGAATCGGGCCTCATCTCGAGATGATTTCGGGCACATGATGCTACTTCTGGTGGCTGGGGTGACCTCAGGTTCCCTCCAGACTTGTGAGAGCGTTCTTTGGGACTGTCTCGAGATCCATCAAGCAAGTCGAGGCTCCTTACTTGTTTGATGGGGATCACGGAATTGCTCTGCATGCAATGAAGGGTAATCGGGCCTCATCTCGCTTCTAGGGGGAAGTCTCATGGTTTTTCTCGAGTTGTGGCGGGGACTTGGGATATATTCTCGAGTTACGTCTGGGGACGGCCCTTCAAACTCGTGTTTGTTCAGCGACGTCAGGACTCCTGTGTAGTTAGGAGGAACAACTCAGGAATCTCTTCAAGCCTTGGCAAGGCAAAAGGGACGCTTCTGGAGGTCAGACAGGAGACCCAGGGTAACTTTCCAGTAGCCACAGGGATATTGGGATTCCTATCAATGTTCAAGAGGAGTCAGGCATTGTCATCTATTAAAGCAGTAACCTCCGCGTGCCTCTCGATGTGTCAAAGGGATATGAGGAATTCCGTCGAAATGAGTCGGGAACCTAGGGCTTTCTTTAGGGTCTAAATATTGGATTCAGACATCCCTTCCTCTTGTGAGATGAAACACGAGCCTGTATTCAAGGCACTGCAAGGACATACGGACTCCTTTTGAGTCAGGTCTTCTCGGTTTGTATTCCACTTGAGGCAGCATACTCAGGGTCCCTCCCACATAACTATTGCTGAGAGCAACCTTTTCTTGTGGTGCTTGTGTATAGTTTGCATATGTCTTGAGTCTAATCTAGGAAATTCGCTCTCATCTCGAGATTAATTGGGGTGCACGGAGCATTTGTTGAGTTGCCGTGCTGAACTTAGTGTTCCTCTAGACTTGTCACGGTGTTCTCGGGGAAGCTCTGGGGTGTCTGAAGGAAATCTAGGAAACTGATCTTGTTTGATGGGGAATGAGGGATGGCTCTGGAGTCAAGGCAGGGGAATCAGCTATCATCTTGAGTTGATTTCGGATACATGGAACACATTTGCGTTGCTGGGGTGGCCTCAGGGTCCCTCTAGACTTGAGACAGTGTTCTTGGGGACTGTCTCGAGATCCATTAAGCAAGTCCAGGCTCCTTACATGTTTGATGGGGATCACGGAATTGCACTGCATGCAATGCAGGGAAACCGGGCCTCATCTCACTTCGAGGGGGAAGTCTCATGGTTTTTCTCGAGTTGCTGTGGGGACGTGGGGTATACTCTCGAGTTATGGCGGGGATGGCCCTTCAAAACTTGTGTTTGTTCAGTGACGTCAGGACTCCTCTCGAGTTACTAGGGACAACTCAGGAATCACTTGGAGGCTTGACAGGGCAAAAGCGAGGCTTCTGGAGGTGAGACAGGAGACCCATGGTCCCTTTCCAGTAGCCACAGTGATATTTGGATTCCTTTCAATGTTCAACAGGAGTCAGGCATCGTCATATTTTGAAGCAGTGAACTCCGCATGCCTCTCGAGGTGTCAAAGGGATGTGAGGCATTGGACCGAAATTACGCGGTGAACTAGCGATTTTACTAGGGTCTCCACATTGGATTCAGACATCCCTTCATCTTGTGAGATGAAAGACGAACCTGTATTCAAGTCACTGCAAGGAAATGCAGCCTCCTTTTGAGGCAGGGCTTCTCGGTGTATATTTTAGTTGAGGCAGCAAACTCAGGGTCCCTCCCACATAGCTATTGCTGAGAAAAGCCTCCTATTGAGGTGCTTGTGGAAAGGTGGCGTACGTCTTGATTCGAAGCCAGGGAATCAGCACTCATCTCGAGAAGATTTGGGGTACACGGAGCATTCCTTGAGTTGCTGTGCTGAAATTGGTGTTCTTCTAGACTTGGTACGGTGTTCTCGGTGAAACTCTGGAATTGCCTAAAGATTGTCAACCACTGGTCGTGTTTTATGGGGAACAGGGGATGGCTCTGGGGTCAATGCAGGGGAATCGGGCATCATCTCATGTTGATTTGGGGTACATGGATCTCCTTCACGTTGCTGAAATAACCTCAGTGTCCCTCTAATCTTGTGACAGTGTTCTTGGGCACTGTCATGAGATCCATCAAGCAAGACGAGGCTCCTAACATGTTTGACGGGGATCACGGAATTGCTATGCATGCAATGCAGGGGAATGGGGCCTCATCTCTCTTGGAGGGGGAAGTGTAATATTTTTTCTCGAGTTGCAGCGGGGACTTGGGATATATTCTCGAGTTACAGCGGGGATGGCCCTTCAACCTCGTGTTTGTTCAGCGACGTCAGGACTCCTGTCTAGTTAGGAGGGACAACTCAGGAATCTCTTCAAGGCTTGGCAAGGCAAAAGGGACGCTTCTTGAGGTGAGACAGGAGACCCAGTGTCCCTTTGCAGTAGCCACAGGGATATTGGGATTCCTATCAATGTTCAAGAGGAGTCAGGCATCTTCACCTTCTGAAGCAGTGAACGCCGCATGCCTATCGAGGTGTCAAATGGATGTGAGGCATTCCCTCGCAATGAGGCGGGGACCTATGGCTTTCTCTAGTGTCTCCACCGGAAATGAAGACATCCCTTCATCTTGATAGAAGAAAGAGGAGCCTGTATTCAAGCCACTGCAAGGAAACCCGGCCTCCTTTCGAGTCAGGGTTTCTCGCTGTATATTCCACTTGAGGCAGCAAACTCAGGGTCCCTGCCACATACCTATTCCTGAGAGAGGCCTCCTCTTGAGGTGCTTGTGGAAAGATGGCATACGTCTTGAGTCTAAGCCAGGGAATCGGCTCTCCTCTCGGGACGATTTGGGGTACACGGAGCATTCCTCGAGTTCCTGTTCTGAACTTGCTGTTCCTCTAGACTTGGGACGGTGTGCTCGTGGAATCTCTGGAGTTTCCTAAAGGAAGTCAAGCCACTGGTCGTGTTTGATGGGGAACAGGGGATGGCTCTGGAGTCAATGCAGGGGAATCGGGCCTCATCTCGAGATGATTTCGGGCACATGAAGCTACTTCTGGTGGCTGGGGTGACCTCAGGTTCCCTCTAGACTTGTGAGAGTGATCTTTGGGACTGTCTCGAGATCCATCAAGCAAGTCGAGGCTCCTTACTTGTTTGATGGGGATCACGGAATTGCTCTGCATGCAATGAAGGGGAATCGGGCCTCATCTCGCTTCTAGGGGGAAGTCTCATGGTTTTTCTCGAGTTGCGGCGGGGACTTGGGATATATTCTCGAGTTACGGCGGGGATGGCCCTTCAAACTCGTGTTTGTTCAGCGACGTCAGGACTCCTGTGTAGTTAGGAGGGACAACTCAGGAATCTCTTCAGCCTTGGCAAGGCAAAAAGGACGCTTCTGGAGGTCAGACAGGAGACCCAGGGTAACTTTCCTGTAGCCACAGGGATATTGGGATTCCTATCAATATTCAAGAGGAGTCAGGCATTGTCACTTATTAAAGCAGTGATCTCCGCGTGCCTCTCGATGTGTCAAAGGGATGTGAGGAATTCCGTCGAAATGACTCGGGAATCTAGGGCTTTCTCTAGGGTCTAAATATTGGATTCAGACATCCCTTCCTCTTGTGAGATGAAACACGAGCCTGTATTCAAGCCACTGCAAGGACATCCGGACTCCTTTTGAGTCAGGTCTTCTCGGTTTGTATTCCACTTGAGGCAGCATACTCAGGGTCCCTCCCACATACCTATTGCTGAGAGCAGCCTTTTCTTGTGGTGCTTGTGTATAGTTTGCATATGTCTTGAGTCTAATCTAGGAAATTCGCTCTCATCTCGAGATTAATTGGGGTGCACGGAGCATTTGTCGAGTTGCCGTGCTGAACTTAGTGTTCCTCTAGACTTGTCACGGTGTTCTCGGGGAAGCTCTGGGGTGTCTGAAGGAAATCTAGGAAACTGATCTTGTTTGATGGGGAATGAGGGATGGCTCTGGAGTCAAGGCAGGGGAATCAGCTCTTATCTTGAGTTGATTTCGGATACATGGAACACATTTGCGTTGCTGGGGTGGCCTCAGTGTCCCTTTGGACTTGACACAGTGTTCTTGGGGACTGTCTCGAGATCCATTAAGCAAGTCCCGGCTCCTTACATGTTTGATGGGGATCACGGCATTGCACTGCATGCAATGCAGGGAAACCGGGCCTCATCTCACTTCGAGGGGGAAGTCTCATGGTTTTTCTCGAGTTGCTGTGGGGACGTGGGGTATACTCTCGAGTTATGGCGGGGATGGCCCTTCAAAACTTGTGTTTGTTCAGTGACGTCAGGACTCCTCTCGAGTTACGAGGGACAACTCAGGAATCACTTGGAGGCTTGACAGGGCAACAGCAAGTCTTCTGGAGGTGAGACAGGAGACCCATGGTCCATTTCCAGTAGCCACAGTGATATTGGGATTCCTTTCAATGTTCAAGAGGAGTCAGGCATCGTCACATTTTGAAGCAGTGAACTCCGCATGCCTCTCGAGGTGTCAAAGGGATGTGAGGCATTCGACCCAAGTTACGCGGTGAACTAGCGATTTTACAAGGGTCTCCACATTGGATTCAGACATCCCTTCAGCTTTTGAGATGAAAGACGAGCCTGTATTCAAGCCACTGCAAGGAAATCTGGCCTCCTTTTGAGGCAGGGTTTCTCGCTGTATATTCCACTTGAGGCAGCAAACTCAGGGTCCCTCCCACATAGCTATTGCTGAGAAAAGCCTCCTATTGAGGTGCTTGTGGAAAGGTGGCATACGTCTTGAGTCTAAGCCAGGGAATCACCACTCATCTCCAGAAGATTTGGGGTACACGGAGCATTCCTTGAGTTGCTGTGCTGAAATTGGTGTTCTTCTAGACTTGGAACGGTGTTCTCGGGGAAACTCTGGAATTGCCTAAAGGAAGTCAACCACTGGTCGTGTTTTATGGGGAACGGGGTATAGCTTCGGAGGCAATGCAGGGGAATCGGGCATCATCTCAAATTGATTTGGGGTACATGGAGCTCCTTCACGTTGTTGGAATAACCTCAGTGTCCCTCTAAACTTGTGACAGTGTTCTTGGGCACTGTCATGAGATCCATCAAGCAAGTCGAGGCTCCTTACATGTTTGATGGGGATCACGGAATTGCTATGCATGCAATGTAGGGGAATCGGACCTCATCTCGCTTGGCGGGGGAAGTCTCATTGTTTTCTCGAGTTGCGGCGGGCTCCTGGGATATATTCTCGAGTTACGTCGGGGATGGCCCTTCAAACTCGTGTTTGTTCAGCGACGTCAGGACTCCTGTCTAGTTAGGAGGGACAACTCAGGAATCTCTTCAAGGCTTGGCAAGGCAAAAGGGACGCTTCTTGAGGTGAGACAGGAGACCCAGTGTCCCTTTGCAGTAGCCACAGGGATACTGGGATTCCTATCAATGTTCAAGAGGAGTCAGGCATCTTCACCTTCTGAAGCAGTGAACTCCGCATGCCTCTCGAGGTCTCAAACGGATGTGAGGCATTTCCTCGAAATGAGGCGGGGACCTATGGCTTTCTCTAGTGTCTTCTCCGGAAATGCAGACATCCCTTCATCTTGATAGAAGAAAGAGGAGCCTGTATTCAAGCCACTGCTAGGAAACCCGGCCTCCTTTCGAGTCAGGGCTTCTCGCTGTATATTCCACTTGAGGCAGCAAACTCAGGGTCCCTCCCACATACCTATTCCTGAGAGAGGTCTCCTCTTGAGGTGCTTGTGGAAAGTTGGCATACGTCTTGAGTCTAAGCCAGGGAATCGGCTCTCTTCTCGGGACGATTTGGGGTACACGGAGCATTCCTCGAGTTCCTGTTCTGAACTTGCTGTTCCTCTAGACTTGGGACCGTGTGCTCGTGGAATCTCTCGAGTTGCCTAAAGGAAGTCAAGCCACTGGTCGTCTTTGATGGGGAAAATGGGATGGCTCTGGAGTCAATGCAGGGGAATCGGGCCTCATCTTGAGATGATTTCGGGCACATGAAGCTACTTCTGGTGGTGGGGTGACCTCAGGTTCCCTCTAGACTTGTGAGAGTGTTCTTTGGGACTGCCTCGAGATTCATCGAGCAAGTAGAGGCTCCTTACTTGTTTGATGGGGATCACGGAATTGCTCTGCATGCAATGAAAGGGAATCGGGCCTCATCTCGCTTCTAGGGGGAAGTCTCATGGTTTTTCTCGAGTTGAGGCGGGGACTTGGGATATATTCTCGAGTTACGGCGGGGATGGCCCTTCAAACTCATGTTTGTTCAGCGACGTCAGGACTGCTGCGTAGTTAGTAGGGACAACTCAGGAATCTCTTCAAGCCTTGGCAAGGCAAAAGGGACGCTTCTGGAGGTCAGACAGGAGACGCAGGGTATCTTTCCAGTAGCCACAGGGATATTGGGATTCCTATCAATGTTCAAGAGGGGTCAGGCATTGTCAAATATTAAAGCAGTGATCTCCGCGTGCCTCTTGATGTGTCAAAGGGATGTCAGGAATTCCGTCGAAATGAGTCGGGAACCTAGGGCTTTCTCTAGGGTCTAAATATTGGATTCAGACATCCTTTCCTCTTGTGAGATGAAACACGAGCCTGTATTCAAGCCACTGCAAGGACATCCGGATTCCTTTTGAGTCAGGTCTTCTCAGTTTGTATTCCACTTGAGGCAGCATACTCAGGGTCCCTCCCACATACCTATTTCTGAGAGAGGTCTCCTCTTGAGGTGCTTATGGAAAGTTGGCATACGTCTTGAGTCTAAGCCAGGGAATCGGCTCTCCTCTCGGGACGATTTGGGGTACACGGCGCATTCCTCAAGTTCCTGTTCTGAACTTGCTGTTCCTCTAGATTTGGGACGGTGTGCTCGTGGAATCTCTGGAGTTGCCTAAAGGAAGTCAAGCCACTGGTCGTGTTTGATGGGGAACGGGGGATGGCTCTGGAGTCAATGCAGGGGAATCGGGCCTCATCTCGAGATGATTTCGGGCACATGAAGCTACTTCTGGTGGCTGGGGTGACCTCAGGTTCCCTCTAGACTTGTGAGAGCGTTCTTTGGGACTGTCTCGAGATCCATCAAGCAAGTCGAGGCTCCTTACTTGTTTGATGGGGATCACGGAATTGCTCTGCATGCAATGAAGGGTAATCGGGCCTCATCTCGCTTCTAGGGGGAAGTCTCATGGTTTTTCTCGAGTTGTGGCGGGGACTTGGGATATATTCTCGAGTTACGTCTGGGGACGGCCCTTCAAACTCGTGTTTGTTCAGCGACGTCAGGACTCCTGTGTAGTTAGGAGGAACAACTCAGGAATCTCTTCAAGCCTTGGCAAGGCAAATGGGACGCTTCTGGAGGTCAGACAGGAGACCCAGGGTAACTTTCCAGTAGCCACAGGGATATTGGGATTCCTATCAATGTTCAAGAGGAGTCAGGCATTGTCATCTATTAAAGCAGTAACCTCCGCGTGCCTCTCGATGTGTCAAAGGGATATGAGGAATTCCGTCGAAATGAGTCGGGAACCTAGGGCTTTCTTTAGGGTCTAAATATTGGATTCAGACATCCCTTCCTCTTGTGAGATGAAACACGAGCCTGTATTCAAGGCACTGCAAGGACATACGGACTCCTTTTGAGTCAGGTCTTCTCGGTTTGTATTCCACTTGAGGCAGCATACTCAGGGTCCCTCCCACATAACTATTGCTGAGAGCAACCTTTTCTTGTGGTGCTTGTGTATAGTTTGCATATGTCTTGAGTCTAATCTAGGAAATTCGCTCTCATCTCGAGATTAATTGGGGTGCACGGAGCATTTGTTGAGTTGCCGTGCTGAACTTAGTGTTCCTCTAGACTTGTCACGGTGTTCTCGGGGAAGCTCTGGGGTGTCTGAAGGAAATCTAGGAAACTGATCTTGTTTGATGGGGAATGAGGGATGGCTCTGGAGTCAAGGCAGGGGAATCAGCTATCATCTTGAGTTGATTTCGGATACATGGAACACATTTGCGTTGCTGGGGTGGCCTCAGGGTCCCTCTAGACTTGAGACAGTGTTCTTGGGGACTGTCTCGAGATCCATTAAGCAAGTCCAGGCTCCTTACATGTTTGATGGGGATCACGGAATTGCACTGCATGCAATGCAGGGAAACCGGGCCTCATCTCACTTCGAGGGGGAAGTCTCATGGTTTTTCTCGAGTTGCTGTGGGGACGTGGGGTATACTCTCGAGTTATGGCGGGGATGGCCCTTCAAAACTTGTGTTTGTTCAGTGACGTCAGGACTCCTCTCGAGTTACGAGGGACAACTCAGGAATCACTTGGAGGCTTGACAGGGCAAAAGCGAGGCTTCTGGAGGTGAGACAGGAGACCCATGGTCCCTTTCCAGTAGCCACAGTGATATTTGGATTCCTTTCAATGTTCAAGAGGAGTCAGGCATCGTCATATTTTGAAGCAGTGAACTCCGCATGCCTCTCGAGGTGTCAAAGGGATGTGAGGCATTGGACCGAAATTACGCGGTGAACTAGCGATTTTACTAGGGTCTCCACATTGGATTCAGACATCCCTTCATCTTGTGAGATGAAAGACGAACCTGTATTCAAGTCACTGCAAGGAAATCCAGCCTCCTTTTGAGGCAGGGCTTCTCGGTGTATATTTTAGTTGAGGCAGCAAACTCAGGGTCCCTCCCACATAGCTATTGCTGAGAAAAGCCTCCTATTGAGGTGCTTGTGGAAAGGTGGCGTACGTCTTGATTCGAAGCCAGGGAATCAGCACTCATCTCGAGAAGATTTGGGGTACACGGAGCATTCCTTGAGTTGCTGTGCTGAAATTGGTGTTCTTCTAGACTTGGTACGGTGTTCTCGGTGAAACTCTGGAATTGCCTAAAGATAGTCAATCACTGGTCGTGTTTTATGGGGAACAGGGGATGGCTCCGGGGTCAATGCAGGGGAATCGGGCATCATCTCATGTTGATTTGGGGTACATGGATCTCCTTCACGTTGCTGAAATAACCTCAGTGTCCCTCTAATCTTGTGACAGTGTTCTTGGGCACTGTCATGAGATCCATCAAGCAAGACGAGGCTCCTAACATGTTTGATGGGGATCACGGAATTGCTATGCATGCAATGCAGGGGAATGGGGCCTCATCTCTCTTGGAGGGGGAAGTGTAATATTTTTTCTCGAGTTGCAGCGGGGACTTGGGATATATTCTCGAGTTACAGCGGGGATGGCCCTTCAACCTCGTGTTTGTTCAGCGACGTCAGGACTCCTGTCTAGTTAGGAGGGACAAGTCAGGAATCTCTTCAAGGCTTGGCAAGGCAAAAGGGACGCTTCTTGAGGTGAGACAGGAGACCCAGTGTCCCTTTGCAGTAGCCACAGGGATATTGGGATTCCTATCAATGTTCAAGAGGAGTCAGGCATCTTCACCTTCTGAAGCAGTGAACGCCGCATGCCTATCGAGGTGTCAAATGGATGTGAGGCATTCCCTCGCAATGAGGCGGGGACCTATGGCTTTCTCTAGTGTCTCCACCGGAAATGAAGACATCCCTTCATCTTGATAGAAGAAAGAGGAGCCTGTATTCAAGCCACTGCAAGGAAACCCGGCCTCCTTTCGAGTCAGGGTTTCTCGCTGTATATTCCACTTGAGGCAGCAAACTCAGGGTCCCTGCCACATACCTATTCCTGAGAGAGGCCTCCTCTTGAGGTGCTTGTGGAAAGATGGCATACGTCTTGAGTCTAAGCCAGGGAATCGGCTCTCCTCTCGGGACGATTTGGGGTACACGGAGCATTCCTCGAGTTCCTGTTCTGAACTTGCTGTTCCTCTAGACTTGGGACGGTGTGCTCGTGGAATCTCTGGAGTTTCCTAAAGGAAGTCAAGCCACTGGTCGTGTTTGATGGGGAACAGGGGATGGCTCTGGAGTCAATGCAGGGGAATCGGGCCTCATCTCGAGATGATTTCGGGCACATGAAGCTACTTCTGGTGGCTGGGGTGACCTCAGGTTCCCTCTAGACTTGTGAGAGTGATCTTTGGGACTGTCTCGAGATCCATCAAGCAAGTCGAGGCTCCTTACTTGGTGATGGGGATCACGGAATTGCTCTGCATGCAATGAAGGGGAATCGGGCCTCATCTCGCTTCTAGGGGGAAGTCTCATGGTTTTTCTCGAGTTGCGGCGGGGACTTGGGATATATTCTCGAGTTACGTCGGGGATGGCCCTTCAAACTCGTGTTTGTTCAGCGACGTCAGGACTCCTGTGTAGTTAGGAGGGACAACTCAGGAATCTCTTCAGCCTTGGCAAGGCAAAAAGGACGCTTCTGGAGGTCAGACAGGAGACCCAGGGTAACTTTCCAGTAGCCACAGGGATATTGGGATTCCTATCAATATTCAAGAGGAGTCAGGCATTGTCACTTATTAAAGCAGTGATCTCCGCGTGCCTCTCGATGTGTCAAAGGGATGTGAGGAATTCCGTCGAAATGACTCGGGAATCTAGGGCTTTCTCTAGGGTCTAAATATTGGATTCAGACATCCCTTCCTCTTGTGAGATGAAACACGAGCCTGTATTCAAGCCACTGCAAGGACATCCGGACTCCTTTTGAGTCAGGTCTTCTCGGTTTGTATTCCACTTGAGGCAGCATACTCAGGGTCCCTCCCACATACCTATTGCTGAGAGCAGCCTTTTCTTGAGGTGCTTGTGCACAGTTTGCATATGTCTTGAGTCTAAGCTAGGGAATTCGCTCTCATCTCGAGACGAATTGGGGTACACGGAGCATTTGTCGAGTTGCTGTGCTGAACTTAGTGTTCCTCTAGACTTGTGATGGTGTTCTCGGGGAAGTTCTGGGGTGTCTGAAGGAAATCAAGGAAACTGATCTTGTTTGATGAGGAATGAGGGATGGCTCTGGAGTCAAGGCAGGGTAATCAGCCCTCATCTTGAGTTGATTTCGGATACATGGAACACATTTGAGTTGCTGGGGTGGCCTCAGGGTCCCTCTAGACTTGAGACAATGTTCTTGTGGACTGTCTCGATATCCATTAAGCAAGTCGAGGCTCCTTACATGTTTGATGGGGATCACGGAATTGCAATGCATGCAATGCAGGGAAACCGGGCCTCATCTCACTTCGAGGGGGAAGTCTCATGGTTTTTCTCGAGTTGCGGTGGTGACGTGGTGTATACTCTCGAGTTATGGCGCGGATGGCCCTTCAAAACTTGTGTTTGTTCTGTGATGTCAGGACTCCTCTGGAATTACGAGGGACAACTCAGGAATCACTTGGAGGCTTGACAGGGCAACAGCAAGTCTTCTGGAGTTGAGACAGGAGACCCATGGTCCATTTCCAGTAGCCACAGTGATATTGGGATTCCTTTCAATGTTCAAGAGGAGTCAGGCATCGTCACATTTTGAGGCAGTGAACTCCGCATGCCTCTCGAGGTGTCAAAGGGATGTGAGGCATTCGACCGAAGTTACGTGGTGAACTAGCGATTTTACAAGGGTCTCCACATTGGATTCAGACACCCCTTCACCTTTTGAGATGAAAGACGAGCCTGTATTCAAGCCACTGCAAGGAAATCTGGCCTCCTTTTGAGGCAGGGTTTCTCGCTGTATATTCCACTTGAGGCAGCAAACTCAGGGTCCCTCCCACATAGCTATTGCTGAGAAAAGCCTCCTATTGAGGTGCTTGTGGAAAGGTGGCATACGTCTTGAGTCTAAGCCAGGGAATCACCACTCATCTCCAGAAGATTTGGGGTACACGGATCATTCCTTGAGTTGCTGTGCTGAAATTGGTGTTCTTCTAGACTTGGAACGTTGTTCTCGGGGAAACTCCGAAATTGCCTAAAGGAAGTCAACCACTGGTCGTGTTTTATGGGGAACGGGGGATGGCTCCGGAGGCAATGCAGGGGAATCGGGCATCATCTCAAGTTGATTTGGGGTACATGGAGGTCCTTCACTTTGCTGGAATAATCTCAGTGTCCCTCTAAACTTGTGACAGTGTTCTTGGGCACTGTCATGAGATCCATCAAGCAAGTCGAGGCTCCTTACATGTTTGATGGGGATCACGGAATTGCTATGCATGCAATGTAGGGGAATCGGACCTCATCTCGCTTGGCGGGGGAAGTCTCATTGTTTTCTCGAGTAGCGGCGGGCTCCTGGGATATATTCTCGAGTAACGTCGGGGATGGCCCTTCAAACTCGTGTTTGTTCAGCGACGTCAGGACTCCTGTCTAGTTAGGAGGGACAACTCAGGAATCTCTTCAAGGCTTGGCAAGGCAAAAGGGATGCTTCTTGAGGTGAGACAGGAGACCCAGTGTCCCTTTGCAGTAGCCACAGTGATATTGGGATTCCTATCAATGTTCAAGAGGAGCCAGGCATCTTCACCTTCTGAAGCAGTGAACTCTGCATGCCTCTCGAGGTGTCAAACGGATGTGAGGCATTTCCTCGAAATGACGCGGGGACCTATGGCTTTCTCTAGTGTCTCCACCGGAAATGCAGACATCCCTTCATCTTGATAGAAGAAAGAGGAGCCTGTATTCAAGCCACTGCAAGGAAACCCGGCCTCCTTTCGAGTCAGCGCTTCTCGCTGTATATTCCATTTGAGGCAGCAAACTCAGGGTCCCTCCCACATACCTATTCCTGAGAGAGGTCTCCTCTTGAGGTGCTTGTGGAAAGTTGGCATACGTCTTGAGTCTAAGCCAGGGAATCGGCTCTCTTCTCAGGACGATTTGGGGTACACGGAGCATTCCTCGAGTTCCTGTTCTGAACTTGCTGTTCCTCTAGACTTGGGACCGTGTGCTCGTGGAATCTCTCGAGTTGCCTAAAGGAAGTCAAGCCACTGGTCGTGTTTGATGGGGAACAGGGGATGGCTCTGGAGTCAATGCAGGGGAATCGGGCCTCATCTCGAGATGATTTGGGGCACATGAAGCTACTTCTGGTGGCGGGGTGTCCTCAGGTTCCCTCTAGACTTGTGAGAGTGTTTTTTGGGACTGCCTCAAGATCCATCGAGCAAGTCGAGGCTCCTTACTTGTTTGATGGGGATCACGGAATTGCTCTGCATGCAATGAAGGGGAATCGGGCCTCATCTCGCTTCTAGGGGGAAGTCTCATGGTTTTTCTCGAGTTGCGGCGAGGACTTGAGATATATTCGCGAGTTACGGCGGGGATGGCCCTTCAAACTCGTGTTTGTTCATCGACGTCAGGACTGCTGTGTAGTTAGTAGGGACAACTCAGGAATCTCTTCAAGCCTTGGCAAGGCAAAAGGGACGCTTCTGGAGGTCAGACAGGAGACCCAGGGTAACATTCCAGTAGCCACAGGGATATTGGGATTCCTATCAATGTTCAAGAGGAGTCAGGCATCTTCACCTTCTGAAGCAGTGAACGCCGCATGCCTATCGAGGTGTCAAATGGATGTGAGGCATTCCCTCGCAATGAGGCGTGGACCTATGCCTTTCTCTAGTGTCTCCACCGGAAATGAAGACATCCCTTCATCTTGATAGAAGAAAGAGGAGCCTGTATTCAAGCCACTGCAAGGAAACCCGGCCTCCTTTCGAGTCAGGGTTTCTCGCTGTATATTTCACTTGGGGCAGCAAACTCAGGGTCCCTGCCACATACCTATTCCTAAGAGAGGCCTCCTCTTGAGGTGCTTGTGGAAAGATGGCATACGTCTTGAGTCTAAGCCAGGGAATCGGCTCTCCTCTCGGGACGATTTGGGGTACACGGAGCATTCCTCGAGTTCCTGTTCTGAACTTGCTGTTCCTCTAGACTTGGGACGGTGTGCTCGTGGAATCTCTGGAGTTTCCTAAAGGAAGTCAAGCCACTGGTCGTGTTTGATGGGGAACAGGGGATGGCTCTGGAGTCAATGCAGGGGAATCGGGCCTCATCTCGAGATGATTTCGGGCACATGAAGCTACTTCTGGTGGCTGGGGTGACCTCAGGTTCCCTCTAGACTTGTGAGAGTGATCTTTGGGACTGTCTCGAGATCCATCAAGCAAGTCGAGGCTCCTTACTTGTTTGATGGGGATCACGGAATTGCTCTCCATGCAATGAAGGGGAATCGGGCCTCATCTCGCTTCTAGGGGGAAGTCTCATGGTTTTTCTCGAGTTGCGGCGGGGACTTGGGATATATTCTCGAGTTACGGCGGGGATGGCCCTTCAAACTCGTGTTTGTTCAGCGACGTAAGGACTCCTGTGTAGTTAGGAGGGACAACTCAGGAATCTCTTCAGCCTTGGCAAGGCAAAAAGGACGCTTCTGGAGGTCAGACAGGAGACCCAGGGTAATTTTCCAGTAGCCACAGGGATATTGGGATTCCTATCAATATTGAAGAGGAGTCAGGCATTGTCACTTATTAAAGCAGTGATCTCCGCGTGCCTCTGGATGTGTCAAAGGGATGTGAGGAATTCCGTCGAAATGACTCGGGAATCTAGGGCTTTCTCTAGGGTCTAAATATTGGATTCAGACATCCCTTCCTCTTGTGAGATGAAACACGAGCCTGTATTCAAGCCACTGCAAGGACATCCGGACTCCTTTTGAGTCAGGTCTTCTCGGTTTGTATTCCACTTGAGGCAGCATACTCAGGGTCCCTCCCACATACCTATTGCTGAGAGCAGCCTTTTCTTGAGGTGCTTGTGCACAGTTTGCATATGTCTTGAGTCTAAGCTAGGGAATTCGCTCTCATCTCTAGACGAATTGGGGTACACGGAGCATTTGTCGAGTTGCTGTGCTGAACTTAGTGTTCCTCTAGACTTGTGATGGTGTTCTCGGGGAAGTTCTGGGGTGTCTGAAGGAAATCAAGGAAACTGATCTTGTTTGATGGGGAATGAGGGATGGCTCTGGAGTCAAGGCAGGGGAATCATCCCTCATCTTGAGTTGATTTCGGATACATGGAACACATTTGCGTTGCTGGGGTGGCCTCAGGGTCCCTCTAGACTTGAGACAGTGTTCTTGGGGACTGTCTCGAGATCCATTAAGCAAGTCCAGGCTCCTTACATGTTTGATGGGGATCATGGAATTGCACTCCATGCAATGCAGGGAAACCGGGCCTCATCTCACTTCGAGGGGGAAGTCTCATGGTTTTTCTCGAGTTGCTGTGGGGACGTGGGGTATACTCTCGAGTTATGGCGGGGATGGCCCTTCAAAACTTGTGTTTGTTCAGTGACGTCAGGACTCCTCTCGAGTTACGAGGGACAACTCAGGAATCACTTGGAGGCTTGACAGGGCAAAAGCGAGGCTTCTGGAGGTGAGACAGGAGACCCATGGTCCCTTTCCAGTAGCCACAGTGATATTTGGATTCCTTTCAATGTTCAAGAGGAGTCAGGCATCGTCACATTTTGAAGCAGTGAACTCCGCATGCCTCTCGAGGTGTCAAAGGGATGTGAGGCATTGGACCGAAATTACGCGGTGAACTAGCGATTTTACTAGGGTCTCCACATTGGATTCAGACATCCCTTCATCTTGTGAGATGAAAGACGAGCCTGTATCCAAGCCACTGCAAGGAAATCCAGCCTCCTTTTGAGGCAGGGCTTCTCGGTGTATATTTTAGTTGAGGCAGCAAACTCAGGGTCCCTCCCACATAGCTATTGCTGAGAAAAGCCTCCTATTGAGGTGCTTGTGGAAAGCTGGCATACGTCTTGAGTCTAAGCCAGGGAATCAGCACTCATCTCGAGAAGATTTTGGGTACACGGAGCATTCCTTGAGTTGCTGTGCTGAAATTGGTGTTCTTCTAGACTTGGTACGGTGTTCTCGGTGAAACTCTGGAATTGCCTAAAGATAGTCAACCACTGGTCGTGTTTTATGGGGAACAGGGGATGGCTCCGGGGTCAATGCAGGGGAATCGGGCATCATCTCAAATTGATTTGGGGTACATGGATCTCCTTCACGTTGCTGAAATAACCTCAGTGTCCCTCTAATCTTGTGACAGTGTTCTTGGGCACTGTCATGAGATCCATCAAGCAAGTCGAGGCTCCTAACATGTTTGATGGGGATCACGGAATTGCTATGCATGCAATGCAGGGGAATGGGGCCTCATCTCTCTTGGAGGGGGAAGTGTAATATTTTTTCTCGAGTTGCAGCGGGGACTTGGGATATATTCTCGAGTTACGGCGGGGATGGCCCTTCAACCTCGTGTTTGTTCAGCGACGTCAGGACTCCTGTCTAGTTAGGAGGGACAACTCAGGAATCTCTTCAAGGCTTGGCAAGGCAAAAGGGACGCTTCTTGAGGTGAGACAGGAGACCCAGTGTCCCTTTGCAGTAGCCACAGGGATATTGGGATTCCTATCAATGTTCAAGAGGATTCAGGCATCTTCACCTTCTGAAGCAGTGAACGCCGCATGCCTATCGAGGTGTCAAATGGATGTGAGGCATTCCCTCGAAATGAGGCGGGGACCTATGGCTTTCTCTAGTGTCTCCACCGGAAATGAAGACATCCCTTCATCTTGATAGAAGAAAGAGGAGCCTGTATTCAAGCCACTGCAAGGAAACCCGGCCTCCTTTCGAGTCAGGGTTTCTCGCTGTATATTCCACTTGAGGCAGCAAACTCAGGGTCCCTGCCACATGCCTATTCCTGAGAGAGGCCTCCTCTTGAGGTGCTTGTGGAAAGATGGCATACGTCTTGAATCTAAGCCAGGGAATCGGCTCTCCTCTCGGGACGATTTGGGGTACACGGAGCATTCCTCGAGTTCCTGTTCAGAACTTGCTGTTCCTCTAGATTTGGGACGGCGTGCTCGTGGAATCTCTGGAGTTTCCTAAAGGAAGTCAAGCCACTGGTCGTGTTTGATGGGGAAGAGGGGATGGCTCTGGAGTCAATGCAGGGGAATCGGGCCTCATCTCGAGATGATTTCGGGCACATGAAGTTACTTCTGGTGGCTGGGGTGACCTCAGGTTCCCTCCAGACTTGTGAGAGTGTTCTTTGGGACTGTCTCGAGATCCATCAAGCAAGTCGAGGCTCCTTACTTGTTTGATGGGGATCACGGAATTGCTCTGCATGCAATGAAGGGGAATCGGGCCTCATCTCGCTTCTAGGGGGAAGTCTCATGGTTTTTCTCGAGTTGCGGCGGGGACTTGGGATATATTCTCGAGTTACGGCGGGGATAGCCCTTCAAACTCGTGTTTGTTCAGCGACGTCAGGACTCCTGTGTAGTTAGGAGGAACAACTCAGGAATCTCTTCAAGCCTTGGCAAGGCAAAAGGGACGCTTCTGGAGGTCAGACAGGAGACCCAGTGTAACTTTCCAGTAGCAACAGGGATATTGGGATTCCTATCAATGTTCAAGAGGAGTCAGGCATTGTCATCTATTAAAGCAGTAACCTCCGCGTGCCTCTCGATGTGTCAAAGGGATATGAGGAATTCCGTCGAAATGAGTCGGGAACCTACGGCTTTCTTTAGGGTCTAAATATTGGATTCAGACATTCCTTCCTTTTGTGAGATGAAACACGAGCCTGTATTCAAGGCACTGCAAGGACATACGGACTCCTTTTGAGTCAGGTCTTCTCGGTTTGTATTCCACTTGAGGCAGCATACTCAGGGTCCCTCCCACATAACTATTGCTGAGAGCAACCTTTTCTTGTGGTGCTTGTGTATAGTTTGCATATGTCTTGATTCTAATCTAGGAAATTCGCTCTCATCTCGAGATTAATTGGGGTGCACGGAGCATTTGTCGAGTTGCCGTGCTGAACTTAGTGTTCCTCTAGACTTGTCACGGTGTTCTCGGGGAAGCTCTGGGGTGTCTGAAGGAAATCTAGGAAACTGATCTTGTTTGATGGGGAATGAGGGATGGCTCTGGAGTCAAGGCAGGGGAATCAGCTCTTATCTTGAGTTGATTTCGGATACATGGAACACATTTGCGTTGCTGGGGTGGCCTCAGGGTCCCTTTGGACTTGAGACAGTGTTCTTGGGGACTGTCTCGAGATCCATTAAGCAAGTCCCGGCTCCTTACATGTTTGATGGGGATCACGGCATTGCACTGCATGCAATGCAGGGAAACCGGGCCTCATCTCACTTCGAGGGGGAAGTCTCATGGTTTTTCTCGAGTTGCTGTGGGGACGTGGGGTATACTCTCGAGTTATGGCGGGGATGGCCCTTCAAAACTTGTGTTTGTTCAGTGACGTCAGGACTCCTCTCGAGTTACGAGGGACAACTCAGGAATCACTTGGAGGCTTGACAGGGCAACAGCAAGTCTTCTGGAGGTGAGACAGGAGACCCATGGTCCATTTCCGGTAGCCACAGTGATATTGGGATTCCTTTCAATGTTCAAGAGGAGTCAGGCATCGTCACATTTTGAAGCAGTGAACTCCGCATGCCTCTCGAGGTGTCAAAGGGATGTGAGGCATTCGACCGAAGTTACGCGGTGAACTAGCGATTTTCAAGGGTCTCCACATTGGATTCAGACATCCCTTCATCTTTTGAGATGAAAGACGAGCCTGTATTCAAGCCACTGCAAGGAAATCTGGCCTCCTTTTGAGGCAGGGTTTCTCGCTGTATATTCCAATTGAGGCAGCAAACTCAGGGTCCCTCCCACATAGCTATTGCTGAGAAAAGCCTCCTATTGAGGTGCTTGTGGAAAGGTGGCATACGTCTTGAGTCTAAGCCAGGGAATCACCACTCATCTCCAGAAGATTTGGGGTACACGGAGCATTCCTTGAGTTGCTGTGCTGAAATTGGTGTTCTTCTAGACTTGGAACGGTGTTCTCGGGGAAACTCTGGAATTGCCTAAAGGAAGTCAACCACTGGTCGTGTTTTATGGGGAACGGGGTATAGCTTCGGAGGCAATGCAGGGGAATCGGGCATCATCTCAAGTTGATTTGGGGTACATGGAGCTCCTTCACGTTGTTGGAATAACCTCAGTGTCCCTCTAAACTTGTGACAGTGTTCTTGGGCACTGTCATGAGATCCATCAAGCAAGTCGAGGCTCCTTACATGTTTGATGGGGATCACGGAATTGCTATGCATGCAATGTAGGGGAATCGGACCTCATCTCGCTTGGCGGGGGAAGTCTCATTGTTTTCTCGAGTTGCGGCGGGCTCCTGGGATATATTCTCGAGTTACGTCGGGGATGGCCCTTCAAACTCGTGTTTGTTCAGCGACGTCAGGACTCCTGTCTAGTTAGGAGGGACAACTCAGGAATCTCTTCAAGGCTTGGCAAGGCAAAAGGGACGCTTCTTGAGGTGAGACAGGAGACCCAGTGTCCCTTTGCAGTAGCCACAGGGATACTGGGATTCCTATCAATGTTCAAGAGGAGTCAGGCATCTTCACCTTCTGAAGCAGTGAACTCCGCATGCCTCTCGAGGTCTCAAACGGATGTGAGGCATTTCCTCGAAATGAGGCGGGGACCTATGGCTTTCTCTAGTGTCTTCTCCGGAAATGCAGACATCCCTTCATCTTGATAGAAGAAAGAGGAGCCTGTATTCAAGCCACTGCAAGGAAACCCGGCCTCCTTTCGAGTCAGGGCTTCTCGCTGTATATTCCACTTGAGGCAGCAAACTCAGGGTCCCTCCCACATACCTATTCCTGAGAGAGGTCTCCTCTTGAGGTGCTTGTGGAAAGTTGGCATACGTCTTGAGTCTAAGCCAGGGAATCGGCTCTCTTCTCGGGACGATTTGGGGTACACGGAGCATTCCTCGAGTTCCTGTTCTGAACTTGCTGTTCCTCTAGACTTGGGACCGTGTGCTCGTGGAATCTCTCGAGTTGCCTAAAGGAAGTCAAGCCACTGGTCGTCTTTGATGGGGAAAATGGGATGGCTCTGGAGTCAATGCAGGGGAATCGGGCCTCATCTCGAGATGATTTCGGGCACATGAAGCTACTTCTGGTGGTGGGGTGACCTCAGGTTCCCTCTAGACTTGTGAGAGTGTTCTTTGGGACTGCCTCGAGATTCATCGAGCAAGTAGAGGCTCCTTACTTGTTTGATGGGGATCACGGAATTGCTCTGCATGCAATGAAGGGGAATCGGGCCTCATCTCGCTTCTAGGGGGAAGTCTCATGGTTTTTCTCGAGTTGAGGCGGGGACTTGGGATATATTCTCGAGTTACGGCGGGGATGGCCCTTCAAACTCATGTTTGTTCAGCGACGTCAGGACTGCTGCGTAGTTAGTAGGGACAACTCAGGAATCTCTTCAAGCCTTGGCAAGGCAAAAGGGACGCTTCTGGAGGTCAGACAGGAGACGCAGGGTATCTTTCCAGTAGCCACAGGGATATTGGGATTCCTATCAATGTTCAAGAGGGGTCAGGCATTGTCAAATATTAAAGCAGTGATCTCCGCGTGCCTCTTGATGTGTCAAAGGGATGTCAGGAATTCCGTCGAAATGAGTCGGGAACCTAGGGCTTTCTCTAGGGTCTAAATATTGGATTCAGACATCCTTTCCTCTTGTGAGATGAAACACGAGCCTGTATTCAAGCCACTGCAAGGACATCCGGATTCCTTTTGAGTCAGGTCTTCTCAGTTTGTATTCCACTTGAGGCAGCATACTCAGGGTCCCTCCCACATACCTATTGCTGAGAGCAGCCTTTTCTTGAGGTGCTTGTGGACAGTTTGCGTATGTCTTGAGTCTAAGCTAGGGAATTTGCTCTCATCTCGAGACGAATTGGGGTACACGGAGCATTTGTTGAGTTGCCGTGCTGAACTTAGTGTTCCTCTAGACTTGTGACGGTGTTCTCGGGGAAGCTCTGGGGTGTCTGAAGGAAATCAAGGAAACTGATCTTGTTTGATGTAGAACGAGGGATGGCTCTGGAGTCAAGGCAGGGGAATCAGCCCTCATCTTGAGTTGATTTCGGATACATGGAACACATTTGCGTTGCTGGGGTGGCCTCAGGCTCCCTCTAGACTTGAGACAGTGTTCTTGTGGACTGACTCCATATCCATTAAGCAAGTCAAGGCTCCTTACATGTTTGATGGGGATCGCGGAATTGCAATGCATGCAATGCAGGGAAACCGGGCCTCATCTCACTTCGAGGGGGAAGTCTCATGGTATTTCTCGAGTTACGGTGGTGGCGTGGGGTATACTCTCGAGTTATGGAGCGGATGGCCCTTCAAAACTTGTGTTTATTCAGTGACGTCAGGACTCCTCTGGAATTACGAGGGACAACTGAGGAATCACTTGGAGGCTTGACAGGGCTACAGCAAGGCTTCTGGAGTTGAGACAGGAGACCCATGGTCCATTTCCAGTAGCCACAGTGATATTGGGATTCCTATCAATGTTCAAGTGGAGTCA
Organism: Rangifer tarandus platyrhynchus; assembly: GCA_949782905.1. NCBI lineage: Eukaryota > Metazoa > Chordata > Mammalia > Artiodactyla > Cervidae > Rangifer > Rangifer tarandus. Next base: position 2,757,971 of record OX459963.2, on the reverse strand, counting down.
GGAATCTTCACCTTCTGAAGCAGTGAACTCCGCATGCCTCTCGAGGTGTCAAACGGATGTGAGGCATTCCCTCGAAATGACGCGGGACCTATGGCTTTCCTAGTGTCTCCACCGGAAATGCAGACATCCCTTCATCTTGATAGAAGAAAGATGAGCCTGTATTCAAGCCACTGCAAGGAAATCTGGCCTCCTTTCGAGTCAGGGCTTCTCGCTGTATATTTCACTTGAGGCAGCAAACTCAGGGTCCCTCCCACATACCTATTTCTGAGAGAGGTCTCCTCTTGAGGTGCTTATGGAAAGTTGGCATACGTCTTGAGTCTAAGCCAGGGAATCGGCTCTCCTCTCGGGACGATTTGGGGTACACGGCGCATTCCTCAAGTTCCTGTTCTGAACTTGCTGTTCCTTTAGATTTGGGACGGTGTGCTCGTGGAATCTCTGGAGTTGCCTAAAGGAAGTCAAGCCACTGGTCGTGTTTGATGGGGAACGGGGGATGGCTCTGGAGTCAATGCAGGGGAATCGGGCCTCATCTCGAGATGATTTCGGGCACATGAAGCTACTTCTGGTGGCTGGGGTGACCTCAGGTTCCCTCTTGACTTGTGAGAGCGTTCTTTGGGACTGTCTCGAGATCCATCAAGCAAGTCGAGGCTCCTTACTTGTTTGATGGGGATCACGGAATTGCTCTGCATGCAATGAAGGGTAATCGGGCCTCATCTCGCTTCTAGGGGGAAGTCTCATGGTTTTTCTCGAGTTGTGGCGGGGACTTGGGATATATTCTCGAGTTACGTCTGGGGACGGCCCTTCAAACTCGTGTTTGTTCAGCGACGTCAGGACTCCTGTGTAGTTAGGAGGAACAACTCAGGAATCTCTTCAAGCCTTGGCAAGGCAAATGGGACGCTTCTGGAGGTCAGACAGGAGACCCAGGGTAACTTTCCAGTAGCCACAGGGATATTGGGATTCCTATCAATGTTCAAGAGGAGTCAGGCATTGTCATCTATTAAAGCAGTAACCTCCGCGTGCCTCTCGATGTGTCAAAGGGATATGAGGAATTCCGTCGAAATGAGTCGGGAACCTAGGGCTTTCTTTAGGGTCTAAATATTGGATTCAGACATCCCTTCCTCTTGTGAGATGAAACACGAGCCTGTATTCAAGGCACTGCAAGGACATACGGACTCCTTTTGAGTCAGGTCTTCTCGGTTTGTATTCCACTTGAGGCAGCATACTCAGGGTCCCTCCCACATAACTATTGCTGAGAGCAACCTTTTCTTGTGGTGCTTGTGTATAGTTTGCATATGTCTTGAGTCTAATCTAGGAAATTCGCTCTCATCTCGAGATTAATTGGGGTGCACGGAGCATTTGTTGAGTTGCCGTGCTGAACTTAGTGTTCCTCTAGACTTGTCACGGTGTTCTCGGGGAAGCTCTGGGGTGTCTGAAGGAAATCTAGGAAACTGATCTTGTTTGATGGGGAATGAGGGATGGCTCTGGAGTCAAGGCAGGGGAATCAGCTATCATCTTGAGTTGATTTCGGATACATGGAACACATTTGCGTTGCTGGGGTGGCCTCAGGGTCCCTCTAGACTTGAGACAGTGTTCTTGGGGACTGTCTCGAGATCCATTAAGCAAGTCCAGGCTCCTTACATGTTTGATGGGGATCACGGAATTGCACTGCATGCAATGCAGGGAAACCGGGCCTCATCTCACTTCGAGGGGGAAGTCTCATGGTTTTTCTCGAGTTGCTGTGGGGACGTGGGGTATACTCTCGAGTTATGGCGGGGATGGCCCTTCAAAACTTGTGTTTGTTCAGTGACGTCAGGACTCCTCTCGAGTTACTAGGGACAACTCAGGAATCACTTGGAGGCTTGACAGGGCAAAAGCGAGGCTTCTGGAGGTGAGACAGGAGACCCATGGTCCCTTTCCAGTAGCCACAGTGATATTTGGATTCCTTTCAATGTTCAAGAGGAGTCAGGCATCGTCATATTTTGAAGCAGTGAACTCCGCATGCCTCTCGAGGTGTCAAAGGGATGTGAGGCATTGGACCGAAATTACGCGGTGAACTAGCGATTTTACTAGGGTCTCCACATTGGATTCAGACATCCCTTCATCTTGTGAGATGAAAGACGAACCTGTATTCAAGTCACTGCAAGGAAATCCAGCCTCCTTTTGAGGCAGGGCTTCTCGGTGTATATTTTAGTTGAGGCAGCAAACTCAGGGTCCCTCCCACATAGCTATTGCTGAGAAAAGCCTCCTATTGAGGTGCTTGTGGAAAAGTGGCGTACGTCTTGATTCGAAGCCAGGGAATCAGCACTCATCTCGAGAAGATTTGGGGTACACGGAGCATTCCTTGAGTTGCTGTGCTGAAATTGGTGTTCTTCTAGACTTGGTACGGTGTTCTCGGTGAAACTCTGGAATTGCCTAAAGATAGTCAATCACTGGTCGTGTTTTATGGGGAACAGGGGATGGCTCCGGGGTCAATGCAGGGGAATCGGGCATCATCTCATGTTGATTTGGGGTACATGGATCTCCTTCACGTTGCTGAAATAACCTCAGTGTCCCTCTAATCTTGTGACAGTGTTCTTGGGCACTGTCATGAGATCCATCAAGCAAGACGAGGCTCCTAACATGTTTGATGGGGATCACGGAATTGCTATGCATGCAATGCAGGGGAATGGGGCCTCAACTCTCTTGGAGGGGGAAGTGTAATATTTTTTCTCGAGTTGCAGCGGGGACTTGGGATATATTCTCGAGTTACAGCGGGGATGGCCCTTCAACCTCGTGTTTGTTCAGCGACGTCAGGACTCCTGTCTAGTTAGGAGGGACAACTCAGGAATCTCTTCAAGGCTTGGCAAGGCAAAAGGGACGCTTCTTGAGGTGAGACAGGAGACCCAGTGTCCCTTTGCAGTAGCCACAGGGATATTGGGATTCCTATCAATGTTCAAGAGGAGTCAGGCATCTTCACCTTCTGAAGCAGTGAACGCCGCATGCCTATCGAGGTGTCAAATGGATGTGAGGCATTCCCTCGCAATGAGGCGGGGACCTATGGCTTTCTCTAGTGTCTCCACCGGAAATGAAGACATCCCTTCATCTTGATAGAAGAAAGAGGAGCCTGTATTCAAGCCACTGCAAGGAAACCCGGCCTCCTTTCGAGTCAGGGTTTCTCGCTGTATATTCCACTTGAGGCAGCAAACTCAGGGTCCCTGCCACATACCTATTCCTGAGAGAGGCCTCCTCTTGAGGTGCTTGTGGAAAGATGGCATACGTCTTGAGTCTAAGCCAGGGAATCGGCTCTCCTCTCGGGACGATTTGGGGTACACGGAGCATTCCTCGAGTTCCTGTTCTGAACTTGCTGTTCCTCTAGACTTGGGACGGTGTGCTTGTGGAATCTCTGGAGTTTCCTAAAGGAAGTCAAGCCACTGGTCGTGTTTGATGGGGAACAGGGGATGGCTCTGGAGTCAATGCAGGGGAATCGGGCCTCATCTCGAGATGATTTCGGGCACATGAAGCTACTTCTGGTGGCTGGGGTGACCTCAGGTTCCCTCTAGACTTGTGAGAGTGATCTTTGGGACTGTCTCGAGATCCATCAAGCAAGTCGAGGCTCCTTACTTGTTTGATGGGGATCACGGAATTGCTCTGCATGCAATGAAGGGGAATCGGGCCTCATCTCGCTTCTAGGGGGAAGTCTCATGGTTTTTCTCGAGTTGCGGCGGGGACTTGGGATATATTCTCGAGTTACGGCGGGGATGGCCCTTCAAACTCGTGTTTGTTCAGCGACGTCAGGACTCCTGTGTAGTTAGGAGGGACAACTCAGGAATCTCTTCAGCCTTGGCAAGGCAAAAAGGACGCTTCTGGAGGTCAGACAGGAGACCCAGGGTAACTTTCCAGTAGCCACAGGGATATTGGGATTCCTATCAATATTCAAGAGGAGTCAGGCATTGTCACTTATTAAAGCAGTGATCTCCGCGTGCCTCTCGATGTGTCAAAGGGATGTGAGGAATTCCGTCGAAATGACTCGGGAATCTAGGGCTTTCTCTAGGGTCTAAATATTGGATTCAGACATCCCTTCCTCTTGTGAGATGAAACACGAGCCTGTATTCAAGCCACTGCAAGGACATCCGGACTCCTTTTGAGTCAGGTCTTCTCGGTTTGTATTCCACTTGAGGCAGCATACTCAGGGTCCCTCCCACATACCTATTGCTGAGAGCAGCCTTTTCTTGAGGTGCTTGTGCACAGTTTGCATATGTCTTGAGTCTAAGCTAGGGAATTCGCTCTCATCTCGAGACGAATTGGGGTACACGGAGCATTTGTCGAGTTGCTGTGCTGAACTTAGTGTTCCTCTAGACTTGTGATGGTGTTCTCGGGGAAGTTCTGGGGTGTCTGAAGGAAATCAAGGAAACTGATCTTGTTTGATGAGGAATGAGGGATGGCTCTGGAGTCAAGGCAGGGTAATCAGCCCTCATCTTGAGTTGATTTCGGATACATGGAACACATTTGAGTTGCTGGGGTGGCCTCAGGATCACTCTAGACTTGAGACAATGTTCTTGTGGACTGTCTCGATATCCATTAAGCAAGTCGAGGCTCCTTACATGTTTGATGGGGATCACGGAATTGCAATGCATGCAATGCAGGGAAACCGGGCCTCATCTCACTTCGAGGGGGAAGTCTCATGGTTTTTCTCGAGTTGCGGTGCTGACGTGGTGTATACTCTCGAGTTATGGCGCGGATGGCCCTTCAAAACTTGTGTTTGTTCTGTGATGTCAGGACTCCTCTGGAATTACGAGGGACAACTCAGGAATCACTTGGAGGCTTGACAGGGCAACAGCAAGTCTTCTGGAGTTGAGACAGGAGACCCATGGTCCATTTCCAGTAGCCACAGTGATATTGGGATTCCTTTCAATGTTCAAGAGGAGTCAGGCATCGTCACATTTTGAGGCAGTGAACTCCGCATGCCTCTCGAGGTGTCAAAGGGATGTGAGGCATTCGACCGAAGTTACGTGGTGAACTAGCGATTTTACAAGGGTCTCCACATTGGATTCAGACACCCCTTCACCTTTTGAGATGAAAGACGACCCTGTATTCAAGCCACTGCAAGGAAATCTGGCCTCCTTTTGAGGCAGGGTTTCTCGCTGTATATTCCACTTGAGGCAGCAAACTCAGGGTCCCTCCCACATAGCTATTGCTGAGAAAAGCCTCCTATTGAGGTGCTTGTGGAAAGGTGGCATACGTCTTGAGTCTAAGCCAGGGAATCACCACTCATCTCCAGAAGATTTGGGGTACACGGATCATTCCTTGAGTTGCTGTGCTGAAATTGGTGTTCTTCTAGACTTGGAACGTTGTTCTCGGGGAAACTCCGAAATTGCCTAAAGGAAGTCAACCACTGGTCGTGTTTTATGGGGAACGGGGGATGGCTCCGGAGGCAATGCAGGGGAATCGGGCATCATCTCAAGTTGATTTGGGGTACATGGAGGTCCTTCACGTTGCTGGAATAATCTCAGTGTCCCTCTAAACTTGTGACAGTGTTCTTGGGCACTGTCATGAGATCCATCAAGCAAGTCGAGGCTACTTACATGTTTGATGGGGATCACGGAATTGCTATGCATGCAATGTAGGGGAATCGGACCTCATCTCGCTTGGCGGGGGAAGTCTCATTGTTTTCTCGAGTAGCGGCGGGCTCCTGGGATATATTCTCGAGTTACGTCGGGGATGGCCCTTCAAACTCGTGTTTGTTCAGCGACGTCAGGACTCCTGTGTAGTTAGGAGGGACAACTCAGGAATCTCTTCAGCCTTGGCAAGGCAAAAAGGACGCTTCTGGAGGTCAGACAGGAGACCCAGGGTAACTTTCCAGTAGCCACAGGGATATTGGGATTCCTATCAATATTCAAGAGGAGTCAGGCATTGTCACTTATTAAAGCAGTGATCTCCGCGTGCCTCTCGATGTGTCAAAGGGATGTGAGGAATTCCGTCGAAATGACTCGGGAATCTAGGGCTTTCTCTAGGGTCTAAATATTGGATTCAGACATCCCTTCCTCTTGTGAGATGAAACACGAGCCTGTATTCAAGCCACTGCAAGGACATCCGGACTCCTTTTGAGTCAGGTCTTCTCGGTTTGTATTCCACTTGAGGCAGCATACTCATGGTCCCTCCCACATACCTATTGCTGAGAGCAGCCTTTTCTTGAGGTGCTTGTGCACAGTTTGCATATGTCTTGAGTCTAAGCTAGGGAATTCGCTCTCATCTCGAGACGAATTGGGGTACATGGAGCATTTGTCGAGTTGCTATGCTGAACTTAGTGTTCCTCTAGACTTTTGATGGTGTTCTCGGGGAAGTTCTGGGGTGTCTGAAGGAAATCAAGGAAACTGATCTTGTTTGATGGGGAATGAGGGATGGCTCTGGAGTCAAGGCAGGGTAATCAGCCCTCATCTTGAGTTGATTTCGGATACATGGAACACATTTGCGTTGCTGGGGTGGCCTCAGGGTCACTCTAGACTTGAGACAGTGTTCTTGTGGACTGTCTCGATATCCATTAAGCAAGTCGAGGCTCCTTACATGTTTGATGGGGATCACGGAATTGCAATGCATGCAATGCAGGGAAACCGGGCCTCATCTCACTTCGAGGGGGAAGTCTCATGGTTTTTCTCGAGTTGCGGTGGTGACGTGGGGTATACTCTCGAGTTATGGCGCGGATGGCCCTTCAAAACTTGTGTTTGTTCTGTGACGTCAGGACTCCTCTGGAATTACGAGGGACAACTCAGGAATCACTTGGAGGCTTGACAGGGCAACAGCAAGTCTTCTGGAGGTGAGACAGGAGACCCATGGTCCATTTCAAGTAGCCACAGTGATATTGGGATTCCTTTCAATGTTCAAGAGGAGTCAGGCATCGTCACATTTTGAAGCAGTGAACTCCGCATGCCTCTCGAGGTGTCAAAGGGATGTGAGGCATTCGACCGAAGTTACGCGGTGAACTAGCGATTTTACAAGGGTCTCCACATTGGATTAAGACACCCCTTCATCTTTTGAGATGAAAGACGACCCTGTATTCAAGCCACTGCAAGGAAATCTGGCCTCCTTTTGAGGCAGGGTTTCTCGCTGTATATTCCACTTGAGGCAGCAAACTCAGGGTCCCTCCCACATAGCTATTGCTGAGAAAAGCCTCCTATTGAGGTGCTTGTGGAAAGGTGGCATACGTCTTGAGTCTAAGCCAGGGAATCACCACTCATCTCCAGAAGATTTGGGGTACACGGAGCATTCCTTGAGTTGCTGTGCTGAAATTGGTGTTCTTCTAGACTTGGAACGGTGTTCTCGGGGAAACTCTGGAATTGCCTAAAAGAAGTCAACCACTGGTCGTGTTTTATGGGGAACGGGGGATGGCTCCGGAGGCAATGCAGGGGAATCGGGCATCATCTCAAGTTGATTTGGGGTACATGGAGCTCCTTCACGTTGCTGGAATAATCTCAGTGTCCCTCTAAACTTGTGACAGTGTTCTTGGGCACTGTCATGAGATCCATCAAGCAAGTCGAGGCCCCTTACATGTATGATGGGGATCACGGAATTGCTATGCATGCAATGTAGGGGAATCGGACCTCATCTCGCTTGGCGGGGGAAGTCTCATTGTTTTCTCAAGTTGCGCGGGCTCCTGGGATATATTCTCGAGTTACGTCGGGGATGGCCCTTCAACCTCGTGTTTATTCAGCGACGTCAGGACTCCTGTCTAGTTAGGAGGGACAACTCAGGAATCTCTTCAAGGCTTGGCAAGGCAAAAGGGACGCTTCTTGAGGTGAGACAGGAGACCCAGTGTCCCTTTGCAGTAGCCACAGGGATATTGGGATTCCTATCAATGTTCAAGAGGAGTCAGGCATCTTCACCTTCTGAAGCAGTGAACGCCGCATGCCTCTCGAGGTGTCAAACGGATGTGAGGCATTTCCTCGAAATGACGCGGGGACCTATGGCTTTCTCTAGTGTCTCCACCGGAAATGCAGACATCCCTTCATCTTGATAGAAGAAAGAGGAGCCTGTATTCAAGCCACTGCAAGGAAACCCGGCCTCCTTTCGAGTCAGGGCTTCTCGCTGTATATTCCACTTGTGGCAGCAAACTCAGGGTCCCTCCCACATACCTATTCCTGAGAGAGGTCTCCTCTTGAGGTGCTTGTGGAAAGTTGGCCTAGGTATTGAATCTAAGCCAGGGAATCGGCTCTCTTCTCGGGACGATTTGGGGTACACGGAGCATTCCTCGAGTTCCTGTTCTGAACTTGCTGTTCCTCTAGACTTGGGACCGTGTGCTCGTGGAATCTCTCGAGTTGCCTAAAGGAAGTCAAGCCACTGGTCATGTTTGATGGGGAACTGGGGATGGCTCTGGAGTCAATGCAGGGGAATCGGGCCTCATCTCGAGATGATTTGGGGCACATGAAGCTACTTCTGGTGGCGGGGTGACCTCAGGTTCCCTCTAGACTTGTGAGAGTGTTTTTTGGGACTGCCTCAAGATCCATCGAGCAAGTCGAGGCTCCTTACTTGTTTGATGGGGATCACGGAATTGCTCTGCATGCAATGAAGGGGAATCGGGCCTCATCTCGCTTCTAGGGGGAAGTCTCATGGTTTTTCTCGAGTTGCGCGGGTACTTGGGATATATTCTCGAGTTACGGCGGGGATAGCCCTTCAAACTCGTGTTTGTTCAGCGACGTCAGGACTCCTGTGTAGTTAGGAGGAACAACTCAGGAATCTCTTCAAGCCTTGGCAAGGCAAAAGGGACGCATCTGGAGGTCAGACAGGAGACCCAGTGTAACTTTCCAGTAGCCACAGGGATATTGGGATTCCTATCAATGTTCAAGAGGAGTCAGGCATTGTCATCTATTAAATCAGTAACCTCCGCGTGCCTCTCGATGTGTCAAAGGGATATGAGGAATTCCGTCGAAATAAGTCGGGAACCTAGGGCTTTCTTTAGGGTCTAAATATTGGATTCAGACATCCCTTCCTCTTGTGAGATGAAACACGAGCCTGTATTCAAGGCACTGCAAGGACATACGGACTCCTTTTGAGTCAGGTCTTCTCGGTTTGTATTCCACTTGAGGCAGCATACTCAGGGTCCCTCCCACATAACTATTGCTGAGAGCAACCTTTTCTTGTGGTGCTTGTGTATAGTTTGCATATGTCTTGAGTCTAATCTAGGAAATTCGCTCTCATCTCGAGACTAATTGGGGTACACGGAGCATTTGTCTAGTTGCCGTGCTGAACTTAGTGTTCCTCTAGACTTGTCACGGTGTTCTCGGGGAAGCTCTGGCGTGTCTGAAGGAAATCTAGGAAACTGATCTTGTTTGATGGGGAATGAGGGATGGCTCTGGAGTCAAGGCAGGGGAATCAGCTCTCATCTTGAGTTGATTTCGGATACATGGAACACATTTGCGTTGCTGGGGTGGCCTCAGGGTCCCTCTAGACTTGAGACAGTGTTCTTGGGGACTCTCTCGAGATCCATTAAGCAAGTCCAGGCTCCTTACATGTTTGATGGGGATCATGGAATTGCACTCCATGCAATGCAGGGAAACCGGGCCTCATCTCACTTCGAGGTTGAAGTCTCATGGTTTTTCTCGAGTTGCTGTGGGGACGTGGGGTATACTCTCGAGTTATGGCGGGGATGGCCCTTCAAAACTTGTGTTTGTTCAGTGACGTCAGGACTCCTCTCGAGTTACGAGGGACAACTCAGGAATCACTTGGAGGCTTGACAGGGCAAAAGCGAGGCTTCTGGAGGTGAGACAGGAGACCCATGGTCCCTTTCCAGTAGCCACAGTGATATTTGGATTCCTTTCAATGTTCAAGAGGAGTCAGGCATCGTCACATTTTGAAGCAGTGAACTCCGCATGCCTCTCGAGGTGTCAAAGGGATGTGAGGCATTCGACCGAAATTACGCGGTGAACTAGCGATTTTACTAGGGTCTCCACATTGGATTCAGACATCCCTTCATCTTGTGAGATGAAATACGAGCCTGTATTCAAGCCACTGCAAGGAAATCCAGCCTCCTTTTGAGGCAGGGCTTCTCGGTGTATATTTTAGTTGAGGCAGCAAACTCAGGGTCCCTCCCACATAGCTATTGCTGAGAAAAGCCTCCTATTGAGGTGCTTGTGGAAAGCTGGCATACGTCTTGAGTCTAAGCCAGGGAATCAGCACTCATCTCGAGAAGATTTTGGGTACACGGAGCATTCCTTGAGTTGCTGTGCTGAAATTGGTGTTCTTCTAGACTTGGTACGGTGTTCTCGGTGAAACTCTGGAATTGCCTAAAGATAGTCAACCACTGGTCGTGTTTTATGGGGAACAGGGGATGGCTCCGGGGTCAATGCAGGGGAATCGGGCATCATCTCAAATTGATTTGGGGTACATGGATCTCCTTCACGTTGCTGAAATAACCTCAGTGTCCCTCTAATCTTGTGACAGTGTTCTTGGGCACTGTCATGAGATCCATCAAGCAAGTCGAGGCTCCTAACATGTTTGATGGGGATCACGGAATTGCTATGCATGCAATGCAGGGGAATGGGGCCTCATCTCTCTTGGAGGGGGAAGTGTAATATTTTTTCTCGAGTTGCAGCGGGGACTTGGGATATATTCTCGAGTTACGGCGGGGATGGCCCTTCAACCTCGTGTTTGTTCAGCGACGTCAGGACTCCTGTCTAGTTAGGAGGGACAACTCAGGAATCTCTTCAAGGCTTGGCAAGGCAAAAGGGACGCTTCTTGAGGTGAGACAGGAGACCCAGTGTCCCTTTGCAGTAGCCACAGGGATATTGGGATTCCTATCAATGTTCAAGAGGAGTCAGGCATCTTCACCTTCTGAAGCAGTGAACGCCGCATGCCTATCGAGGTGTCAAATGGATGTGAGGCATTCCCTCGCAATGAGGCGGGGACCTATGGCTTTCTCTAGTGTCTCCACCGGAAATGAAGACATCCCTTCATCTTGATAGAAGAAAGAGGAGCCTGTATTCAAGCCACTGCAAGGAAACCCGGCCTCCTTTCGAGTCAGGGTTTCTCGCTGTATATTCCACTTGAGGCAGCAAACTCAGGTTCCCTGCCACATACCTATTCCTGAGAGAGGCCTCCTCTTGAGGTGCTTGTGGAAAGATGGCATACGTCTTGAATCTAAGCCAGGGAATCGGCTCTCCTCTCGGGACGATTTGGGGTACACGGAGCATTCCTCGAGTTCCTGTTCTGAACTTGCTGTTCCTCTAGATTTGGGACGGTGTGCTCGTGGAATCTCTGGAGTTTCCTAAAGGAAGTCAAGCCACTGGTCGTGTTTGATGGGCAACAGGGGATGGCTCTGGAGTCAATGCAGGGGAATCGGGCCTCATCTCGAGATGATTTCGGGCACATGAAGTTACTTCTGGTGGCTGGGGTGACCTCAGGTTCCCTCTAGACTTGTGAGAGTGTTCTTTGGGACTGTCTCGAGATCCATCAAGAAAGTCGAGGCTCCTTACTTGTTTGATGGGGATCACGGAATTGCTCTGCATGCAATGAAGGGGAATCGGGCCTCATCTCGCTTCTAGGGGGAAGTCTCATGGTTTTTCTCGAGTTGCGCGGGGACTTGGGATATATTCTCGAGTTACGGCGGGGATAGCCCTTCAAACTCGTGTTTGTTCAGCGACGTCAGGACTCCTGTGTAGTTAGGAGGAACAACTCAGGAATCTCTTCAAGCCTTGGCAAGGCAAAAGGGAGGCTTCTGGAGGTCAGACAGGAGACCCAGTGTAACTTTCCAGTAGCAACAGGGATATTGGGATTCCTATCAATGTTCAAGAGGAGTCAGGCATTGTCATCTATTAAAGCAGTGACCTCCGCGTGCCTCTCGATGTGTCAAAGGGATATGAGGAATTCCGTCGAAATGTGTCGGGAACCTACGGCTTTCTTTAGGGTCTAAATATTGGATTCAGACATCCCTTCCTTTTGTGAGATGAAACACGAGCCTGTATTCAAGGCACTGAAAGGACATACGGACTCCTTTTGAGTCAGGTCTTCTCGGTTTGTATTCCACTTGAGGCAGCATACTCAGGGTCCCTCCCACATAACTATTGCTGAGAGCAACCTTTTCTTGTGGTGCTTGTGTATAGTGTGCATATGTCTTGAGTCTAATCTAGGAAATTCGCTCTCATCTCGAGATTAATTGGGGTGCACGGAGCATTTGTCGAGTTGCCGTGCTGAACTTAGTGTTCCTCTAGACTTGTCACGGTGTTCTCGGGGAAGCTCTGGGGTGTCTGAAGGAAATATATTAAACTGATCTTGTTTGATGGGGAATGAGGGATGGCTCTGGAGTCAAGGCAGGGGAATCAGCTCTTATCTTGAGTTGATTTCGGATACATGGAACACATTTGCGTTGCTGGGGTGGCCTCAGGGTCCCTTTGGACTTGACACAGTGTTCTTGGGGACTGTCTCGAGATCCATTAAGCAAGTCCCGGCTCCTTACATGTTTGATGGGGATCACGGCATTGCACTGCATGCAATGCAGGGAAACCGGGCCTCATCTCACTTCGAGGGGGAAGTCTCATGGTTTTTCTCGAGTTGCTGTGGGGACGTGGGGTATACTCTCGAGTTATGGCGGGGATGGCCCTTCAAAACTTGTGTTTGTTCAGTGACGTCAGGACTCCTCTCGAGTTACGAGGGACAACTCAGGAATCACTTGGAGGCTTGACAGGGCAAGAGCAAGTCTTCTGGAGGTGAAACAGGAGACCCATGGTCCATTTCCAGTAGCCACAGTGATATTGGGATTCCTTTCAATGTTCAAGAGGAGTCAGGCATCGTCACATTTTGAAGCAGTGAACTCCGCATGCCTCTCGAGGTGTCAAAGGGATGTGAGGCATTCGACCGAAGTTACGCGGTGAACTAGCGATTTTACAAGGGTCTCCACATTGGATTCAGACATCCCTTCAGCTTTTGAGATGAAAGACGAGCCTGTATTCAAGCCACTGCAAGGAAATCTGGCCTCCTTTTGAGGCAGGGTTTCTCGCTGTATATTCCACTTGAGGAAGCAAACTCAGGGTCCCTCCCACATAGCTATTGCTGAGAAAAGCCTCCTATTGAGGTGCTTGTGGAAAGGTGGCATACGTCTTGTGTCTAAGCCAGGGAATCACCACTCATCTCCAGAAGATTTGGGGTACACGGAGCATTCCTTGAGTTCCTGTGCTGAAATTGGTGTTCTTCTAGATTTGGAACGGTGTTCTCGGGGAATCGCTGGAATTGCCTAAAAGAAGTCAACCACTGGTCGTGTTTTATGGGGAACGGGGGATAGCTTCGGAGGCAATGCAGGGGAATTGGGCATCATCTCAAGTTGATTTGGGGTACATGGAGCTCCTTCCCGTTGCTGGAATAACCTCAGTGTCCCTCTAAACTTGTGACAGTGTTCTTGGGCACTGTCATGAGATCCATCAAGCAAGTCGAGGCTCCTTACATGTTTGATGGGGATCACGGAATTGCTATGCATGCAATGTAGGGGAATCGGACCTCATCTCGCTTGGCGGGGGAAGTCTCATTGTTTTCTCGAGTTGCGGCGGGCTCCTGGGATATATTCTCGAGATACGTCGGGGATGGCCCTTCAAACTCGTGTTTGTTCAGCGACGTCAGGACTCCTGTCTAGTTAGGAGGGACAACTCAGGAATCTCTTCAAGGCTTGGCAAGGCAAAAGGGACGCTTCTTGAGGTGAGACAGGAGACCCAGTGTCCCTTTGCAGTAGCCACAGGGATACTGGGATTCCTATCAATGTTCAAGAGGAGTCAGGCATCTTCACCTTCTGAAGCAGTGAACTCCGCATGCCTCTCGAGGTCTCAAACGGATGTGAGGCATTTCCTCGAAATGAGGCGGGGACCTATGGCTTTCTCTAGTGTCTTCTCCGGAAATGCAGACATCCCTTCACCTTGATAGAAGAAAGAGGAGCCTGTATTCAAGCCACTGCAAGGAAACCCCGCCTCCTTTCGAGTCAGGGCTTCTCGCTGTATATTCCACTTGAGGCAGCAAACTCAGGGTCCCTCCCACATACCTATTCCTGAGAGAGGTCTCCTCTTGAGGTGCTTGTGGAAAGTTGGCATACGTCTTGAGTCTAAGCCAGGGAATCGGCTCTCTTCTCGGGACGATTTGGGGTACACGGAGCATTCCTCGAGTTCCTGTTCTGAACTTGCTGTTCCTCTAGACTTGGGACCGTGTGCTCGTGGAATCTCTCGAGTTGCCTAAAGGAAGTCAAGCCACTGGTCGTCTTTGATGGGGAAAATGGGATGGCTCTGGAGTCAATGCAGGGGAATCGGGCCTCATCTCGAGATGATTTCGGGCACATGAAGCTACTTCTGGTGGTGGGGTGACCTCAGGTTCCCTCTAGACTTGTGAGAGTGTTCTTTGGGACTGCCTCGAGATTCATCGAGCACGTAGAGGCTCCTTACTTGTTTGATGGGGATCTTGGAATTGCTCTGCATGCAATGAAGGGGAATCGGGCCTCATCTCGCTTCTAGGGGGAAGTCTCATGGTTTTTCTCGAGTTGAGGCGGGGACTTGGGATATATTCTCGAGTTACGGCGGGGATGGCCCTTCAAACTCATGTTTGTTCAGCGACGTCAGGACTGCTGTGTAGTTAGTAGGGACAACTCAGGAATCTCTTCAAGCCTTGGCAAGGCAAAAGGGACGCTTCTGGAGGTCAGACAGGAGACCCAGGTTATCTTTCCAGTAGCCACAGGGATATTGGGATTCCTATCAATGTTCAAGAGGGGTCAGGCATTGTCAAATATTAAAGCAGTGATCTCCGCGTGCCTCTTGATGTGTCAAAGGGATGTGAGGAATTCCGTCGAAATGAGTCGGGAACCTAGGGCTTTCTCTAGGGTCTAAATATTGGATTCAGACATCCTTTCCTCTTGTGAGATGAAACACGAGCCTGTATTCAAGCCACTGCAAGGACATCCGGATTCCTTTTGAGTCAGGTCTTCTCGGTTTGTATTCCACTTGAGGCAGCATACTCAGGGTCCCTCCCACATACCTATTGCTGAGAGCAGCCTTTTCTTGAGGTGCTTGTGGACAGTTTGCGTATGTCTTGAGTCTAAGCTAGGGAATTTGCTCTCATCTCGAGACGAATTGGGGTACACGGAGCATTTGTCGAGTTGCCGTGCTGAACTTAGTGTTCCTCTAGACTTGTGACGGTGTTCTCGGGGAAGCTCTGGGGTGTCTGAAGGAAATCTAGGAAACTGATCTTGTTTGATGGGGAATGAGGGATGGCTCTGGAGTCAAGGCAGGGGAATCAACTATCATCTTGAGTTGATTTCGGATACATGGAACACATTTGCGTTGCTGGGGTGGCCTCAGGGTCCCTCTAGACTTGAGACAGTGTTCTTGGGGACTGTCTCGAGATCCATTAAGCAAGTCCAGGCTCCTTACATGTTTGATGGGGATGACGGAATTGCACTGCATGCAATGCAGGGAAACCGGGCCTCATCTCACTTCGAGGGGGAAGTCTCATGGTTTTTCTCGAGTTGCTGTGGGGCGTGGGGTATACTCTCGAGTTATGGCGGGAATGGCCCTTCAAAACTTGTGTTTGTTCAGTGACGTCAGGACGCCTCTCGAGTTACTAGGGACAACTCAGGAATCACTTGGAGGCTTGACAGGGCAAAAGCGACGCTTCTGGAGGTGAGACAGGAGACCCATGGTCCCTTTCCAGCAGCCACAGTGATATTTGGATTCCTTTCAATGTTCAAGAGGAGTCAGGCATCGTCATATTTTGAAGCAGTGAACTCCGCATGCCTCTCGAGGTGTCAAAGGGATGTGAGGCATTGGACCGAAATTACGCGGTGAACTAGCGATTTTACTAGGGTCTCCACATTGGATTCAGACATCCCTTCATCTTGTGAGATGAAAGACGAGCCTGTATTCAAGCCACTGCAAGGAAATCCAGCCTCCTTTTGAGGCAGGGCTTCTCGGTGTATATTTTACTTGAGGCAGCAAACTCAGGGTCCCTCCCACATAGCTATTGCTGAGAAAAGCCTCCTATTGAGGTGCTTGTGGAAAGCTGGCATACGTCTTGAGTCTAAGCCAGGGAATCAGCACTCATCTCGAGAAGATTTTGGGTACACGGAGCATTCCTTGAGTTGCTGTGCTGAAATTGGTGTTCTTCTAGACTTGGTACGGTGTTCTCGGTGAAACTCTGGAATTGCCTAAAGATAGTCAACCACTGGTCGTGTTTTATGGGGAACAGGGGATGGCTCCGGGGTCAATGCAGGGGAATCGGGCATCATCTCAAGTTGATTTGGGGTACATGGATCTCCTTCACGTTGCTGAAATAACCTCAGTGTCCCTCTAATCTTGTGACAGTGTTCTTGGGCACTGTCATGAGATCCATCAAGCAAGTCGAGGCTCCTAACATGTTTGATGGGGATCACGGAATTGCTATGCATGCAATGCAGGGGAATGGGGCCTCATCTCTCTTGGAGGGGGAAGTGTAATATTTTTTCTCGAGTTGCAGCGGGGACTTGGGATATATTCTCGAGTTACGGCGGGGATGGCCCTTCAACCTCGTGTTTGTTCAGCGACGTCAGGACTCCTGTCTAGTTAGGAGGGACAACTCAGGAATCTCTTCAAGGCTTGGCAAGGCAAAAGGGACGCTTCTTGAGGTGAGACAGGAGACCCAGTGTCCCTTTGCAGTAGCCACAGGGATATTGGGATTCCTATCAATGTTCAAGAGGAGTCAGGCATCTTCACCTTCTGAAGCAGTGAACGCCGCATGCCTATCGAGGTGTCAAATGGATGTGAGGCATTCCCTCGAAATGAGGCGGTGACCTATGGCTTTCTCTAGTGTCTCCACCGGAAATGAAGACATCCCTTCATCTTGATAGAAGAAAGAGGAGCCTGTATTCAAGCCACTGCAAGGAAACCCGGCCTCCTTTCGAGTCAGGGTTTCTCGCTGTATATTCCACTTGAGGCAGCAAACTCAGGGTCCCTGCCACATACCTATTCCTGAGAGAGGCCTCCTCTTGAGGTGCTTGTGGAAAGATGGCATACGTCTTGAATCTAAGCCAGGGAATCGGCTCTCCTCTCGGGACGATTTGGGGTACACGGAGCATTCCTCGAGTTCCTGTTCTGAACTTGCTGTTCCTCTAGACTTGGGACGGTGTGCTCGTAGAATCTCTGGAGTTTCCTAAAGGAAGTCAAGCCACTGGTCGTGTTTGATGGGGAACAGGGGATGGCTCTGGAGTCAATGCAGGGGAATCGGGCCTCATCTCGAGATGATTTCGGGCACATGAAGCTACTTCTGGTGGCTGGGGTGGCCTCAGGTTCCCTCTAGACTTGTGAGAGTGATCTATGGGACTGTCTCGAGATCCATCAAGCAAGTCGAGGCTCCTTACTTGTTTGATGGGGATCACGGAATTGCTCTACATGCAATTAAGGGGAATCGGGCCTCATCTCGCTTCTAGGTGGAAGTCTCATGGTTTTTCTCGAGTTGCGCCGGGGACTTGGGATATATTCTCCAGTTACGGCGGGGATGGCCCTTCAAACTCGTGTTTGTTCAGCGACGTAAGGACTCCTGTGTAGTTAGGAGGGACAACTCAGGAATCTCTTCAGCCTTGGCAAGGCAAAAAGGACGCTTCTGGAGGTCAGACAGGAGACCCAGGGTAACTTTCCAGTAGCCACAGGGATATTGGGATTCCTATCAATGTTCAAGAGGAGTCAGGCATCTTCACCTTCTGAAGCAGTGAACGCCGCATGCCTATCGAGGTGTCAAATGGATGTGAGGCATTCCCTCGCAATGAGGCGGGGACCTATGGCTTTCTCTAGTGTCTCCACCGGAAATGAAGACATCCCTTCATCTTGATAGAAGAAAGAGGAGCCTGTATTCAAGCCACTGCAAGGAAACCCGGCCTCCTTTCGAGTCAGGGTTTCTCGCTGTATATTCCACTTGAGGCAGCAAACTCAGGGTCCCTGCCACATACCTATTCCTGAGAGAGGCCTCCTCTTGAGGTGCTTGTGGAAAGATGGCATACGTCTTGAGTCTAAGCCAGGGAATCGGCTCTCCTCTCGGGACAATTTGGGGTACACGGAGCATTCCTCGAGTTCCTGTTCTGAACTTGCTGTTCCTCTAGACTTGGGACGGTGTGCTCGTGGAATCTCTGGAGTTTCCTAAAGGAAGTCAAGCCACTGGTCGTGTTTGATGGGGAACAGGGGATGGCTCTGGAGTCAATGCAGGGGAATCGGGCCTCATCTCGAAATGATTTTGGGCACATGAAGCTACTTCTGGTGGCTGGGGTGACCTCAGGTTCCCTCTAGACTTGTGAGAGTGATCTTTGGGACTGTCTCGAGATCCATCAAGCAAGTCGAGGCTCCTTACTTGTTTGATGGGGATCACGGAATTGCTCTGCATGCAATGAAGGGGAATCGGGCCTCATCTCGCTTCTAGGGGGAAGTCTCATGGTTTTTCTCGAGTTGCGGCGGGGACTTGGGATATATTCTCGAGTTACGGCGGGGATGGCCCTTCAAACTCGTGTTTGTTCAGCGACGTAAGGCTCCTGTGTAGTTAGGAGGGACAACTCAGGAATCTCTTCATCCTTGGCAAGGCAAAAAGGACGCTTCTGGAGGTCAGACAGGAGACCCAGGGTAACTTTCCAGTAGCCACAGGGATATTGGGATTCCTATCAATATTCAAGAGAAGTCAGGCATTGTCACTTATTAAAGCAGTGATCTCCGCGTCCCTCTGGATGTGTCAAAGGGATGTGAGGAATTCCGTCGAAATGACTCGGGAATCTAGGGCTTTCTCTAGGGTCTAAATATTGGATTCAGACAGCCCTTCCTCTTGTGAGATGAAACACGAGCCTGTATTCAAGCCACTGCAAGGACATCCGGACTCCTTTTGAGTCAGGTCTTCTCGGTTTGTATTCCACTTGAGGCAGCATACTCAGGGTCCCTCCCACATACCTATTGCTGAGAGCAGCCTTTTCTTGAGGTGCTTGTGCACAGTTTGCATATGTCTTGAGTCTAAGCTAGGGAATTCGCTCTCATCTCGAGACGAATTGGGGTACACGGAGCATTTGTCGAGTTGCTGTGCTGAACTTAGTGTTCCTCTAGACTTGTGATGGTGTTCTCGGGGAAGTTCTGGGGTGTCTGAAGGAAATCAAGGAAACTGATCTTGTTTGATGGGGAATGAGGGATGGCTCTGGAGTCAAGGCAGGGTAATCAGCCCTCATCTTGAGTTGATTTCGGATACATGGAACACATTTGCGTTGCTGGGGTGGCCTCAGGGTCACTCTAGACTTGAGACAGTGTTCTTGTGGACTGTCTCGATATCCATTAAGCAAGTCGAGGCTCCTTACATGTTTGATGGGCATCACGGAATTGCAATGCATGCAATGCAGGGAAACCGGGCCTCATCTCACTTCGAGGGGGAAGTCTCATGGTTTTTCTCGAGTTGCGGTGGTGACGTGGGGTATACTCTCGAGTTATGGCGCGGATGGCCCTTCAAAACTTGTGTTTGTTCTGTGACGTCAGGACTCCTCTGGAATTACGAGGGACAACTCAGGAATCACTTGGAGGCTTGACAGGGCAACAGCAAGTCTTCTGGAGGTGAGACAGGAGACCCATGGTCCATTTCCAGTAGCCACAGTGATATTGGGATTCCTTTCAATGTTCAAGAGGAGTCAGGCATCGTCACATTTTGAAGCAGTGAACTCCGAATGCCTCTCGAGGTGTCAAAGGGATGTGAGGCATTCGACCGAAGTTACGCGGTGAACTAGCGATTTTACAAGGGTCTCCACATTGGATTCAGACACCCCTTCATCTTTTGAGATGAAAGACGACCCTGTATTCAAGCCACTGCAAGGAAATCTGGCCTCCTTTTGAGGCAGGGTTTCTCGCTGTATATTCCACTTGAGGCAGCAAACTCAGGGTCCCTCCCACATAGCTATTGCTGAGAAAAGCCTCCTATTGAGGTGCTTGTGGAAAGGTGGCATACGTCTTGAGTCTAAGCCAGGGAATCACCACTCATCTCCAGAAGATTTGGGGTACACGGATCATTCCTTGAGTTGCTGTGCTGAAATTGGTGTTCTTCTAGACTTCGAACGGTGTTCTCGGGGAAACTCTGGAATTGCCTAAAGGAAGTCAACCACTGGTCGTGTTTTATGGAGAACGGGGGATGGCTCCGGAGGCAATGCAGGGGAATCGGGCATCATCTCAAGTTGATTTGGGGTACATGGAGCTCCTTCACGTTGCTGGAATAATCTCAGTGTCCCTCTAAACTTGTGACAGTGTTCTTGGGCACTGTCATGAGATCCATCAAGCAAGTCGAGGCTCCTTACAAGTTTGATGGGGATCACGGAATTGCTATGCATGCAATGTAGGGGAATCGGACCTCATCTCGCTTGGCGGGGGAAGTCTCATTGTTTTCTCGAGTTGCGGCGGGCTCCTGGGATATATTCTGGAGTTACGTCGGGGATGGCCCTTCAAACTCGTGTTTGTTCAGCGACGTCAGGACTCCTGTCTAGTTAGGAGGGACAACTCAGGAATCTCTTCAAGGCTTGGCAAGGCAAAAGGGACGCTTCTTGAGGTGAGACAGGAGACCCAGTGTCCCTTTGCAGTAGCCAAAGGGATATTGGGATTCCTATCAATGTTCAAGAGGAGCCAGGCATCTTCACCTTCTGAAGCAGTGAACTCCTCATGCCTCTCGAGGTGTCAAACGGATGTGAGGCATTTCCTCGAAATGACGCGGGGACCTATGGCTTTCTCTAGTGTCTCCACCGGAAATGTAGACATCCCTTCATCTTGATAGAAGAAAGAGGAGCCTGTATTCAAGCCACTGCAAGGAAACCCTGCCTCCTTTCGAGTCAGCGCTTCTCGCTGTATATTCCACTTGAGGCAGCAAACTCAGGGTCCCTCCCACATACCTATTCCTGAGAGAGGTCTCCTCTTGAGGTGCTTGTGGAAAGTTGGCATACATCTTGAGTCTAAGCCAGGGAATCGGCTCTCTTCTCAGGACGATTTGGGGTACACGGAGCATTCCTCGAGTTCCTGTTCTGAACTTGCTGTTCCTCTAGACTTGGGACCGTGTGCTCGTGGAATCTCTCGAGTTGCCTAAAGGAAGTCAAGCCACTGGTCGTGTTTGATGGGGAACAGGGGATGGCTCTGGAGTCAATGCAGGGGAATCGGGCCTCATCTCGAGATGATTTGGGGCACATGAAGCTACTTCTGGTGGCGGGGTGACCTCAGGTTCCCTCTAGACTTGTGAGAGTGTTCTTTGGGACTGCCTCAAGATCCATCGAGCAAGTCGAGGCTCCTTACTTGTTTGATGGGGATCACGGAATTGCTCTGCATGCAATGAAGGGGAATCGGGGGTCATCTCGCTTCTAGGGGGAAGTCTCATGGTTTTTCTCGAGTTGCAGCGAGGACTTGAGATATATTCGCTAGTTACGGCGGGGATGGCCCTTCAAACTCGTGTTTGTTCAGCGACGTCAGGATTGCTGTGTAGTTAGTAGGGACAACTCAGGAATCTCTTCAAGCCTTGGTAAGGCAAAAGGGACGCATCTGGAGGTCAGACAGGAGACCCAGGGTAACATTCCAGTAGCCACAGGGATATTGGGATTCCTATCAATGTTCAAGAGGAGTCAGGCATCTTCACCTTCTGAAGCAGTGAATGCCGCATGCCTATCGAAGTGTCAAATGGATGTGAGGCATTCCCTCGCAATGAGGCGGGGACCTATGGCTTTCTCTAGTGTCTCCACCGGAAATGAAGACATCCCTTCATCTTGATAGAAGAAAGAGGAGCCTGTATTCAAGCCACTGCAAGGAAACCCGGCCTCCTTTCGAGTCAGGGTTTCTCGCTGTATATTCCACTTGAGGCAGCACACTCAGGGTCCCTGCCACATACCTATTCCTGAGAGAGGCCTCCTCTTGAGGTGCTTGTGGAAAGATGGCATACGTCTTGAGTCTAAGCCAGGGGATCGGCTCTCCTCTCGGGACGATTTGGGGTACACGGAGCATTCCTCGAGTTCCTGTTCTGAACTTGCTGTTCCTCTAGACTTGGGACGGTGTGCTCGTGGAATCTCTGGAGTTTCCTAAAGGAAGTCAAGCCACTGGTCGTGTTTGATGGGGAACAGGGGATGGCTCTGGAGTCAATGCAGGGGAATCGGGCCTCATCTCGAGATGATTTCGGGCACATGAAGCTCCTTCTGGTGGCGGGGTGACCTCAGGTTCCCTCTAGACTTGTGAGAGTGATCTTTGGGACTGTCTCGAGATCCATCAAGCAAGTCGAGGCTCCTTACTTGTTTGATGGGGATCACGGAATTGCTCTGCATGCAATGAAGGGGAATCGGGCCTCATCTCGCTTCTAGGGGGAAGTCTCATGGTTTTTCTCGAGTTGCGGCGGGGATTTGGGATATATCTCGAGTTACGGCGGGGATGGACCTTCAAACTCGTGTTTGTTCAGCGACGTAAGGACTCCTGTGTAGTTAGGAGGGACAACTCAGGAATCTCTTCAGCCTTGGCAAGGCAAAAAGGACGCTTCTGGAGGTCAGACAGGAGACCCAGGGTAACTTTCCAGTAGCCACAGGGATATTGGGATTCCTATCAATATTCAAGAGGAGTCAGGCATTGTCACTTATTGAAGCAGTGATCTCCGCGTGCCTCTGGATGTGTCAAAGGGATGTGAGGAATTCCGTCGAAATGACTCGGGAATCTAGGGCTTTCTCTAGGGTCTAAATATTGGATTCAGACATCCCTTCCTCTTGTGAGATGAAACACGAGCCTGTATTCAAGCCACTGCAAGGACATCCGGACTCCTTTTGAGTCAGGTCTTCTCGGTTTGTATTCCACTTGAGGCAGCATACTCAGGGTCCCTCCCACATACCTATTGCTGAGAGCAGCCTTTTCTTGAGGTGCTTGTGCACAGTTTGCATATGTCTTGAGTCTAAGCTAGGGAATTCGCTCTCATCTCGAGACGAATTGGGGTACATGGAGCATTTGTCGAGTTGCTGTGCTGAACTTAGTGTTCCTCTAGACTTGTGATGGTGTTCTCGGGGAAGTTCTGGGGTGTCTGAAGGAAATCAAGGAAACTGATCTTGTTTGATGGGGAATGAGGGATGGCTCTGGAGTCAAGGCAGGGTAATCAGCCCTCATCTTGAGTTGATTTCGGATACATGGAACACATTTGCGTTGCTGGGGTGGCCTCAGGGTCACTCTAGACTTGAGACAGTGTTCTTGTGGACTGTCTCGATATCCATTAAGCAAGTCGAGGCTCCTTACATGTTTGATGGGCATCACGGAATTGCAATGCATGCAATGCAGGGAAACCGGGCCTCATCTCACTTCGAGGGGGAAGTCTCATGATTTTTCTCGAGTTGCGGTGGTGACGTGGGGTATACTCTCGAGTTATGGCGTGGATGGCCCTTCAAAACTTGTGTTTGTTCTGTGACGTCAGGACTCCTCTGGAATTACGAGGGACAACTCAGGAATCACTTGGAGGCTTGACAGGGCAACAGCAAGTCTTCTTGAGGTGAGACAGGAGACCCATGGTCCATTTCCAGTAGCCACAGTGATATTGGGATTCCTTTCAATGTTCAAGAGGAGTCAGGCATCGTCACATTTTGAAGCAGTGAACTCCGCATGCCTCTCGAGGTGTCAAAGTGATGTGAGGCATTCGACCGAAGTTACGCGGTGAACTAGCGATTTTACAACGGTCTCCACATTGTATTAAGACACCCCTTCATCTTTTGAGATGAAAGACTACCCTGTATTCAAGCCACTGCAAGGAAATCTGGCCTCCTTTTGAGGCAGGGTTTCTCGCTGTATATTCCACTTGAGGCAGCAATTCAGGGTCCCTCCCACATAGCTATTGCTGAGAAAAGCCTCCTATTGAGGTGCTTGTGGAAAGGTGGCATACGTCTTGAGTCTAAGCCAGGGAATCACCACTCATCTCCAGAAGATTTGGGGTACACGGAGCATTAATTGAGTTGCTGTGCTGAAATTGGTGTTCTTCTAGACTTGGAACGGTGTTCTCGGGGAAACTCTGGAATTGCCTAAAGGAAGTCAACCACTGGTCGTGTTTTATGGGGAACGGGGGATGGCTCCGGAGGCAATGCAGGGGAATCGGGCATCATCTCAAGTTGATTTGGGGTACATGGAGCTCCTTCACGTTGCTGGAATAATCTCAGTGTCCCTCTAAACTTGTGACAGTGTTCTTGGGCACTGTCATGAGATCCATCAAGCAAGTCGAGGCTCTTTACATGTTTGATGGGGATCACGGAATTGCTATGCATGCAATGTAGGGGAATCGGACCTCATCTCGCTTGGCGGGGGAAGTCTCATTGATTTCTCGAGTTGCGGCGGGCTCCTGGGATATATTCTCGAGTTACGTCGGGGATGGCCCTTCAACCTCGTGTTTGTTCAGCGACGTCAGGACTCCTGTCTAGTTAGGAGGGACAACTCAGGAATCTCTTCAAGGCTTGGCAAGGCAAAAGGGACGCTTCTTGAGGTGAGACAGGAGACCCAGTGTCCCTTTGCAGTAGCCACAGGGATATTGGGATTCCTATCAATGTTCCAGAGGAGTCAGGCATCTTCACCTTCTGAAGCAGTGAACTCCGCATGCCTCTCGAGGTGTCAAACGGATGTGAGGCATTTCCTCGAAATGACGCGGGGACCTATGGCTTTCTCTAGTGTCTCCACCGGAAATGCAGACATCCCTTCATCTTGATAGAAGAAAGAGGAGCCTGTATTCAAGCCACTGCAAGGAAACCCGGCCTCCTTTCGAGTCAGGGCTTCTCGCTGTATATTCCACTTGTGGCAGCAAACTCAGGGTCCCTCCCACATACCTATTCCTGAGAGAGGTCTCCTCTTGAGGTGCTTGTGGAAAGTTGGCCTAGTCTTGAGTCTAAGCCAGGGAATCGGCTCTCCTCTCGGGACGATTTGGGGTACACGGAGCATTCCTCGAGTTCCTGTTCTGAACTTGCTGTTCCTTTAGACTTGGGACCGTGTGCTCGTGGAATCTCTCGAGTTGCCTAAAGGAAGTCAAGCCACTGGTCATGTTTGATGGGGAACAGGGGATGGCTCTGGAGTCAATGCAGGAGAATCGGGCGTCATCTCGAGATGATTTGGGGCACATGAAGCTACTTCTGGTGGCGGGGTGACCTCAGGTTCCCACTAGACTTGTGAGAGTGTTCTTTGGGACTGCCTCCAGATCCATCGAGCAAGTCGAGGCTCCTTACTTGTTTGATGGGGATCACGGAATTGCTCTGCATGCAATGAAGGGGAATCGGGCCTCATCTCGCTTCTAGGGGGAAGTCTCATGGTTTTTCTCGAGTTGCGCGGGGACTTGGGATATATTCTCGAGTTACGGCGGGGATAGCCCTTCAAACTCGTGTTTGTTCAGCGACGTCAGGACTCCTGTGTAGTTAGGAGGAACAACTCAGGAATCTCTTCAAGCCTTGGCAAGGCAAAAGGGAGGCTTCTGGAGGTCAGACAGGAGACCCAGTGTAACTTTCCAGTAGCCACAGGGATATTGGGATTCCTATCAATGTTCAAGAGGAGTCAGGCATTGTCATCTATTAAAGCAGTAACCTCCGCGTGCCTCTCGATGTGTCAAAGGGATATGAGGAATTCCGTCGAAATGAGTCGGGAACCTAGGGCTTTCTTTAGGGTCTAAATATTGGATTCAGACATCCCTTCCTCTTGTGAGATGAAACACGAGCCTGTATTCAAGGCACTGCAAGGACATACAGACTCCTTTTGAGTCAGGTCTTCTCGGTTTGTATTCCACTTGAGGCAGCATACTCAGGGTCCCTCCCACATAACTATTGCTGAGAGCAACCTTTTCTTGTGGTGCTTGTGTATAGTTTGCATATGTCTTGAGTCTAATCTAGGAAATTCGCTCTCATCTCGAGATTAATTGGGGTACACGGAGCATTTGTCGAGTTGCCGTGCTGAACTTAGTGTTCCTCTAGACTGGTCACGGTGTTCTCGGGGAAGCTCTGGGGTATCTGAAGGAAATCTAGGAAACTGATCTTGTTTGATGGGGAATGAGGGATTGCTCTGGAGTCAAGGCAGGGGAATCAGCTCTCATCTTGAGTTGATTTTGGATACATGGAACACATTTGCGTTGCTGGGGTGGCCTCAGGGTCCCTCTAGACTTGAGACAGTGTTCTTGGGGACTGTCTCGAGATCCATTAAGCAAGTCCAGGCTCCTTACATGTTTGATGGGGATCATGGAATTGCAGTGCATGCAATGAAGGGAAACCGGGCCTCATCTCACTTCTAGGGGGAAGTCTCATGGTTTTTCTCGAGTTGCTGTGGGGACGTGGGGTATACTCTCGAGTTATGGCGGGGATGGCCCTTCAAAACTTGTGTTTGTTCAGTGACGTCAGGACTCCTCTCGAGTTACGAGGGACAACTCAGGAATCACTTGGAGGCTTGACAGGGCAAAAGCGAGGCTTCTGGAAGTGAGACAGGAGACCCGTGGTCCCTTTCCAGTAGCCACAGTGATATTTGGATTCCTTTCAATGTTCAAGAGGAGTCAGGCATCGTCACATTTTGAAGCAGTGAACTCCGCATGCCTCTCGAGGTCTCAAAGGGATGTGACGCATTGGACCGAAATTACGCGGTGAACTAGCGATTTTACTAGGGTCTCCACATTGGATTCAGACATCCCTTCATTTTGTGAGATGAAAGACGAGCCTGTATTCAAGCCACTGCAAGGAAATCCAGCCTCCTTTTGAGGCAGGGCTTCTCGGTGTATATTTTACTTGAGGCAGCAAACTCAGGGTCCCTCCCACATAGCTATTGCTGAGAAAAGCCTCCTATTGAGGTGCTTGTGGAAAGCTGGCATACGTCTTGAGTCTAAGCCAGGGAATCAGCACTCATCTCGAGAAGATTTTGGGTACACGGAGCATTCCTTGAGTTGCTGTGCTGTAATTGGTGTTCTTCTAGACTTGGTACGGTGTTCTCGGTGAAACTCTGGAATTGCCTAAAGATAGTCAACCACAGGTCGTGTTTTATGGGGAACAGGGGATGGCTCCGGGGTCAATGCAGGGGAATCGGGCATCATCTCAAGTTGATTTGGGGTACATGGATCTCCTTCACGTTGCTGAAATAACCTCAGTGTCCCTCTAATCTTGTGACAGTGTTCTTGGGCACTGTCATGAGATCCATCAAGCAAGTCGAGGCTCCTAACATGTTTGATGGGGATCACGGAATTGCTATGCATGCAATGCAGGGGAATGGGGCCTCATCTCTCTTGGAGGGGGAAGTGTAATATTTTTTCTCGAGTTGCAGCGGGGACTTGGGATATATTCTCGAGTTACGGCGGGGATGGCCCTTCAAACTCGTTTTTGTTCAGCGAAGTCAGGACTCCTGTCTAGTTAGGAGGGACAAGTCAGGAATCTCTTCAAGGCTTGGCAAGGCAAAAGTGACGCTTCTTGAGGTGATACAGGAGACCCAGTGTCCCTTTGCAGTAGCCACAGTGATATTGGGATTCCTATCAATGTTCAAGAGGAGTCAGGCATCTTCACCTTCTGAAGCAGTGAACGCCGCATGCCTATCGAGGTGTCAAATGGATGTGAGGCATTCCCTCGCAATGAGGCGGGGACCTATGGCTTTCTCTAGTGTCTCCACCGGAAATGAAGACATCCCTTCAACTTGATAGAAGAAAGAGGAGCCTGTATTCAAGCCACTGCAAGGAAACCCGGCCTCCTTTCGAGTCAGGGTTTCTCGCTGTATATTCCACTTGAGGCAGCAAACTCAGGGTCCCTGCCACATACCTATTCCTGAGAGAGGCCTCCTCTTGAGGTGCTTGTGGAAAGATGGCATACGTCTTGAATCTAAGCCAGGGAATCGGCTCTCCTCTCGGGACGATTTGGGGTACACGGAGCATTCCTCGAGTTCCTGTTCTGAACTTGCTGTTCCTCTAGATTTGGGACGGTGTGCTCGTGGAATCTCTGGAGTTTCCTAAAGAAAGTCAAGCCACTGGTCGTGTTTGATGGGGAACAGGGGATGGCTCTGGAGTCAATGCAGGGGAATCGGGCCTCATCTCGAGATGATTTCAGACACATGAAGCTACTTCTGGTGGCTGGGGTGACCGCAGGTTCCCTCTAGACTTGTGAGAGTGTTCTTTGGGACTGTCTCGAGATCCATCAAGCAAGTCGAGGCTCCTTACTTGTTTGATGGGGATCACGGAATTGCTCTGCATGCAATGAAGGGGAATCGGGCCTCATCTCGCTTCTAGGGGGAAGTCTCATGGTTTTTCTCGAGTTGCGCGGGGACTTGGGATATATTCTCGAGTTACGGCGGCGATAGCCCTTCAAACTCGTGTTTGTTCAGCGACGTCAGGACTCCTGTGTAGTTAGGAGGGACAACTCAGGAATCTCTTCAAGCCTTGGCAAGGCAAAAGGGACGCTTCTGGAGGTCAGACAGGAGACCCAGTGTAACTTTCCAGTAGCCACAGGGATATTGGGATTCCTATCAATGTTCAAGAGGAGTCAGTCATTGTCATCTATTAAAGCAGTAACCTCCGCGTGCCTCTCGATGTGTCAAAGGGATATGAGGAATTCCGTCGAAATGAGTCGGGAACCTAGGGCTCTCTTTAGGGTCTAAATATTGGATTCAGACATCCCTTCCTTTTGTGAGATGAAACACGAGCCTGTATTCAAGGCACTGCAAGGACATACGGACTCCTTTTGAGTCAGGTCTTCTCGGTTTGTATTCCACTTGAGGCAGCATACTCAGGGTCCCTCCCACATAACTATTGCTGAGAGCAACCTTTTCTTGTGGTGCTTGGGTATAGTTTGCATATGTCTTGAGTCTAATCTAGGAAATTCGCTCTCATCTCGAGATTAATTGGCGTGCACGGAACATTTGTCGAGTTGCCGTGCTGAACTTAGTGTTCCTCTAGACTTGTCACGGTGTTCTCGGGGAAGCTCTGGGGTGTCTGAAGGAAATCTTGGAAACTGATCTTGTTTGATGGGGAATGAGGGATGGCTCTGGAGTCAAGGTAGGGGAATCAGCTCTTATCTTGAGTTGATTTCGGATACATGGAACACATTTGCGTTGCTGGGGTGGCCTCAGGGTCCCTTTGGACTTGAGACAGTGTTCTTGGGGACTGTCTCGAGATCCATTAAGCAAGTCCAGGCTCCTTACATGTTTGATCGGGATCACGGCATTGCACTGCATGCAATGCAGGGAAACCGGGCCTCATCTCACTTCGAGGGGGAAGTCTCATGGTTTTTCTCGAGTTGCTGTGGGGATGTGGGGTATACTCTCGAGTTATGGCGGGGATGGCCCTTCAAAACTTGTGTTTGTTCATTGACGTCAGGACTCCTCTCGAGTTACGAGGGACAACTCAGGAATCACTTGGAGGCTTGACAGGGCAACAGCAAGTCTTCTGGAGGTGAGACAGGAGACCCATGGTCCATTTCCAGTAGCCACAGTGATATTGGGATTCCTTTCAATGTTCAAGAGGAGTCAGGCATCGTCACATTTTGAAGCAGTGAACTCCGCATGCCTCTCGAGGTGTCAAAGGGATGTGAGGCATTCGACCGAAGTTACGCGGTGAACTAGCGATTTTACAAGGGTCTCCACATTGGATTCAGACATCCCTTCATCTTTTGAGATGAAAGACGAGCCTGTATTCAAGCCACTGCAAGGAAATCTGGCCTCCTTTTTCGGCAGGGTTTCTCGCTGTATATTCCACTTGAGGCAGCAAACTCAGGGTCCCTCCCACATAGCTATTGCTGAGAAAAGCCTCCTATTGAGGTGCTTGTGGAAAGGTGGCATACGTCTTGAGTCTAAGCCAGGGAATCAGCACTCATCTCGAGAAGATTTGGTGTACACGGAGCATTCCTTGAGTTGCTGTGCTGAAATTGGTGTTCTTCTAGACTTGGAACGGTGTTCTCGGGGAAACTCTGGAATTGCCTAAAGGAAGTCAACCACTGGTCGTGTTTTATGGGGAACGGGGGATGGCTTCGGAGGCAATGCAGGGGAATCGGGCATCATCTCAAGTTGATTTGGGGTACATGGAGCTCCTTCACGTTGCTGGAATAACCTCAGTGTCCCTCTAAACTTGTGACAGTGTTCTTGGGCACTGTCATGAGATCCATCAAGCAAGTCGAGGCTCCTTACATGTTTGATGGGGATCACGGAATTGCTATGCATGCAATGTAGGGGAATCGGACCTCATCTCGCTTGGCGGGGGAAGTCTCATTGTTTTCTCGAGTTGCGGCGGGCTCCTGGGATATATTCTCGAGTTACGTCGGGGATGGCCCTTCAACCTCGTGTTTGTTCAGCGACGTCAGGACTCCTGTCTAGTTAGGAGGGACAACTCAGGAATCTCTTCAAGGCTTGGCAAGGCAAAAGGGACGCTTCTTGAGGTGAGACAGGAGACCCAGTGTCCCTTTGCAGTAGCCACAGGGATACTGGGATTCCTATCAATGTTCAAGAGGAGTCAGGCATCTTCACCTTCTGAAGCAGTGATCTCCGCATGCCTCTCGATGTCTCAAACGGATGTGAGGCATTTCCTCGAAATGACGCGGGGACCTATGTCTTTCTCTAGTGTCTTCTCCGGAAATGCAGACATCCCTTCATCTTGATAGAAGAAAGAGGAGCCTGTATTCAAGCCACTGCAAGGAAACCCGGCCTCCTTTCGAGCAGGGCTTCTCGCTGTATATTCCACTTGAGGCAGCAAACTCAGGGTCCCTCCCACAGACCTATTCCTGAGAGAGGTCTCCTCTTGAGGTGCTTGTGGAAAGTTGGCATACGTCTTGAGTCTAAGCCAGGGAATCGGCTCTCTTCTCGGGACGATTTGGGGTACACGGAGCATTCCTCGAGTTCCTGTTCTGAACTTGCTGTTCCTCTAGACTTGGGACGGTGTGCTCGTGGAATCTCTGGAGTTTACTAAAGGAAGTCAAGCCACTGGTCGTGTTTGATGGGGAACGGGGGATGGCTCTGGAGTCAATGCAGGGGAATCGGGCCTCATCTCGAGATGATTTCGGGCACATGAAGCTACTTCTGGTGGCTGGGGTGACCTCAGGTTCCCTCTAGACTTGTGAGAGTGTTCTTTGGGACTGTCTCGAGATCCATCAAGCAAGTCGAGGCTCCTTACTTGTTTGATGGGGATCACGGAATTGCTCTGCATGCAATGAAGGGTAATCGGGCCTCATCTCGCTTCTAGGGGGAAGTCTCATGGTTTTTCTCGAGGTGTGGCGGGGACTTGGGATATATTCTCGAGTTACGTCTGGGGACGTCCCTTCAAACTCGTGTTTGTTCAGCGACCTCAGGACTCCTGTGTAGTTAGGAGGAACAACTCAGGAATCTCTTCAAGCCTTGGCAAGGCAAATGGGACGCTTCTGGAGGTCAGACAGGAGACCCAGGGTAACTTTCCAGTAGCCACAGGGATATTGGGATTCCTATCAATGTTCAAGAGGAGTCAGGCATTGTAATCTATTAAAGCAGTAACCTCCGCGTGCCTCTCGATGTGTCAAAGGGATATGAGGAATTCCGTCGAAATGAGTCGGGAACCTAGGGCTTTCTTTAGGGTCTAAATATTGGATTCAGACATCCCTTCCTCTTGTGAGATGAAACACGAGCCTGTATTCAAGGCACTGCAAGGACATACGGACTCCTTTTGAGTCAGGTCTTCTCGGTTTGTATTCCACTTGAGGCAGCATACTCAGGGTCCCTCCCACATAACTATTGCTGAGAGCAACCTTTTCTTGTGGTGCTTGTGTATAGTTTGCATATGTCTTGAGTCTAATCTAGGAAATTCGCTCTCATCTCGAAATTAATTGGGGTACACGGAGCATTTGTTGAGTTGCCATGCTGAACCTAGTGTTCCTCTAGACTTGTCACGGTGTTCTCGGGGAAGCTCTGGGGTGTCTGAAGGAAATCTAGGAAACTGATCTTGTTTCATGGGGAATGAGGGATGGCTCTGGAGTCAAGGCAGGGGAATCAGCTATCATCTTGAGTTGATTTCGGATACATGGAACACATTTGCGTTGCTGGGGTGGCCTCAGGGTCCCTCTAGACTTGAGACAGTGTTCTTGGGGACTGTCTCGAGATCCATTAAGCAAGTCCAGGCTCCTTACATGTTTGATGGGGATCACGGAATTGCACTGCATACAATGCAGGGAAACCGGGCCTCATCTCACTTCGAGGGGGAAGTCTCATGGTTTTTCTCGAGTTGCTGTGGGGACGTGGGGTATACTCTCGAGTTATGGCGGGGATGGCCCTTCAAAACTTGTGTTTGTTCAGTGACGTCAGGACTCCTCTCGAGTTACTAGGGACAACTCAGGAATCACTTGGAGGCTTGACAGGGCAAAAGCGACGCTTCTGGAGGTGAGACAGGAGACCCATGGTCCCTTTCCAGTAGCCACAGTGATATTTGGATTCCTTTCAATGTTCAAGAGGAGTCAGGCATCGTCATATTTTGAAGCAGTGAACTCCGCATGCCTCTCGAGGTGTCAAAGGGATGTGAGGCATTGGACCGAAATTACGCGGTGAACTAGCGATTTTACTAGGGTCTCCACATTGGATTCAGACATCCCTTCATCTTGTGAGATGAAAGACGAGCCTGTATTCAAGCCACTGCAAGGAAATCCAGCCTCCTTTTGAGGCAGGGCTTCTCGGTGTATATTTTACTTGAGGCAGCAAACTCAGGGTCCCTCCCACATAGCTATTGCTGAGAAAAGCCTCCTATTGAGGTGCTTGTGGAAAGGTGGCGTACGTCTTGAGTCGAAGCCAGGGAATCAGCACTCATCTCCAGAAGATTTGGGGTACACGGAGCATTCCTTGAGTTGCTGTGCTGAAATTGGTGTTCTTCTAGACTTGGTACGGTGTTCTCGGTGAAACTCTGGAATTGCCTAAAGATAGTCAACCACTGGTCGTGTTTTATGGGGAACAGGGGATGGCTCCGGGGTCAATGCAGGGGAATCGGGCATCATCTCATGTTGATTTGGGGTACATGGATCTCCTTCACGTTGCTGAAATAACCTCAGTGTCCCTCTAATCTTGTGACAGTGTTCTTGGGCACTGTCATGAGATCCATCAAGCAAGACGAGGCTCCTAACATGTTTGATGGGGATCACGGAATTGCTATGCATGCAATGCAGGGGAATGGGGCCTCATCTCTCTTGGAGGGGGAAGTGTAATATTTTTTCTCGAGTTGCAGCGGGGACTTGGGATATATTCTCGAGTTACAGCGGGGATGGCCCTTCAACCTCGTGTTTGTTCAGCGACGTCAGGACTCCTGTCTAGTTAGGAGGGACAACTCAGGAATCTCTTCAAGGCTTGGCAAGGCAAAAGGGACGCTTCTTGAGGTGAGACAGGAGACCAAGTGTCCCTTTGCAGTAGCCACAGGGATATTGGGATTCCTATCAATGTTCAAGAGGAGTCAGGCATCTTCACCTTCTGAAGCAGTGAACGCCGCATGCCTATCGAGGTGTCAAATGGATGTGAGGCATTCCCTCGCAATGAGGCGGGGACCTATGGCTTTCTCTAGTGTCTCCACCGGAAATGAAGACATCCCTTCATCTTGATAGAAGAAAGAGGAGCCTGTATTCAAGCCACTGCAAGGAAACCCGGCCTCCTTTCGAGTCAGGGTTTCTCGCTGTATATTCCACTTGAGGCAGCAAACTCAGGGTCCCTGCCACATACCTATTCCTGAGAGAGGCCTCCTCTTGAGGTGCTTGTGGAAAGATGGCATACGTCTTGAGTCTAAGCCAGGGAATCGGCTCTCCTCTCGGGACGATTTGGGGTACACGGAGCATTCCTCGAGTTCCTGTTCTGAACTTGCTGTTCCTCTAGACTTGGGACGGTGTGCTCGTGGAATCTCTGGAGTTTCCTAAAGGAAGTCAAGCCACTGGTCGTGTTTGATGGGGAACAGGGGATGGCTCTGGAGTCAATGCAGGGGAATCGGGCCTCATCTCGAGATGATTTTGGGCACATGAAGCTACTTCTGGTGGCTGGGGTGACCTCAGGTTCCCTCTAGACTTGTGAGAGTGATCTTTGGGACTGTCTCGAGATCCATCAAGCAAGTCGAGGCTCCTTACTTGTTTGATGGGGATCACGGAATTGCTCTGCATGCAATGAAGGGGAATCGGGCCTCATCTCGCTTCTAGGGGGAAGTCTCATGGTTTTTCTCGAGTTGCGGCGGGGACTTGGGGTATATTCTCGAGTTACGGCGGGGATGGCCCTTCAAACTCGTGTTTGTTCAGCGACGTAAGGCTCCTGTGTAGTTAGGAGGGACAACTCAGTAATCTCTTCATCCTTGGCAAGGCAAAAAGGACGCTTCTGGAGGTCAGACAGGAGACCCAGGGTAACTTTCCAGTAGCCACAGGGATATTGGGATTCCTATCAATATTCAAGAGGAGTCAGGCATTGTCACTTATTAAAGCAGTGATCTCCGCGTCCCTCTGGATGTGTCAAAGGGATGTGAGGAATTCCGTCGAAATGACTCGGGAATCTAGGGCTTTCTCTAGGGTCTAAATATTGGATTCAGACAGCCCTTCCTCTTGTGAGATGAAACACGAGCCTGTATTCAAGCCACTGCAAGGACATCCGGACTCCTTTTGAGTCAGGTCTTCTCGGTTTGTATTCCACTTGAGGCAGCATACTCAGGGTCCCTCCCACATACCTATTGCTGAGAGCAGCCTTTTCTTGAGGTGCTTGTGCACAGTTTGCATATGTCTTGAGTCTAAGCTAGGGAATTCGCTCTCATCTCGAGACGAATTGGGGTACACGGAGCATTTGTCGAGTTGCTGTGCTGAACTTAGTGTTCCTCTAGACTTGTGATGGTGTTGTCGGGGAAGTTCTGGGGTGTCTGAAGGAAATCAAGGAAACTGATCTTGTTTGATGGGGAATGAGGGATGGCTCTGGAGTCAAGGCAGGGTAATCAGCCCTCATCTTGAGTTGATTTCGGATACATGGAACACATTTGCGTTGCTGGGGTGGCCTCAGGGTCACTCTAGACTTGAGACAGTGTTCTTGTGGACTGTCTCGATATCCATTAAGCAAGTCGAGGCTCCTTACATGTTTGATGGGCATCACGGAATTGCAATGCATGCAATGCAGGGAAACCGGGCCTCATCTCACTTCGAGGGGGAAGTCTCATGGTTTTTCTCGAGTTGCGGTGGTGACGTGGGGTATACTCTCGAGTTATGGCGCGGATGGCCCTTCAAAACTTGTGTTTGTTCTGTGACGTCAGGACTCCTCTGGAATTACGAGGGACAACTCAGGAATCACTTGGAGGCTTGACAGGGCAACAGCAAGTCTTCTGGAGGTGAGACAGGAGACCCATGGTCCATTTCCAGTAGCCACAGTGATATTGGGATTCCTTTCAATGTTCAAGAGGAGTCAGGCATCGTCACATTTTGAAGCAGTGAACTCCGCATGCCTCTCGAGGTGTCAAAGGGATGTGAGGCATTCGACCGAAGTTACGCGGTGAACTAGCGATTTTACAAGGGTCTCCACATTGGATTCAGACACCCCTTCATCTTTTGAGATGAAAGACGACACTGTATTTAAGCCACTGCAAGGAAATCTGGCCTCCTTTTGAGGCAGGGTTTCTCGCTGTATATTCCACTTGAGGCAGCAAACTCAGGGTCCCTCCCACATAGCTATTGCTGAGAAAAGCCTCCTATTGAGGTGCTTGTGGAAAGGTGGCATACGTCTTGAGTCTAAGCCAGGGAATCACCACTCATCTCCAGAAGATTTGGGGTACACGGATCATTCCTTGAGTTGCTGTGCTGAAATTGGTGTTCTTCTAGACTTCGAACGGTGTTCTCGGGGAAACTCTGGAATTGCCTAAAGGAAGTCAACCACTGGTCGTGTTTTATGGAGAACGGGGGATGGCTCCGGAGGCAATGCAGGGGAATCGGGCATCATCTCAAGTTGATTTGGGGTACATGGAGCTCCTTCACGTTGCTGGAATAATCTCAGTGTCCCTCTAAACTTGTGACAGTGTTCTTGGGCACTGTCATGAGATCCATCAAGCAAGTCGAGGCTCCTTACAAGTTTGATGGGGATCACGGAATTGCTATGCATGCAATGTAGGGGAATCGGACCTCATCTCGCTTGGCGGGGGAAGTCTCATTGTTTTCTCGAGTTGCGGCGGGCTCCTGGGATATATTCTGGAGTTACGTCGGGGATGGCCCTTCAAACTCGTGTTTGTTCAGCGACGTCAGGACTCCTGTCTAGTTAGGAGGGACAACTCAGGAATCTCTTCAAGGCTTGGCAAGGCAAAAGGGACGCTTCTTGAGGTGAGACAGGAGACCCAGTGTCCCTTTGCAGTAGCCACAGGGATATTGGGATTCCTATCAATGTTCAAGAGGAGCCAGGCATCTTCACCTTCTGAAGCAGTGAACTCCTCATGCCTCTCGAGGTGTCAAACGGATGTGAGGCATTTCCTCGAAATGACGCGGGGACCTATGGCTTTCTCTAGTGTCTCCACCGGAAATGCAGACATCCCTTCATCTTGATAGAAGAAAGAGGAGCCTGTATTCAAGCCACTGCAAGGAAACCCGGCCTCCTTTCGAGTCAGCGCTTCTCGCTGTATATTCCACTTGAGGCAGCAAACTCAGGGTCCCTCCCACATACCTATTCCTGAGAGAGGTCTCCTCTTGAGGTGCTTGTGGAAAGTTGGCATACATCTTGAGTCTAAGCCAGGGAATCGTCTCTCTTCTCAGGACGATTTGGGGTACACGGAGCATTCCTCGAGTTCCTGTTCTGAACTTGCTGTTCCTCTAGACTTGGGACCGTGTGCTCGTGGAATCTCTCGAGTTGCCTAAAGGAAGTCAAGCCACTGGTCGTGTTTGATGGGGAACAGGGGATGGCTCTGGAGTCAATGCAGGGGAATCGGGCCTCATCTCGAGATGATTTGGGGCACATGAAGCTACTTCTGGTGGCGGGGTGACCTCAGGTTCCCTCTAGACTTGTGAGAGTGTTCTTTGGGACTGCCTCAAGATCCATCGAGCAAGTCGAGGCTCCTTACTTGTTTGATGGGGATCACGGAATTGCTCTGCATGCAATGAAGGGGAATCGGGCCTCATCTCGCTTCTAGGGGGAAGTCTCATGGTTTTTCTCGAGTTGCGGCGAGGACTTGAGATATATTCGCTAGTTACGGCGGGGATGGCCCTTCAAACTCGTGTTTGTTCAGCGACGTCAGGACTGCTGTGTAGTTAGTAGGGACAACTCAGGAATCTCTTCAAGCCTTGGTAAGGCAAAAGGGACGCGTCTGGAGGTCAGACAGGAGACCCAGGGTAACATTCCAGTAGCCACAGGGATATTGGGATTCCTATCAATGTTCAAGAGGAGTCAGGCATCTTCACCTTCTGAAGCAGTGAACGCCGCATGCCTATCGAGGTGTCAAATGGATGTGAGGCATTCCCTCGCAATGAGGCGGGGACCTATGCCTTTCTCTAGTGTCTCCACCGGAAATGAAGACATCCCTTCATCTTGATAGAAGAAAGAGGAGCCTGTATTCAAGCCACTGCAAGGAAACCCGGCCTCCTTTCGAGTCAGGGTTTCTCGCTGTATATTCCACTTGAGGCAGCACACTCAGGGTCCCTGCCACATACCTATTCCTGAGAGAGGCCTCCTCTTGAGGTGCTTGTGGAAAGATGGCATACGTCTTGAGTCTAAGCCAGGGGATCGGCTCTCCTCTCGGGACGATTTGGGGTACACGGAGCATTCCTCGAGTTCCTGTTCTGAACTTGCTGTTCCTCTAGACTTGGGACGGTGTGCTCGTGGAATCTCTGGAGTTTCCTAAAGGAAGTCAAGCCACTGGTCGTGTTTGATGGGGAACAGGGGATGGCTCTGGAGTCAATGCAGGGGAATCGGGCCTCATCTCGAGATGATTTCGGGCACATGAAGCTCCTTCTGGTGGCGGGGTGACCTCAGGTTCCCTCTACACTTGTGAGAGTGATCTTTGGGACTGTCTCGAGATCCATCAAGCAAGTCGAGGCTCCTTACTTGTTTGATGGGGATCACGGAATTGCTCTGCATGCAATGAAGGGGAATCGGGCCTCATCTCGCTTCTAGGGGGAAGTCTCATGGTTTTTCTCGAGTTGCGGCGGGGATTTGGGATATATTCTCGAGTTACGGCGGGGATGGACCTTCAAACTCGTGTTTGTTCAGCAACGTAAGGACTCCTGTGTAGTTAGGAGGGACAACTCAGGAATCTCTTCAGCCTTGGCAAGGCAAAAAGGACGCTTCTGGAGGTCAGACAGGAGACCCAG
The DNA here is from genome assembly GCA_949782905.1 of Rangifer tarandus platyrhynchus. Lineage (NCBI taxonomy): Eukaryota > Metazoa > Chordata > Mammalia > Artiodactyla > Cervidae > Rangifer > Rangifer tarandus. The sequence continues at coordinate 2,719,804 of OX459963.2, read as the reverse complement.
GGTAACTTTCCAGTAGCCACAGGTATATTGGGATTCCTATCAATATTCAAGAGGAGTCAGGCATTGTCACTTATTGAAGCAGTGATCTCCGCGTGCCTCTGGATGTGTCAAAGGGATGTGAGGAATTCCGTCGAAATGACTCGGGAATCTAGGGCTTTCTCTAGGGTCTAAATATTGGATTCAGACATCCCTTCCTCTTGTGAGATGAAACACGAGCCTGTATTCAAGCCACTGCAAGGACATCCGGACTCCTTTTGAGTCAGGTCTTCTCGGTTTGTATTCCACTTGAGGCAGCATACTCAGGGTCCCTCCCACATACCTATTGCTGAGAGCAGCCTTTTCTTGAGGTGCTTGTGCACAGTTTGCATATGTCTTGAGTCTAAGCTAGGGAATTCGCTCTCATCTCGAGACGAATTGGGGTACATGGAGCATTTGTCGAGTTGCTGTGCTGAACTTAGTGTTCCTCTAGACTTGTGATGGTGTTCTCGGGGAAGTTCTGGGGTGTCTGAAGGAAATCAAGGAAACTGATCTTGTTTGATGGGGAATGAGGGATGGCTCTGGAGTCAAGGCAGGGTAATCAGCCCTCATCTTGAGTTGATTTCGGATACATGGAACACATTTGCGTTGCTGGGGTGGCCTCAGGGTCACTCTAGACTTGAGACAGTGTTCTTGTGGACTGTCTCGATATCCATTAAGCAAGTCGAGGCTCCTTACATGTTTGATGGGCATCACGGAATTGCAATGCATGCAATGCAGGGAAACCGGGCCTCATCTCACTTCGAGGGGGAAGTCTCATGATTTTTCTCGAGTTGCGGTGGTGACGTGGGGTATACTCTCGAGTTATGGCGTGGATGGCCCTTCAAAACTTGTGTTTGTTCTGTGACGTCAGGACTCCTCTGGAATTACGAGGGACAACTCAGGAATCACTTGGAGGCTTGACAGGGCAACAGCAAGTCTTCTGGAGGTGAGACAGGAGACCCATGGTCCATTTCCAGTAGCCACAGTGATATTGGGATTCCTTTCAATGTTCAAGAGGAGTCAGGCATCGTCACATTTTGAAGCAGTGAACTCCGCATGCCTCTCGAGGTGTCAAAGGGATGTGAGGCATTCGACCGAAGTTACGCGGTGAACTAGCAATTTTACAAGGGTCTCCACATTGGATTCAGACACCCCTTCATCTTTTGAGATGAAAGACGACCATGTATTCAAGCCACTGCAAGGAAATCTGGCCTCCTTTTGAGGCAGGGTTTCTCGCTGTATATTCCACTTGAGGCAGCAAACTCAGGGTCCCTCCCACATAGCTATTGCTGAGAAAAGCCTCCTATTGAGGTGCTTGTGGAAAGGTGGTATACGTCTTGAGTATAAGCCAGGGAATCACCTCTCAACTCCAGAAGATTTGGGGTACACGGATCATTCCTTGAGTTGCTGTGCTGAAATTGGTGTTCTTCTAGACTTGGAACGGTGTTCTCGGGGAAACTCTGGAATTGCCTAAAGGAAGTCAACCACTGGTCGTGTTTTAAGGCGAACGGGGGATGGCTCCGGAGGCAATGCAGGGGAATCGGGCATCATCTCAAGTTGATTTGGGGTACATGGAGCTCCTTCACGTTGCTGAAATAATCTCAGTGTCCCTCTAAACTTGTGACAGTGTTCTTGGGCACTGTCATGAGATCCATCAAGCAAGTCGAGGCTCCTTACATGTTTGATGGGGATCACGGAATTGCTATGCATGCAATGTAGGGGAATCGGACCTCATCTCGCTTGGCGGGGGAAGTCTCATTGTTTTCTCGAGTTGCGGCGGGCTCCTGGGATATATTCTGGAGTTACGTCGGGGATGGCCCATCAAACTCGTGTTTGTTCAGCGACGTCAGGACTCCTGACTAGTTAGGAGGGACAACTCAGGAATCTCTTCAAGGCTTGGCAAGGCAAAAGGGACGCTTCTTGAGGTGAGACAGGAGACCCAGTGTCCCTTTGCAGTAGCCACAGGGATATTGGGATTCCTATCAATGTTCAAGAGGAGCCAGGCATCTTCACCTTCTGAATCAGTGAACTCCGCATGCCTCTCGAGGTGTCAAACGGATGTGAGGCATTTCCTCGAAATGACGCGGGGTCCTATGGCTTTCTCTAGTGTCTCCAGCGGAAATGCAGACATCCCTTCATCTTGATAGAAGAAAGAGGAGCCTGTATTCAAGCCACTGCAATGAAACCCGGCCTCCTTTCGAGTCAGCGCTTCTCGCTGTATATTCCACTTGAGGCAGCAAACTCAGGGTCCCTGCCACATACTTATTCCTGAGAGAGGTCTCCTCTTGAGGTGCTTGTGGAAAGTTGGCATAAGTCTTGAGTCTAAGCCAGGGAATCGGCTCTCTTCTCAGGACGATTTGGGGTACACGGAGCATTCCTCGAGTTCCTGTTCTGAACTTGCTGTTCCTCTAGACTTGGGACCGTGTGCTCGTGGAATCTCTCGAGTTGCCTAAAGGAAGTCAAGCCACTGGTCGTGTTTGATGGGGAACAGGGGGTGGCTCTGGAGTCAATGCAGGGGAATCGAGCCTCATCTCGAGATGATTTGGGGCACATGAAGCTACTTCTGGTGGCGGGGTGACCTCAGGTTCCCTCTAGACTTGTGAGAGTGTTCTTTGGGACTGCATCAAGATCCATCGAGCAAGTCGAGGCTCCTTACTTGTTTGATGGGGATCACGGAATTTCTCTGCATGCAATGAAGGGGAATCGGGCCTCATCTCGCTTCTAGGGGGAAGTCTCATGGTTTTTCTCGAGTTGCGGCGGGGACTTGAGATATATTTGCGAATTACGGCGGGGATGGCCCTTCAAACTCGTGTTTGTTCAGCGACGTCAGGACTGCTGTGTAGTTAGGAGGGACAACTCAGGAATCTCTTCAAGCCTTGGCAAGGCAAAAGGGACGCTTCTGGAGGTCAGACAGGAGACCCAGGGTAACATTCCAGTAGCCACAGGGATATTGGGATTCCTATCAATGTTCAAGAGGGGTCAGGCATTGTCAATTATTAAAGCAGTGATCTCCGCGTGCCTCTCGATGTGTCAAAAGGATGTGAGGAATTCCGTCGAAATGAGTCGAAAACCTAGGGCTTTCTCTAGGGTCTAAATATTGGATTCAGACATCCTTTCCTCTTGTGAGATGAAACACGAGCCTGTATTCAACCACTGCAAGGACATCCGGACTTCTTTTGAGTCAGGTCTTCTCGGTTTGTATTCCACTTGAGGCAGCATACTCAGGGTCCCTCCCACATACCTATTGCTGAGAGCAGCCTTTTCTTGAGGTGCTTGTGGACAGTTTGCATATGTCTTGAGTCTAAGCTAGGGAATTTGCTCTCATCTCGAGACAAATTGGGGTACACGGAGCATTTGTCGAGTTGCCGTGCTGAACTTAGTGTTCCTCTAGACTTGTGACGGTGTTCTCGGGGAAGCTCTGCGGTGTCTGAGGGAAATCAAGGAAACTGATCTTGTTTGATGTGGAACGAGGGATGGCTCTGGAGTCAAGGCAGGGGAATCAGCCCTCATCTTGAGTTGATTTCGGATACATGGAACACATTTGCGTTGCTGGGGTGGCCTCAGGGTCCCTCTAGACTTGAGACAGTGTTCTTGTGGACTGATTCGATATCCATTAAGCAAGTCGAGGCTCCTTACATGTTTGATGGGGATCACGGAATTGCAATGCATGCAATGCAGGGAATCCGGGCCTCATCTCACTTCGAGGGGGAATTCTCATGGTATTTCTCGAGGTACGGTGGTGACGTGGGGTATACTCTCGAGTTATGGCGCGGATGGCCCTTCAAAACTTGTGTTTGTTCAGTGACGTCAGGACTCCTCTCGAGTTACGAGGGACAACTCAGGAATCACTTGGAGGCTTGACAGGGCAACAGCAAGTCTTCTGGAGGTGAGACAGGAGACCCATGGTCCATTTCCAGTAGCCACAGTGATATTGGGATTCCTTTCAATGTTCAAGAGGAGTCAGGCATCGTCACATTTTGAAACAGTGAACTCCGCATGCCTCTCGAGGTGTCAAAGGGATGTGAGGCATTCGACCGAAGTTACGCGGTGAACTAGCGATTTTACAATGGTCTCCACATTGGATTCAGACACCCCTTCATCTTTTGAGATGAAAGACGAGCCTCTATTCAAGCCACTGCAAGGAAATCCAGCCTCCTTTTGAGGCAGGGTTTCTCGCTGTATATTCCACTTGAGGCAGCAAACTCAGGGTCCCTCCCACATAGCTATTGCTGAGAAAAGCCTCCTATTGAGGTGCTTGTGGAAAGGTGGCATACGTCTTGAGTCTAAGCCAGGGAATCACCACCCATCTCCAGAAGATTTGTGGTACACGGATCATTCCTTGAGTTGCTGTGCTGAAATTGGTGTTCTTCTAGATTTGGAACGGTGTTCTCGGGGAAACTCTGGAATTGCCTAAAGGAAGTCAACCACTGGTCGTGTTTTATGGGGAATGGGGGATGGCTCCGGAGGCAATGAAGGGGAATCGGGCATCATCTCAAGTTGATTTGGGGTACATGGAGCTCCTTCACGTTGCTGGAATAACCTCAGTGTCCCTCTAAACTTGTGACAGTGTTCTTGGGCACTGTCATGAGATCCATCAAGCAAGTCGAGGCTCCTTACATGTTTGATGGGGATCACGGAATTGCTATGCATGCAATGTAGGGGAATCGGACCTCATCTCCCTTGGCGGGGGAAGTCTCATTGTTTTCTCGAGTTGCGGCCGTCTCCTGGGATATATTCTCGAGTTACGTCTGGGGACGGCCCTTCAAACTCCTGTTTGTTCAGCGACGTCAGGACTCCTGTCTAGTTAGGAGGGACAACTCAGGATCTCTTCAAGGCTTGGCAAGGCAAAAGGAAAGCTTCTTGAGGTGAGACAGGAGACCCATTGTCCCGTTGCAGTAGCCACAGGGATATTGGGATTCCTATCAATGTTCAAGAGGAATCAGGCGTCTTCACCTTCTGAAGCAGTGAACTCCGCATGCCTCTCGAGATGTCAATCGGATGTGAGGCATTCCCTCGAAATGACGCGGGGACCTATGTCTTTCTCTAGTGTCTCCACCCGAAATTGAGACATCCCTTCATCTTGATAGAAGAAAGAGGAGCCTGTATTCAAGCCACTGCAAGGAAACCCGGCCTCCTTTCGAGTCAGGGCTTCTCGCTGTATATTCCACTTGAGGCAGAAACTCAGGGTCCCTCCCACATACCTATTCCTGAGAGAGGTCTCCTCTTGAGGTGCTTGTGGAAAGTTGGCATACGTCTTGAGTCTAAGCCAGGGAATCGGCTCTCTTCTCGGGACGATTTAGGGTACACGGAGCATTCCTCGAGGTCCTGTTCTGAACTTGCTGTTCCTCTAGACTTGGGACCGTGTGCTCGTGGAATCTCTCGAGTTGCCTAAAGGAAGTCAAGCCACTGGTCGTGTTTGATGGGGAACAGGGGATGGCTCTGGAGTCAATGCAGGGGAATCGGGCCTCATCTCGAGATGATTTCGGGCACATGAAGCTCCTTCTGGTGGCTGGGGTGACCTCAGGTTCCCTCTAGACTTGTGACAGTGTTCTTTGGGACTGTCTCGAGATCCATCAAGCAAGTAAAGGCTCCTTACTTGTTTGATGGGGATCACGGAATTGCTCTGCATGCAATGAAGGGGAATCGGGCCTCATCTCGCTTCTAGGGGGAAGTCTCATGGTTTTTCTCGAGTTGCGGCGGGGACTTGGGGTATATTCTCGAGATACGGCGGGGATGGCCCTTCAAACTCGTGTTTGTTCAGCGACGTCAGGACTGCTGTGTAGTTAGCAGGGACAACTCAGGAAACTCTTCAAGCATTGGCAAGGCAAAAAGGACGCTTCTGGAGGTCAGACAGGAGACCCAGTGTAACTTTCCAGTAGCCACAGGGATATTGGGATTCCTATCAATGTTCAAGAGGGTCAGGCATTGTCACTTATTAATGCAGTGATCACCGCGTGCCTCTTGATGTGTCAAAGGGATGTGAGGAATTTCGTCGAAATTAGTCGGGAACCTAGGGCTTTCTCTAGGGTCTAAATATTGGATTCAGACATCCCTTCCTCTTGTGAGATGAAACACGAGCCTGTATTCAAGCCACTGCAAGGTCATCCGGACTCCTTTTGAGTCAGGTCTTCTCGGTTTGTATTCCACTTGAGGCAGCATACTCAGGGTCCCTCCCACATAACTATTGCTGAGAGCAACCTTTTCTTGTGGTGCTTGTGTATAGTTTGCATATGTCTTGAGTCTAATCTAGGAAATTCGCTCTCATCTCGAGATTAATTGGGGTACACGGAGCATTTGTCGAGTTGCCGTGCTGAACTTAGTGTTCCTCTAGACTTGTCACGGTGTTCTCGGGGAAGCTCTGGGGTGTCTGAAGGAAATCAAGGAAACTGATGTTGTTTGATGGGGAAAGAGGGATGGCTCCGGAGTCAAGGCAGGGGAATCAGCCCTCATCTTGAGTTGATTTCGGATACATGGAACACATTTTCGTTGCTGGGGTGGCCTCAGGGTCCCTCTAGACTTGAGACAGTGTTCTTGGGGTCTGTCTCGACATCCATTAAGCAAGTCGAGGCTCCTTACATGTTTGATGGGGATCACGGAATTGCAGTGCATGCAATGCAGGGAAACCGGGCCTCATCTCACTTCGAGGGGGAAGTCTCATGGTTTTTCTCGAGTTGCCGTGGGGACGTGGGGTATACTCTCGAGTTATGTTGGGGATGGCCCTTCAAAACTTGTGTTTGTTCAGTGACGTCAGGACTCCTCTTGAGTTACGAGGGGCAACTCTGGAATCACTTGCAGCCTTGACAGGGCAAAAGCGAGGCTTCTGGAGGTGAGACAGGAGACCCATGGTTCCTTTCCAGTAGCCACAGTGAGATTGGGATTCCTTTCAATATTCAAGAGGAGTCAGGCATCGTCACATTTTGAAGCAGTGAACTCCGCATACCTCTCGAGGTGTCAAAGGGATGTGAGGCATTCGACCGAAGTTACGCGGTGAACTAGCAATTTTACTAGGGTCTCCACATTGGATTCAGACAACCCTTCATCTTGTGAGATGAAAGACGAGCCTGTATTCAAGCCACTGCAAGGAAATCCGGCCTCCTATTGAGGCAGGGCTTCTCGGTGTATATTTTATTTGCGGCAGCAAACTCAGGGTCCCTCCCACATAGCTATTGCTGAGAAAAGCCTCCTATTAAGGTGCTTGAAGACTGGTGGCATACCTCTTGAATCTAAGCCTGGGAATCGGCTCTCTTCTCGGGACGCTTTGGGGTACACGGAGCATTCCTCGAGTTCCTGTTCTGAACTTGCTCTTCCTCTAGAATTGGGACCGTGTGCTCGTGGAATCTCTCGAATTGCCTAAAGGAAGTCAAGCCACTGGTCGTGTTTGATGGGGAACAGGGGATGGCTCTGGAGTCAATGCAGGGGAATAGGGCCTCATCTTGAGCTGATTTCGGGCACATGAAGCTACTTCTGGTGGCGGGGTGACCTCAGGTTCCCTCTAGACTTGTGAGAGTGTTCTTTGGGACTGCCTCAAGATCCATCGTGCAAGTCGAGGCTCCTTACTTGTTTGATGGGGATCACGGAATTGCTCTGCATGCAATGAAGGCGAATCGGGCCTCATCTCGCTTCTAGGGGAAAGTCTCATGGTTTTTCTCGAGCTGCGGCGGGGACTTGGGATATATTCTCGAGTTACGGCGGGGATGGCCCTTCAAACTCGTGTTTGTTCAGCGACGTCAGGACTCCTGTGTAGTTAGGAGGAACAACTCAGGAATCTCTTCAAGCCTTGGCAAGGCAAAAGGGACGCTTCTGGAGGTCAGACAGGAGACCCAGGGTAACTTTCCAGTAGCCACAGGGATATTGGGATTCCTTTCAATATTCAAGAGGAGTCAGGCATCGTCACATTTTGAAGCAGTGAACTCCGCATACCTCTCGAGGTGTCAAAGGGATGTGAGGCATTCGACCGAAGTTACGCGGTGAACTAGCAATTTTACTAGGGTCTCCACATTGGATTCAGACAACCCTTCATCTTGTGAGATGAAAGATGAGCCTGTATTCAAGCCACTGCAAGGAAATCCAGCCTCCTTTTGAGGCAGGGCTTCTCGGTGTATATTTTATTTGAGGCAGCAAACTCTGGGAACCTCTCACATAGCTATTGCTGAGAAAAGCCTCCTATTGAGGTGCTTGAAGAATGGTGGCATACGTCTTGAGTCTAAGCCAGGGAATCAGCACTCATCTCGAGAAGATTTCGGGTTCACGGAGCATTCCTTGATTTGCTGTGCTGAAATTGGTGTTCTTCTACTCTTGGAACGGTGTTCTCAGGGAATCTCTGGAATTGCCTAAAGGAAGTCAACCACTAGTCGTGTTTTATGGGGAACGGGGGTTGGCTCCGGAGTCAATGCAGGGGAATCGGGCATCATCTCAAGTTGATTTGGGGTACATGGAGCTCCTTCACGTTGCTGGAATAACCTCAGTGTCCCTCTAAACATGTGACAGTGTTCTTGGGCACTGTCATGAGATCCATCAAGCAAGTCGAGGCTCCTTACAGGTTTGATGGGGATCACGGAATTGCTATGCATGCAATGTAGGGGAATCGGGCCAAATCTCGCTTGGAGGGGGAAGTCTCATTGTTTTCTCGAGTTGCAGCGGGCTCCTGGGATATATTCTCGAGTTACGTCGGGGATGGCCCTTCAAACTCGTGTTTGTTCAGCGACGTCAGGACTCCTGTCTAGTTAGGAGGGACAACTCAGGAATCTCTTCAAGGCTTGGCAAGGTAAAAGGGACGCTTCTGGAGGTCAGACAGGAGACCCAGTGTAACTTTCCAGTAGCCACAGGGATATTGGGATTCCTATCAATGTTCAAGAGGAGTCAGTCATTGTCATCTATTAAAGCAGTAACATCCGCGTGCCTCTCGATGTGTCAAAGGGATATGAGGAATTCCGTCGAAATGAGTCGGGAACCTAGGGCTTTCTTTAGGGTCTAAATATTGGATTCAGACATCCCTTCCTCTTGTGAGATGAAACACGAGCCTGTATTCAAGGCACTGCAAGGACATACGGACTCCTTTTGAGTCAGGTCTTCTCGGTTTGTATTCCACTTGAGGCAGCATACTCAGGGTCCCTCCCACATAACTATTGCTGAGAGCAACCTTTTCTTGTGGTGCTTGTGTATAGTTTGCATATGTCTTGAGTCTAATCTAGGAAATTCGCTCTCATCTCGAGATTAATTGGGGTACACGGAGCATTTGTCGAGTTGCCGTGCTGAACTTAGTGTTCCTCTAGACTGGTCACGGTGTTCTCGGGGAAGCTCTGGGGTGTCTGAAGGAAATCTAGGAAACTGATCTTGTTTGATGGGGAATGAGGGATGGCTCTTGAGTCAAGGCAGGGGAATCAGCTCTCATCTTGAGTTGATTTCGGATACATGGAACATATTTGCGTTGCTGGGGTGGCCTCAGGGTCCCTCTAGACTTGAGACAGTGTTCTTGGGGACTGTCTCGAGATCCATTAAGCAAGTCCAGGCTCCTTACATGTTTGATGGGGATCATGGAATTGCACTGCATGCAATGCAGGGAAACCGGGCCTCATCTCACTTCGAGGGGGAAGTCTCATGGTTTTTCTCGAGTTGCTGTGGGGACGTGGGGTATACTCTCGAGTTATGGCGGGGATGGCCCTTCAAAACTTGTGTTTGTTCAGTGACGTCAGGACTCCTCTCGAGTTACGAGGGACAACTCAGGAATCACTTGGAGGCTTGACAGGGCAAAAGCGAGGCTTCTGGAGGTGAGACAGGAGACCCATGGTCCCTTTCCAGTAGCCACAGTGATATTTGGATTCCTTTCAATGTTCAAGAGGAGTCAGGCATCGTCACATTTTGAAGCAGTGAACTCCGCATGCCTCTCGAGGTGTCAAAGGGATGTGAGGCATTGGACCGAAATTACGCAGTGAACTAGCGATTTTACTAGGGTCTCCACATTGGATTCAGACATCCCTTCATCTTGTGAGATGAAAGACGAGCCTGTATTCAAGCCACTGCAAGGAAATCCAGCCTCCTTTTGAGGCAGGGCTTCTCGGTGTATATTTTACTTGAGGCAGCAAACTCAGGGTCCCTCCCACATAGCTATTGCTGAGAAAAGCCTCCTATTGAGGTGCTTGTGGAAAGCTGGCATACGTCTTGAGTCTAAGCCAGAGAATCAGCACTCATCTCGAGAAGATTTTGGGTACACGGAGCATTCCTTGAGTTGCTGTGCTGAAATTGGTGTTCTTCTAGACTTGGTACGGTGTTCTCGGTGAAACTCTGGAATTGCCTAAAGATAGTCAACCACAGGTCGTGTTTTATGGGGAACAGGGGATGGCTCCGGGGTCAATGCAGGGGAATCGGGCATCATCTCAAGTTGATTTGGGGTACATGGATCTCCTTCACGTTGCTGAAATAACCTCAGTGTCCTTCTAATCTTGTGACAGTGTTCTTGGGCACTGTCATGAGATCCATCAAGCAAGTCGAGGCTCCTAACAGGTTTGATGGGGATCACGGAATTGCTATGCATGCAATGCAGGGGAATGGGGCCTCATCTCTCTTGGAGGGGGAAGTGTAATATTTTTTCTCGAGTTGCAGCGGGGACTTGGGATATATTCTCGAGTTACGGCGGGGATGGCCCTTCAAACTCGTTTTTGTTCAGCGACGTCAGGACTCCTGTCTAGTTAGGAGGGACAAGTCAGGAATCTCTTCAAGGCTTGGCAAGGCAAAAGTGACGCTTCTTGAGGTGAGACAGGAGACCCAGTGTCCCTTTGCAGTAGCCACAGTGATATTGGGATTCCTATCAATGTTCAAGAGGAGTCAGGCATCTTCACCTTCTGAAGCAGTGAATGCCGCATGCCTATCGAGGTGTCAAATGGATGTGAGGCATTCCCTCGCAATGAGGCGGGGACCTATGGCTTTCTCTAGTGTCTCCACCGGAAATGAAGACATCCCTTCAACTTGATAGAAGAAAGAGGAGCCTGTATTCAAGCCACTGCAAGGAAACCCGGCCTCCTTTCGAGTCAGGGTTTCTCGCTGTATATTCCACTTGAGGCAGCAAACTCAGGGTCCCTGCCACATACCTATTCCTGAGAGAGGCCTCCTCTTGAGGTGCTTGTGGAAAGATGGCATACGTCTTGAATCTAAGCCAGGGAATCGGCTCTCCTCTCGGGACGATTTGGGGTACACGGAGCATTCCTCGAGTTCCTGTTCTGAACTTGCTGTTCCTCTAGACTTGGGACGGTGTGCTCGTGGAATCTCTGGAGTTTCCTAAAGGAAGTCAAGCCACTGGTCGTGTTTGATGGGGAACAGGGGATGGCTCTGGAGTCAATGCAGGGGAATCGGGCCTCATCTCGATATGATTTCGGACACATGAAGCTACTTCTGGTGGCTGGGGTGACCGCAGGTTCCCTCTAGACTTGTGAGAGTGTTCTTTGGGACCGTCTCGAGATCCATCAAGCAAGTCGAGGCTCCTTACTTGTTTGATGGGGATCACGGAATTGCTCTGCATGCAATGAAGGGGAATCGGGCCTCATCTCGCTTCTAGGGGGAAGTCTCATGGTTTTTCTCGAGTTTCGGCGGGGACTTGGGATATATTCTCGAGTTACGGCGGCGATAGCCCTTCAAACTCGTGTTTGTTCAGCGACGTCAGGACTCCTGTGTAGTTAGGAGGAACAACTCAGGAATCTCTTCAAGCCTTGGCAAGGCAAAAGGGACGCTTCTGGAGGTCAGACAGGAGACCCAGTGTAACTTTCCAGTAGCCACAGGGATATTGGGATTCCTATCAATGTTCAAGAGGAGTCAGGCATTGTCATCTATTAAAGCAGTAACCTCCGCGTGCCTCTCGATGTGTCAAAGGGATATGAGGAATTCCGTCGAAATGAGTCGGGAACCTAGGGCTTTCTTTAGGGTCTAAATATTGGATTCAGACATCCCTTCCTTTTGTGAGATGAAACACGAGCCTGTATTCAAGGCACTGCAAGGACATACGGACTCCTTTTGAGTCAGGTCTTCTCGGTTTGTATTCCACTTGAGGCAGCATACTCAGGGTCCCACCCACATAACTATTGCTGAGAGCAACCTTTTCTTGTGGTGCTTGGGTATAGTTTGCATATGTCTTGAGTCTAATCTAGGAAATTCGCTCTCATCTCGAGATTAAATGGGGTGCACGGAGCATTTGTCGAGTTGCCGTGCTGAACTTAGTGTTCCTCTAGACTTGTCACGGTGTTCTCGGGGAAGCTCTGGGGTGTCTGAAGGAAATCTAGGAAACTGATCTTGTTTGATGGGGAATGAGGGATGGCTCTGGAGTCAAGGCAGGGGAATCAGCTCTCATCTTGAGTTGATTTCGGATACATGGAACACATTTGCGTTGCTGGGGTGGCCTCAGGGTCCCTCTAGACTTGAGACAGTGTTCTTGGGGACTGTCTCGAGATCCATTAAGCAAGTCCAGGCTCCTTACATGTTTGATGGGGATCATGGAATTGCACTGCATGCAATGCAGGGAAACCGGGCCTCATCTCACTTCGAGGGGGAAGTCTCATGGTTTTTCTCGAGTTGCTGTGGGGACGTGGGGTATACTCTCGAGTTATGGCGGGGATGGCCCTTCAAAACTTGTGTTTGTTCAGTGACGTCAGGACTACTCTCGAGTTACGAGGGACAACTCAGGAATCACTTGGAGGCTTGACAGGGCAAAAGCGAGGCTTCTGGAGGTGAGACAGGAGACCCATGGTCCCTTTACAGTAGCCACAGTGATATTTGGATTCCTTTCAATGTTCAAGAGGAGTCAGGTATCGTCACATTTTGAAGCAGTGAACTCCGCATGCCTCTCGAGGTGTCAAAGGGATGTGAGGCATTCGACCGAAATTACGCGGTGAACTAGCGATTTTACTAGGGTCTCCACATTGGATTCAGACATCCCTTCATCTTGTGAGATGAAAGACGAGCCTGTATTCAAGCCACTGCAAGGAAATCCAGCCTCCTTTTGAGGCAGGGCTTCTCGGTGTATATTTTACTTGAGGCAGCAAACTCAGGGTCCCTCCCACATAGCTATTGCTGAGAAAAGCCTCCTATTGAGGTGCTTGTGATAGGGTGGCATAAGTCTTGAGTCTAAGCCAGGGAATCAGCACTCATCTCGAGAAGATTTTGGGTACACGGAGCATTACTTGAGTTGCTGTGCTGAAATTGGTGTTCTTCTAGACTTGGTACGGTGTTCTCGGTGAAACTCTGGAATTGCCTAAAGATAGTCAACCACAGGTCGTGTTTTATGGGGAACAGGGGATGGCTCCGGGGTCAATGCAGGGGAATCGGGCATCATCTCAAGTTGAGTTGGGGTACATGGATCTCCTTCACGTTGCTGAAATAACCTCAGTGTCCCTCTAATCTTGTGACAGTGTTCTTGGGCACTGTCATGAGATCCATCAAGCAAGTCGAGGCTCCTAGCATGTTTGATGGGGATCACGGAATTGCTATGCATGCAATGCAGGGGAATGGGGCCTCATCTCTCTTGGAGGGGGAAGTGTAATATTTTTTCTCGAGTTGCAGCGGGGACTTGGGATATATTCTCGAGTTACGGCGGGGATGGCCCTTCAAACTCGTTTTTGTTCAGCGACGTCAGGACTCCTGTCTAGTTAGGAGGGACAAGTCAGGAATCTCTTCAAGGCTTGGCAAGGCAAAAGGGACGCTTCTTGAGGTGAGACAGGAGACCCAGTGTCCCTTTGCAGTAGCCACAGGGATATTGGGATTCCTATCAATGTTCAAGAGGAGTCAGGCATCTTCACCTTCTGAAGCAGTGAATGCCGCATGCCTATCGAGGTGTCAAATGGATGTGAGGCATTCCCTCGCAATGAGGCGGGGACCTATGGCTTTCTCTAGTGTCTCCACCGGAAATGAAGACATCCCTTCAACTTGATAGAAGAAAGAGGAGCCTGTATTCAAGCCACTGCAAGGAAACCCGGCCTCCTTTCGAGTCAGGGTTTCTCGCTGTATATTCCACTTGAGGCAGCAAACTCAGGGTCCCTGCCACATACCTATTCCTGAGAGAGGCCTCCTCTTGAGGTGCTTGTGGAAAGATGGCATACGTCTTGAATCTAAGCCAGGGAATCGGCTCTCCTCTTGGGACGATTTGGGGTACACGGAGTATTCCTCGAGTTCCTGTTCTGAACTTGCTGTTCCTCTAGACTTGGGACGGTGTGCTCGTGGAATCTCTGGAGTTTCCTAAAGGAAGTCAAGCCACTGGTCGTGTTTGATGGGGAACAGGGGATGGCTCTGGAGTCAATGCAGGGGAATCGGGCCTCATCTCGAGATGATTTCGGACACATGAAGCTACTTCTGGTGGCTGGGGTGACCGCAGGTTCCCTCTAGACTTGTGAGAGTGTTCTTTGGGACTGTCTCGAGATCCATCAAGCAAGTCGAGGCTCCTTACATGTTTGATGGGGATCACGGAATTGCTATGCATGCAATGTAGGGGAATCGGGTCTCATCTCGCTTGGAGGGGGAAGTCTCATTGTTTTCTCGAGTTGCGGCGGGCTCCTGGGATATATTCTCGAGTTACGTCGGGGATGGCCCTTCAAACTCGTGATTTTTCAGTGACGTCAGGGCTCCTGTCTAGTTAGGAGGGACAACACAGGAATCTCTTCAAGGCTTGGCAGGGCAAAAGGGACGCTTTTGGAGGTGAGACAGGAGACCCAGTGTAACTTTCCAGTAGCCACAGTGATATTGGGATTCCTATCAATGTTCAAGAGGAGTCAGGTATCTTCACCTTGTGAACCAGTGAACTCCGAGTGATGCTCGAGGTGTCCAAGGGTTGTGAGGCATTCGACCGAAATTACTCGGTGAACTAGCGTTTTTACTAGGGTCTCCAAAGGGATTTCAGACATCCCTTTATCTTGTGAGATGAAAGACGAGCCTGTATTCAAGCCACTGCAATGAAATCCGGCCTCCTTTCAAGTCAGAGCTTCTCGGTGTATATTCCAATTGAGGCAGCAAACTCAGTGTCCCTCCCTCATACCTATTGCAGAGAGAAGCCTTCTCTTGTGGTGCTTGTGGAATGTTGGCATGCGTCTTGAGTCTAAGTCATGGAATCAGCTCTCCCCTCGGGACGATTTGGAGCATTCCTCGAGTTGCAGTGCTGAACTTGGTATTCCTCTAGGCTTGTGACGGTATTCTCAGAGAATATCTGGAGGTGCCTAAAGGAAGTGAAGCCACTGTTCGTGTTTGATGGGGAACGGGGCCTGGCTCCGGTGTCAATGCAGGGGAACCGATCCTCATCTCGAGATGATTTTGGGCACATGAAGCTACTTCTGGTGGCTGGGGTGACCTCAGGTTCCCTCCAGACTTGTGAGAGTGTTCTTTGGGACTGTCTCGAGATCCATCAAGCAAGTCGAGGCTCCTTACTTGTTTGATGCGGATCACGGAATTGCTCTGCATGCAATGAAGGGGAATCGGGCCTCATCTCGCTTCTAGGGGGAAGTCTCATGGTTTTTCTCGAGTTGCGGCGGGGACTTGGGATATATTCTCGAGTTACGGCGGGGATGGCCCTTCAAACTCGTGTTTGTTCAGCGAAGTCAGGACTCCTGTCTAGTTAGGAGGGACAACTCAGGAATCTCTTCAAGCATTGGCAAGGCAAAAGCGACACTTCTGGAGGTCAGACAGGAGACCCAGGGTAACTTTCCTGTAGCCACAGGGATATTGGGATTCCTATCAATGTTCAAGAGGAGTCAGGCATTGTCACCTATTAAAGCAGTGATCTCCGCGTGCCTCTCGATGTGTCAAAGGGATGTGAGGAATTCCGTCGAAATGAGTCGGGAATCTAGGGCTTTCTCTAGGGTCTAAATATTGGATTCAGACATCCCTTCCTCTTGTGAGATGAAACACGAGCCTGTATTCAAGCCACTGCAAGGACATCGGGACTCCTTTTGAGTCAGGTCTTGTCGGTTTGTATTCCACTTGAGGCAGCATACTCAGGGTCCCTCCCACATACCTATTGCTGAGAGAAGCCTTTTCTTGAGGTGCTTGTGCACAGTTTGCCTATGTCTTGAGTCTAAGCTAGGGATTTCGCTCTCATCTCGAGACGAATTGGGGTACACGGAGCATTTGTCGAGTTGCCGTGCTTAACTTAGTGTTCCTCTAGACTTGTGACGGTGTTCTCGGGGAAGCTCTGGGGTGTCTGAAGGAAATCAAGGAAACTGATCTTGTTTGATGGGGAACGAGGGATGGCTCTGGCGTCAAGGCAGGGGAATCAGCCCTCATCTTGATTTGATTCGGATACATGGAACATACTTGTGTTGCTGGGGTGGCCTCAGGGTCACTCTAGACTTGAGACAGTGTTCTTGGGGACTGTCTCGAGATCCATTAAGCAAGTCGAGGCTCCTTATATGTTTGATGGGGATCACGGAATTGCACTGCATGCAATGCAGGGAAACCTGGCCTCATCTCACTTCGAGGGGGAAGTCTCATGGTTTTTCTCGAGCTGTGGTGGGGACGTGGGGTATACTCTCGACTTATGGTGGGGATGGCACTTCAAACCTTGTGTTTGTTCAGTGACGTCAGGACTCTTCTCGAGTTACGAGGGACAACTCAGGAATTACTTGGAGGCTTCTCAGGGCAAAAGCGAGGCTTCTGGAGGTGAGACCGGAGACCCATGGTTCCTTTCCAGTAGCCACAGTGATATTTGGATTCCTTTCAATGTTCAAGAGGAGTCAGGCATCGTCACATTTTGAAGCAGTGAACTCCGCATGCCTCTCGAGGTGTCAAAGGATGTGAGGCAATCGAACGAATTTATGCGGTGAACTAGCGATTTTACTAGGGTCTCCACATTGGATTCAGACATCCCTTCATCTTGTGAGATGAAAAACGAGCCTGTATTCAAGCCACTGCAAGGACTTCCGGGCTCCTTTTGAGGCAGGGCTTCTCGGTGTATATTTTACTTGAGGCAGCAAACTCAGGGTCCCTCCCACATAGCTATTGCTGAGAAAAGCCTCCTATTGAGGTGCTTGTGGAAAGGTGGCATACGTCTTGAGTCGAAGCCAGGGAATCAGCACTCATCTCGAGAAAATTTGGTGTACAAGGAGCATTCCTTGAGTTGCTGTGCTGAAATTGGTGTTCTTCTAGACTTGGAACGGTGTTCTCGGGGAATCTCTGGAATTGCCTAAAGTAAGTCAACCACTGGTCGTGTTTTATGGGGAACTGGGGATGGCTCCGGAGTCAATGCAGGGGAATCGGGCATCATCTCAAGTTGATTTGGGGTACATGGAGCTCCTTCACGTTGCTGGAATAACCTCAGTGTCCCTCTAAACTTGTGACAGTGTTCTTGGGCACTGTCATTAGATCCATTAAGCAAGTCGAGGCTCCTTACTTGTTTGATGGTGATCACGGAATTGCACTGCATGCAATGCAGGGAAACCGGGCCTCATCTCGCTTGGAGGGGGAAGTCTCATTGTTTTCTCGAGTTGCGGCGGGCTCCTGGGATATATTCTCGAGTTACGTCGGGGATGGCCCTTCACACTCGTGTTTGTTCAGCGACTTCAGGACTCCTGTCTAGTTAGGAGGGAAAACTCAGGAATCTCTTCAAGGCTTGGCAGGGCAAAAGGGACGCTTTTGGAGGTGAGACGGGAGACCCAGGGTAACATTCCAGTAGCCACAGTGATATTGGGATTCCTATCAATGTTCAAGAGGAGTCAGGCATCTTCACCTTGTGAACCAGTGAACTCCGAGTACCTCTCGAGGTGTCCAAGGGATGTGAGGCATTCGACCGAAATTACGCGGTGAACTAGCATCTTTACTAGGGTCTCCAAAGGGATTTCAGACATCCCTTTATCTTGTGAGATGAAAGACGAGCCTGTATTCAAGCCACTGCAATGAAATCCGGCCTCCTTTCAAGTCAGAGCTTCTCGGTGTATATTCCAATTGAGGCAGCAAACTCAGCGTCCCTCCCTCATACCTATTGCAGAGAGAAGCCTTCTCTTGTGGTGCTTGTGGAATGTTGGCATGCGTCTTGAGTCTAAGCCATGGAATCAGCTCTCCCCTTGGGACGATTTGTTATACACGGAGCATTCCTCGAGTTGCAGTACTGAACTTGGTATTCCTCTAGACTTGTGACGTTATTCTCAGGGAATATCTGGAGGTGCCTAAAGGAATTCAAGCCACTGGTCGTGTTTGATGGGGAACGGGGGATGGCTCCGGTGTCGATGCAGGGGAACCGAGCCTCATCTCGAATTGATTTGGGTTACATGAAGCTACTTCTGGTTGCTGGAGAGACCTCAGGTTCCCTCCAGACTTGTGAGAGTGTTCTTTGGGACTGTTTCGAGATCCATCAAGAAAGTTGCGGCTCCGTACATGTTTGATGGGGATCACGGAATTGCTCTGCATGCAATGCAGGTGAATCGGGCCTCCTCTCGCTTCGAGGGGGAAGTCTCATAGTTTCACTCGAGTTGCAGCGGGGACTTGGGATATGTTCTCGAGTTACGGTGCAGATGGCCCTTCAAACTCGTGTTTGTTCAGCGACGTCAGTACTCCTGTCTAGTTAGGAGGCACAACTCTGGAATCTCTTCAAGGCTTGGCAAGGCAAAAGGGACGCTTCTTGAGGTGAGACAGGAGACCCAGTGTCCCTTGCAGTAGCCACAGGGATACTGGGATTCCTATCAATGTTCAAGAGGAGTCAGGCATCTTCATCTTCTGAAGCAGTGAACTCCGCATGCCTCTCGAGGTGTCAAACGGATGTGAGGCATTCCCTCGAAATGAGGCGGGGACCTATGGCTTTCTCTAGTGTCTCCACCGGAAATGCAGACATCCCTTCATCTTGATAGAAGAAAAAGGAGCCTGTATTCAAGCCACTGCAAGGAAACCCGGCCTCCTTTCGAGTCAGGGCTTCTCGCTGTATATTCCACTTGAGGCAGCAGACTCAGGGTCCCTCCCACATAACTACTCCTGAGAGAGGCCTCCTCTTGAGGTGCTTGTGGAAAGTTGGCATACGTCTTGAGTCTAAGCCAGGGAATCGGCTCTCCTCTCGGGACGATTTGGGGTACACGGAGCATTCCTCGAGTTACTATTCTGAACTTGCTCTTCCTCTAGTCTTGGGACGGTGTGCTCGTGGAATCTCTGCATTTGCTTAAAGGAAGTCAAGCCACTGGTCGTGTTTGATGGGGAACCGGGGATGGCTCTGGAGTCAATGCAGGGGAATTGGGCCTCATCTCGAGATGATTTCGGGCACATGAAGCTACTTCTGTTGGCTTGGGTGACCTCAGGTTCCCTCTAGACTTGTGAGAGTGTTCTTTGGAACTGTCTCGATATCCATCAAGCAAGTCGAGGCTCCTTACTTGTGTGATGGGGATCACGGAATTGCTCTGCATGCAATGAAGGGGAATCGGGCCTCATCTCGCTTCTAGGGGGAAGTCTCATGGTTTTTCTCGAGTTGCGGCGGGGTCTTGGGATATATTCTCGAGTTACGGTGGGGTTGGCCCTTCAAACTCGTGTTTGTTCAGCGACGTCAGGACTCCTGTGTAGTTAGGAGGGACAACTCAGGAATCTCTTCAAGCCTTGCCAAGGCAAAAGTGACGCTTCTGGAGGTCAGACAGGAGACCCAGGGTAACTTTCCAGTAGCCACAGGGATATTGGGATTCCTATCAATGTTCAAGAGGAGTCAGGCATTGTCACCTATTAAAGCAGTGATCTCCGCGTGTCTCTCGATGTGTCAAAGGGATGTGAGGAATTCCGTCGAAATGAGTCGGGAACCTAGGGCTTTCTCTAAGGTCTAAATATTCGATTCAGACATCCCTTCCTCTTGTGAGATGAAACACGAGCCTGTATTCAAGCCACTGCAAGGACATCCGGACTCCTTTTGAGTCAGGTCTTGTCGGTTTGTATTCCACTTGAGGCAGCATACTCAGGGTCCCTCCCACATACCTATTGCTGAGAGCAGCCTTTTCTTGAGGTGCTTGTGGAGAGTTTGCATATGTCTTGAGTCTAAGCTAGGGAATTTGCTCTCATCTCGAGACGAATGGGGTACACGGAGCATTTGTCGAGTTGCCGTGCTGAACTAAGTGTTCCTCTAGACTTGTGACTGTGTTCTCGGAAGCTCTGGGGTGTCTGAAGGAAATCAAGGAAACTGATCTTGTTTGATGGGGAACGAGGGATGGCTCTGGAGTCAAGGCAGGGGAATCAGCCCTCATCTTGATTTGATTCGGATACATGGAACATATTTACTTTGGTGGGGTGGCCTCAGGGTCACTCTAGACTTGAGACAGTGTTCTTGGGGACTGTCTCGAGATCCATTAAGCAAGTCGAGGCTCCTTACATGTTTGATAGGTATCACGGAATTGCAGTGCATGCAATGCAGGGAAACCGGGCCTCATCTCACTTCGAGGGGGAAGTCTCATGGTTTTTCTCGAGCTGTGGTGGGGACGTGGGGTATACTCTCGACTTATGGTGGGGATGGCCCTTCAAACCTTGTGTTTGTTCAGTGACGTCAGGACTCTTCTCAAGTTACGAGGGACAACTCAGGAATCACTTGGAGGCTTGACAGGGCAAAAGCCAGGCTTCTGGAGGTGAGACAGGAGACCCAGGGTCCCTTTCCAGTAGCCACAGTGATATTGGGATTCCTTTCAATGTTCAAGAGCAGTCAGGCATCGTCACATTTTGAAGCAGTGAACTCCGCATGCCTCTCGAGGTGTCAAAAAATGTGAGGCATTCGAACGAATTTATGCGGTGAACTAGCGATTTTACTAGGGTCTCCACATTGGATTCAGACATCCCTTCATCTTGTGAGATGAAAGACGAGCCTGTATTCAAGCCACTGCAAGGACATCCGGGCTCCTTTTGAGGCAGGGCTTCTCGGTGTATATTTTACTTGAGGCAGCAAACTCAGGGTCCCTCCCACATAGCTATTGCTGAGAAAAGCCTCCTATTGAAGTGCTTGTGGAAAGGTGGCATACGTCTTGAGTCGAAGCCAGGGAATCAGCACTCATCTCGAGAAGATTTGGGGTACACGGAGCATTCCTTGAGTTGCTGTGCTGAAATTGGTGTTCTTCTAGACTTGGAACGGTGTTCTCGGGGAATCTCTGGAATTGCCTAAAATAAGTCAACCACTGGTCGTGTTTTATGGGGAACTGGGGATGGCTCCGGAGTCAATGCAGGGGAATCGGGCATCATCTCAAGTTGATTTGGGGTACATGGAGATCCTTCACGTTGCTGGAATAAACTCACTGTCCCTCTAAACTTGTGACAGTGTTCTTGGGCACTTTCATTAGATCCATTAAGCAAGTCGAGGCTCCTTACATGTTTGATGGGGATCACGGAATTGCTATGCATGCAATTAGGGGAATCGGGCCTCATCTCGCTTGGAGGGGGAAGTCTCATTGTTTTCTCGAGTTGCGGCGGGCTCCTGGGATATATTCTCGAGTTACGTCGGGGATGGCCCTTCAAACTCCTGTTTGTTCAGCGACGTCAGGACTCCTGTCTAGTTAGGAGGGACAACTCAGGAATCTCTTCAAGGCTTGGCAGGGCAAAAGGGACGCTTTTGGAGGTGAGACGGGAGACCCAGGTAATTTTCCAGTAGCCACAGTGATATTGGGATTCCTATCAATGTTCAAGAGGAGTCAGTCATCTTCACCTTGTGAAGCAGTAAACTCCGAGTGCCTCTCGAGGTGTCCAAGGGATGTGAGGCATTCGACCGAAATTTCGCGGTGAACTAGCGTTTTTACTAGGGTCTCCAAAGGGATTTCAGACATCCCTTTATCTTGTGAGATGAAAGACGAGCCTGTATTCAAGCCACTGCAATGAAATCCGGCCTCCTTTCAAGTCAGAGCTTCTCGGTGTATATTCCAATTGAGGCAGCAAATTCAGCGTCCCTCCCTCATACCTATTGCAGAGAGAAGCCTTCTCTTGTGGTGCTTGTGGAATGTTGGCATGCGTCTTGAGTCTAAGCCATGGAATCAGCTCTCCCCTCGGAACGATTTGGCGTCCACGGAGCATTCCTCGACTTGCAGTGTTGAACTTAGTATTCCTCTAGACTTGGGACGGTACTCTCAGGGAATATCTAGAGGTGCCTAAAGGAAGTCAAGCCTCTGGTCGTGTTTGATGGGGAACGGGGATGGCTCCGGTGTCAATGCAGGGGAACCGAGCCACATCTCGCGATGATTTCGGGCACATGAAGCTACTTCTGCTGGCTGGGGTAACCTCAGGTTCCCTCTAGACTTGTGAGAGTGTTCTTTGGGACTGTCTCGAGATCCATCAAGCAAGTCGAGGCTCCTAACTTGTTTGATGGGGATCACGGAATTGCTCTGCATGCAATGAAGGGGAATCGGGCCTCCTCTCGCTTCTAGGGGGAAGTCTCATGGTTATTCTCGAGTTGCGGCGCGGACTTGGGATATATTCTCTAGTTACGGCGGGGATGGCTCTTCAAACTCGTGTTTGTTCAGGGACGTGAGGACTTCTGTCTAGTTAGGAGGGACAACTCAGGAATCTCTTCAAGGCTTGGCAAGGCAAAAGGGACGCTTCTTGAGGTGAGACAGGAGACCCAGTGTCCCTTTGCAGTAACCACAGGGATATTGGGATTCCTATCAATATTCAAGAGGAGTCAGGCATCTTCAGCTTCTAAAGCAGTGAACTCCGCATGCCTCTCGATGTGTCAAAGGATGTGAGGCATTCCGTCGAAATGAGGCGCGGACCTATGGCTTTCTCTAGTGTCTCTACCAGAAATGAAGACATCCCTTCATCTTGATAGAAGAAAGAGGAGCCTGTATTCAAGCCACTGCAAGGAAACCCGGCCTCCTTTCGAGTCAGGGCTTCTCGCTGTATATTCCACTTGAGGCAGCAAATTCAGGGTCCCTCCCACATAACTACTCCTGAGAGAGCCCTCCTCTTGAGGTGCTTGTGGAAAGTTGACATACGTCTTGAGTCTAAGCCAGGGAATCGGCTCTCCTCTCGGGACGATTTGGGGTACACGGAGCATTCCTCGAGTTCCTGTTCTGAACTTGCTGTTCCTCTCGACTTGGGACCGTGTGCTCGTGGAATCTCTGCATTTGCCTAAAGGAAGTCAAGCCACTGGTCGTGTTTGATGGGGAACAGGGGATGGCTCTGGAGTCAATGCAGGGGAATCGGGCCTCATCTCGAGATGATTTCGGGCACATGAAGTTACTTCTGGTGGCTGGGGTGACCTCAGGTTCCCTCCAGACTTGTGAGAGTGTTCTTTGGGACTGTCTCGAGATCCATCAAGCAAGTCGAGGCTCCTTACTTGTTTGATGGGGATCACGGAATTGCTCTGCATGCAATGAAGGGGAATCGAGCCTCATCTCGCTTCTAGGGGGAAGTCTCATGGTTTTTCTCGAGTTGCGGCGGGGACTTGGGATATATTCTCGAGTTACGGCGGGGATAGCCCTTCAAACTCGTGTTTGTTCAGCGACGTCAGGACTCCTGTGTAGTTAGGAGGAACAACTCAGGAATCTCTTCAAGCCTTGGCAAGGCAAAAGGGACGCTTCTGGAGGTCAGACAGGAGACCCAGGGTAACTTTCCAGTAGCCACAGGGATATTGGGATTCCTATCAATATTCAAGAGAAGTCAGGCATTGTCACCTATTAAAGCAGTGATCTCCGCGTGACTCTCGATGTGTCAAAGGGATGTGAGGAATTCCGTCGAAATGAGTCGGGAACCTAGGGCTTTCTCTAGGGTCTAAATATTGGATTCAGACATCCCTTCCTCTTGTGAGATGAAACACGAGCCTGTATTCAAGCCATTGCAAGGACATCCAGACTCCTTTTGAATCAGGTCTTCTCGGTTTGTATTCCACTTGAGGCAGCATACTCAGGGTCCCTCCCACATAACTATTGCTGAGAGAAGCCTTTTCTTGAGGTGCTTGTGCACAGTTTGCATATGTCTTGAGTCTAAGCTAGGGAATTCGCTCTCATCTCGAGACAAATTGGGATACACGGAGCATTTGTCGAGTTGCCATGCTGAAATTAGTGTTCCTCTAGGCTTGTGACGGTGTTCTCGGGGAAGCTCTGGGGTGTCTGAAGGAAATCAAGCAAACTGATCTTGTTTGATGGGGAATGAGGGATGGCTCTGGAGTCAAGGCAGGGGAATCAGCCCTCATATTGAGTTGATTTCGGATACATGGAACATATTTGCATTGCTAGGGTGGCCTCAGGGTCCCTCTAGACTTGAGACAGTGTTCCTGGGGACTGTCTCGAGATCCATTAAGAAGGTCGAGGCTCCTTACATGTTTGATGGGGTCACGGAATTGCAGTGTATGCAATGCAGGGAAACCGGGCCTCATCTCACTTCGAGGGGGAAGTCTCATGGTTTTTCTCGAGTTGCGGTGGGGACGTGGGGTATACTCTCGAGTTATGGCGGGGATGGCCATCAAAACTTCTGTTTGTTCAGTGACGTCAGGACTCTTCCCGAGTTACGAGGGACAACTCAGGAATCACTTGGAGTCTTGACAGGCAAAAGCGAGCCTTCTGGAGGTGAGACAGGAGACCCAGGGTCCCTTTCCAGTGGCCCCAGTGATATTAGGATTCCTTTCAATGTTGAAGAGGAGTCAGGCATCTTCACATTTTGAAGCAGTGAAATCCGCATGCCTCTCGAGGAGTCAAAGGATGTGAGGTATTCGACCGAAGTTTCGCGGTGATCTAGCGATTTTACTAGGGTCTCCACATTGGATTCAGAGATCCCTTCATCTTGTGAGATGAAAGAGGAGCCTGTATTCAAGCCACTGCAAGGAAATCCGGCCTCCTTTTGAGGCAGGGCTTCTCGGTGTATATTTTACTTGAGGCAGCAACTCAGGGTCCCTCCCACATAGCTATTGCTGAGAAAAGCCTCCTATTGAGGTGCTTGTGGAAACGGGGCGTAAGTCTTGAGTCGAAGCCAGGGAATCAGCACTCATCTCGAGAAGATTTGGGGTACACGGGGTATTCCTTGAGTTGCTGTGCTGAAATTGTTGTTCTTCTAGACTTGGAACGGTTTTCTCGGGGAATCACTGGAATTGCCTAAAGGAAGTCAACCACTGGTCGTGTTTTATGGGGAATGGGGGATGGCTCCAGAGTCAATGCAGGGGAATCGGGCATCATCTCAAGTTGTTTTGGGGTACATGGAGCTCCTTCACGTTGCTGGAATAACCTCAGTGTCCCTCTAAACTTCTGACAATGTTCTTGGGCACTGTCATGAGATCCATCAAGCAAGTCGAGGCTCCTTACATGTTTGATGGGGATCACGGAATTGCTATGCATGCAATGTAGGGGAATCGGGCCTCATCTCACTTGGAGGGGGAAGTCTCATTGTTTTCTCGAGTTGCGGCGGGCTCCTGGGATATATTCTCGAGTTACGTCGGGGATCGCCCTTCAAACTCGTGATTTTTCAGTGACGTCAGGGCTCCTGTCTAGTTAGGAGGGACAACACAGGAATCTCTTCAAGGCTTGGCAGGGCAAAAGGGACGCTTTTGGAGGTGAGACAGGAGACCCAGTGTAACTTTCCAGTAGCCACAGTGATATTGGGATTCCTATCAATGTTCAAGAGGAGTCAGGTATCTTCACCTTGTGAACCAGTGAACTTCGAGTGACGCTCGAGGTGTCCAAGGGATGTGAGGCATTCGAGCGAAATTACGCGGTGAACTAGTGTTTTACTAGGGTCTCCAAAGGGATTTCAGACATCCCTTTATCTTGTGAGATGAAAGACGAGCCTGTATTCAAGCCACTGCAATGAAATCCGGCCTCCTTTCAAGTCAGAGCTTCTCGGTGTATATTCCAATTGAGGCAGCAAACTCAGTGTCCCTCCCTCATACCTATTGCAGAGAGAAGCCTTCTCTTGTGGTGCTTGTGGAATGTTGGCATGCGTCTTGAGTCTAAGCCATGGAATCAGCTCTCCCCTCGGGACGATTTGGTGTACACGGAGCATTCCTCGAGTTGCAGTGCTGAACTTGGAATTCCTCTAGACTTGTGACGGTATTCTCAGGGAATATCTGGAGGTGCCTAAAGGAAGTGAAGCCACTGGTCGTGTTTGATGGGGAACGGGGCATGGCTCCGGTGTCAATGCAGGGGAACCGAGCCTCATCTCGAGACGATTTTGGGCACATGAAGCTACTTCTGGTGGCTGGGGTGACCTCAGGTTCCCTCCAGACTTGTGAGAGTGTTCTTTGGGACTGTCTCGAGATCCATCAAGCAAGTCGAGGCTCCTTACTTGTTTGATGCGGATCACGGAATTGCTCTGCATGCAATGAAGGGGAATCGGGCCTCATCTCTCTTCTATGGGGAAGTCTCATGGTTTTTCTCGAGTTGCGGCGGGGACTTGGGATATATTCTCGAGTTACGGCGGGGATGGCCCTTCAAACTCGTGTTTGTTCAGCGAAGTCAGGACTCCTGTCTAGTTAGGAGGGACAACTCAGGAATCTCTTCAAGCATTGGCAAGGCAAAAGCGACACTTCTGGAGGTCAGACAGGAGACCCAGGGTAACTTTCCTGTAGCCACAGGGATATTGGGATTCCTATCAATGTTCAAGAGGAGTCAGGCATTGTCACCTATTAAAGCAGTGATCTCCGCGTGCCTCTCGATGTGTCCAAGGGGTGTGAGGAATTCCGTCGAAATCAGTCGGGAATCTAGGGCTTTCTCTAGGGTCTAAATATTGGATTCAGACATCCCTTCCTCTTGGGAGATGAAACACGAGCCTGTATTCAAGCCACTGCAAGGACATCCGGACTCCTTTTGAGTCAGGTCTTGTCGGTTTGTATTCCATTTGAGGCAGCATACTCAGGGTCCCTCCCACATACCTATTGCTGAGAGAAGCCTTTTCTTGAGGTGCTTGTGCACAGTTTGCATATGTCTTGAGTCTAAGCTAGGGATTTCGCTCTCATCTCGAGACGAATTGGGGTAAACGGAGCATTTGTCTAGTTGCCGTGCTGAACTTAGTGTTCCTCTAGACTTGTGACGGTGTTCTCGGGGAAGCTCTGGGGTGTCTGAAGGACATCAAGGAAACTGATCTTGTTTGATGGGGAACGAGGGATGGCTCTGGAGTCAAGGCAGGGGAATCAGCCCTCATCTTGAGTTGATTTCGGATACATGGAACACATTTGCATTGCTGGGGTGGCCTCAGGGTCCCTCTAGACTTGAGACAGTGTTCTTGGGGACTGTCTCGAGATCCATTAAGCAAGTCGAGGCTCCTTACATGTTTGATGGGGATCACGGAATTGCAGTGCATGCAGTGCAGTTAAACAGGGCCTCATCTCACTTCGAGGGGGAAGTCTCATGGTTTTTCTCGACTTGCGGTGGGGACGTGGGGTATACTCTCGAGTAATGGGGGGGATGGCACTTCAAAACTTGTGTTTGTTCAGTGACGTCAGGACTCTTCTCGAGTTACGAGGGACAACTCAGGAATCACTTGGAGGCTTGACAGGGCAAAAGCGAGGCTTCTGGATGTGAGACAGGAGACCCAGGGTCCCTTTACAGTAGCCACAGTGATATTGGGATTCCTTTCAATGTTCAAGAGGAGTCAGGCATCGTCACATTTTGAAGCAGTGAACTCCGCATGCCTCTCGAGGTGTCAAAGGGATGTGAGGCATTCGACCGAAGTTGCGCAGTGAACTAGCAATTTTACTAGCGTCTCCACATTGGATTCAGACATCCCTTCATCTTGTGAGATGAAAGACGAGCCTCTTTTCAAGCCACTGCAAGGAAATTTGGCCTCCTTTTGAGGCAGGGCTTCTCGGTGTATATTTTACTTGAGGCAGCAAACTCAGGGTCCCTCCCACATAGCTATTGTTGAGAAAAGCCTCCTATTGAGGTGCTTGTGGAAAGTTGGCATAAGTCTTGAGTCGAAGCCAGGGAATCAGCACTCATCTCGAGAAGATTTGGGGTACACGGGGTATTCCTTGAGTTGCTGTGCTGAAATTGTTGTTCTTCTAGACTTGGAACGGTTTTCTCGGGGAATCACTGGAATTGCCTAAAGGAAGTCAACAACTGGTCGTGTTTTATGGGGAATGGGGGATGGCTCCAGAGTCAATGCAGGGGAATCGGGCATCATCTCAAGTTGTTTTCAGGTACATGGAGCTCCTTCACGTTGCTGGAATAACCTCAGTGTCCCTCTAAACTTCTGACAATGTTCTTGGGCACTGTCATGAGATCCATCAAGCAAGTCGAGGCTCCTTACATGTTTGATGGGGATCACGGAATTGCTATGCATGCAATGTAGGGGAATCGGGCCTCATCTCACTTGGAGGGGGAAGTCTCATTGTTTTCTCGAGTTGCGGCGGGCTCCTGGGATATATTCTCGAGTTACGTCGGGGATGGCCCTTCAAACTCGTGATTTTTCAGTGAAGTTAGGGCTCCTGTCTAGTTAGGAGGGACAACACAGGAATCTCTTCAAGGCTTGGCAGGGCAAAAGGGACGCTTTTGGAGGTGAGACAGGAGACCCAGTGTAACTTTCCAGTAGCCACAGTGATATTGGGATTCCTATCAATGTTCAAGAGGAGTCAGGTATCTTCACCTTGTGAACCAGTGAACTCCGAGTGACGCTCGAGGTGTCCAAGGGATGTGAGGCATTCGACCGAAATTACTCGGTGAACTAGCGTTTTTACTAGGGTCTCCAAAGGGATTTCAGACATCCCTTTATCTTGTGAGATGAAAGACGAGCCTGTATTCAAGCCACTGCAATGAAATCCGGCCTCCTTTCAAGTCAGAGCTTCTCGGTGTATATTCCAATTGAGGCAGCAAACTCAGTGTCCCTCCCTCATACCTATTGCAGAGAGAAGCCTTCTCTTGTGGTGCTTGTGGAATGTTGGCATGCGTCTTGAGTCTAAGCCATGGAATCAGCTCTCCCCTCGGGACGATTTGGTGTACACGGAGCATTCCTCGAGTTGCAGTGCTGAACTTGGTATTCCTCTAGACTTGTGACGGTATTCTCAGGGAATATCTGGATGTGCCTAAAGGAGTCAAGCCACTGGTCGTGTTTGATGGGGAATGGGGGATGGCTCAGGTGTCAATGCAGGGGAACCGAGCCTCCTCTCGAATTGATTTGGGTTACATGAAGCTACTTCTGGTGGCTGAGGTGACCTCAGGTTCCCTCTAGAGTTGTGAGAGTATTCTTTGGGACTGTCTCGAGATCCATCAAGCAAGTCGAGGCTCCTTACTTGTTTGATGGGGATCACAGAATTGCTCTTCATGCAATGAAGGGGAATTGGGCCTCCTCTGGCTTCGAAGGGGAAGTCTAATAGTTTCTCTCGAGTTGCGGCGGGGACTTGGGATATATTCTCGAGTTACGGCGGGGATGGCCCTTCAAACTCGTGTTTGTTCATCGACGTCAGGACTCCTGTCTAGTTAGGAGGGACAACTCAGGAATCTCTTCAAGGCTTTGCAAGGCAAAATGGACGCTTCTTGAGGTGAGACAGGAGACCCAGTGTCCCTTTGCAGTAGCCACAGGGATATTGGGATTCCTTTCAATATTCAAGAGGAGCCAGGCATCTTCAGCTTCTGAAGCAGTGAACTACGCATGCCTCTCGAGGTGTCAAACGGATGTGAGGCATTCCCTCGAAATGAGGCAGGGACATATGGCTTTCTCTAGTGTCTCTACCAGAAATGCAGACATCCCTTCATCTTGATAGAAGAAAGAGGAGCCTGTATTCAAGCCACTGCAAGGAAACCCGGCCTCCTTTCGAGTCAGGGCTTCTCGCTGTATATTCCACTTGAGGCAGCAAATTCAGGGTCCCTCCCACATACCTATTCCTGAGAGAGGCCTCCTCTTGAGGTGCTTGTAGAAAGTTGGCATACGTCTTGAGTCTAAGCCAGGGAATCGGATCTCCTCTCAGGACGATTTGGGGTACACGGAGCATTCCTCGAGTTCCTGTTCTGAACTTGCTGTTCCTCTCGACTTGGGACGGTGTGCTCGTGGAATCTCTGGAGTTGCCTAAAGGAAGTCAAGCCACTGGTCATGTTTGATGGGGAACAGGGGATGGCTCTGGAGTCAATGCAGGGGAATCAGGCCTCATCTCGAGATGATTTCGGGCACATGAAGCTACTTCTGGTGGCAGGGGGGACCTCAGGTTCCCTCTAGACTTGTTAGAGTGTTCTTTGGGACTGTCTCGAGATCCATCAAGTAAGTCGAGGCTCCTTACTTGTTTGATGGGGATCACGGAAATGCTCTGCATGCAATGAAGGGTAATCGGGCCTCATCTCGCTTCTAGGGGGAAGTCTCATGGTTTTTCTCGAGTTGCGGCGGGGATGGCCCTTCAAACTTGTGTTTGTTCAGCGACGTCAGGACTCCTGTGTAGTTAGGAGGGACAACTCAGGAAACTCTTCAAGCCTTGGCAAGGAAAAAGGGACGCTTCTGGAGGTCAGACAGGAGACCCAGGCTAACTTTCCAGTAGCCACAGGGATATTGGGATTCCTATCAATGTTCAAGAGGAGTCAGGCATTGTCACCTATGAAAGCAGTGATCTCCGCGTGCCTCTCGATGTGTCAAAGGGGTGTGAGGCATTCCCTCGAAATGAGTCGGGAACCTAGGGCTTTCTCTAGGGTCTAAATATTGGATTCAGACATCCCTTCCTTTTGTGAGATGAAACGCGAGCCTGTATTCAAGCCACTGCAAGGACATCCGCACCCCTTTTGAGTCAGGTCTTCTCGGTTTGTATTCCACTTGAGGCAGCATTCTCAGGGTCCCTCCCACATACCTATTGCTGAGAGCAGCCTTTTCTTGAGGTGCTTGTGGACAGTTTGCATATGTCTTGAGTCTAAGCTAGGGAATTCACTCTCATCTCGAGATGAATTGGGGTACACGGAGCATTTGTCAAGTTGCCGTGCTGAACTTAGTGTTCCTCTAGACTTGTGACGGTGTTCTCGGGGAAGCTCTGGGGTGTCTGAAGGAAATCAAGGAAACTGATGTTGTTTGATGGGGAACGAGGGATGGCTCTGGAGTCAAGGCATGGGAATCAGCCCTCATCTTGAGTTGATTTCGGATACATGGAACACATTTGCGTTGCTGGGGTGGCCTCAGGGTCCCTCTAGCCTTGAGACAGTGTTCATGGGGACTGTCTCGAGATCCATTAAGCAAGTCGAGGCTCCTAACATGTTTGATGGGGATCACGAATTGCACTGCATGCAATGCAGGGAAACCGGGCCTCATCTCACTTCGAGGGGGAAGTCTCATTGTTTTTCTCGAGTTGCGGTGGGGACGTGGGGTATACTCTCGAGTTATGGCGGGGATGGCCTTTCAAAATTTGTGTTTGTTCAGTGACGTCAGGACTCCTCTCGAGTTACGAAGGACAACTCAGGAATCACTTGGAGGCTTGACAGGGCAAAAGCGAGGCTTCTGGAGGTGAGACAGGAGACCCAGGGTCCCTTTCCAGTAGCGACAGTGATATTGGGATTCCTTTCAATGTTCAAGAGAGGTGAGGCATCGTCACATTTTGAAGCAGTGAACTCCGCATGTCTCTCGAGGTGTCAAAGGGATTTGAGGCATTCGACCGAAGTTACGCGGTGAACTAGCGATTTTACTAGGGTCTCCACATTGGATTCAGACATCCCTTCATCTTGTGAGATGAAAGACGTGCCTGTATTCAAGCCACTGCAAGGAAATCCGGCCTCCTTTTGAGGCAGGGCTTCTCGGTGTATATTTTACTTAAGGCATGAAACTGAGGGTCTCTCCCACATAGCTATTGCTGAGAAAAGCCTCCTATTGAGGTGCTTGTAGAAACGTGGCATACGTCTTGAATCTTAGCCAGGGAATCAGCACCATCTTGAGAAAATTTGGAGTACACGGGGCATTCCTTGAGTTGCTGTGCTGAAATTGGTGTTCTTCTAGAATTGGAACGGTGTTCTCGGGGAATCTCTGGAATTGCCTAAAGGAAGTCAACCACTGGTCGTGTTTTATGTGGAACGGGGGATGGCTCCGGAGTCAATGCAGGGGAATCGGGCATCATCTCAAGTTGATTTGGGGTACATGGAGCTCCTTCACGTTGCTGGAATAACCTCAGTGTCCGTCTAAACTTGTGACAGTGTTCTTGGGCACTGTCATGAGATCCATCAAGCAAGTCGAGGCTCCTTACTTGTTTGATGGGGATCACGGAATTGCTATGCAGGCAATGTAGGGGAATCGGGCCTCATCTCGCTTAGAGGGTGAAATCTCATTGTTTTCTCGAGTTGCGGCGGGCTCCTGGGATATATTCTCGAGTTACGTCGGGGATGGCCCTTCAAACTCGTGTTTGTTCAGCGACGTCAGGACTCCTGTCTAGTTAGGAGGGACAACTCACGAATCTCTTCAAGGCTTGGTAGGGTAAAAGGGACGCTTTTGGAGGTGAGACGGGAGACCCAGGGTAACTTTCCAGTAGCCACAGTGATATTGGGATTCCTATCAATGTTCAAGAGGAGTCAGGCATCTCACCTTGTGAAGCAGTGAACTCCGAGTGCCTCTCGAGGTGTCCAAGGGATGTGAGGCATTCGACCGAAATTACGCGGTGAACTAGTGTTTTTACTAGGGTCTCCAAATGTATTTCAGACATCCCTTTATCTTGTGAGATGAAATAGGAGCCTGTATTCAAGCTACTGCAATGAAATCCGGCCTCCTTTCACGTCAGAGCTTCTCGGTGTATATTCCAATTGAGGCAGAAACTCAGCGTCCCTCCCTCATACCTATTGCAGAGAGAAGCCTTCTCTTGTGGTGCTTGTGGAATGTTGGCATGCGTCTTGAGTCTAAGCCATGGAATCAGCTCTCCCCTCGGGACGATTTGGTGTACACGGAGCATTCCTCTAGATGCAGTGCTGAACTTGGTATTCCTCTAGACTTGTGACGGTATTCTCAGGGAATATCTGGATGTGCCTAAATGAGTCAAGCCACTGGCCGTGTTTGATGGGGAATGGGGGATGGCTCCGGTGTCAATGCAGGGGAACCGAGCCTCCTCTCGAATTGATTTGGGTTACATGAAGCTACTTCTGGTGGCTGAGGTGACCTCAGGTTCCCTCTAGACTAGTGAGAGTATTCTTTGGGACTGTCTCAAGATCCATCAAGCAAGTCGCGGCTCCTTACTTGTTTGATTGGGATCACGGAATTGCTCTGCATGCAATGAAGGGGAATCGGGCCTCATCTCTCTTCTAGGGGGATGTCTCATGGTTTTTCTCAAGTTGCGGCGGGGACTTGGGATATATTCTCCAGTTACGGCGGGGATGGCCCTTCAACCTCGTGTTTGTTCAGCGACGTCAGGTCTCCTGTGTAGATATGGGGGATAACTCAGGAATCTCTTCAAGCCTTGGCAAGGCAAAAGGGACGCTTCTGGAGGTCAGACAGGGGACCCAGGCTAACTTTCCAGTAGCCACAGGGATATTGGGATTCCTATCAATGTTCAAGAGGAGTCAGGCATTGTCACCTATGAAAACAGTGATCTCCGCGTGCCTCTCGATGTGTCAAAGGGGTGTGAGGCATTCCCTCGAAATGAGTCGGGAACCTAGGGCTTTCTCTAGGGTCTAAATATTGGATTCAGACATCCCTTCCTCTTGTGAGATGAAACACGAGCCTGTATTCAAGCCACTGCAAGGACATCCGGACTCCTTTTGAGTCAGATCTTCTCGGTTTGTATTCCACTTGACGCAGCATACTCAGGGTCCCTCCCACATACCTATTGCTGAGAGCAGCCTTTTCTTGAGGTGCTTGTGGACAGTTTGCATATGTCTTGAGTCTAAGCTAGGGAATTTGCTCTCATCTCGAGACGAATTGGGGTACACGGAGCATTTGTCGAGTTGCCGTGCTGAACTTAGTGTTCCTCTAGACTTGTGACAGTGTTCTCGGGGAAGCTCTGGGGTGTCTGAAGGAAATCAAGGAAACTGATCTTGTTTGATGGGGAACGAGGGATGGCTCTGGAGTCAAGGCAGGGGAATCAGCCCTCATCTTGAGTTGATTTCGGATACATGGAACATATTTGCATTGCTGGGGTAGCCTCAGGGTCCCTCTAGACTTGAGACAGTGTTCTTGGGGACTGTCTCGAGATCCATTAAGCAAGTCGAGGCTCCTTCCATGTTTGATGGGGATCACGGAATTGCACTGCATGCAAAGCAGGGAAACCGGGCCTCATCTCACTTCGAGGGGGAAGTCTCATGGTTTTTCTCGAGTTGCGGTGGGGACGTGGGGTATACTCTCGAGTTATGGCGGGGATGGCCCTTCAAAACTTGTGTTTGTTCAGTGACGTCAGGACTCTTCTCGAGTTACGAGGGACAACTCAGGAATCACTTAGAGGCTTGACAGGGCAAAAGCGAGACTTCTGGAGGTGAGACAGGAGACCCAGGGTCCCTTTCCAGTAGCAACAGTGATATTGGGATTCCTTTCAATGTTCAAGAGGAATCAGGCATCGTCACATTTTGAAGCAGTGAACTCCGCATGCCTCTCGAGGTGTCAAAGGATGTGAGGCATTCGACCGAAACTACACAGTGAACTAGCGATTTTACTAGTGTCTCCACATTGGATTCAGACATCCCTTCATCTTGGGAGATGAAAGACGAGCCTGTATTCAAGCCACTGCAAGGAAATCCGGCCTCCTTTTGAGGCAGGGCTTCTCGGTGTATATTTTAGTTGAGGCAGCAAACTCAGGGTCCCTCCCACATTGCTATTGCTGAGAAAAGCCTCCTATTGAGGTGCTTGTGGAAATGTGGCATACGTTCTGAGTCGAAGCCAGGGAATCAGCACTCATCTCGAGATGATTTGGGGTACACAGAGCATTCCTTGAGTTGCTGTGCTGAAATTGGTGTTCTTCTAGACTTGGAACGGTGTTCTCGGGGAATCTCTGGAATTGCCTAAAGGAAGTCAACCACTGGTGTGTTTTATGGGGAACGGGGAATGGCTCCGGAGTCAATGCAGGGGAATCAGGCATCATCTCAAGTTGATTTGGGGTACATGGAGCTCCTTCACGTTGCTGGAATAACCTCAGTGTCCCTCTAAACTTGTGACAGTGTTCTTGGGCACTGTCATGAGATCCATCAAGCAAGTCGAGGCTACTTACATGTTTGATGGGGATCACAGAATTGCTATGCATGCAATGTGGGGGAATCGGGCCTCATCTCGCATCGAGGGGGAAGACTCATTGTTTTCTCGAGTTGCGGCGGGCTCCTGGGATATATTCTCGAGTTACTGTGGGGATGGCCCTTCAAACTCGTGTTTGTTCAGCGACGTCAGGACTCCTGTCTAGTTAGGAGGGACAATTCATGAGTCTCTTCAAGTCTTGGCAGGGCAAAATGGACGCTTTTGGAGGTGAGACGGGAGACCCAGTGTAACTTTCCAGTAGCCACAGTGATATTGGGATTCCTATCAATGTTCAAGAGGAGTCAGGCATCTTCACCTTGTGAAGCAGTGAACTCCGAATGCCTCTCGAGGTGTCCAAGGGATGTGAGGCATTCGACCGAAATTATGCGGTGAACTAGCGTTTTTACTAGGGTCTCCAAACGGATTTCAGACATCCCTTTATCTTGTGAGATGAAAGACGAGCCTGTATTCAAGCCACTGCAATGAAATCTGGCCTCCTTTCAAGTCAGAGCTTCTCGGTGTATATTCCAAATGAGGCGGCAAACTCAGCGTCCCTCCCTCATACCTATTGCAGAGAGAAGCCTTCTCTTGTGGTGCTTGTGGAATGTTGGCATGCGTCTTAAGTCTAAGCCATGGAATCAGCTCTCCCGTCAGGACGATTTGGTGTCCACGGAGCATTATTCGAGTTGCAGTGCTGAACTTGGTATTCCTCTAGACTTGTGACGGTAATCTCAGGGAAAATCTGGAGGTGCCTAAAGGAAGTCAAGCCACTGGTCGTGTTTGATGGGGAACGGGGGATGGCTCCGGTGTCAATGCAGGGGAACCGAACCTCATCTCGAGTTGATTTGGGTTACATGAACCTACTTCTGGTTACTGGGGTGACCTCAGGTTCCCTCTAGACTAGTGAGAGTGTTCTTTGGGACTGTCTCGAGATCCATCAAGCAAGTCGCGGCTCCTTACATGTTTGATGGGGATGACGGAATTGCTCTGCATGCAATGCAGGTGAATCGTGCCTCCTGTCGCTTCGAGGGGGAAGTCTAATAGTTTTTCTCGAGTTGCAGCGGGGAATTAGGATATATTCTCGAGTTACGACGGGGATGGCCCTTCAAACTCGTGTTTGTTCATCGATGTCAGGACTCCTGTCTAGTTAGGAGGGACAACTCAGGAATCTCTTCAAGGCTTGGCAAGGCTAAAGGGACGCTTCTTGAGGTCAGACAGGGGACCCAGTGTCCCTTTGCAGTAGCCACAGGGATATTGGGGTTCCTATCAAT
Organism: Rangifer tarandus platyrhynchus; assembly: GCA_949782905.1. Lineage (NCBI taxonomy): Eukaryota > Metazoa > Chordata > Mammalia > Artiodactyla > Cervidae > Rangifer > Rangifer tarandus. Next base: position 2,683,544 of record OX459963.2, on the reverse strand, counting down.
GTTCAAGAGGAGTCAGGCATCTTCACCTTCTGAAGCAGTGAACTCCGCATGCCTCTCGAGGTGTCAAATGGATGTGAGGCATTCCCTCGAAATGACGCGGGGACCTATGGCTTTCTCTAGTGTCTCCACCGGAAATGCAGACATCCCTTCATCTTGATAGAAGAAAGAGGAGCCTGTATTCAAGCCACTGCAAGGAAACCCGGCCTCCTTTCGAGTCAGGGCTTCTCGCTGTATATTTCACTTGAGGCAGCAAACTCAGGGTCCCTCCCACATACCTATTCCTGAGAGAGTCCTCCTCTTGAGGTGCTTGTGGAAAGTTGGCATATGTCTTGAGTCTAAGCCAGGGAATCGGCTCTCCTCTCGGGACAATTTGGGGTACATGGAGCATTCCTCGAGTTCCTGTTCTGAACTTGCTCTTCCTCTAGACTTGGGACAATGTGCTCGTGGAATCTCTGGAGTTGCTTAAAGGAAGTCAAGCCGCTGGTCGTATTTGATGGGGAACAGGAGATGGCTCTGGAGTAAATGCAGGGGAATCGGGCTTCATCTCGAAATGATTTCGGGCACATGAAGCTGCTTCTGGTGGCTGGGGTTACCTCAGGTTCCCTCTAGCCTTGTGAGAATGTTCTTTGGGAATGTCTCGAGATCCATCAAGCAAGTCGAGGCGCCTTACTTGTTTGATGGGGATCACGGAATTGCTCTGCATGCAATGAAGGGGAATCGGGCTTCATCTCGCTTCTAGGAGGAAGTCTCATGGTTTTTCTCGAGTTGCGGCTGGGACTTGGCATATATTCTCGAGTTACGACGGGGATGGCCCTTCAAACTCGTGTTTGTTCCGCGACGTCAGGACTCCTGTGTAGTTAGGAGGGACAACTCAGGAATCTCTTCAAGCCTTGGCAAGGCAAAAGGGACGCTTCTGGAGGTCAGACAGGATTCCCAGGGTAACTTTCCAGTAGCCACAGGGATATTGGGATTCCTATCAATGTTCAGGAGGAGTCAGGCATTGTCACCTATTAAAGCAGTGATCTCCGCGTACCTCTCGATGTGTCAAAGGGATGTGAGGAATTCCGGCGAAATGAGTTGGGAACCTAGGGCTTTCTCTAGGGTCTAAATATTGGATTCAGACATCCCTTCCTCTTGTGAGATGAAACTCGAGCCTGTAATCAAGCCACTGCCACGACATCCGGAGTCCTTTTGAGTCAGGTCTTCTCGGGGTGTATTCCACTTGAGCCAGGATACTCAGGGTCCCTCCCACATACCTATTGCTGAGAACAGCCTTTTCTTGAGGTGCTTGTGGACAGTTTGCATATGTCTTGAGTCTAAGCTAGGGAATTCGCTCTCACTCGAGACGAATTGGGGTACATGAAGCATTTGTCAAGTTGCCGTGCTGAATTTAGTGTTCCTCTAGACTTGTGACGGTGTTCTCGGGGAAGCTCTGGGGTGTCTGAAGGAAATCAAGGAAACTGATTTTGTTTGATGGGGAACGAGGGATGGCTCTCGAGTCAAGGCAGGGGAATCAGCCCTCATCTTGAGTTGATTTCGGATACATGGAACACATTTCCGTTGCTGGGGTGGCCTCAGGGTCCCTCTAGCCTTGAGACAGTGTTCTTGGGGACTGTCTCGAGGTCCAATAAGCAAGTCGAGCCTCCTTACATGTTTGATGGGATCACGAATTGCACTGCATGCAATGCAGGGAAACAGGGCCTCATCTCACTTCGAGGTGGAAGTCTCATGGTTTTTCTCGAGTTGCGGTGGGGACGTGGTGTATACTCTCGAGTTATGGCGGGGATGGCCCTTCAAAACTTGTGTTTGTTCAGTGATGTCAGGACTCCTCTCGAGTTATGAAGGACAACTCAGGAATCACTTGGAGGCTTGACAGGGCAAAAGCGAGGCTTCTGGAGGTGAGACAGGTGACCCATGGTCCCTTTCCAGTAGCCACAGTGATATTGGGATTCCTTTCAATGTTCAAGAGGAGTCAGGCATCGTCACATTTTGAAGCAGTGAACTCCGCATGCCTCTCGAGGTGTCAAAGGGATGTGAGGCATTCGACCGAAATTACGCGGTGAACTATCAATTTTACTAGGGTCTCCACATTGGCTTCAGACATCCCTTCAACTTGTGAGATGAAAGACGAGCCTGTTAAAGCCACTGCAAGGAAATCCTTTTGAGGCAGGGCTTCTCGCTGTATATTCCTCTTGAGGCAGCAAACTCAGGGTCCCTCCCACATAGCTATTGCTGAGAAAAGCCTCCTATTGAGGTGCTTGTGGAAACGTGGCATACGTCTTGAGTCTAAGCCAGGGAATGAGCACCATCTCGAGAAGATTTGGGGTACACGGAGCATTCCTTGAGTTGCTGTGCTGAAATTGGTGTTCTTCTAGACTTGCAACGGTGTTCTCGGGGAATCTCTGGAATTGCCTAAAGGAAGTCAACCACTGGTCGTGTTTTATGGGGAACGGGGGATGGCTCCGGAGTCAATGCAGGGGAATCGGGCATCATTTCAATTTGTTTCGGGGTACATGGAGCTCCTTCACGTTGCTGGAATAACCTCAGTGTTCCTCTAAACTTGTGACAGTGTTCTTGGGCACTGTCGTGAGATCCTTCAAGCAAGTCGAGGCTCCTTACAAGTTTGATGGGAATCACAGAATTTCTATGCATGCAATGTAGGGGAATCGGGCCTCATCTCGCTTGGAGAGGGAAGTCTCATTGTTTTCTCGAGTTGTGGCGGGCTCCTGGGATATATTCTCGAGTTACGTCGGGGATGGCCCTTCAAACTCGTGTTTGTTCAGCGAAGTCAGGACCCCTGTCTAGTTAGGAGGGACAACTCAGGAATCTCTTCAAGGCTGGGCAGGGCAAAAGGGACGCTTTTGGAGGTGAGACGGGAGACCCAGGGTAACTTTCCAGTAGCCACAGTGATATTGGAATTCCTATCAATGTTCAAGAGGAGTCAGGCATCTTCACCTTGTGAACCAGTGAACTCCGAGTGCCTCTCGAGTTGTCCAAGGGATGTGAGGCATTCGACCGGAATTACGCGGTGAACTAGTGTTTTACTAGGGTCTCCAAAGGGATTTCAGACATCCCTTTATCTTGTGAGATGAAAGACGAGCCTGTATTCAAGCCACTGCAATGAAATCCGGCCTCCTTTCAAGTCAGAGTTTCTCGGTGTATATTCCAATTGAGGCAGCAAACTCAGTGTCCCTCCCTCATACCTATTGCATAGAGAAGCCTTCTCTTGTGGTGCTTGTGGAATGTTGGCATGCGTCTTGAGTCTAAGCCATGGAATCAGCTCTCCCCTCAGGACGATTTGGTGTACACGGAGCATTCCTCGAGTTGCAGTGCTGAACTTGGTATTCTTCTAGACTTGTGACGGTATTCTCAGGGAATATCTGGAGGTGTCTAAAGGAAGTCAAGCCACTGGTCGTGTTTGAGGGGAACGGGGGATGGCTCCGGTGTCAATGCAGGGGAAGAGCCTACTCTCGAGTTGATTTGGGTTACATGAAGCTACTTCTGGTTGCTGGGGTGACCTCAGGTTCCCTCTACACTGTGAGAGTGTTCTTTGGGACTGTCTCGAGATCCATCAAGCAAGTCGAGGTTCCTTACTTGTTTGATGGGGATCACGGAATTGCTCTGCATGCAATGCAGGTGAATGGGGCCTCCTCTCGCTTCGAGGCTGAAGTCTAATAGTTTCTCTCGAGTTGCAGCGGGGACTTGGGATATATTCTCGAGTTACTGCGGGGATGGCCCTTCAAACTCGTGTTTGTTCAGCGACATCAGGACTCCTGTCTAGTTAGGAGGGACAACTCAGGAATCTCTTCAAGGCCTGGCAAGGGAAAAGGGACGCTTCTTGAGGTGAGACAGGAGACCCAGTGTCCCTTTGCAGTAGCCACAGGGATATTGGGATTCCTATCAATGTTCAAGAGGAGTCAGGCATCTTCACCTTCTGAAGCAGTGAACTCCGCATGCCTCTCGAGGTGTCAAACGGATGTGAGGCATTCCCTCGAAATGAGGCGGGGACCTATGGCTTTCTGTAGTGTCTCCACCGGAAATGAAGACATCCCTTCATCTTGATAGAAGAAAGAGAAGCCTGTATTCAAGCCACTGCAAGGAAACCCGGCCTCCTTTCGAGTCAGGGCTTCTCGTTGTATATTCCACTTGAGGCAGCAAACTCAGGTTCCCTCCCACATACCTATTCCTGAGAGAGGTCTCCTCTTGAGGTGCTTGTGGAAAGTTGGCATACGTCTTGAATCTAAGCCAGGGAATCGGCTCTCCTCTCGGGACGATTTGGGGTACATGGAGCATTCCTCGAGTGCCTGTTCTGAACTTGCTGTTCCTCTAGACTTGGGACGGTGTGCTCGTGGAATCTCTGGAGTTGCATAAAGGAAGTCCAGCCACTGGTCGTGTTTGATGGGGAACAGGGGATGGCTCTGGAGTCAATGCAGGGGAATCAGGCCTCATCTCGAGATGATTTCGGGCACATGAAGCTACTTCTCGTGGCTGCGGTGACTTCAGGTTCCCTCTAGACTTGTGAGAGTGTTCTTTGGGACTGTCTCGAGATCCATCAAGCAAGTCGAGGCTCCTTACTTGTTTGATATGGATCACGGAATTGCTCTGCATGCAATGAAGTGGTATCGGGACTCATCTGTCTTCTAGGGGGAAGTCTCATGGTTTTTCTCGAGTTGCGGCGGGGACTTGTGATATAGTCTCGCGTTACGGCGGGGATGGCCCTTCAAACTCGTGTTTGTTCAGCGACGTCAGGACTCCTGTGTAGTTAGGAGGGACAACTCCGGAATCTCTTCAAGCCTTGGCAAGGCAAAAGGGACGCTTCTGGAGGTCAGACAGGAGACCCAGGGTAACTTTCCAGTAGCCACAGGGATATTGGGATTCCTATCAATGTTCAAGAGGAGTCAGGCATTGTCACCTATTAAAGCAGTGATCTCCGCGTGCCTCTCGATGTGTCAAAGGGATGTGAGGAATTCCGTCGAAATGAGTCGGGATCCTAGGGCTTTCTCTAGGGTCTAAATATTGGATTCAGACATCCCTTCCTCTTGGGAGATGAAACAAGAGCCTGTATTCAAGCCACTGCAAGGACATCCGGACTCCTTTTGAGTCAGGTCTTCTCGGTTTGTATTCCACTTGAGGGAGCATACTCAGGGTCCTTCCCACATACCTATTGGTGAGTGAAGCCTTTTCTTGAGGTGCTTGTGGACAGTTTGCATATGTCTTGAGTCTAAACTAGGGAATTCGCTCTCATCTCGAGACGAATTGGGGTACATGAAGCATTTGTCGAGTTGCCGTGCTGAAGTTAGTGTTCCTCTAGACTTGTGACAGTGTTCTCAGGGAGGATCTGGGGTGTCTGAAGGAAATCAAGGAAACTGATCTTGTTTGATAGGGAACGAGGGATGGCTCTCGAGTCAAGGCAGGGGAATCAGCCCTCATCTTGAGTTGATTTCGGATACACGGAACATATTTGCGTTGCTGGGGTGGCCTCAGGGTCCCTCTAGACTTGAGACAGTGTTCTTGCGGACTGTCTCGAGATCCATTAAGCAAGTCGAGGCTCCTTACATATTTGATGGGGATCACGGAATTACGCTGCATGCAATGCAGGGAAACCGGGCCTCATCTCACTTCGAGGGGGAAGTCTCATGGTTTTTATCGAGTTGCGGTGGGGACGTGGGGTATACTCTCGAGTTATGGCGGGGATGGACCTTCAAAACTTGTGTTTGTTCAGTGACGTCAGGACGCCTCTCGAGTTACGAGGGACAACTGAGGAATCACTTGGAGGCTTGACAGGGCAAAAGCAAGGCTTCTGGAGGTGAGACAGGAGACCCAGGGTCCCTTTCCAGTAGCCACAGTGATATTGGGATTCCTTTCAATGTTCAAGAGGAGTCAGGCATCGTCACATTTTGAAGCAGTGAACTCCGCATGCCTCTCGAGATGTCAAAGCGATATGAGGCATTCGACCGAAGTTACGCGGTGAACTAGCGATTTTACTAGGGTCTCCACATTGGATTCAGACATCCCTTCATCTTGTGAGATGAAAGACGAACCTGTATTTCAGCCATTGTAAGGAAATCCGGCCTCCTTTTGAGGCAGGGCTTCTCGGTGTATATTTTACTTGAGGCAGCAAACTCAAGGTCCCTCCCACATTGCTATTGCTGAGAAAAGCCTCCTATTGAGGTGCTTGTGGAAAGGTGGCATACGTCTTGAGTCTAAGCCAGGGAATCAGCACTCATCTGGAGAAGATTTGGGGTACACGGAGCATTCCTTGAGTTGCTGTGCTGAAATTGGTGTTCTTCTAGACTTGGAACGGTGTTCTCGGGGAATCTCTGGAATTGCCTAAAGGAAGTCATCCACTGGTCGTATTTTATGGGGAACGGGGGATGTTTCCGGAGTCAATGCAGGGGAATCGGGCATCATCTCAAGTTGATTTGGGGTACATGGAGCTCCTTCACGTTGCTGGAATAACCTCAGTTTTCCTCTAAACTTGTGACAGTGTTCTTGGGCACTGTCATGAGATCCATCAAGCAAGTCGAGGCTCCTTACATGTTTGATGGGGATCACGGAATTGCTATGCATGCAGTGTAGGGGAATCGGGCTTCATCTCGCTTGGAGGGGGAAGTCTCATTGTTTTCTCGAGTTGCGGCGGGCTCCTTGGATATATTCTCGAGTTACGTCAGGGATGTCCCTTCAAACTCGTGTTTGTTCAGCGACATCAGGACTCCTGTCTAGTTAGGAGGGACAACTCAGGAATCTCTTCAAGGCTTGGCAGGGCAAAAGGGACGCTTCTTGAGGTGAGACAGGAGACCCAGTGTCCCTTTGCAGTAGCCACAGTGATATTGGGATTCCTATCAATGTTCAAGAGGAGTCAGGCATCTTCACCTTGTGAAGCAGTGAACTCCGAGTGCCTCTCGAGGTGTCCAAGGGATGTGAGGCATTCGACCGAAATTACGCGGTGAACTAGTGTTTTTACTAGGGTCTCCAAAGGGATTTCAGACATCCCTTTATCTTGTGAGATGAAAGACGAGCCTGTATTCAAGCCACTGCAATGAAATCCGGCCTCCTTTCAAGTCAGAGCTTCTCGGTGTATATTCCAATTGAGGCAGCAAACTCAGCGTCCCTCCCTCATACCTATTGCAGAGAGAAGCCTTCTCTTGTGGTGCTTGTGGAATGTTGGCATGCGTCTTGAGTCTAAGCCATGGAATCAGCTCTCCCCTCAGGACGATTTGTTGTACACGGAGCATTCCTCGAGTTGCAGTGCTGAACTTGGTATTCCTCTAGACTTGTGACGGTATTCTCAGGGAATATTTGGAGATGCCTAAAGGAAGTCAAGCTACTGGTCGTATTTGATGAGGGACAGGGGAATACTCCGGTGTCAATGCAGGGGAACCGAGCCTCATCTCGAGTTGATTTGCGTTACATGAAGCTACTTCTGGTTGCTGGAGAGACATCAGGTTCCCTCTAGACTTGTGAGAGTGTTCTTTGGGACTGTCTCCAGATCCATCAAGCAAGTTGCGGCTCCGTACATGATTGATGGGGATCACGGAATTGCTCTGCATGCAATGCAGGTGAATGGGGCCTCCTCTCGCTTCGAAGGGGAAGTCTAATAGTTTCTCTCGTGTTGCAGTGGGGACTTGGGATATATTCTCGAGTTACGGTGCAGATGGCCCTTCAAACTCGTGTTTTTTCAGCGACGTCAGGACTCCTGTCTAGTTAGGAGGCACAACTCTGGAATCTCTTCAAGGCTTGGGAAGGCAAAAGGGACGCTTCTTGAGGTGAGACAGGAGACTTAGTATCCCTTTGAAGTAGCCACAGGGATACTGGGATTCCTATCAATGTTCAAGAAGAGACAGGCATCTTCACCTTCTGAAGCAGTGAACTCCGCATGCCTCTCGAGGTGTCAAATGGATGTGAGGCATTCCCTCGAAATGAGGCGGGGACCTATGGCTTTCTCTAGTGTCTCCACCGGAAATGCAGACATCCCTTCATCTTGATAGAAGAAAAAGGAGCCTGTATTCAAGCCACTGCAAGGAAACCCGGCCTCCTTTCGAGTCAGGGCTTCTCGCTGTATATTCCACTTGAGGCAGCAAACTCAGGGTCCCTCCTACATAACTACTCCTTAGAGAGGCCTCCTCTTGAGGTGCTTCTGGAAAGTTGGCATACGTCTTGAGTCTAAGCCAGGGAATCGGCTCTCCTCTCGGGACGATTTGGGGTACACGGAGCATTCCTCGAGTTACTATTCTGAACTTGCTCTTCCTCTAGTCTTGGGACGGTGTGCTCGTGGAATCTCTACATTTGCTTAAAGGAAATCAAGCCACTGGTCGTGTTTGATGGGGAAACGGGGATGGCTCTGGAGTCAATGCAGTGGAATTGGGCCTCATCTCGATATGATTTCGGGCACATGAAGCTACTTCTGGTGGCTGGGGTGACCTCAGGTTCCCTCTAGACTTGTGAGAGTGTTCTTTGGAACTGTCTCGAGATCCATCAAGCAAGTCGAGGCTCCTTACTTGTTTGATGGGGATCACGGAATTGCTCTGCATGCAATGAAGGGGAATCGGGCCTCATCTCGCTTCTAGGGGGAAGTCTCGTGGTTTTTCTCGAGTTGCGGCGGGGACTTGGGATATATTCTCGAGTTACGGTGGGGTGGGCCCTTCAAACTCGTGTTTGTTCAGCGACGTCAGGACTCCTGTGTAGTTAGGAGGGACAACTCAGGAATCTCTTCAAGACTTGGCAAGGCAAAAGGGACGCTTCTGGAGGTCAGACAGGATTCCCAGGGTAACTTTCCAGTAGCCACAGGGATATTGGGATTCCTATCAATGTTCAAGAGGAGTCAGGCATTGTCACCTATTAAAGCAGTGATCGCCGCGTGTCTCTCGATGTGTCAAAGGGATGTGAGGAATTCCGTCGAAATGAGTCGGGAACCTAGGGCTTTCTCTAACGTCTAAATATTCGATTCAGACATCCCTTCCTCTTGTGAGATGAAACACGAGCCTGTATTCAAGCCACTGCAAGGACATCCGGACTCCTTTTGAGTCAGGTCTTCTCGGTTTGTATTCCACTTGAGGCAGCATACTCAGGGTCCCTCCCACATACCTATTGCTGAGAGCAGCCTTTTCTTGAGGTGCTTGTGGACAGTTTGCATATGTCTTGAGTCTAAGCTAGGTAATTTGCTCTCATCTCGAGACGAATTGGGGTACACGGAGCATTTGTCGAGTTGCCGTGCTGAACTAAGTGTTCCTCTAGACTTGTGACGGTGTTCACGGGGAAGCTCTGGGGTGTCTGAAGGAAATCAAGGAAACTGATCTTGTTTGATGGGGAATGAGGGATGGCTCTGGAGTCAAGGCAGGGGAATCAGCCCTCATCTTGAGTTGTTTCGGATACATGGAACACATTTGCGTTGCTGGGGTGGCCTCAGGGTCACTCTAGACTTGAGACAGTGTTCTTGGGGACTCTCTCGAGATCCATTATGCAAGTCGAGGCTCCTTACATGTTTGATGGGGATCACGGAATTGCACTGCATGCAATGCAGGGAAACCGGGCCTCATCTCACTTCGAGGGGGAAGTCTCATGTTTTTTCTCGAGCTGTGGTGGGGACGTGGGGTATACTCTCGACTTATGGCGGGGATGGCCCTTCAAACCTTGTGTTTGTTCAGTGACGTCAGGACACTTCTCGAGTTACGAGGGACAACTCAGGAATCACTTGGAGGCTTGACAGGGCAAAAGCCAGGCTTCTGGAGGTGAGACAGGAGACCCAGGGTCCCTTTCCAGTAGCCACAGTGATATTGGGATTCCTTTCAATGTTCAAGAGGAGTCAGGCATCGTCACATTTTGAAGCAGTGAACTCCGCATGCCTCTCGAGGTGTCAAAGGATGTGAGGCATTCGAACGAATTTATGCGGTGAACTAGTGATTTTACTAGTGTCTCCACATTGGATTCAGACATCCCTTCATCTTGTGAGATGAAAGACGAGCCTGTATTCAAGCCACTGCAAGGACATCCGGGCTCCTTTTGACGCAGGGCTTCTCGGTGTATATTTTACTTAAGGCAGCAAACTCAGGGTCCCTCCCACATAGCTATTGCTGAGAAAAGCCTTCTATTGAGGTGCTTGTGGAAAGGTGGCATACGTCTTGAGTCTAAGCCAGGGAATCAGCACTCATCTCGAGAAGATTTGGGGTACACGGAGCATTCCTTGAGTTGCTGTGCAGAAATTGGTGTTCTTCTAGACTTGGAACGGTTTTCTCGGGGAATCTCTGGAATTGCCTAATGTAAGTCAACCACTGGTCGTGTTTTATGGGGAACTGGGGATGGCTCCGGAGTCAATGCAGGGGAATCGGGCATCATCTCAAATTGATTTGGGATACATGGAGCTCCTTCACGTTGCTGGAATAACCTCAGTGTCCCTCTAAACTTGTGACAGTGTTCTTGGGCACTGTCATTAGATCCATTAAGCAAGTCGAGGCTCCTTACATGTTTGATGGGGATCACGGAATTGCTATGCATGCAATGTAGGGGAATCGGGCCTCATCTCGCTTGGAGGGGGAAGTCTCATTGTTTTCTAGAGTTGCGGCGGGCTCCTGGGATATATTCTAGAGTTACGTCGGGGATGGCCCTTCAAACTCGTGTTTGTTCAGCGACGTCAGGACTCCTGTCTAGTTAGGAGGGACAACTCAGGAATCTCTTCAAGGCTTGGCAGGGCAAAAGGGAAGCTTTTGGAGGTGAGACGGGATACCCAGGTAATTTTCCTGTAGCCACACTGATATTGGGATTCCTATCAATGATCAAGAGGAGTCAGGCATCTTCACCTTGTGAAGCAGTGAACTCCGAGTGCCTCTCGAGGTGTCCAAGGGATGTGAGGCATTCGACCGAAATTTCGTGGTGAACTAGCGTTTTTACTAGGGTCTCCAAAGGGATTTCAGACATCCCTTTATTTTGTGAGATGAAAGACGAGCCTGTATTCAAGCCACTGCAATGAAATCCGGCCTCCTTTCAAGTCAGAGCTTCTCGGTGTATATTCCAATTGAGGCAGCAAATTCAGCGTCCCTCCCTCATACCTATTGCAGAGAGAAGCCTTCTCTTGTGGTGCTTGTGGAATGTTGGCATGCGTCTTGAGTCTAAGCCATGGAATCGGCTCTCCCCTCGGAACGATTTGTTGTCCACGGAGCATTCCTCGAGTTGCAGTGTTGAACTTAGTATTCCTCTAGACTTGTGACGGTACTCTCAGGGAATATCTGGAGGTGCCTAAAGGAAGTCAAGCCTCTGGTCATGTTTGATGGGGAACGGGGGATGGCTCCGGTGTTAATGAAGGGGAACTGAGCCTCATCTCGAGATGATTTCGGGCACATGAAATTACTTCTGCTGGCTGGTGTGACCTCAGGTTCCCTCTAGACTTGTGAGAGTGTTCTTTGGGACTCTCTCGAGATCCATCTAGCAAGTCGAGGCTCCTTACTTCTTTGATGGGGATCACGGAATTGCTCTGCATGCAATGAAGGGGAATCGGGCCTCCTCTCGCTTCTAGGGGGAAGTCTCATGGTTATTCTCGAGTTGCGGCGCGGACTTGGGATATATTCTCGAGTTACGGCGGGGATGGCCCTTCAAACTCGTGTTTGTTCAGTGACGTGAGGACTCCTGTCTAGTTAGGAGGGACAACTCAGGAATCTCTCCAAGGCTTGGCAAGGCAAAAGGGACGCTTCTTGAGGTGAGACAGGAGACCCAGTGTCCCTTTGCAGTAGCCACAGGGATATTGGGATTCCTATCAATATTCAAGAGGAGTCAGGCATCTTCAGCTTCTAAAGCAGTGAACTCCGCATGCCTCTCGATGTGTCAAAGGATGTGAGGCATTCCGTCGAAATGAGGCGCGGACCTATGGCTTTCTCTAGTGTCTCTACCAGAAATGAAGACATCCCTTCATCTTGATAGAAGAAAGAGGAGCCTGTATTCAAGCCACTGCAAGGAAACCCGGCCTCCTTTCGAGTCAGGGCTTCTCGCTGTATATTCCACTTGAGGCAGCAAATTCAGGGTCCCACCCACATAACTACTCCTGAGAGAGCCCTCCTCTTGAGGTGCTTGTGGAAAGTTGGCATACGTCTTGAGTCTAAGCCAGGGAATCGGCTCTCCTCTCGGGACGATTTGGGGTAAACGGAGCATTCCTCGAGTTCCTGTTCTGAACTTGCTGTTCCTCTCGACTTCAGACGGTGTGCTCGTGGAATCTCTGCATTTGCCTAAAGGTAGTCAAGCCACTGGTCGTGTTTGATGGGGAACCGGGAATGGCTCTGGAGTCAATGCAGGGGAATCGGGCATCATCTTGAGATGATTTCGAGTACATGAAGCTAATTCTGGTGGCTGGGGTGACCTCAGGTTCCCTCTAGACTTGTTAGAGTGTTCTTTGGGACTGTCTCGAGATCCATCAAGCAAGTCGAGGCTCCTTACTTGTTTGATGGGGATCACGGAATTGCTCTGCATGCAATGAAGGGGAATCGGGCCTCATCTCGCTTCTAGGGGGAAGTCTCATGGTTTTTCTCGAGTTGCGGCGGGGACTTGGGATATATTCTCGAGTTACCGCGGGGATGGCCCTTCAAATTCGTGTTTGTTCAGCGACGTCAGGACTCCTGTGTAGTTAGGAGGGACAACTCAGGAATCTCTTCAAGACTTGGCAAGGCAAAAGGGACGCTTCTGGAGGTCAGACAGGAGACCCAGGGTAACTTTCCAGTAGCCACAGGGATATTGGGATTCCTATCAATGTTCAAGAGAAGTCAGTCATTGTCACCTATTAAAGCAGTGATCTCCGCGTGCCTCTCGATGTGTCAAAGGGATGTGAGGAATTCCGTCGAAATGAGTCGGGAAGCTAGGGCTTTCTCTAGGGTCTAAATTTTGGATTCAGACATCCCTTCCTCTTGTGAGATGAAACACGAGCGTGTATTCAAGCCATTGCAAGGACATCCGGACTCCTTTTGAATCAGGTCTACTCCGTTTGTATTCCACTTGAGGCAGCATACTCAGGGTCCCTCCCACATACCTATTGCTGAGAGAAGCCTTTTCTTGAGGTGCTTGTGCACAGTTTGCATATGTCTTGAGTCTAAGCTAGGGAATTCGCTCTCATCTCGGGACAAATTGGGATACACGGAGCATTTGTCGAGTTGCCGTGCTGAACTTAGTGTTCCTCTAGGCTTGTGACGGTGTTCTCGGGGAAGCTCTGGGGTGTCTGAAGGAAATCAAGCAAACTGGTCTTGTTTGATGGGGAATGAGGGATGGCTCTGGAGTCAAGGCAGGGGAAGCAGCCCTCATCTTGAGTTGATTTCGGATACATGGAACATATTTGCATTGCTAGGGTGGCCTCAGGTTCCCTCTAGACCTGAGACAGTGTTCCTGGGGACTGTCTCGAGATCCATTAAGCAAGTCGAGGCTCCTTACATGTTTGATGGGGTCACGGAATTGCAGTGCATGCAATGCAGGGAAAGCGGGCCTCATCTCACTTCGAGGGGGAAGTCTCATGGTTTTTCTCGAGTTGCGGTGGGGACGTGGGGTATACACTCTAGTTATGGTGGGGATGGCTCTTCAAACCTTGTGTTTGTTCAGTGACGTCAGGACTCTTCTCGAGTTACGAGGGACAACTCAGGAATTACTTGGAGGCTTGACAGGGCAAAAGCGAGGCTTCTGGAGGTGAGACAGGAGACCCAGGGTCCCTTTCCAGTAGCCACAGTGATATTGGGGTTCCTTTCAATGTTCAAGAGGAGTCAGGCATCGTCACATTTTGAAGCAGTGAAATCCCCATGCCTCTCGAGGAGTCAAAGGATGTGAGTTATTCGACCGAAGTTACGCGGTGAACTAGCGATTTTACTAGGGTCTCCACATTGGATTCAGACATCCCTTCATCTTGTGAGATGAAAGAGGAGCCTGTATTCAAGCCACTGCAAGGAAATCCGGCCTCCTTTTGAGGCAGGGCTTCTCGGTGTATATTTTACTTGAGGCAGCAAACTCAGGGTCCCTCCCACATAGCTATTGCTGAGAAAAGCCTCCTATTGAGGTACTTGTGGAAAGGTGGCATAAGTCTTGAGTCGAAGCCAGGGAATCAGCACTCATCTCGAGAAGATTTGCGGTACACGGGGCATTCCTTGAGTTGCTGTGCTGAAATTGGTGTTCTTCTAGACTTGGAACGGTTTTCTCGGGGAATCACTGGAATTGCCTAAAGGAAGTCAACCACTGGTCGTGTTTTATGGGGAACGGGGGAGGGCTCCGGAGTCATTGCAGGGGAATCGGGCATCATCTCAAGTTGATTTGGGGTACATGAAGCTACTTCTGCTGGCTGGAATAACCTCAGTGTCCCTCTAAACTTGTGACAGTGTTCTTGGGCACTGTCATGAGATCCATCAAGCAAGTTGAGGCTCCTTACATGTTTGATGGAGATCATGGAATTGCTATGCATGCAATGTAGGGGAATCGGGTCTCATCTCGCTTGGAGGGGGAAGTCTCATTGTTTTCTCGAGTTGCGGCGGGCTCCTGGGATATATTCCCGAGTTACGTCGGGGATGGCCCTTCAAACTTCTGTTTTTTCAGTGACGTCAGGGCTCCTGTCTAGTTAGGAGGGACAACACAGGAATCTCTTCAAGGCTTGGCAGGGCAAAAGGGACGCTTTTGGAGATGAGACAGGAGAACCAGTGTAACTTTCCAGTAGCCACACTGATATTGGGATTCCTATCAATGTTCAAGAGGAGTCAGGTATCTTCACCTTGTGAACCAGTGAACTCCGAGTGACGCTCGAGGTGTCCAAGGGATGTGAGGCATTCGACCGAAATTACTCGGTGAACTAGCGTTTTTACTAGTGTCTCCAAAGGGATTTCAGACATCCCTTATCTTGTGAGATGAAAGACGAGCCTGTATTCAAGCCACTGCAATGAAATCCGGCCTCCTTTCAAGTCAGAGCTTCTCGGTGTATATTCCAATTGAGGCAGCAAACTCAGTGTCCCTCCCTCATACCTATTGCAGAGAGAAGCCTTCTCTTGTGGTGCTTGTGGAATGTTGGCATGCGTCTTGAGTCTAAGCCATGGAATCAGCTCTCCCCTCGGGACGATTTGGTGTACACGGAGCATTCCTCGACTTGCAGTGTTGAACTTAGTATTCCTCTAGACTTGTGACAGTACTCTCAGGGAATATCTGGAGGTGCCTAAAGGAAGTCAAGCCTCTGGTCGTGTTTGATGGGGAACGGGGGATGGCTCTGGTGTCAATGCAGGGGAACCGAGCCACATCTCGAGATGATTTCGGGCACATGAAGCTACTTCTGCTGTCTGGGGTGAACTCAGGTTCCCTCTAGACTTGTGAGAGTGTTCTTTGGGACTCTCTCGAGATCCATCAAGCAAGTCGAGGCTCCTTACTTCTTTGATGGGGATCACGGAATTGCTCTGCATGCAATGAAGGGGAATCGGGCCTCCTCTCGCTTCTAGGGGGAAGTCTCATGGTTATTCTCGAGTTGCGGCGCGGACTTGGGATATATTCTCGAGTTACGGCGGGGATGGCCCTTCAAACTCGTGTTTGTTCAGTGACGTGAGGACTCCTGTCTAGTTAGGAGGGACAACTCAGGAATCTCTTCAAGGCTTGGCAAGGCAAAAGGGACGCTTCTTGAGGTGAGACAGGAGACCCAGTGTCCCTTTGCAGTAGCCACAGGGATATTGGGATTCCTATCAATATTCAAGAGGAGTCAGGCATCTTCAGCTTCTAAAGCAGTGAACTCCGCATGCCTCTCGATGTGTCAAAGAATGTGAGGCATTCCGTCGAAATGAGGCGCGGACCTATGGCTTTCTCTAGTGTCTCTACCAGAAATGAAGACATCCCTTCATCTTGATAGAAGAAAGAGGAGCCTGTATTCAAGCCACTGCAAGGAAACCCGGCCTCCTTTCGAGTCAGGGCTTCTCGCTGTATATTCCACTTGAGGCAGCAAATTCAGGGTCCCTCCCACATAACTACTCCTGAGAGAGCCCTCCTCTTGAGGTGCTTGTGGAAAGTTGGCATACGTCTTGAGTCTAAGCCAGGGAATCGGCTCTCCTCTCGGGACGATTTGGGGTAAACGGAGCATTCCTCGAGTTCCTGTTCTGAACTTGCTGTTCCTCTCGACTTGGGACGATGTGCTCGTGGAATCTCTGCATTTGCCTAAAGGAAGTCAAGCCACTGGTCGTGTTTGATGGGGAACAGGGGATGGCTCTGGAGTCAATGCAGGGGAATTGGGCCTCATCTTGAGATGATTTCGGGCACATGAAGCTACTTCTGGTGGCTGGGGTGACCTCAGGTTCCCTCTAGACTTGTTAGAGTGTTCTTTGGGACTGTCTCGAGATCCATCAAGCAAGTCGAGGCTCCTTACTTGTTTGATGGGGTTCACGGAATTGCTCTGCATGCAATGAAGGGGAATCGGGCCTCATCTCGCTTCTAGGAGGAAGTCTCATGGTTTTTCTCGAGTTGCGGCGGGGACTTGGGATATATTCTCGAGTTACGGCGGGGATGGCCCTTCAAATTCGTGTTTGTTCAGCGACGTCAGGACTCCTGTGTAGTTAGGAGGGACAACTCAGGAATCTCTTCATGCCTTGGCAAGGCAAAAGGGACGCTTCTGGAGGTCAGACAGGAGACCCAGGGTAACTTTCCAGTAGCCACAGGGATATTGGGATTCCTATTAATGTTCAAGAGAAGTCAGGCATTGTCACCTATTAAAGCAGTGATCTCCGCGTGCCTCTCGATGTGTCAAAGGGATGTGAGGAATTCCGTCGAAATTAATCGGGAACCTAGGGCTTTCTCTAGGGTCTAAATATTGGATTCAGACATCCCTTCCTCTTGTGAGATGAAACACGAGCCTGTATTCAAGCCATTGCAAGGACATCCGGACTCCTTTTGAATCAGGTCTTCTCGGTTTGTATTCCACTTGAGGCAGCATACTCAGGGTCCCTCCCACATACCTATTGCTAAGAGAAGCCTTTTCTTGAGGTCTTGTGCACAGTTTGCATATGTCTTGAGTCTAAGCTAGGGAATTCGCTCTCATCTCGGGACAAATTGGGATACACGGAGCATTTGTCGAGTTGCCGTGCTGAACTTAGTGTTCCTCTAGGCTTGTGACGGTGTTCTCGGGGAAGCTCTGGGGTGTCTGAAGGAAATCAAGCAAACTGATCTTGTTTGATGGGGAATGAGGGATGGCTCTGGAGTCAAGGCAGGGGAATCAGCCCTCATCTTGAGTTGATTTCGGATACATGGAACATATTTGCATTGCTAGGGTGGCCTCAGGGTCCCTCTAGACCTGAGACAGTGTTCCTGGGGACTGTCTCGAGATCCATTAAGCAAGTCGAGGCTCCTTACATGTTTGATGGGGTCACGGAATTGCAGTGCATGCAATGCAGGGAAAGCGGGCCTCATCTCACTTCGAGGGGGAAGTCTCATGGTTTTTCTCGAGTTGCGGTGGGGACGTGGGGTATACACTCTAGTTATGGTGGGGATGGCTCTTCAAACCTTGTGTTTGTTCAGTGACGTCAGGAGTCTTCTCGAGTTACGAGGGACAACTCAGGAATTACTTGGAGGCTTGACAGGGCAAAAGCGAGGCTTCTGGAGGTGAGACAGGAGACCCAGGGTCCCTTTCCAGTAGCCACAGTGATATTGGGGTTCCTTTCAATGTTCAAGAGGAGTCAGGCATCGTCACATTTTGATGCAGTGAAATCCGCATGCCTCTCGAGGAGTCAAAGGATGTGATTTATTCGACCGAAGTTACGCGGTGAACTAGCGATTTTACTAGGTTCTCCACATTGGATTCAGACATCCCTTCATCTTGTGAGATGAAAGACGAGCCTGTATTCAAGCCACTGCAAGGAAATCCGGCCTCCTTTTGAGGCAGGGCTTCTCGGTGTATATTTTACTTGAGGCAGCAAACTCAGGGTCCCTCCCACATAGCTATTGCTGAGAAAAGCCTCCTATTGAGTTGCTTGTGGAAAGGTGGCATAAGTCTTGAGTCGAAGCCATGGAATCAGCACTCATCTCGAGAAGATTTGTGGTACACGGGGCATTCCTTGAGTTGCTGTGTTGAAATTGGTGTTCTTCTAGACTTGGAACGGTTTTCTCGGGGAATCACTGGAATTGCCTAAAGGAAGTCAACCACTGGTCGTGTTTTATGGGGAACGGGGGATGGCTCGGGAGTCATTGCAGGGGAATCGGGCATCATCTCAAGTTGATTTGGGGTACATGAAGCTACTTCTGGTGGCTGGAATAACATCAGTGTCCCTCTAAACTTGTGACAGTGTTCTTGGTCACTGTCATGAGATCCATCAAGCAAGTTGAGGCTCCTTACATGTTTGATGGGGATCATGGAATTGCTATGCATGCAATGTAGGGGAATCGGGTCTCATCTCGCTTGGAGGGGGAAGTCTCATTGTTTTCTCGAGTTGCGGGAGGCTCCTGGGATATATTCCCGAGTTACGTCGGGGATGGCCCTTCAATCTTCTGTTTTTTCAATGACGTCAGGGCTCCTGTCTAGTTAGGAGGGACAACACAGGAATCTCTTCAAGGCTTGGCAGGGCAAAAGGGACGCTTTTGGAGATGAGACAGGAGACCCAGTGTAACTTTCCAGTAGCCACACTGATATTGGAATTCCTATCAATGTTCAAGAGGAGTCAGGTATCTTCACCTTGTGAACCAGTGAACTCCTAGTGACGCTCGAGGTGTCCAAGGGATGTGAGGCATTCGACCGAAATTACTCGGTGAACTAGCGTTTTTACTAGTGTCTCCAAAGGGATTTCAGACATCCCTTATCTTGTGAGATGAAAGACGAGCCTGTATTCAAGCCACTGCAATGAAATCCGGCCTCCTTTCAAGTCAGAACTTCTCGGTGTATATTCCAATTGAGGCAGCAAACTCAGTGTCCCTCCCTCATACCTATTGCAGAGAGAAGCCTTCTCTTGTGGTGCTTGTGGAATGTTGGCATGCATCTTGAGTCTAAGCCATGGAATCAGCTCTCCCCTCGGGACGATTTGGTGTACACGGAGCATTCCTCGACTTGCAGTGTTGAACTTAGTATTCCTCTAGACTTGTGACGGTACTCTCAGGGAATATCTGGAGGTGCCTAAAGGAAGTCAAGCCTCTGGTCGTGTTTGATGGGGAACGGGGGATGGCTCTGGTGTCAATGCAGGGGAACCGAGCCACATCTCGAGATGATTTCGGGCACATGAAGCTACTTCTGCTGGCTGGGGTGACCTCAGGTTCCCTCTAGACTTGTGAGAGTGTTCTTTGGGACTCTCTCGAGATCCATCAAGCAAGTCGAGGCTCCTTACTTCTTTGATGGGGATCACGGAATTGCTCTGCATGCAATGAAGGGGAATCGGGCCTCCTCTCGCTTCTAGGGGGAAGTCTCATGGTTATTCTCGAGTTGCGGCACGGACTTGGGATATATACTCGAGTTACGGCGGGGATGGCCCTTCAAACTCGTGTTTGTTCAGTGACGTGAGGACTTCTATCTAGTTAGGAGGGACAACTCAGGAATCTCTTCAAGGCTTGGCAAGGCAAAAGGGACGCTTCTTGAGGTGAGACAGGAGACCCAGTGTCCCTTTGCAGTAGCCACAGGGATATTGGGATTCCTATCAATATTCAAGAGGAGTCAGGCATCTTCAGCTTCTAAAGCAGTGAACTCCGCATGCCTCTCGATGTGTCAAAGGATGTGAGGCATTCCGTCGAAATGAGGCGCGGACCTATGGCTTTCTCTAGTGTCTCTACCAGAAATGAAGACATCCCTTCATCTTGATAGAAGAAAGAGGAGCCTGTATTCAAGCCACTGCAAGGAAACCCGGCCTCCTTTCGAGTCAGGGCTTCTCGCTGTATATTCCACTTGAGGCAGCAAATTCAGGGTCCCTCCCACATAACTACTCCTGAGAGAGCCCTCCTCTTGAGGTGCTTGTGGAAAGTTGGCATACGTCTTGAGTCTAAGCCAGGGAATCTGCTCTCCTCTCGGGACGATTTGGGGTAAACGGAGCATTCCTCGAGTTCCTGTTCTGAACTTGCTGTTCCTCTCGACTTCGGACGGTGTGCTCGTGGAATCTCTGCATTTGCCTAAAGGTAGTCAAGCCACTGGTCGTGTTTGATGGGGAACCGGGAATGGCTCTGGAGTCAATGCAGGGGAATCGGGCCTCATCTTGAGATGATTTCGAGCACATGAAGCTAATTCTGGTGGCTGGGGTGACCTCAGGTTCCCTCTAGACTTGTTAGAGTGTTCTTTGGGACTGTCTCGAGATCCATCAAGCAAGTCGAGGCTCCTTACTTGTTTGATGGGGTTCACGGAACTGCTCTGCATGCAATGAAGGGGAATCGGGCCTCATCTCGCTTCTAGGAGGAAGTCTCATGGTTTTTCTCGAGTTGCGGCGGGGACTTGGGATATATTCTCGAGTTACGGCGGGGATGGCCCTTCAAATTCGTGTTTGTTCAGCGACGTCTGGACTCCTGTGTAGTTAGGAGGGACAACTCAGGAATCTCTTCAAGCATTGGCAAGGCAAAAGGGACGCTTATGGAGGTCAGACAGGAGACCCAGGGTAACTTTCCAGTAGCCACAGGGATATTGGGATTCCTATTAATGTTCAAGAAAAGTCAGGCATTGTCACCTATTAAAGCAGTGATCTCCGCGTGCCTCTCGATGTGTCAAAGGGATGTGAGGAATTCCGTCGAAATGAGTCGGGAACCTAGGGCTTTCTCTAGGGTCTAAATATTGGATTCAGACATCCCTTCCTCTTGTGAGATGAAACACGAGCCTGTATTCAAGCCATTGCAAGGACATCCGGACTCCTTTTGAATCAGGTCTTCTCGGTTTGTATTCCACTTGAGGCAGCATACTCAGGGTCCCTCCCACATACCTATTGCTAAGAGAAGCCTTTTCTTGAGGTCTTGTGCACAGTTTTCATATGTCTTGAGTCTAAGCTAGGGAATTCGCTCTCATCTCGGGACAAATTGGGATACACGGAGCATTTGTCGAGTTGCCGTGCTGAACTTAGTGTTCCTCTAGGCTTGTGACGGTGTTCTCGGGGAAGCTCTGGGGTGTCTGAAGGAAATCAAGGAAACTGATCTTGTTTGATGGGGAATGAGGGATGGCTCTGGAGTCAAGGCAGGGGAATCAGCCCTCATCTTGAGTTGATTTCGGATACATGGAACATATTTGCATTGCTAGGGTGGCCTCAGGGTAGTCCCTCTAGACTTGAGACAGTGTTCCTGGGGACTGTCTCGAGATCCATTAAGCAAGTCGAGGCTCCTTACATGTTTGATGGGGTCACGGAATTGCAGTGCATGCAATGCAGGGAAACCGGGCCTCATCTCACTTCGAGGGTGAAGTCTCATGGTTTTTCTCGAGTTGCGGTGGGGACGTGGGGTATACTCTCGAGTTATGGAGGGGATGGCCCTTCAAAACTTGTGTTTGTTCAGTGACGTCAGGACTCTTCTCGAGTTACCAGGGACAACTCAGGAATCACTTAGAGGCTTGACAGGGCAAAAGCGAGGCTTCTGGAGGTGAGACAGGAGACCCAGGGTCCCTTTCCAGTAGCCACAGTGATATTGGGATTCCTTTCAATGTTCAAGAGGAGTCAGGCATCGTCACATTTTGAAGCAGTGAAATCCGCATGCCTCTCGAGGAGTCAAAGATGTGAGTTATTCGACTGAAGTTACGCGGTGAACTAGCGATTTTACTAGGGTCTCCACATTGGATTCAGACATCCCTTCATCTTGTGAGATGAAAGACGAGCCTGTATTCAAGCCACGGCAAGGAAATCCGGCCTCCTTTTAAGGCAGGGCTTCTCGGTGTATATTTTACTTGAGGCAGCAAACTCAGGGTCCCTCCCACATAGCTATTGCTGAGAAAAGCCTCCTATTGAGGTGCTTGTGGAAACGTGGCGTAAGTCTTGAGTCGAAGCCAGGGAATCAGCACTCATCTCGAGAAGCTTTGGGGTACAAGGGGCATTCCTTGAGTTGCTGTGCTGAAATTGGTGTTCTTCAAGACTTGGAACGGTTTTCTCGGGGAATCACTGGAATTGCCTAAAGGAAGTCAACCACTGGTCGTGTTTTATGGGGAACGGGGGATGTCTCCGGAGTCATTGCAGGGGAATCGGGCATCATCTCAATTGATTTGGGGTACATGAAGCTACTTCTGGTGGCTGGAATAACCTCAGTGTCCCTCTAAACTTGTGACAGTGTTCTTGGGCACTGTCATGAGATCCATCAAGCAAGTCGAGGCTCCTTCCATGTTTGATGGGGATCACAGAATTGCTATGCATGCAATGTAGGGGAATCGGGTCTCATCTCGCTTGGAGGGGGAAGTCTCATTGTTTTCTCGAGTTGCGGCGGGCTCCTGGGATATATTGCGAGTTACGTCGGGGATGGCCCTTCAAACTCATGTTTTTCAGTGACGTCAGGGCTCCTGTCTAGTTAGGAGGACAACACAGGAATCTCTTCAAGGCTTGGCAGGGCAAAAGGGACGCCTTTGGAGGTGAGACAGGAGACCCAGTGTAACTTTCCAGTAGCCACAGTGATATTGGGATTCCTATCAATGTTGAAGAGGAGTCAGGTATCTTCACCTTGTGAACCAGTGAACTCCGAGTGACGCTCGAGGTGTCCAAGGCATGTGAGGCATTCGACCGAAATTACTCGGTGAACTAGCGTTTTTACTAGGGTCTCCAAAGGGATTTCAGACATCCCTTATCTTGTGAGATGAAAGACGAGCCTGTATTCAAGCCACTGCAATGAAATCCGGCCTCCTTTCAAGTCAGAGCTTCTCGGTGCATATTCCAATTGAGGCAGCAAACTCAGTGTCCCTCCCTCATACCTATTGCAGAGAGAAGCCTTCTCTTGAGGTGCTTGTGGAATGTTGGCATTCGATTGAGTTTAAGCCATGGAATCAGCTCTCCCCTCGGGACGATTTGGTGTACACGGAGCATTCCTCGAGTTGCAGTGCTGAAATTGGTATTCTTCTAGACTTGTGACGGTATTCTCAGGGAATATCTGGAGGTGCCTAAAGGAAGTGAAGCCACTGGTCGTGTTTGATGATGAACGGGGCATGGCTCCGGTGTCAATGCAGGGAAACCGAGCCTCATCTCGAGATGATTTCGGGCACATGAAGCTACTTCTGCTGGCTGGGGTGACCTCAGGTTCCCTCCAGACTTGTGAGAGTGTTCTTTGGGACTGTCTCGAGATCCATCAAGCAAGTCGAGGCTCCTTACTTGTTTGATGGGGATCACGGAATTGCTCTGCATGCAATGAAGGGGAATCGGGCCTCATCTCGCTTCTAGGGGGAAGTCTCATGGTTTTTCTCGAGTTGCGGCGGGGACTTGGGATATATTCTCGAGTTACCGCGGGGATGGCCCTTCAAACTCGTGTTTGTTCCGCGAAGTCAGGACTCCTCTGTAGTTAGGAGGGACAACTCAGGAATCTCTTCAAGCCTTGGCAAGGCAAAAGCGACACTTCTGGAGGTCAGACAGGAGACCCAGGGTAACTTTCCTGTAGCCACAGAGATATTGGGATTCCTATCAATGTTCAAGAGGAGTCAGGCATTGTCACCTATTAAAGCAGTGATCTCCGCGTGCCTCTCGATGTGTCAAAGGGATATTAGGAATTCCATTGAAATGAGTCGGGAACCTAGGGCTTTCTCTAGGGTCTAAATATTGGATTCAGACATCCCTTCCTCTTGTGAGATGAAACACGAGCCTGTATTCAAGACACTGAAAGGACATCCGGACTCCTTTTGAGTCAGGTCTTCTCGGTTTGTGTTCCACTTGAAGCAGCATACTCAGGGTCCCTCCCACATACCTATTGCTGAGAGCAGCCTTTTCTTGAGGTGCTTGTGCACAGTTTGCATATCTCTTGAGTCTAAGCTAGGGAATTCACTCTCATCTCGAGAAGAATTGGGGTACACGGAGCATTTGTCGAGTTGCCGTGCTGAACTTAGTGTTCCTCTAGACTTGTGACGGTGTTCTCGGGGAAGCTCTGGGGTGTCTGAAGGAAATCAAGGAAACTGATGTTGTTTGAAGGGGAACGAGGGATGCCTCTGGAGTCAAGGCAGGGGAATCAGCCCTCATCTTGAGTTGATTTCGGATACATGGAACTCATTTGCATTGCTGGGGTGGCCTCAGGGTCCCTCTAGACTAGAGACAGTGTTCTTGGGGACTGTCTCGAGATCCATTAAGCAAGTTGAGGCTCCTTACATGTTTGATGGTGATCACGGAATTGCACTGCATGCAATGCAGGGAAACCGGGCCTCATCTCACTTTGAGCGGGAAGTCTCATGGTTTTTCTCGAGTTGCGCTGGGGACGTGGGGTATACAATCACGTTATGGCGGGGATGGCCCTTCAAAACTTGTTTTTGTTCAGTGACTTCAGGACTCCTCTCGAGTTACGAGGGACAACTCAGGAATCACTTGGAGGCTTGACAGGGCAAAAGCGAGGCTTTTGGAGGTGAGACAGGAGACCCAGGGTCCCTTTCCAGTAGCCACAGTGATTTTGGGATTCCTTTCAATGTTCAAGAGGAGTCAGGATATCGTCACATTTTGAAGCAGTGAACTCCGCATGCCTCTCGAGGTGTCAAAGGATGTGAGGCATTCGACCGAAACTACGCGGTGAACTAGCGATTTTACTAGTGTCTCCACATTGGATTCAGACATCCCTTCATCTTGTGAGATGAAAGACGAGCCTGTATTCAAGCCACTGCAAGGAAATCCGGCCTCCTTTTGAGGCAGGGCTTCTCGGTGTATATTTTAGTTGAGGCAGCAAACTCAGGGTCCCTCCCACATTGCTATTGCTGAGAAAAGCCTCCTATTGAGGTGCTTGTGGAAATGTGGCATACGTTCTGAGTCGAAGCCAGGGAATCAGCACTCATCTCGAGATGATTTGGGGTACACAGAGCATTCCTTGAGTTGCTGTGCTGAAATTGGTGTTCTCCTACACTTGGAACGGTTTTCTCAGGGAATCTCTGGAATTGCCTAAAGGAACTCAACCACTGGTGTGTTTTATGGGGAACGGGGGTTGGCTCCGGAGTCAATGCAGGGGAATTGGGCATCATCTCAAGTTGATTTGGGGTACATGGAGCTTCTTCACGTTGCTGGAATAACCTCAGTGTCCCTCTAAACTTGTGACAGTGTTCTTGGGCACTGTCATGAGATCCATCAAGCAAGTCGAGGCTCCTTACATGTTTGATGGGAATCACGGAATTGCTATGCATTCAATGTAGGGGAATTGGGCCTCATCTCGCTTGGAGGGGGAAGTCTCATTGTTTTCTCGAGTTGCGGCGGGCTCCTGGGATATATTCTCGAGTTACGTCGGGGATGGCCCTTCAAACTCGTGTTTGTTCAGCGACGTCAGGACTCCTGTCTAGTTAGGAGGGACAACTCAGGAATCTCTTCAAGGCTTGGCAGGGCAAAAGGGACGCTTTTGGAGGTGAGACGGGAGACCCAGGGTAACTTTCCAGTAGCCACAGTGATATTTGGATCCCAATCAATGTTCAAGAGGAGTCAGGCATCTTCACCTTGTGAAGCAGTGAACTCCGAGTGCCTCTCGAGGTGTCCAAGGGATGTGAGGCATTCGACCGAAATTACGCGGTGAACTAGCGTTCTTACTAGGGTCTCCAAACGGATTTCAGACATCCCTTTATCTTGTGAGATGAAAGATGAGCCTGTATTCAAACAACTGCAATGAAATCCAGCCTCCTTTCAAGTCAGAGCTTCTCGGTGTATATTCCAATTGAGGCAGCAAACTCAGCGTCCCTCCCACATACCTATTGCATAGAGAAGCCTTCTCTTGTGGTGCCTGTGGAATGTTGGCATGCGTCTTGTGTCTAAGCCATGAAATCAGCTCTTTCCTCAGGACGATTTGGTGTACACGCAGCATTCCTCGAGTTGCAGTGCTGAACTTGGTATTCCACTAGACTTGTGACGGTATTCTCAGGGAATATCCGGAGGTGCCTAAAGGAAGTCTAGCCACTGGTCGTGTTTGATGGGGAACGGGGGATGTCTCCTGGGGCAATGCATGGGAACCGAGCCTCATCTCGAGTTAATTTGGGTTACATGAAGCTACTTCTGGTTGCTGGAGAGATATCAGGTTCCCTCTACACTTGTGAGAGTGTTCTTTGGGACTGTCTCGAGATCCATCAAGCAAGTCGCGGCTCCTTAAATGTTTGATGGGGATCACGGAATTGCTCTGCATGCAATGCAGGTGAATGGGGCCTCCTCTCGCTTCGAGGGGGAAGTCTAATAGTTTCTCTCGAGTTGCAGCGGGGACTTAGGATATATTCTCGAATTACGGCGAGGATGGCCCTTCAAACTCGTGTTTGTTCAGCGACGTCAGGACTCCTGTCTATTTAGGAGGGACATCTCAGGAATCTCTTCAAGGCTTGGCAAGGCAAAAGGGACGCTTCTTGAGCTGAGCCAGGAGACCCAGTGTCCCTTTGCAGTAGCCACAGTGATATTGGGGTTCCTATCAATGTTCAAGAGGAGTCAGGCATCTTCACCTTCTGAAGCAGTGAACTCCGCATGCCTCTCGAGGTGTCAAACGGATGTGAGGCATTCCCTCGAAATGAGGCGGGGACCTATGGCTTTCTCTAGTGTCTCCACCGGAAATGCAGACATCCCTTCATCTTGATAGAAGAAAGAGGAGCCTGTATTCAAGCCACTGCAAGGAAACCCGGCCTCCTTTCGAGTCAGTGCTTCTCGCTGTATATTCCACTTGAGGCACCAAACTCAGGGTCCTTCCCACATACCTATTCCTGAGAGAGTCCTCCTCTTGAGGTGCTTGTGGAAAGTTGGCATACGTCTTGAGTCTAAGCCAGGGAATCGGCTCTCGTCTCGGGACAATTTGGGGTACATGGAGCATTCCTCGAGTTCCTGTTCTGAACTTGCTGTTCCTCTAGACTTGGGACAGTGTGCTCGTGGAATCTCTGGAGTTGCCTAAAGGAAGTCAAGTCGCTGGTCGTATTTGATGGGGAACAGGAGATGACTCTGGCGTCAATGCAGGGGAATCGGGCTTCATCTCGAGATGATTTCGGGCACATGAAGCTACTTCTGGTGGCTGGGCTGACCTCAGGTTCCCTCTAGCCTTGTGAGAATATTCTTTGGGACTGTCTCGAGATCAATCAAGCAAGTCGAGGCTCCTTACTTGTTTGATGGGGATCACGGAATTGCTCTGCATGCAATGAAGGGGAATCGGGCCTCATCTCGCTTCTAGGGGGAAGTCTCATGGTTTTTCTCGAATTGCGGTGGGGACTTGGGATATATTCTCGAGTTACGGCGGGGATGGCCCTTCAAACTCGTGTTTGTTCCGCTAAGTCAGGACTCCTGTGTAGTTAGGAGGGACAACTCAGGAATCTCTTCAAGCCTTGGCAAGGCAAAAGCGACACTTCTGGAGGTAAGACAGGAGACCCAGGGTAACTTTCCTGTAGCCACAGGGATATTGGGATTCCTATCAATGCTCAAGAGGAGTCAGGCATTGTCACCTATTAAAGCAGTGATCTCCGCGTGCCTCTCGATGTGTCAAAGGGATATTAGGAATTCCGTTGAAATGAGTCGGGAACCTAGGGCTTTCTCTAGGGTCTAAATATTGGATTCAGACATCCCTTCCTCTTGTGAGATGAAACACGAGCCTGTATTCAAGCCACTGCATGGACATCCGGACTCCTTTTTAGTCAGGTCTTCTCGGTTTGTATTCCACTTGAGGCAGCATACTCAGGGTCCCTCCCACATACCTATAGCTGAGAGCAGCCTTTTCTTGATGTGCTTGTGGAGAGATTGCATATGTCTTGAATCTAAGCTAGGGAATTCGCTCTCATCTCGAGAAGAATTGGGGTACACGGAGCATTTGTCGAGTTGCCGTGCTGAAATTGGTGTTCCTCTAGACTTGTGACGGTGTTCTCGGGGAAGCTCTGGGGTGTCTGAAGGAAATCAAGGAAACTGATGTTGTTTGATGGGGAATGAGGGATGGCTCTGGAGTCAAGGCAGGGGAATCAGCCCTCATCTTGAGTTGATTTCGGATACATGGAACACATTTGCATTGCTGGGGTGGCCTCAGGGTCCCTCTAGACTAGAGACAGTGTTCTTGGGGACTGTCTCGAGATCCATTAAGCAAGTCGAGGCTCCTTACATGTTTGATGGGGATCACGAATTGCACTGCATGCTATGCAGGGAATGCGGGCCTCATCTCACTTCGAGGGGGAAGTCTCATGGTTTTCTCGAGTTGCGGTGGGGATGTGGGGTATACTCTCGAGTTATGGCGGGCATGGCCCTTCAAATCTTGTGTTTGTTCAGTGATGTCAGGACTCCTCTCGAGTTACGAAGGACAACTCAGGAATCACTTGGAGGCTTGACAGGGCAAAAGCGAGGCTTTTGGAGGTGAGACAGGAGACCCAGGGTCCCTTTCCAGTAGCCACAGTGATTTTGGGATTCCTTTCAATGTTCAAGAGGAGTCAGGATATCGTCACATTTTGAAGCAGTGAACTCCGCATGCCTCTCGAGGTGTCAAAGGATGTGAGGCATTCGACCGAAACTACGCGGTGAACTAGCGATTTTACTAGTGTCTCCACATTGGATTCAGACATTCCTTCATCTTGTGAGATGAAAGACGAGCCTGTATTCAAGCCACTGCAAGGAAATCCGGCCTCCTTTTGAGGCAGGGCTTCTCGGTGTATACTTTACTTGATGTAGCAAAATCAGGGTCCCTCCCACATAGCTGTTCCTGAGAAAAGCCTCCTATTGACGTGCTTGTGGAAAGGTGGCATACGTCTTGAGTTGAAGCCAGGGAATCGGCACTCATCTCGAGAAGATTTGGGGTACACGGAACATTCCTTGAGTTGCTGTGCTGAAATTGGTGTTCTTCTAGACTTGGAACGGTGTTCTCGGGGAATCTCTGGAATTGCCTAAAGGAACTCAACCACTGGTGTGTTTTATGGGGAACGGGGGTTGGCTCCGGAGTTAATGCAGGGGAATCTGGCATCATCTCAAGTTGATTTGGGGTACATGGAGCTTCTTCACATTGCTGGAATAACCTCAGTGTCCCTCTAAGCTTGTGACAGTGTTCTTGGGCACTGTCATGAGATCCATCAAGCAAGTCGAGGCTCCTTACATGTTTGATGGGAATCACGGAATTGCTATGCATTCAATGTAGGGGAATTGGGCCTCATCTCGCTTGGAGGGGGAAGTCTCATTGTTTTCTCGAGTTGCGGCGGGCTCCTGGGATATATTCTCGAGTTACGTCGGGGATGGCCCTTCAAACTCGTGTTTGTTCAGCGACGTCAGGACTCCTGTCTAGTTAGGAGGGACAACTCAGGAATCTCTTCAAGGCTTGGCAGGGCAAAAGGGACGCTTTTTGAGGTGAGACGGGAGACCCAGGGTAACTTTCCAGTAGCCACAGTGATATTTGGATTCCAATCAATGTTCAAGAGGAGTCAGGCATCTTCACCTTGTGAAGCAGTGAACTCCTAGTGCCTCTCGAGGTGTCCAAGGGATGTGAGGCATTCGACCGCTATTACGCGGTGAAGTAGTGTTTTTACTAGGGTCTCCAAACGGATTTCAGACATCCCTTTATCTTGTGAGATGAAAGACGAGCCTGTATTCAAGCCACTGCAATGAAATCCAGCCTCCTTTTGAGGCAGGGCTTCTCGGTGTATATTTTACTTGATGCAGCAAACTCAGGGTCCCTCCCACATAGCTGTTCCTGAGAAAAGCGTCCTATTGAGGTGCTTGTGGAAAAGTGGCATACGTCTTGAGTCGAGCCAGGGAATCGGCACTCATCTCGAGAAGATTTGGGGTACACGGAGCATTCCTTGAGTTGCTGTGCTGAAATTGGTGTTCTCCTACACTTGGAACGGTTTTCTCAGGGAATCTCTGGAATTGCCTAAAGGAACTCAACCACTGGTGTGTTTTATGGGGAACGGGGGTTGGCTCCGGAGTCAATGCAGGGGAATTGGGCATCATCTCAAGTTGATTTGGGGTACATGGAGCTTCTTCACGTTGCTGGAATAACCTCAGTGTCCCTCTAAACTTGTGACAGTGTTCTTGGGCACTGTCATGAGATCCATCAAGCAAGTCGAGGCTCCTTACATGTTTGATGGGAATCACGGAATTGCTATGCATTCAATGTAGGGGAATTGGGCCTCATCTCGCTTGGAGGGGGAAGTCTCATTGTTTTCTCGAGTTGCGGCGGGCTCCTGGGATATATTCTCGAGTTACGTCGGGGATGGCCCTTCAAACTCGTGTTTGTTCAGCGACGTCAGGACTCCTGTCTAGTTAGGAGGGACAACTCAGGAATCTCTTCAAGGCTTGGCAGGGCAAAAGGGACGCTTTTGGAGGTGAGACGGGAGACCCAGGGTAACTTTCCAGTAGCCACAGTGATATTTGGATCCCAATCAATGTTCAAGAGGAGTCAGGCATCTTCACCTTGTGAAGCAGTGAACTCCGAGTGCCTCTCGAGGTGTCCAAGGGATGTGAGGCATTCGACCGAAATTACGCGGTGAACTAGCGTTCTTACTAGGGTCTCCAAACGGATTTCAGACATCCCTTTATCTTGTGAGATGAAAGATGAGCCTGTATTCAAACAACTGCAATGAAATCCAGCCTCCTTTCAAGTCAGAGCTTCTCGGTGTATATTCCAATTGAGGCAGCAAACTCAGCGTCCCTCCCACATACCTATTGCATAGAGAAGCCTTCTCTTGTGGTGCCTGTGGAATGTTGGCATGCGTCTTGTGTCTAAGCCATGAAATCAGCTCTTTCCTCAGGACGATTTGGTGTACACGCAGCATTCCTCGAGTTGCAGTGCTGAACTTGGTATTCCACTAGACTTGTGACGGTATTCTCAGGGAATATCCGGAGGTGCCTAAAGGAAGTCTAGCCACTGGTCGTGTTTGATGGGGAACGGGGGATGTCTCCTGGGGCAATGCATGGGAACCGAGCCTCATCTCGAGTTAATTTGGGTTACATGAAGCTACTTCTGGTTGCTGGAGAGATATCAGGTTCCCTCTACACTTGTGAGAGTGTTCTTTGGGACTGTCTCGAGATCCATCAAGCAAGTCGCGGCTCCTTAAATGTTTGATGGGGATCACGGAATTGCTCTGCATGCAATGCAGGTGAATGGGGCCTCCTCTCGCTTCGAGGGGGAAGTCTAATAGTTTCTCTCGAGTTGCAGCGGGGACTTAGGATATATTCTCGAATTACGGCGAGGATGGCCCTTCAAACTCGTGTTTGTTCAGCGACGTCAGGACTCCTGTCTATTTAGGAGGGACATCTCAGGAATCTCTTCAAGGCTTGGCAAGGCAAAAGGGACGCTTCTTGAGCTGAGCCAGGAGACCCAGTGTCCCTTTGCAGTAGCCACAGTGATATTGGGGTTCCTATCAATGTTCAAGAGGAGTCAGGCATCTTCACCTTCTGAAGCAGTGAACTCCGCATGCCTCTCGAGGTGTCAAACGGATGTGAGGCATTCCCTCGAAATGAGGCGGGGACCTATGGCTTTCTCTAGTGTCTCCACCGGAAATGCAGACATCCCTTCATCTTGATAGAAGAAAGAGGAGCCTGTATTCAAGCCACTGCAAGGAAACCCGGCCTCCTTTCGAGTCAGTGCTTCTCGCTGTATATTCCACTTGAGGCACCAAACTCAGGGTCCTTCCCACATACCTATTCCTGAGAGAGTCCTCCTCTTGAGGTGCTTGTGGAAAGTTGGCATACGTCTTGAGTCTAAGCCAGGGAATCGGCTCTCGTCTCGGGACAATTTGGGGTACATGGAGCATTCCTCGAGTTCCTGTTCTGAACTTGCTCTTCCTCTAGACTTGGGACAGTGTGCTCGTGGAATCTCTGGAGTTGCCTAAAGGAAGTCAAGTCGCTGGTCGTATTTGATGGGGAACAGGAGATGACTCTGGCGTCAATGCAGGGGAATCGGGCTTCATCTCGAGATGATTTCGGGCACATGAAGCTACTTCTGGTGGCTGGGGTGACCTCAGGTTCCCTCTAGCCTTGTGAGAATATTCTTTGGGACTGTCTCGAGATCAATCAAGCAAGTCGAGGCTCCTTACTTGTTTGATGGGGATCACGGAATTGCTCTGCATGCAATGAAGGGGAATCGGGCCTCATCTCGCTTCTAGGGGGAAGTCTCATGGTTT
The DNA here is from genome assembly GCA_949782905.1 of Rangifer tarandus platyrhynchus. NCBI lineage: Eukaryota > Metazoa > Chordata > Mammalia > Artiodactyla > Cervidae > Rangifer > Rangifer tarandus. Next base: position 2,651,449 of record OX459963.2, on the reverse strand, counting down.
TTCTCGAATTGCGGTGGGGACTTGCGATATATTCTCGAGTTACGGCGGGGATGGCCCTTCAAACTCGTGTTTGTTCCGCTAAGTCAGGACTCCTGTGTAGTTAGGAGGGACAACTCAGGAATCTCTTCAAGCCTTGGCAAGGCAAAAGCGACACTTCTGGAGGTAAGACAGGAGACCCAGGGTAACTTTCCTGTAGCCACAGGGATATTGGGATTCCTATCAATGTTCAAGAGGAGTCAGGCATTGTCACCTATTAAAGCAGTGATCTCCGCGTGCCTCTCGATGTGTCAAAGGGATATTAGGAATTCCGTTGAAATGAGTCGGGAACCTAGGGCTTTCTCTAGGGTCTAAATATTGGATTCAGACATCCCTTCCTCTTGTGAGATGAAACACGAGCCTGTATTCAAGCCACTGCATGGACATCCGGACTCCTTTTTAGTCAGGTCTTCTCGGTTTGTATTCCACTTGAGGCAGCATACTCAGGGTCCCTCCCACATACCTATAGCTGAGAGCAGCCTTTTCTTGATGTGCTTGTGGAGAGATTGCATATGTCTTGAATCTAAGCTAGGGAATTCGCTCTCATCTCGAGAAGAATTGGGGTACACGGAGCATTTGTCGAGTTGCCGTGCTGAAATTAGTGTTCCTCTAGACTTGTGACGGTGTTCTCGGGGAAGCTCTGGGGTGTCTGAAGGAAATCAAGGAAACTGATGTTGTTTGATGGGGAATGAGGGATGGCTCTGGAGTCAAGGCAGGGGAATCAGCCCTCATCTTGAGTTGATTTCGGATACATGGAACACATTTGCATTGCTGGGGTGGCCTCAGGGTCCCTCTAGACTAGAGACAGTGTTCTTGGGGACTGTCTCGAGATCCATTAAGCAAGTCGAGGCTCCTTACATGTTTGATGGGGATCACGAATTGCACTGCATGCTATGCAGGGAATGCGGGCCTCATCTCACTTCGAGGGGGAAGTCTCATGGTTTTCTCGAGTTGCGGTGGGGATGTGGGGTATACTCTCGAGTTATGGCGGGCATGGCCCTTCAAATCTTGTGTTTGTTCAGTGATGTCAGGACTCCTCTCGAGTTACGAAGGACAACTCAGGAATCACTTGGAGGCTTGACAGGGCAAAAGCGAGGCTTTTGGAGGTGAGACAGGAGACCCAGGGTCCCTTTCCAGTAGCCACAGTGATTTTGGGATTCCTTTCAATGTTCAAGAGGAGTCAGGATATCGTCACATTTTGAAGCAGTGAACTCCGCATGCCTCTCGAGGTGTCAAAGGATGTGAGGCATTCGACCGAAACTACGCGGTGAACTAGCGATTTTACTAGTGTCTCCACATTGGATTCAGACATTCCTTCATCTTGTGAGATGAAAGACGAGCCTGTATTCAAGCCACTGCAAGGAAATCCGGCCTCCTTTTGAGGCAGGGCTTCTCGGTGTATACTTTACTTGATGTAGCAAAATCAGGGTCCCTCCCACATAGCTGTTCCTGAGAAAAGCCTCCTATTGACGTGCTTGTGGAAAGGTGGCATACGTCTTGAGTTGAAGCCAGGGAATCGGCACTCATCTCGAGAAGATTTGGGGTACACGGAACATTCCTTGAGTTGCTGTGCTGAAATTGGTGTTCTTCTAGACTTGGAACGGTGTTCTCGGGGAATCTCTGGAATTGCCTAAAGGAACTCAACCACTGGTGTGTTTTATGGGGAACGGGGGTTGGCTCCGGAGTTAATGCAGGGGAATCTGGCATCATCTCAAGTTGATTTGGGGTACATGGAGCTTCTTCACATTGCTGGAATAACCTCAGTGTCCCTCTAAGCTTGTGACAGTGTTCTTGGGCACTGTCATGAGATTCATCAAGCAAGTCGAGGCTCCTTACATTTTTGATGGGAATCACGGAATTGCTATGCATGCAGTGTAGGGGAATTGGGCCTCATCTCGCTTGGAGGGGGAAGTCTCATTGTTTTCTCGAGTTGCGGCGGGCTCCTGGGATATATTCTCGAGTTACGTCGGGGATGGCCCTTCAAACTCGTGTTTGTTCAGCGACGTCAGGACTCCTGTCTAGTTAGGAGGGACAACTCAGGAATCTCTTCAAGGCTTGGCAGGGCAAAAGGGACGCTTTTTGAGGTGAGACGGGAGACCCAGGGTAACTTTCCAGTAGCCACAGTGATATTTGGATTCCAATCAATGTTCAAGAGGAGTCAGGCATCTTCACCTTGTGAAGCAGTGAACTCCTAGTGCCTCTCGAGGTGTCCAAGGGATGTGAGGCATTCGACCGCTATTACGCGGTGAAGTAGTGTTTTTACTAGGGTCTCCAAACGGATTTCAGACATCCCTTTATCTTGTGAGATGAAAGACGAGCCTGTATTCAAGCCACTGCAATGAAATCCAGCCTCCTTTGAAGTCACAGCTTCACGGTGTATATTCCAAATGAGGCAGCAAACTCAGCGTCCCTCCCACATACCTATTGCATAGAGAAGCCTTCTCTTGTGGTGCCTGTGGAATGTTGGCATGCGTCTTGTGTCTAAGTCATGAAATCAGCTCTTTCCTCAGGACGATTTGTTGTACACGGAGCATTCCTCGAGTTGCAGTGCTGAACTTGGTATTCCACTAGACTTGTGACGGTATTCTCAGGGAATATCCGGAGGTGCCTAAAGGAAGTCAATCCACTGGTCGTGTTTGATGGGGAACGGGGGATGTCTCCTGGGTCAATGCATGGGAACCGAGCCTCATCTCGGGTTGATTTGGGTTACATGAAGCTACTTCTGGTTGCTGGAGAGACATCAGGTTCCGTCTACACTTGTGAGAGTGTTCTTTGGGACTGTCTCGAGATCCATCAAGCAAGTCGCGGCTCCTTAAATGTTTGATGGGGATCACAGAATTGCTCTGCATGCAATGCAGGTGAATGGGGCCTCCTCTCGCTTCGAGGGGGAAGTCTAATAGTTTCTCTCGAGTTGCAGTGGGGACTTGGGATATATTCTCGAATTACGGCGGGGATGGCCCTTCAAACTCGTGTTTGTTCAGCCACGTCAGGACTCCTGTATATTTAGGAGGGACATCTCAGGAATCTCTTCAAGGCTTGGCAAGGCAAAAGGGACGCTTCTTGAGGTGAGACAGGAGATCCAGTGTCCCTTTGCAGTAGCCACAGTGATATCGGGGTTCCTATCAATGTTCAAGAGGAGTCAGGCATCTTCACCTTCTGAAGCAGTGAACTCCGCATGCCTCTCGAGGTGTCAAACGGATGTGAGGCATTCCCTCGAAATGAGGCGGGGACCTATGGCTTTCTCTAGTGTCTCCACCGGAAATGCAGACATCCCTTCATCTTGATAGAAGAAAGAGGAGCCTGTATTCAAGCCACTGCAAGGAAACCCGGCCTCCTTTCGAGTCAGGGTTTCTCGCTGTATATTCCACTTGAGGCAGCAAACTCAGGGTCCTTCCCACATACCTATTCCTGAGAGAGTCCTCCTCTTGAGGTGCTTGTGGAAAGTTGGCATACGTCTTGAGTCTAAGCCAGGGAATCGGCTCTCCTCTTGGGACGATTTGGGGTACATGGAGCATTCCTCGAGTTCCTGTTCTGAACTTGCTGTTCCTCTAGACTTGGGACAGTGTGCTCGTGGAATCTCTGGAGTTGCCTAAAGGAAGTCAAGCCGCTGGTCGTATTTGATGGGGAACAGGAGATGGCTCTGGAGTCAATGCAGGGGAATCGGGCTTCATCTCGAGATGATTTCGGGCACATGAAGCTACTTCTGGTGGCTGGGGTGACCTCAGGTTCCCTCTAGCCTTGTGAGAATGTTCTTTGGGATTGTCTCGAGATCAATCAAGCAAGTCGAGGCTCCTTACTTGTTTGATGGGGATCACGGAATTGCTCTGCTTGCAATGAAGGGGAATCGGGCCTCATCTCGCTTCTAGGGGGAAGTCTCATGGTTTTTCTCGAATTGCGGCGGGGACTTGGGATATATTCTCGAGTTACGGCGGGGATGGCCCTTCAAACTCGTGTTTGTTCCGCGACGTCAGGACTCCTGTGTAGTTAGGAGGGAAACTCAGGAATCTCTTCAAGTCTTGGCAAGGCAAAAGGGACGCTTCTGGAGGTCAGACAGGAGACCCAGGGTAACTTTCCAGTAGCCACAGGGATATTGGGATTCCTATCAATGTTCAGGAGGAGTCAGGCATTGTCACCTATTAAAGCAGTGATCTCCGCGTACCTCTCGATGTGTCAAAGGGATGTGAGGAATTCCGGCGAAATGAGTTGGGAACCTAGGGCTTTCTCTAGGGTCTAAATATTGGATTCAGACATCCCTTCCTCTTGGGAGATGAAACACGAGCCTGTATTCAAGTCACTGCAAGGACATCCGGAGTCCTTTTGAGTCAGGTCTTCTCCGGCTGTATTCCACTCGAGGCAGCATACTCAGGGTCCCTCCCACATACCTATTGCTGAGAACAGCCTTTTCTTGAGGTGCTTGTGGACAGTTTGCATATGTCTTGAGTCTAAGCTAGGGAATTCGCTCTCATCTCGAGACGAATTGGGGTACATGAAGCATTTGTCAAGTTGCCGTGCTGAATTTAGTGTTCCTCTAGACTTGTGACGGTGGTCTCGGGGAAGCTCTGGGGTGTCTGAAGGAAATCAAGGAAACTGATCTTGTTTGATGGGGAACGAGGAATGGCTCTGGAGTCAAGGCAGGGGAATCAGCCCTCATCTTGAGTTGATTTCGGATACATGGAACACATTTGCATTGCTGGGGTGGCCTCAGGGTCCCTCTAGCCTTGAGACAGTGTTCTTGGGGACTGTCTGGAGATCCAATAAGCAAGTCGAGGCTCCTTACATGTTTGATGGGGATCATGGAATTGCACTGCATGCAATGCAGGGAAACCGGGCCTCATCTCACTTCGAGGTGGAAGTCTCATGGTCTTTCTCGAGTTGCGGTGGGGACGTGGGGTATACTCTCGAGTTATGGCGGGGATGGCCCTTCAAAACTTGTGTTTGTTCAGTGATGTCAGGACTCCTCTCGAGTTATGAAGGACAACTCAGGAATCACTTGGAGGTTTGACAGGGCAAAAGCGAGGCTTCTGGAGGTGAGACAGGAGACCCATGGTCCCTTTCCAGTAGCCACAGTGATATTCGGATTCCTTTCAATGTTCAAGAGGAGTCAGGCATCGTCACATTTTGAAGCAGTGAACTCCGCATGTCTCTCGAGGTGTCAAAGGGATGTGTGGCATTCAACCGAAATTACACGGTGAACTAGCGATTTTACTAGGGTCTCCACATTGGCTTCAGACATCCCTTCAACTTGTGAGATGAAAGACGAGCCTGTTCAAGCCACTGCAAGGAAATCCTTTTGAGGCAGGTCTTCTCGCTGTATATTCCTCTTGAGGCAGCAAACTCAGGGTCCCTCCCACATAGCTATTGCTGAGAAGAGCCTCCTATTGAGGTGCTTGTGGAAACGTGGCATACGTCTTGAGTCTAAGCCAGGGAATGAGCACCATCTCGAGAAGATTTGGGGTACACGGAGCATTCCTTGAGTTGCTGTGCTGAAATTGGTGTTCTTCTAAACTTGGAACGGTGTTCTCGGGGAATCTCTGGAATTGCCTAAAGGAAGTCAACCACTGGTCGTGTTTTATGGGGAACGGGGGATGGCTCCGGAGTCAATGCAGGGGAATCGGGCATCATTTCACTTTGATTTGGGGTACATGGAGCTCCTTCACGTTGCTGGAATAACCTCAGTGTGACTCTAAACTTGTGACAGTGTTCTTGGGCACTGTCATGAGATCCATCAAGCAAGTCGAGGCTCCTTACATGTTTGATGGGAATCACGGAATTTCTATGCATGCAATGTAGGGGAATCGGGCCTCATCTCGCTTGGAGAGGGAAGTCTCATTGTTTTCTCGAGTTGTGGCGGGCTCCTGGGATATATTCTCGAGTTACGTCCGGGATGGCCCTTCAAACTCGTGTTTGTTCAGCGACGTCAAGACTCCTGTCTAGTTAGCAGGGACAACTCAGGAATCTCTTCAAGGCTTGGCAGGGCAAAAGGGACGCTTTTGGAGGTGAGACGGGAGACCCAGGGTAACTTTCCAGTAGCCACAGTGATATTGGAATTCCTATCAATGTTCAAGAGGAGTCAGGCATCTTCACCTTGTGAACCAGTGAACTCCGAGTGCCTCTCGAGGTGTCCAAGGGATGTGAGGCATTCGACCGAAATTACGCGGTGAACTAGTGTTTTTACTAGGGTCTCCAAAGGGATTTCAGACATCCCTTTATCTTGTGAGATGAAAGACGAGCCTGTATTCAAGCCACTGCAATGAAATCCGGCCTCCTTTCAAGTCAGAGCTTCTCGGTGTATATTCCAATTGAGGCAGCAAACTCAGTGTCCCTCCCTCATACTTATTGCAGAGAGAAGCCTTCTCTTGTGGTGCTTGTGGAATGTTTTCATGCGTCTTGAGTCTAAGCCATGGAATCAGCTCTCCCCTCGGGACGATTTGTTGTCCACGGAGCATTCCTCGAGTTGCAGTGCTGAACTTGGTATTCTTCTAGACTTGTGACGGTATTCTCAGGGAATATCTGGAGGTGCCTAAAGGAAGTCAAGCCAGTGGTCGTGTTTGAAGGGGAACAGGGGATGGCTCCGGTGTCAATGCAGGGGAACCGTTCCTACTCTCGAGTTGATTTGGGTTACATGAAGCTACTTCTGATTGCTGGGGTGACCTCAGTTTCCCTCTAGACTTGTGAGAGTGTTCTTTGGCACTGTCTCGAGATCCATCAAGCAAGTCGAGGCTCCTTACTTGTTTGATGGGGATCACGGAATTGCTCTGCATGCAAAGAAGGGGAATGGGGCCTCATCTCGCTTCTAGGGGGAAGTCTCATGGTTTTTCTCGAGTTGCGGCGGGGACTTGGGATATATTCTCGAGTTACGGCGGGGATGGCCCTTCAAACTCGTGTTTGTTCAGCGACGTGAGGACTGCTGTGTAGTTAGGAGGGACAACTCAGGAATCTCTTCAAGCCTTGGCAAGGCAAATGGGACGCTTCTGGAGGTCAGACAGGAGACCCAGTTTAACTTTTCAGTAGCCACAGGGATATTGGGATTCCTATCAATGTTCAAGAGGAGTCAGGCATTGTCACCTATTAAAGCAGTGATCTCCGCGTGCCTCTCGATGTGTCAAAGGGATGTGAGGAATTCCGTCGAAATGAGTCGGGAATCTAGGGCTTTCTCTAGTGTCTAAATATTGCATTCAGACATCCCTTCCTCTTGGGAGATGAAACACGAGCCTGTATTCAAGCCACTGCAAGGGCATCCGGACTCCTTTTGAGTCAGGTCTTCTTGGTTTGTATTCCACTTGAGGCAGCATACTCAGGGTCCCTCCCACATACCTATTGCTGAGAGCAGCCTTTTCTTGAGGTGCTTGTGGACAGTTTGCATATGTCTTGAGTCTAAGCTAGGGAATTCGCTCTCATCTTGAGACGAATTGGGGTACATGTAGCATGTGTCGAGTTGCCGTGCTGAACTTAGTGTTCCTCTAGACTTGTGACGGTGTTCTCGGGGAAGCTCTGGGGTTTCTGAAGGAAATCAAGGAAACTGATGTTGTTTGATGGGGAACGAGGGATGGCTCTGGAGTCAAGGCAGGGAATCAGCCCTCATCTTGAGTTGATTTTGGATACATGGAACATATTTGCGTTGCAGAGGTGGCCTCAGGGTCCCTCTAGACTTGAGACAGTGTTCTTGGGGACTGTCTCGAGATCCATTAAGGAAGTCGAGGCTCCTTACATGTTTGATGGGGATCACGGAATTACACTGCATGCAATGCAGGGAAACTGGGCCTCATCTCAGTTCGAGGGGGAAGTCTCATGGAGTTTCTCGAGTTGCGGTGGGGACGTGGGGTATACTCTCGAGTTATGGCGGGGATGGCCCTTCAAAACTTGTGTTTGTTCAGTGACGTCAGGACTCCTCTCGAGTTACGAGGGACAACTCAGGAATCACTTGGAGGCTTGACAGGGCAAAATCTAGGCCCTCTGGATGTGAGACAGGAGACCCAGGGTCCCTTTCCAGTAGCCTCAGTTGTATTGGGATTCCTTTCAATGTTCAAGAGGAGTCAGTTCACATTTTGAAGCAGTGAACTCCGCATGCCTCTCGAGTTGTCAAAGGGATGTGAGGCATTCGACCGAAGTTACGCGGTGAACTAGCGATTTTACTAGGGTCTCCACATTGGATTCAGACATCCCTTCATCTTGTGAGATGAAAGACGAGCCTGTATTCAAGCCACTGCAAGGAAATCTGGCCTCCTTTTGAGGCAGGGCTTCTCGGTGTATATTTTACTTTAGGCAGCAAACTCAGGTTCCCTCCCACATAGCTATTGCTGAGAAAAGCCTCCTATTGAGGTGCTTGTGGAAACGTGGCGTACGTCTTGAGTCTAAGCCAGGGAATCAGCACTCATCTGGAGATGATTTGGGGTACACGGAACATTCTTTGAGTTGCTGTGCTAAAATTGGTGTTCTTCTAGACTTGGAACGGTGTTCTCGAGGAAACTCTGGAATTGCCTAAAGGAAGTCATCCACTGGTCGTGTTTTATGGGGAACGGGAGACGGCCCCGGAGTCAATGCAGGGGAATCGGGCATCATCTCAAGTTGATTTGGGGTACATGGAGCTCCTTCACGTTGCTGGAATAACCTCAGTGTCCCTCTAAACTTGTGACAGTGTTCTTGGGCACTATCATGAGATCCATCAAGCAAGTCGAGGCTCCTTACAAGTTTGATGGGGATCACGGAATTGCTATGCATGCAATGTAGGGGAATCGGGCGTCATCTCGCTTGGAGAGGGAAGTCTCATTATTTTCTTGAGTTGCGGCGGGCTCCTGGGATATATTCTCGAGTTACGTCGGGTATGGCCCTTCAAACTCGTGTTTGTTCAGCGACGTCGGGACTCCTGTCTAGTTAGGAGGGACAACTCAGGAATCTCTTCAAGGCTTGGCAGGGCAAAAGGGACGCTTTTGGAGGTGAGACGGGAGACCCAGGGTAACTTTCCAGTCGCCACAGTGATATTGGGATTCCTATCAATGTTCAAGAAGAGTCAGGCATCTTCACCTTGTGAAGCAGTGAACTCCGAGTGCCTCTCGAGGTGTCCAAGGGATGTGAGGCATTCGACTGAAATTACGCGGTGAACTAGTGTTTTTACTAGGGTCTCCAAAGGGATTTCAGACATCCCTTTATCTTGTGAGATGAAAGACGAGCCTGTATTCAAGCCACTGCAATGAAATCCGGCCTCCTTTCAAGTCAGAGCTTCTCGGTGTATATTCCAATTGAGGCAGCAAACTCAGCGTCCATCCCTCATACCTATTGAAGAGAGAAGCCTTCTCTTCTGGTGCTTGTGGAATGTTGGCATGCGTTTTGAGTCTAAGCCATGGAATCAGCTCTCCCCTCAGGACGATTTGGTGTCCACGGAGCATTCCTCGAGTTGCAGTGCTGAACTTGGTATTCCTCTAGACTTGTGACGGTATTCTCAGGGAATATCTGGAGGTGCCTAAAGAAGTCAAGGCACTGGTCGTGCTTGATGGGGAACGTGGGATGGCTCCGGTGTCAATGCAGGGGAACCGAGCCTCATCTCGAGTTGATTTGGGTTACATGAAGCTACTTCTGGTTGCTGGAGAAACATCAGTTTCCCTCTAGACTTGTGAGAGTGTTCTTTGGGACTGTCTCGAGATCCATCAAGCAAGTCGCGGCTCCTTACATGTTTGATGGGGATCATGGAATTGCTCTGCATGCAATGCAGGTGAATCGGGCCTCCTCTCGCTTCGAGGGGGAAGTCTAATTGTTTCTCTCGAGTTGCAGCGGGGACTTGGGATATATTCTCGAGTTACGGCGGGGATCGCCCTTCAAACTCGTGTTTGTTCAGCGATGTCAGGACTCCTGTCTAGTTAGGGGTGACAACTCAGGAATCTCTTCAAGGCTTGGCAAGGCCAAAGGGACGCTTCTTGAGGTGAGACAGGAGACCGAGTGTCCCTTTGCAGTAGCCACAGTGATATTGGGATTCCTATCAATATTCAAGAAGAGTCAGGCATTTTCACCTTCTGAAGCAGTGAACTCCGCATGCCTCTCGAGGTGTCAAATGGATGTGAGGCATTCCCTCGAAATGAGGCGGGGACCTTTGGCTTTCTCTAGTGTCTCCACCGGAAATGCAGACATACCTTCATCTTGATAGAAGAAAGAGGAGCCTGTATTCAAGACACTGCAAGGAAACCAGGCCCCCTTTCGAGTCAGGGCTTCTCGCTGTATATTCCACTTGAGGCAGCAAACTCAGGGTCCCTCCCACATACCTATTCCTGAGAGAGTCCTCCTCTTGAGGTGCTTGTGGAAAGTTGGCATACGTCTTGAGTCTAAGACAGGGAATCGGCTCTCCTCTCGGGACGATTTGGGGTACATGCAGCATTCCTCGAGTTCCTGTTCTGAACTTGCTATCCCTCTAGACTTGGGACGGTGTGCTCGTGGAATCTCTGGAGTTGCCTAAAGGAAGTCAAGCCACTGGTCATGTTTGATGAGGAACAGGGAATGGCTCTGGAGTCAATGCAGGGGAATTGGGCCTCATCTCGAGATGATTTCGGGCACATGAAGCTACTTCTGGTGGCTGGGATGACCTCAGGTTCCCTCTAGACTTGTGAGAGTGTTCTTTGGGACTGTCTCGAGATCCATCAAGCAAGTCGAGGCTCCTTACTTGTTTGATGGGGATCACGGAATTGCTCTGCATGCAATGAAGGGGAATCGGGCCTCATCTCGCTTCTAGGGGGAAGGCTCATGGTTTTTCTCGAGTTGCGGCGGGGACTTGGGATATAGTCTCGCGTTACGGCGGGGATGGCCCTTCAAACTCGTGTTTGTTCAGCGACGTCGGGACTCCTGTGTAGTTAGGAGGGACAACTCAGGAATCTCTTCAAGGATTTGCAAGGCAAAAGGGACGCTTCTGGAGGTCAGACAGGAGACCCAGGGTAACTTTCCAGTAGCCACAGGGATATTGGGATTCCTATCAATGTTCAAGAGGAGTCAGTCATTGTCATCTATTAAAGCAGTGATCTCCGCGTGCCTCTCGATGTGTCAAAGGGATGCGAGGAATTCCGTCGAAATAAGTCGGGAACCTAGGGCTTTCTCTAGGGTCTAAATATTGGATTCAGACATCCCTTCCTCTTGTGAGATGAAACACGAGCCTGTATTCAAGCCACTGCAAGGACATCCGGATTCCTTTTGAGTCAGGTCTTCTCGGTTTGTATTCCACTTGAGGCAGCATACTCAGGGTCCCTCCCACATACCTATTGCTGAGAGCAGCCTTTTCTTGAGGTGCTTGTGGACAGTTTGCATATGTCTTGAGTCTAAGCTAGGGAATTCGCTCTCATCTTGAGACGAATTGGGGTACACGGAGCATTTGTCGAGTTTCCGTGCTGAACTTAGTGTTCCTCTAGACTTGTGACGGTGTTCTCGGGGAAGCTCTGGGGTGTCTGAAGGAAATCAAGGAAACTGATGTTGTTTGATGGGGAACGAGGGATGGCTCTCGAGTCAAGGCAGGGGAATCAGCCCTCATCTTGAGTTGATTTCGGATACATGGAACATATTTGCATTGCTGGGGTGGCCTCAGGGTCCCTCTAGACTTGACACAGTGTTCTTGGGGACTGTTTCAAGATCCATTAAGCAAGTCGAGGCTCCTTACATATTTGATGGGGATCACGGAATAACACTGCATGCAATGCAGGGAAACCGGGCCTCATCTCACTTTGAGGGGGAAGTCTCATGGTTTTTCTCGAGTTGCGGTGGGGACGTGGGGTATACTCTCGAGTTATGGTGGGTATGGCCCTTCAAAACTTGTGTTTGTTCAGTGACATCAGGACGCCTCTAGAGCTACGAGGGACTACTCAGGAATCACTTGGAGGCTTGAGAGGGCAAAAGCGAGGCTTCTGGAGGTGAGACAGGAGACCCATGGTCCCTTTCCAGTAGCCTCAGTGATATTGGGATTCCTTTCAATTTTCAAGAGGAGTCAGGCATCGTCACATTTTGAAGCAGTGAACTCCGCATGCCTCTCGAGGTGTCAAAGGGATGTGAGGCATTCAACCGAAATTACGCGGTGAACTAGCGATTTTACTAGGGTCTCCACATTGAATTCAGACATCCCTTCATCTTGTGAGATGAAAGACGAGCCTGTATTCAAGCCACTGCAATGAAATCTGGCCTCCTTTCAAGTCAGAGCTTCTCGGTGTATATTCCAATTGAGGCAGAGCTCTGTGGAGCTCTGTGCAGAGAGGGGTGGGCGTGTGTCTGGAGGGGACATGTCTGTAGTTCCGAGAAGCAGCACAGGCAGCTGACTGGTGCCCTGAGACTTTCTTCCCGGCTGCCAGGCACTGTGTACACAGGTCTCCTCACATGACTGCAGGCAGGCAAGTGATCACACCCAGCATGGTCCCACCCTTTTCCTGCCGGTCCCAAGAGGTCGCCACCTCCTCTCGATTCTCTGTTGTGGCCCCAGGGCCTAACTCAGGTGCTCAACCATCAGTCTCTGAAATTCTGCACTTGGAAAGTGATGTATTGTGTCATAGTCAAGACAGCGATTTCCACTAGACAGAAACCCCCAAACATTGAGACTTGCAGAATTTGGTTTACTCTCATAGCAAGACTGTGAATGTTTCAACTGATTGTTGGCTTCTTTGGCATACAGACCCATGGAGCCCAGCATTGCTCCTGCTATTACTCACTGCGCCACCAGAGGGCAGTGTGTACCCGCTTATGGCGAACACTGCAGGGAGATCCAGCTAGTCAATCCTAAAGGAAATCAATCCTGACTATTCATTGGAAGGATGGATGCTGAAGTGGAAACTCCAATACTTTGGCCACCTGATGCGAAGAACCAACTTATTGGAAAAGACCTTGATGCTAGGGAAGACTGAAGGCGGGAGGAGAATGGGACAACACAGGATGAGATGGCTGGATGGCAGCCCTGACTCAATGGACATGAGCTTGCTGAGCATCCGGAAGTTGGTGATGGACAGGGGAGCCTGCTGTGCTGCAATCCATGGGGTTGCAAAGAGTCAGACATGACTGAGCCACTGAACTGACTGACTGCCCCATTCAAAAGAGTCCTTTTCAAGTTAAACTTCCTCAGAACATGTTTGAAAAACTTAGGAAAATTTCTTTAAAATATATGGACATGCTTTTCATCTCCAGTTTCATTTGGAAACTAGTGAAAAGCCATTACAAGTAACACATGGAAGGTGAGCCACTGTTTGAAGCTTGTCCCTTGTGACACATATGTGTGCTCAGTCCCTCAGTCAAGTCCAACTCTTTGTGATCCCATGGACTACAGACCAGCCTCCTCTGTCCATGGGATTTTCCTGGCAAGAATACTGGAGTAGGTTGCCATTTCCTACTCCAGAGGCATCTTCTCAACCCACGGACAGTACTCGTGTCACATGTGATTCCTGCATTGGCAGGTGGGTTCTGTACCACTGCACCAGCTGGATATGGAGGGGTAAAATTCTGTGCCAGCCCCTTTGTTTCTTCTTCTCTCCCCCTTATCCATCTATAGGTAACTATCTCTCGGAAAGTCCTTTGGAAAATCTATATAACATGATCAGATATATTTTTCAATCATGTTGATCCTTCCTTGTGATGTCAGTGTTTGTGTAGACAATCATCTGCCCCTATGACACTGGGTATGTCCCTGAGCCCTGGGAGACAGTGTTCAGGTGGGCAGCAGGTCTCAGTGGGAGTCAGTTCAAGGGCTGGTCTGCTCAGCACAGCCAGCGCCAGCCCACATTGTCTTCTATCCCCCAAACACTGAGAATGCTTCCCTCCCCGCCACCCATTCACACCATGGCCAGGGAACTTGGCTAAAATCCTGTATATGCTGAGGAAGCATCAGGGTCAGGAAAACGAACAGTGGTTATAATAATTGTGAGAGTGAGATAAGGTTCTGTGTTTTCAGTTCTTATATTTTTGTGTCTTGATTCATTGTTTTATGATTTTAAATTTTGATTGTAATATCATTCTTTACAGTGCTGTTAGTTTCTGCTGTTCAGCAAAGTGAATCAGTTATATATACCTTCGTGTCTTAGATTCTATTTCCATGTAGGATATTACAAAGAATTCAATAGAGTTCCCTGTGCTCTCCAGTAGATCTTTTTGTATTTTATGTATAGTAGACTGTATTTGTCAATCCTAATTTATCCTTCACCATTCTTTGGTAACCAGAAGTTTGATCTCTACATCTGAGGCTCTATTTCTGTCAATAGGTTTATATGTAACATTCTGTTAGATTCCATATGTAAGTGACATCATAGGATATTTGTCTTTCTATATCAGACTTCACTCAGTATGACATTCCCTAGGTTCATCCATGTTTCACACTTAGAATTATTTTGTTCTTTTTAAGAGTTGGTAATATTCCATTGTAAACATGAACCACATATGCTTTATCTCTTCCTCCATCGAGGAACATTTAGTTGCTTCTGTCTTCTGGCTATTGTAAATAGTGCTGAAACGAACATTGGGGAACATGTATTTTTTCACATTATGTTTTTCTCTGGATATTTGCCCAAGGGTTAGATGACTGTATCATGTGTTAACTCTTATTTTTAGTCTTTTATGAACCTTCATACTGTCAGACAAACTGAGGGACTGAACTGAACTGACACTGTTTTTCATAGCGGCTGTACCAATCTCCATTCTCAGCAACAATGTATGAGGCTTCCCTTTGCTCCTCACGCTCTACAGCTTTTATTCTTTGTAGATTTTCTGATGATGGCCATTCTGATTGTCATAAGCTGATACCTCATTGTAGTTTTCATTTGTATTTCTCTAATAATTAGTGATGTTCAGTGTCTTTTCATGTTCTTCTTGGCCACCTGTATGCCTTCTTTGGAGAAATGTGTATTTAGATCTTCCATTTATTTTTTAATTGAGGATATTAGATTCTGTTTTTTTTTTTTTTAATGTTGAGCTGCATGTGCTGTTACATATTTTGAAGATTAATCCCCTGTTGGTCACTTCATTTGCAGATATTTTCTTCCTTTCTGTGCGCTCTTTTCATGTTGGGAGAACACTGTCTCCCAGGGGTCAGTTTTTAAGTTTGATGAGGCTGCATTTTTTTGTTTTTGTTTTTATTTCATCACTCTAGGAAGTGGACTAGAGAAGATCTTTCTGCGATATATGTCAGAGAGTCTTCTGCCTCTGTTTTTCTCTAACGTTTTTATAGTGCCTAGACTTACATTTAGATCTTTCATCCATTTTTAGTTTATTTTTATGCGTGGTGTCAGAGATTCATAGATCTATTCTTTTTCAGATTCTTTTCCCTTATAAGTTATTACAGAATATTGTGGAGAGTTCCCTGTGCTATACGGTAGGTCATTGTTGATTATTTTACATATAGTAGCATCTGTTTATTAATCTCAAACTCCTAATTTATCCTTCCATTCAATTGTCCCATTTGGTAATCGTAAGTTTGCTTTTAAAATGTGTGTATCAGTCTCTATTTTGTGCATAAGTTCATGTGTATCACTTTTTAAGAGTCTACATATTAGCTGTATCATAAGATATTTGTCTTTCTCTGTCGACTGACTTCACTTCTATGATCATCTACAGGTCCATCCAAGTTGCTGCAAATGGCACCATTTCATTCTTTTTATGGCTCAGTTGTATTCCATTGTGTATATGCACCACATCTTCTTTATCCATTTGGCAGTGGATATTGAGGTTGCTTCCACATGTTAGGCATTGTAACTAGAGTGCATTATCCTTTCAATTGAGAGCTTTCTCCCAGTGTATGTCCAGGAGTAGGATTACTGGATCTTGAGGTAGTCTTATTTTTAGAAGAGCCTTCATAGTGTTTTCCATACTGGCTACACCAATTTACATTGCCACCAACAGTGCTCAAGTATTTCTTTTTCTTCACATCCTTGCCAACATTTATTTGTGTTCTTCTTGATGATGGCTAATTTGGAAGATGTGAGGGGGTAACTTCTCTTGGTTTGGATTTTCATTTCTTTGATGATTGCAGATATAAAGCAACTCTTCCTGGGCCTGTTTGCCATCTATATAACTTCTTTGGAAAAAATGTCTATTGAGACCTTTTGCCCTCTTTTAAATGAAGTTTTTTATTGTTATTTTTTTGCTACTGAGTTGTATGAATACTTTATATATTATAGATGTTAACCCCTTACAAAGTATATTAATTGCAAATGTTTCTCCTATTTCATTTTGTTTCATTTCTCTTTGTTTTACTTTGTTGACCTCTGCTATAATTCCAGTTGGTACCTTTTGCTCTTCTTTTGTGTTTAGAATCAGATCGAAAATTCATTTCTGAGACGGCTGTTAAAGAGGTTTCTACCTGTTTTTTCTAGTTGTGTGGTTTCAGGGCTTCTTCTCAAGGCTTAATGCATTTTGAGTTCAGTTCTCTGCATATTGTAAGACACTGGACCTTTTTGGTTGTTTTGCATGTAAGTGTCCAGTTTTCCCAACATCATGTATTGCAGAGACTGTCCTTACCTACCTTTTCTATTTTTGGCTTGTTTGTCGGTGGAGAAAAGAATGGAAAACCACTTTCATATTCTTGCTTTGAGAATCCCATGAGCAGTATGAAAAGCAAAAAGATATGATACTGAATGATGAACTCCCAAGGTCAGTAGGTGCTCCATATGCTACTGGAGAAATAACTCCAGAAAGAATGAAGAGATGGCGCCAATGCAGAAACAACAGCCAGTTCTGGATGTGACTGGTGATGGGAGTCAAGTGTGATGTGATAAAGAACAGTATTGCATAGGAACATGGAATGATAGGTCCATGAATCAAGGTAAACTGAAAGTGGTCCAAGAGGAGATGGCAAGTGTGGACATTGACATTTTAGGGATCGGTGAACTCAAATGGACTGGAATGGGTGAATTTAATTCAAATGCCCATGACATCTACTACTGTGGGCAAGAATCCCTTAGAAGAAATGGAGTAGCCATCATCGTCAGCAAAAGAGTCTGAAATGGTGTGCTTGTGTGCAATCTCAAAAATGACAGAGTGATTTCAGGACAGGAACATAAAGGCCACAACAGATGGGATGGTCAAGTCTCTGTGACAGACGACAGGCTGTGAGCACCAGTTTGGCCCTGGGCCTCTCTGTGTCCAGCCTGAGATGCGAGCCCTTTGGGCTGTGAGTCCCGGGAAGGAAGCTGTGTCATCACATCCTGTACTGCGGGAATGGGAGTGCACAGTGGGGCCAGACGATGTTGAGTCTGTGAACCCAGCTCTAGCCCCTGCCAACTTGAGTGTCTTGTGTCACAGTGTCTTGATCTCCTTGGCCAAAGCTGAGACCCCTCTCAATAGATTTGCTTTGGAAATTAGAAACCCTGAGATCTTAGGAAGCTGTTACCTATTCCTCCTTACAGGGGCAGTTTTCTTCTGGCCTACCATAGTGAGCACTGGGATACACTCACACATGCACACTCACACTGACAATTAATAAGGACTGTGGGTTGGGATCAGAAGAGGAACAGATATGAAGAAGGTAATAAGAAAAATATACAGGTGTTGGAGGCACTGATTGCCTGCGACAGGACTCGAACCTGTTCCAGGTGTTGTCCCACCTCTGTCTGAGGACAGCCCTAGAAGTCCATGCGGGCGTCATCCCCGCTGTGCAGGTGGAACACCGACAGGCTTTGAAAGACAGGGACTCATCCAGGATGGAGAACAGATAGGAAATGGGAGGTGAGTCTGTGCCCCGGCCTGTCAACTCAGAGCTGCACACACAGCCTGCCCGGGAGCTGTCTGAGGCCTGGGGCTGCACGGATGAGGGTTGAGCGGTCATTATCCCGAGGGCTATGTGCAGGGGGGTCCACTGTCAATCCAAGGAAGGGACCACCGGGTATTGAAGTCACTTCCTGAACAGCAGACCCTAACAGAACTCGGAACCCTGTAACCAGGCACCCACCTTCTAGCCCCAGCACCACAGCCAGTTGGGGATCGCTTGGCTGGAGAGTCTTCATCCAGAAGGATGTTCTCCAGCTGTGTCTCCACTGGCCAGGGCTTACGCTTCAGAAAACCGTGGAGGGAGAGGTTTTTCAGATGTTTCAGGCAGTTCAGTACTCAGCCTGGATGCCTCTGGTCCTTTACCAGGAGGTCACCTAAGGTAATCCCAGTCAACTTGGAGCTGGCCACACCAGGCCTGGCCGACACTGGGAGCCGTCTCTGGGCAGCGCCAGCAGCCCTCATCTCCATGTGTGGGAAAGTGTGACATGAGACGAGGTATTCCGTCTGGGCAGGAGTGGGTTGCTGGGCACGTGGTGACCAGGGGGTGCTGTCACAATCACACCTGAGGATGGGCTGGCAGTGGGGAAGCAGGATCCCTGAAGTGCTCTGTTCTGTGCCAGTGTGGACCGAAGCCTGGCAGTTGGTCAGTGGTCTGCGTCCTCGCTGGAGCTCTGTGCAGAGAGTGGTGGGCGTGTGTCTGGAGGGGACATGTCTCTAGTTCCGAGAAGCAGCACAGGCAGCTGACTGGTGCCCTGAGACTTTCTGCCCGGCTGCCAGGCACTGTGTACACAGGTCTCCTCACATGACTGCAGGCAGGCAAGAGATCCCACCCAGCAAGGTCCCACCCTTTTCCTGCTGGTCCCAAGAGGTGGCCACCTCCTCTCTATACTCTGTTGTGGTCCCAGGGCCTAACTCAAGTGCTTAACCATCACTGTCTATAATTCTGCACTTGGAAAGTGATGTATTGTGTCATAGTCAAGACAGCGATTTCCACTAGACAGCAGCCCCCAAACATTGAGACTTGCAGAATTTGGTTTACTCTCATAGCAAGACTGTGAAGGTTTCAACTGATTGTTGGCCTCTTTGGCATACAGACCCATGGAGCCCAGCAGTGATCCTGCTATTACTCACTGGGCCACCAGAGGGCAGTGTGTACCCCCTTATGGCAAACACTGCAGGATGATCCAACTAGTCAATCCTAAAGGAAATCAATCCTGACTATTCATTGGAAGGATGGATGCTGAAGTGGAAACTCCAATACTTTGGCCACCTGATGCGAAGAACCAACTTATTGGAAAAGACCTTGATGCTAGGGAAGACTGAAGGCGGGAGGAGAATGGGACAACACAGCATGAGATGGCTGGATGGCAGCCCTGACTCAGTGGACATGAGTTTGCAGAGCATCCGGAAGTTGGTGATGGACAGGGAAGCCTGCTGTGCTGCAATCCATGGGGTTGCAAAGAGTCAGACATGACTGAGCCACTGAACTGACTGACTGCCCCATTCAAAAGAGTCCTTTTCAAGTTAAACTTCCTCAGAACATGTTTGATAAACTTAGGACAATTTCTTTAAAATATATGGACATGCTTTTCATCTCCAGTTTCATTTGGAAACTAGTGAAAAGCCATTACAAGTAACACATGGAAGGTGAGCCACTGTTTGAAGCTTGTCCCTTGTGACACATATGTGTGCACAGTCGCTCAGTCAAGTCTAACTCTTTGTGATCCCATGGACTACAGACCAGCCTCCTCTGTCCGTGGGATTTTCCTGGCAAGAATACTGGAGTAGTTTGCCATTTCCTACTCCAGAGACATCTTCTCAACCCAGGGAGAGTACTCGTGTCGCATGTGATTCCTGCATTGGCAGGTGGGATCTGTACCACTGAACCAGCTGGATATGGATGGGTAAAATTCTGTGCCAGCCCCTTTGTTTCTTCTTCTCTCCCCCTCATCCATCTATAGGTAACTATCTCTCTGAAAGTCCTTTGGAAAATCTATATAACATGATCAGAGATATTTTTCAATCATGTTGATCCTTCCTTGTGATGTCACTGTTTGTGTAGCCAATCATCTGCTCCTATGACACTGGGTATGTCCCTGAGCCCTGGGAGACAGTGTTCAGGTGGGCAGTAGGTCTCAGTGGGAGTCAGTCCAAGGGCTGGTCTGCTCAGCACAGCCAGCGCCAGCCCACATTGTCTTCTATCCCCCAAACACTGAGAATGCTTCCCTCCCCGCCACCCATTCACACCATGGCCAGGGAACTTGGCTAAAATCCTGTATATGCTGATTAAGCATCAGGGTCAGGAAAACGAACAGTGGTTATAATAATTGTGAGAGTGAGATGAGGTTCTGTGTTTTCAGTTCTTATATTTATGTGTCTTGATTCATTGTTTTATGATTTTAAATTTTGATTGTCATATCTTTCTTTACAGTGCTGTTAGTTTCTGCTGTTCAGCAAAGTGAATCAGTTATATATACCTTCGTGTCTTCGATTCTATTTCCATGTAGGTTATTACAAAGAATTGAATAGAGTTCCCTGTGCTCTCCAGTAGATCTTTATGTATTTTATGTATAGTAGAGTGTATTTGTCAATCCTAATTTATCCTTCACCATTCTTTGGTAACCATAAGTTTGTTCTCTACATCTGAGGCTCTATTTCTGTCAATAGGTTTATATGTAACATTCTGTTAGGTTCCATATGTAAGTGACATCATAGGATATTTTTCTTTCTATATCAGACTTCACTCAGTATCACTTTTTCTAGGTTCATCCATGTTTCACACATAGAATTATTTTGTTCTTTTTAAGAGTCGATAATATTCCATTGTAAACTTGAACCACATATGCTTTATCTCTTCCTCCATCGAGGAACATTTAGTTGCTTCTGTCTGCTGGCTATTGTAAATAGTGCTGAAACGAACATTGGGGAACATGGATCTTTTCACATTATGTTTTTCTCTGGATATTTGCCCAAGTGTAAGATGACTGTATCATGTGGTAACTCTTATTTTTAGTCTTTTAAGAACCTTCATAATGTCAGACAAACTGAGGGACTGAACTGAACTGACACTGTCTTTCATAGTGGCTGTACCAATCTCCATTCTCAGCAACAATGTATGAGGCTTCCCTTTGCTCCTCACGCTCTACAGCTTTTATTCTTTGTAGATTTTCTGATGATGGCCATTCTGATTGGCATGAGCTGATACCTCATTGTAGTTTTCATTTGTATTTCTCTAATAATTAGTGATGTTCAGTGTCTCTTCATGTTCTTCTTGGCCACCTGTATGCCTTCTTTGGAGAAATGTGTATTTAGATCTTCCATCTCTTTTTGATTGAGGATATTAGATTCTGGTTTTTTTTTTTTAATGTTGAACTGCATGCGCTGTTACATATTTTGAAGATTAATCCCCTGTTGGTCACTTCATTTGCAGATATTTTCTTCCTTTCTGTGCGCTCTTTTCATGTTGGGAGAACACTGTCTCCCAGGGGTCAGTTTTTAAGTTTGATGAGGCTGCATTTTTTAATTTTTGTTTTTATTTCATCACTCTAGGAAGTGGACTAGAGAAGATCTTTCTGCGATATATGTCAGAGAGTCTTCTGCCTCTGTTTTTCTCTAACGTTTTTATAGTGCCTAGACTTACATTTAGATCTTTAATAAATTTTTAGTTTATTTTTATGCGTCGTGTCAGAGATTCATAGATCTATTCTTTTTCAGATTCCTTTCCCTTATAAGTTACAACAGAATATTGTGGAGAGTTCCCTGTGCTATACGTTAGGTCATTGTTGATTATTTTACATATAGTAGCATCTGTTTATTAATCTCAACCTCCTAATTTATCCTTCCCTTCACTTGTCCCATTTGGTAATCTTAAGTTTGCTTTTAAAATGTGTGTATCAGTCTCTATTTTGTGCATAAGTTCATGTGTATCACTTTTTAAGAGTCTACATATTAGCTGTATCATAAGATATTTGTCTTTCCCTGTCGACTGACTTCACTTCTATGATCATCTACAGGTCCATCCAAGTTGCTGCAAATGGCACCATTTCATTCTTTTTGTGGCTCAGTTGTATTCCATTGTGTATATGCACCACATCTTCTTTATCCATTTGGCAGTGGATATTGAGGTTGCTTCCACATGTTAGGCATTGTAACTAGAGTGCATTATCCTTTCAATTGAGAGCTTTCTCCCAGTATATGTCCAGGAGTGGGATTACTGGATCCTGAGGTAGTCTTATTTTTAGAAGAGCCTTCATAATGTTTTCCATACTGGCTACACCAATTTACATTTCCACCAACAGTGCTCAAGTATTTCTTTTTTTTCACATCCTTGCCAACATTTATTTGTGTTCTTCCTGATGATGGCTATTTTGGAAGATGTGAGGGGGTAATTTCTCTTGGTGTGGATTTTCATTTCTTTGATGATTGCAGATATAAAGCAACTCTTCCTGGGCCTGTTTGCCATCTATATAACTTCTTTGCAAAAAATGTCTATTGAGACCTTTTGCCCTCTTTTAAATGAAGTTTTTTATTGTTATTTTTTTACTACACAGTTGTATGAATTCGTTATATATTTTAGATATTAACCCTTTACAAAGTATATTAATTGCAAATATTTTCTCATATTTCATTTTGTTTCATTTCTCTTTGTTTTACTTTGTTGACCTCTGCTATAATTCCAGTTGTTAACTTTTGCTCTTCTTTTTTGTTTAGAATCAGATCGAAAATTCATTTCTGAGACAGCTGTTAAAGAGGTTTCTACCTGTTTTTTCTAGTTCTGTGGTTTCAGGGCTTCTTCTCAAGGCTTAATGCATTTTGAGTTCAGTTCTCTGCCTATTGTAAGATACTGGACCTCTTTGGTTGTTTTGCATGTAAGTGTCCAGTTTTCCCAACATCATTTCTTGCAGAGACTGTCCTTACCTACCTTTTCTATTTTTGGCTTGTTTGTTGGTGGAGAAGAGAATGGAAAACCACTTCCATATTCTTGCTTTGAGAATCCCATGAGCAGTATGAAAAGCAAAAAGATATGATACTGAAAGTTGAACTCCCAAGGTCAGTAGGTGCTCCATATGCTACTGGAGAAATAACTCCAGAAAGAATGAAGAGATGGCGCCAATGCAGAAACAACAGCCAGTTTTGGATGTGACTGGTGATGGGAGTCAAGTGTGATGTGATAAAGAACAGTATTGCATAGGAACATGGAATGATAGGTCCATGAATCAAGGTAAACTGAAAGTGGTCCAAGAGGAGATGGCAAGTGTGGTCATTGACATTTTAGGGATCGGTGAACTCAAATGGACTGGAATGGGTGAATTTAATTCAAATGCCCATGACATCTACTACTGTGGGCAAGAATCCCTTAGAAGAAATGGAGTAGCCATCATCGTCAGCAAAAGAGTCTGAAATGGTGTGCTTGTGTCAATCTCAAAAATGACAGAGTGATTTCAGGACAGGAACATAAAGGCCACAACAGATGGGATGGTCAAGTCTGTGTGGCAGACGACAGGCTGTGAGCACCAGTTTGGCCCTGGGCCTCTCTGTGTCCAGCCTGAGATGCGAGCCTGTTGGGCTGTGAGTCCCGTGAAGGCAGCTGTGTCATCACATCCTGTACTGCGGGAATGGGAGTGCACAGTGGAGCCAGGCGATGTTGAGTCTGTGAACCCAGCTCTGGCCCCTGCCAACTTGAGTGTCTTGTGTCACAGTGTCTTGATCTCCTTGGCCAAAGCTGAGACCCCTCTCAATAGATTTGCTTTGGAAATTAGAAACCCTGAGACCTTAGGAAGCTGTTACCTATTCCTCCTTAGAGGGGCAGTTTTCTTCTGGCCTACCATAGTGAGCACTGAGATACACTCACACATGCACAATCACACTGACAATTAATAAGGACTGTGGGTTGCGATCAGAATAGGAACAGATATGAAGAAGGTAATAAGAAAAATATACAGGTGTTGGAGGCACTGATTGCCTGCGACAGGACTCGAACCTGTTCCAGGTGTTGTCCCACCTCTGTCTGAGGACATCCCTAGAAGTCCATGCGGGCGTCATCCCCGCTGTGCAGGTGGGACACCGACAGGCTTTGAAAGACAGGGACTCATCCAGGATGGAGAACAGGTAGGAAATGGGAGGTGAGTCTGTTCCCCGTCCTGTCAACTCAGAGCTGCACACACAGCCTGCCCGGGAGCTGTGTGGAGGGCTGTGTGGCGCAACTGTCTGAGGCCTGGGGCTGCACGGATGAGGGTGAGCGGTCAGTATCCTGAGGGCTATGTGCAGGGGTGTCCACTGTCAATCCAAGGAAGGGACCACCGGGTGGTGAAGTCACTTCCTGAACAGCAGACCCTAAGGGAACTCGGAACCCTGTAAACAGGCACCCACCTTCTAGCCCCAGCACCACAGCCAGCTGGGGATCGCTTGGCTGGAAAGTCTTCATCCAGAAGGATGTTCTCAAGGGGTGTCTCCACTGGCCAGGGCTTCTGCTTCAGAAAACCGTGGAGAGAGAGGTTTTTCAGATGTTTCAGGCAGTTCAGCACTCAGCCTGGATGCCTCTTGTCCTTTACCAGGAAGTCACCTAAGGTAATCCCAGTCAACCTGGAGCTGGCCACACCAGGACGGGCCGACACTGGGAGCCGTCTCTGGGCAGCGCCAGCAGCCCTCATTTCCATGTGCGGGAAAGTGGGACATGAGAGGAGGTACTCCGTCTGGGCAGGAGTGGGTTGCTTGGCAGGAGGTTACCACGGCATGCTGTCACAATCACACCTGAGGATGGGCTGGCAGTGGGGAGGCAGGATCTCTGAAGTGCTCAGCTCTGTGCCAGTGTGGACCCAAGGCTGGCAGGTAGTCAGGGGTCTGCGTCCTTGGTGGAGCTCTGTGCAGAGTGTGGTGGGAGTGTGTCTGGAGGCGACATGTCTGTAGTTCTGAGAATCAGCACAGGCAGCTGACTGGTGCCCTGAGACTTTCTGCCCGGCTGCCAGGCATTGTGTACACAGGTCTCCTCATATGACTGCAGGCAGGCAAGTGATCCCACCCAGAACGGTCCCACCCTATTCCTGCCGGTCCCAAGAGGTGGCCACCTCCTCTCGATTCTCTGTTGTGGTCCCAGGGCCTAACTCAGGTGCTTAACCATCACTCTCTGAAATTCTGCACTTGGAAAGTGATGTATTGTGTCATAGTCAAGACAGCGATTTCCACTAGACAGCAGCCCCCAAACATTGAGACTTGCAGAATTTGGTTTACTCTCATAGCAAGACTGTGAAAGTTTCAACTGTTTGTTGGCCTCTTTGGCAGACAGACCCATGGAGCCCAGCAGAGCTCCTGCTATTACTCACTGGGCCACCAGAGGGCAGTGTGTACCCGCTTATGGCAAACACTGCAGGGAGATCCATCTAGTCAATCCTAAAGGAAATCAATCCTGACTATTCATTGGAAGGATGGATGCTGAAGTGGAAACTCCAATACTTTGGCCACCTGATGCGAAGAACCAACTTATTGGAAAAGACCTTGAGGCTAGGGAAGACTGAAGGCGGGAGGAGAATTGGACCACACAGGATGAGATGGATGGATGGCAGCCCTGACTCAATGGACATGAGTTTGCAGAGCATCCGGAAGTTGGTGATGGACACGGAAGCCTGCTGTGCTGCAATCCATGGGGTTGCAAAGAGTCAGACATGACTGAGCCACTGAACTGACTGACTGCCCCATTCTAAAGAGTCCTTTTCAAGTTAAACTTCCTCAGAACATGTTTGATAAACTTAGGACAATTACTTTAAAATATATGGACATGCTTTTCATCTCCAGTTTCATTTGGAAACTAGTGAAAAGCCATTACAAGTAACACATGGAAGGTGAGCCACTGTTTGAAGGCTGTCCCTTGTGACACATATATGTGCTCAGTCGCTCAGTCAAGTCCAACTCTTTGTGATCCCATGGACTACAGACCAGCCTCCTCTGTCCATGGGATTTTCCTGGCAAGAATACTGGAGTAGGTTGCCATTTCCAACTCCAGAGGCATCTTCCCAACCCATGGGCAGTACTCGTGTCTCATGTGATTCCTGCATTGGCAGGTGGGTTCTTCACCACTGCACCAGCTAGATATGGATGGGTAAAATTCTGTGCCAGCCCCTTTGTTTCTTCTTCTCTCCTCCTCATCCATCTATAGGTAACTATCTCTCTGAAAGTCCTTTGGAAAATCTATATAACATGATCAGAGATATTTTTCAATCATGTTGATCCTTCCTTGTGATGTCAGTGTTTGTGTAGCCAATCATCTGCTCCTATGACACTGGGTATGTCCCTGAGCCCTGGGAGACAGTGTTCATGTGGGCAGCAGGTCTCAGTGGGAGTCAGTCCAAGGGCTGGTCTGCTCAGCACAGCCAGCGCCAGCCCACATTGTCTTCTATCCCCCAGACACTGAGAATGCTTCCCTCCCCGCCACCCATTCACCCTATAGCCAGAGAACTTGGCTGAAATCCTGTATATGCTGAGGAAGCATCAGGGTCAGGAAAACGAACAGTGGTTATAATAATTGTGAGAGTGAGATGAGGTTCTGTGTTTTCAGTTCTTATATTTATGTGTCTTGATTCATTGTTTTATGATTTTAAATTTTGATTGTAATATCATTCTTTACAGTGCTGTTAGTTTCTGCTGTTCACCAAAGTGAATCAGTTATATATACCTTCATGTCTTAGATTCTATTTCCATGTAGGTTATTACAAAGAATTGAATAGAGTTCCCTGTGCTCTCCAGTAGATCTTTATGTGTTTTATGTATAGTAGAGTGTATTTGTCAATCCTAATGTATCCTTAAACATTCTTTGGTAACCATAAGTTTGTTCTCTACATCTGAGGCTCTATTTCTGTCAATAGGTTTATATGTAACATTCTGTTAGATTCCATAGGTAAGTGACATAATATGATATTTGTCTTTCTATATCAGACTTCACTCAGTATGACATTCCCTAGGTTCATCCATGGAATTAGTTTTTTCTTTTTAAGAGTCGATAATATTCCATTGTAAACATGAACCACATATGCTTTATCTCTTCCTCCATCGAGGAACATTTAGTTGCTTCTGTCTGCTGGCTATTGTAAATAGTGCTGAAACGAACATTGGGGAACATGGATCTTTTCACATTATGTTTTTCTCTGGATATTTGCCCAAGTGTAAGATGACTGTATCATGTGGTAACTCTTATTTTTAGTCTTTTAAGAACCTTCATACTGTCAGACAAACTGAGGGACTGAACTGAACTGGTACTGTTTTTCATAGTGGCTGTACCAATCTCCATTCTCAGCAACAATGTATGAGGCTTCCCTTTGCTCCTCACGCTCTACAGCTTTTATTCTTTGTAGATTTTCTGATGATGGCCATTCTGATTGGCATGAGCTGATACCTCATTGTAGTTTTCATTTGTATTTCTCTAATAATTAGTGATGTTCAGTGTCTTTTCATGTTCTTCTTGGCCACCTGTATGCCTTCTTTGGAGAAATGTGTATTTAGATCTTCCATCTCTTTTTTGACTGAGGATATTAGATTCTGGTGTTTTTTTTTTTTTTAATGTTGAGCTGCATGCGCTGTTACATATTTTGAAGATTAATCCCCTGTTGGTCACTTCATTTGCAGATATTTTCTTCCTTTCTGTGCACTCTTTTCATGTTGGGAGAACACTGTCTCCCAGGGGTCAGTTTTTAAGTTTGATGAGGCTGCATTTTTTTATTTTTGGTTTTATTTCATCACTCTAGGAAGTGGACTAGAGAAGATCTTTCTGCGATATATGTCAGAGAGTCTTCTGCCTCTGTTTTTCTCTAACGTTTTTATAGTGCCTAGACTTACATTTAGATCTTTAATCCATTTTTAGTTTATTTTTATGCGTGGTGTCAGAGATTCATAGATCTATTCTTTTTCAGATTCTTTTCCTTTATAAGTTACAACAGAATATTGTGGAGAGTTCCCTGTGCTATACGGTAGGTCATTGTTGATTATTTTACATATAGTAGCATCTGTTTATTAATCTCAACCTCCTAATTTATCCTTCCCTTCACTTGTCCCATTTGGTAATCGTAAGTTTGCTTTTAAAATGTGTGTATCAGTCTCTATTTTGTGCATAAGTTCATGTGTATCACTTCTTAAGAGTCTACATATTAGCTGTATCATAAGATATTTGTCTTTTTCTGTCGACTGACTTCACTTCTATGATCATCTACAGGTCCATCCAAGTTGCTGCAAATGGCACCATTTCATTCTTTTTATGGCTCAGTAGTATTCCATTGTGTATATGCACCACATCTTCTTTATCCATTTGGCAGCGGATATTGAGGTTGCTTCCACATGTTAGGCATTGTAACTGGAGTGCATTATCCTTTCAATTGAGAGCTTTCTCCCAGTATATGTCCAGGAGTGGGATTACTGGATCCTGAGGTAGTCTTATTTTTAAGAAGAGCCTTCATAGTGTTTTCCATATTGGCTACACCAATTTACATTGCCACCAACAGTGCTCAAGTATTTCTTTTTCTTCACATCCTTGCCAACATTTATTTGTGTTCTTCTTGATGATGGCTATTTTGGAAGATGTGAGGGGGTAACTTCTCTTGGTGTGGATTTTCATTTCTTTGATGATTGCAGATATAAAGCAACTCTTCCTGGGCCTGTTTGCCATCTATATAACTTCTTTGGAAAAATTGTCTATTGAGACCTTTTGCCCTCTTTTAAATGAAGTTTTTTATTGTTATTTTTTTGCTACACAGTTGTATGAATTCTTTATATATTTTAGATATTAACCCCTTACAAAGTATATTAAATGCAAATATTTTCTCCTATTTCATTTTGTTTCATTTCTCTTTGTTTTACTTTGTTGACCTCTGCTATAATTGCAGTTGTTACCTTTTGCTCTTCTTTTGTGTTTAGAATCAGATCGAAAATTCATTTCTGAGACAGCTTTTAAAGAGGTTTCTACCTGTTTTTTTCTAGTTCTGTGGTTTCAGGGCTTCTTCTCAAGGCTTAATGCATTTTGAGTTCAGTTCTCTGCATATTGTAAGATACTGGACCTGTTTGCTTGTTTTGCATGTAAGTGTCCAGTTTTCCCAACATCATTTCTTGCAGAGACTGTCCTTACCTACCTTTTCTATTTTGGCTTGTTTGTTGGTGGAGAAGAGAATGGAAAACCACTTCCATATTCTTGCTTTGAGAATCCCATGAGCAGTATGAAAAGCAAAAAATATGATACTGAATGATGAACTCCCAAGGTCAGTAGGTTCTCCATATGCTCCTGGAGAAATAACTCCAGAAAGAATGAAGAGATGGCGCCAATACAGAAACAAGACCCAGTTCTGGATGTGACTGGTGATGGGAGTGAAGTGTGATGTGATAAAGAACAGTATTGCATAGGAACATGGAATGATAGGTCCATGAATCAAGGTAAACTGAAAGTGGTCCAAGAGGAGATGGCAAGTGTGGACATTGACATTTTAGGGATCGGTGAACTCAAATGGACTGGAATGGGTGAATTTAATTCAAATGCCCATGACATCTACTACTGTGGGCAAGAATCCCTTAGAAGAAATGGAGTAGCCATCATCGTCAGCAAAAGAGTCTGAAATGACAGAGTGATTTCAGGACAGGAACATAAAGGCCACAACAGATGGGATGGTCAAGTCTGTGTGGCAGACGACAGGCTGTGAGCACCAGTTTGGCCCTGGGCCTCTCTGTGTCCAGCCTGAGATGCGAGCCTGTTGGGCTGTGAGTCCCTTGAAGGCAGCTGTGACATCACATCCTGTACTGCGGGTATGTGTGTGCACAGTGGGGCCAGACGATGTTGAGTCTGTCAACCCAGCTCTAGCCCCTGCCAACTTGAGTGAATTGTGTAACAGTGTCTTGATCTCCTTGGCCAAAGCTGAGACCCCTCTCAATAGATTTGCTTTGGAAATTAGAAACCCTGAGATCTTAGGAAGCTGTTACCTATTCCTCCTTACAGGGGCAGTTTTCTTCTGGCCTACCATAGTGAGCACTGGGATACACTCACACATGCACACTCACACTGACAATTAATAAGGACTGTGGGTTGGGATTAGAAGAGGAAAAGATATGAAGAAGGTAATAAGAAAAATATACAGGTGTTGGAGGCACTGATTGCGTGCGACAGGACTGCAACCTGTTCCAGGTGTTGTCCCACCTCTGTCTGAGGACATCCCTAGAAGTCCATGCGGGCGTCATCCCCGCTGTGCAGGTGGGACACCGACAGGCTTTGAAAGACAGGGACTCATCCAGGATGGAGAACAGGTAGGAAATGGGAAGTGAGTCTGGGCCCCGGTCTGTGAACTCAGAGCTGCACACACAGCCTGCCCGGGAGCTGTGTGGAGGGCTGTGTGGTGCAACTGTCTGAGGCCTGGGGCTGCACGGATGAGGGATGAGCGGTCAGTATCCCGAGGGCTATGTGCAGGGGTGTCCACTGTCAATCCAAGGAAGGGACCACCGTGTGGTGAAGTCACTTCCTGAACAGCAGACCCTAACAGAACTCGGAACCCTGTAACCAGGCACCCACCTTCTAGCCCCAGCACCACAGCCAGTTGGGGATCGCTTGGCTGGAGAGTCTTCATCCAGAAGGATGTTCTCCAGCTGTGTCTCCACTGGCCAGGGCTTCTGCTTCAGAAAACCGTGGAGGGAGTGGTTTTTCAGATGTTTCAGGCAGTTCAGCACTCAGCCTGGATGCCTCTGGTCATTTACCAGGAGGTCACCTAAGGTAATCCCAGTCAACCTGGAGCTGGCCACACCAGGCCTGGCCGACACTGGGAGCCGTCTCTGGGCAGCGCCAGCAGCCCTCATCTCTATGTGCGGGAAAGTGAGACATGAGAGGTGGGACTCTGCCTGCGCAGGAGTGGGTTGCTGGCCAGGTGGTTACCAGGGCGTGCTGTCACAATCACACCTGAAGATGGGCTGGGAGTGGGGAGGCAGGATCTCTGAAGTGCTCTGCTCTGTGCCAGTGTGGACCCAAGGCTGGCAGGTGGTCAGGGGTCTGCATCCTCGGTGGAGCTCTGTGCAGAGAGGGGTGGGCGTGTGTCTGGAGGGGACATGTCTGTAGTTCCGAGAAGCAGGACAGGCAGCTGACTGGTGCCCTGAGACTTTCTGCCCGGCTGCCAGGCACTGTGTACACAGGTCTCCTCACATGACTGCAGGCAGGCAAGTGATCCCACCCAGCATGGTCCCACCCTTTTCCTGCCGGTCCCAAGAGGTGGCCACCTCCTCTCGATTCTCTGTTGTGGTCCCAGGGCCTAACTCAGGTGCTCAACCATCACTCTCTGAAATTCTGCACTTGGAAAGTGATGTATTGTGTCATAGTCAAGACAGCGATTTCCACTAGACAGCAGCCCCCAAACATTGAGACTTGCAGAATTTGGTTCACTCTCATAGCAAGACTGTGAAGGTTTCAACTGATTGTTGGCCTCTTTGGCATACAGACCCATGGAGCCCAGTAGTGCTCCTGCTATTACTCACTGGGCCACCAGAGGGCAGTGTGTACCCGCTTATGGCAAACCCTGCAGGGAGATCCAACTAGTCAATCCTAAAGGAAATCAATCCTGACTATTCATTGGAAGGATGGATGCTGAAGTGGAAACTCCAATTCTTTGGCCATCTGATGCGAAGAACCAACTTATTGGAAAAGACCTTGATGCTAGGGAGGACTGAAGGCGGGAGGAGAATGGGACAACACAGGATGAGATGGCTGGATGGCATCCCGGAGTCAATGGACATGAGTTTGCAGAGCATCCGGAAGTTGGTGATGGACACGGAAGCCTGCTGTGCTGCAATCCATGGGGTTGCAAAGAGTCAGACATGACTGAGCCACTGAACTGACTGACTGCCCCATTCAAAAGAGTCCTTTTCAAGTTAAACTTCCTCAGAACATGTTTGATAAACTTAGGACAATTTCTTTAAAATATATGGACATGCTTTTCATCTCCAGTTTCATTTGGAAACTAGTGAAAAGCCATTACAAGTAACACATGGAAGGTGAGCCACTGTTTGAAGGCTGTCCCTTGTGACACATATGTGTGCTCAGTCGCTCAGTCAAGTCCAACTCTTTGTGATCCCATGGACTACAGACCAGCCTCCTCTGTCCATGGGATTTTTCCTGGCAAGAATACTGGAGTAGTTTGCCATTTCCTACTCCAGAGGCATCTTCTCAACCCAGGGACAGTACTCGTGTCTCATGTGATTCCTGCATTGGCAGGTGGGTTCTTTACCACTGCACCAGCTGGATATGGATGGGTAAAATTCTGTGCCAGCCACTTTGTTTCTTCTTCTCTCCCCCTCATCCATCTATAGGTAACTATCTCTCTGAAAGTCCTTTGGAAAACGTATATAACATGATCAGAGATATTTTTCAATCATGTTGATCCTTCCTTGTGATGTCAGTGTTTGTGTAGCCAATCATCTGCTCCTATGACACTGGTTATGTCCCTGAGCCCTGGGAGACAGTGTTCAGGTGGGCAGCAGGTCTCAGTGGGAGTCAGTCCAAGGGCTGGTCTGCTCAGCACAGCCAGCGCCAGCCCACATTGTCTTCTATCCCCCTAACACTGAGAAGGCTTCCCTGCCCGCCACCCATTCACACCATGGCCAGGGAACTTGGCTAAAATCCTGTATATGCTGAGGAAGCATCGGGGTCAGGAAAACGAACAGTGGTTATAATTGTGAGAGTGAGATGAGGTTCTGTGTTTTCAGTTCTTACATTTATGTGTCTTGATTCATTGTTTTATGACTTTAAATTTTGATTGTAATATCATTCTTTACAGTGCTGTTACTTTCTGCTGTTCAGCAAAGTGAATCATTTATATATACCTTCGTATCTTAGATTCTATTTCCATGTAGGTTATTACAAAGAATTGAATAGACTTCCCTGTGCTCTCCAGTAGATCTTTATGTATTTTATGTATAGTAGAGTGTATTTGTCAATCCTAATTTATCCTTCACCATTCTTTGGTAACCATAAGTGTGTTCTCTACATCTGAGGCTCTATTTCTGTCAATAGGTTTATATGTAACATTCTGTTAGATTCCATATGTAAGTGACATCATAGGATATTTGTCTTTCTATATCAGACTTCACTCAGTATGACATTCCCTAGGTTCATCCATGGAATTAGTTTTTTCTTTTTAAGAGTCGATAATATTCCATTGTAAACATGAACCACATATGCTTTATCTCTTCCTCCATCGAGGAACATTTAGTTGCTTCTGTCTGCTGGCTATTGTAAATAGTGCTGAAACGAACAGTGGGGAACATGGATCTTTTCACATTATGTTTTTCTCTGGATATTTGCCCAAGTGTAAGATGACTGTATCATGTGGTAACTTTTATTTTTAGTCTTTTAAGAACCTTCATACTGTCAGACAAACTGAGGGACTGAACTGAACTGATACTGTTTTTCATAGTGGCTGTACCAATCTCCATTCTCACCAACAATCTATGAGGCTTCCCTTTGCTCCTCACGCTCTACAGCTTTTATTCTTTGTAGATTTTCTGATGATGGCCATTCTGATTGGCATGAGCTGATACCTCATTGTAGTTTTCATTTGTATTTCTCTAATAATTAGTGATGTTCAGTGTCTTTTCATGTTCTTCTTGGCCACCTGTATGCCTTCTTTGGAGAAATGTGTATTTAGATCTTCCATCTCTTTTTTGACTGAGGATATTAGATTCTGGTGTTTTTTTTTTTTAATGTTGAGCTGCATGCGCTGTTACATATTTTGAAGATTAATCCCCTGTTGGTCACTTCATTTGCAGATATTTTCTTCCTTTCTGTGCGCTCTTTTCATGTTGGGAGAACACTGTCTCCCAGGGGTCAGTTTTTAAGTTTGATGAGGCTGCATTTTTTTATTTTTGGTTTTATTTCATCACTCTAGGAAGTGGACTAGAGAAGATCTTTCTGCGATATATGTCAGAGAGTCTTCTGCCTCTGTTTTTCTCTAACGTTTTTATAGTGCCTAGACTTACATTTAGATCTTTAATCCATTTTTAGTTTATTTTTATGCGTGGTGTCAGAGATTCATAGATCTATTCTTTTTCAGATTCTTTTCCTTTATAAGTTACAACAGAATATTGTGGAGAGTTCCCTGTGCTATACGGTAGGTCATTGTTGATTATTTTACATATAGTAGCATCTGTTTATTAATCTCAACCTCCTAATTTATCCTTCCCTTCACTTGTCCCATTTGGTAATCGTAAGTTTGCTTTTAAAATGTGTGTATCAGTCTCTATTTTGTGCATAAGTTCATGTGTATCACTTCTTAAGAGTCTACATATTAGCTGTATCATAAGATATTTGTCTTTTTCTGTCGACTGACTTCACTTCTATGATCATCTACAGGTCCATCCAAGTTGCTGCAAATGGCACCATTTCATTCTTTTTATGGCTCAGTAGTATTCCATTGTGTATATGCACCACATCTTCTTTATCCATTTGGCAGCGGATATTGAGGTTGCTTCCACATGTTAGGCATTGTAACTAGAGTGCATTATCCTTTCAATTGAGAGCTTTCTCCCAGTATATGTCCAGGAGTGGGATTACTGGATCCTGAGGTAGTCTTATTTTTAAGAAGAGCCTTCATAGTGTTTTCCATATTGGCTACACCAATTTACATTGCCACCAACAGTGCTCAAGTATTTCTTTTTCTTCACATCCTTGCCAACATTTATTTGTGTTCTTCTTGATGATGGCTATTTTGGAAGATGTGAGGGGGTAACTTCTCTTGGTGTGGATTTTCATTTCTTTGATGATTGCAGATATAAAGCAACTCTTCCTGGGCCTGTTTGCCATCTATATAACTTCTTTGGAAAAATTGTCTATTGAGACCTTTTGCCCTCTTTTAAATGAAGTTTTTTATTGTTATTTTTTTGCTACACAGTTGTATGAATTCTTTATATATTTTAGATATTAACCCCTTACAAAGTATATTAAATGCAAATATTTTCTCCTATTTCATTTTGTTTCATTTCTCTTTGTTTTACTTTGTTGACCTCTGCTATAATTGCAGTTGTTACCTTTTGCTCTTCTTTTGTGTTTAGAATCAGATCGAAAATTCATTTCTGAGACAGCTTTTAAAGAGGTTTCTACCTGTTTTTTTCTAGTTCTGTGGTTTCAGGGCTTCTTCTCAAGGCTTAATGCATTTTGAGTTCAGTTCTCTGCATATTGTAAGATACTGGACCTGTTTGCTTGTTTTGCATGTAAGTGTCCAGTTTTCCCAACATCATTTCTTGCAGAGACTGTCCTTACCTACCTTTTCTATTTTGGCTTGTTTGTTGGTGGAGAAGAGAATGGAAAACCACTTCCATATTCTTGCTTTGAGAATCCCATGAGCAGTATGAAAAGCAAAAAATATGATACTGAATGATGAACTCCCAAGGTCAGTAGGTTCTCCATATGCTCCTGGAGAAATAACTCCAGAAAGAATGAAGAGATGGCGCCAATACAGAAACAAGACCCAGTTCTGGATGTGACTGGTGATGGGAGTGAAGTGTGATGTGATAAAGAACAGTATTGCATAGGAACATGGAATGATAGGTCCATGAATCAAGGTAAACTGAAAGTGGTCCAAGAGGAGATGGCAAGTGTGGACATTGACATTTTAGGGATCGGTGAACTCAAATGGACTGGAATGGGTGAATTTAATTCAAATGCCCATGACATCTACTACTGTGGGCAAGAATCCCTTAGAAGAAATGGAGTAGCCATCATCGTCAGCAAAAGAGTCTGAAATGACAGAGTGATTTCAGGACAGGAACATAAAGGCCACAACAGATGGGATGGTCAAGTCTGTGTGGCAGACGACAGGCTGTGAGCACCAGTTTGGCCCTGGGCCTCTCTGTGTCCAGCCTGAGATGCGAGCCTGTTGGGCTGTGAGTCCCTTGAAGGCAGCTGTGACATCACATCCTGTACTGCGGGTATGTGTGTGCACAGTGGGGCCAGACGATGTTGAGTCTGTCAACCCAGCTCTAGCCCCTGCCAACTTGAGTGTCTTGTGTCACAGTGTCTTGATCTCCTTGGCCAAAGCTGAGACCCCTCTCAGTAGATTTGCTTTGGAAATTAGAAACCCTGAGATCTTAGGAAGCTGTTACCTATTCCTCCTTACAGGGGCAGTTTTCTTCTGGCCTACCATAGTGAGCACTGGGATACACTCACACATGCACACTCACACTGACAATTAATAAGGACTGTGGGTTGGGATTAGAAGAGGAAAAGATATGAAGAAGGTAATAAGAAAAATATACAGGTGTTGGAGGCACTGATTGCGTGCGACAGGACTGCAACCTGTTCCAGGTGTTGTCCCACCTCTGTCTGAGGACATCCCTAGAAGTCCATGCGGGCGTCATCCCCGCTGTGCACGTGGGACACCGACAGGCTTTGAAAGACAGGGACTCATCCAGGATGGAGAACAGGTAGGAAATGGGAAGTGAGTCTGGGCCCCGGTCTGTGAACTCAGAGCTGCACACACAGCCTGCCCGGGAGCTGTGTGGAGGGCTGTGTGGTGCAACTGTCTGAGGCCTGGGGCTGCACGGATGAGGGATGAGCGGTCAGTATCCCGAGGGCTATGTGCAGGGGTGTCCACTGTCAATCCAAGGAAGGGACCACCGTGTGGTGAAGTCACTTCCTGAACAGCAGACCCTAACAGAACTCGGAACCCTGTAACCAGGCACCCACCTTCTAGCCCCAGCACCACAGCCAGTTGGGGATCGCTTGGCTGGAGAGTCTTCATCCAGAAGGATGTTCTCCAGCTGTGTCTCCACTGGCCAGGGCTTCTGCTTCAGAAAACCGTGGAGGGAGTGGTTTTTCAGATGTTTCAGGCAGTTCAGCACTCAGCCTGGATGCCTCTGGTCATTTACCAGGAGGTCACCTAAGGTAATCCCAGTCAACCTGGAGCTGGCCACACCAGGCCTGGCCGACACTGGGAGCCGTCTCTGGGCAGCGCCAGCAGCCCTCATCTCTATGTGCGGGAAAGTGAGACATGAGAGGTGGGACTCTGCCTGCGCAGGAGTGGGTTGCTGGCCAGGTGGTTACCAGGGCGTGCTGTCACAATCACACCTGAAGATGGGCTGGGAGTGGGGAGGCAGGATCTCTGAAGTGCTCTGCTCTGTGCCAGTGTGGACCCAAGGCTGGCAGGTGGTCAGGGGTCTGCATCCTCGGTGGAGCTCTGTGCAGAGAGGGGTGGGCGTGTGTCTGGAGGGGACATGTCTGTAGTTCCGAGAAGCATCACAGGCAGCTGACTGGTGCCCTGAGACTTTCTGCCCGGCTGCCAGGCACTGTGTACACAGGTCTCCTCACATGACTGCAGGCAGGCAAGTGATCCCACCCAGCATGGTCCCACCCTTTTCCTGCCGGTCCCAAGAGGTGGCCACCTCCTCTCGATTCTCTGTTGTGGTCCCAGGGCCTAACTCAGGTGCTCAACCATCACTCTCTGAAATTCTGCACTTGGAAAGTGATGTATTGTGTCATAGTCAAGACAGCGATTTCCACTAGACAGCAGCCCCCAAACATTGAGACTTGCAGAATTTGGTTCACTCTCATAGCAAGACTGTGAAGGTTTCAACTGATTGTTGGCCTCTTTGGCATACAGACCCATGGAGCCCAGTAGTGCTCCTGCTATTACTCACTGGGCCACCAGAGGGCAGTGTGTACCCGCTTATGGCAAACCCTGCAGGGAGATCCAACTAGTCAATCCTAAAGGAAATCAATCCTGACTATTCATTGGAAGGATGGATGCTGAAGTGGAAACTCCAATTCTTTGGCCATCTGATGCGAAGAACCAACTTATTGGAAAAGACCTTGATGCTAGGGAGGACTGAAGGCGGGAGGAGAATGGGACAACACAGGATGAGATGGCTGGATGGCATCCCGGAGTCAATGGACATGAGTTTGCAGAGCATCCGGAAGTTGGTGATGGACACGGAAGCCTGCTGTGCTGCAATCCATGGGGTTGCAAAGAGTCAGACATGACTGAGCCACTGAACTGACTGACTGCCCCATTCAAAAGAGTCCTTTTCAAGTTAAACTTCCTCAGAACATGTTTGATAAACTTAGGACAATTTCTTTAAAATATATGGACATGCTTTTCATCTCCAGTTTCATTTGGAAACTAGTGAAAAGCCATTACAAGTAACACATGGAAGGTGAGCCACTGTTTGAAGGCTGTCCCTTGTGACACATATGTGTGCTCAGTCGCTCAGTCAAGTCCAACTCTTTGTGATCCCATGGACTACAGACCAGCCTCCTCTGTCCATGGGATTTTTCCTGGCAAGAATACTGGAGTAGTTTGCCATTTCCTACTCCAGAGGCATCTTCTCAACCCAGGGACAGTACTCGTGTCTCATGTGATTCCTGCATTGGCAGGTGGGTTCTTTACCACTGCACCAGCTGGATATGGATGGGTAAAATTCTGTGCCAGCCACTTTGTTTCTTCTTCTCTCCCCCTCATCCATCTATAGGTAACTATCTCTCTGAAAGTCCTTTGGAAAACGTATATAACATGATCAGAGATATTTTTCAATCATGTTGATCCTTCCTTGTGATGTCAGTGTTTGTGTAGCCAATCATCTGCTCCTATGACACTGGTTATGTCCCTGAGCCCTGGGAGACAGTGTTCAGGTGGGCAGCAGGTCTCAGTGGGAGTCAGTCCAAGGGCTGGTCTGCTCAGCACAGCCAGCGCCAGCCCACATTGTCTTCTATCCCCCTAACACTGAGAAGGCTTCCCTCCCCGCCACCCATTCACACCATGGCCAGGGAACTTGGCTAAAATCCTGTATATGCTGAGGAAGCATCGGGGTCAGGAAAACGAACAGTGGTTATAATAATTGTGAGAGTGAGATGAGGTTCTGTGTTTTCAGTTCTTACATTTATGTGTCTTGATTCATTGTTTTATGACTTTAAATTTTGATTGTAATATCATTCTTTACAGTGCTGTTACTTTCTGCTGTTCAGCAAAGTGAATCATTTATATATACCTTCGTATCTTAGATTCTATTTCCATGTAGGTTATTACAAAGAATTGAATAGACTTCCCTGTGCTCTCCAGTAGATCTTTATGTATTTTATGTATAGTAGAGTGTATTTGTCAATCCTAATTTATCCTTCACCATTCTTTGGTAACCATAAGTGTGTTCTCTACATCTGAGGCTCTATTTCTGTCAATAGGTTTATATGTAACATTCTGTTAGATTCCATATGTAAGTAACATCATAGGATATTTGTCTTTCTATATCAGACTTCACTCAGTATGACATTCCCTAGGTTCATCCATGGAATTAGTTTTTTCTTTTTAAGAGTCGATAATATTCCATTGTAAACATGAACCACATATGCTTTATCTCTTCCTCCATCGAGGAACATTTAGTTGCTTCTGTCTGCGGGCTATTGTAAATAGTGCTGAAACGAACATTGGGGAACATGGATCTTTTCACATTATGTTTTTCTCTGGATATTTGCCCAAGTGTAAGATGACTGTATCATGTGGTAACTCTTATTTTTAGTCTTTTAAGAACCTTCATACTGTCAGACAAACTGAGGGACTGAACTGAACTGACACTGTTTTTCATAGTGGCTGTACCAATCTCCATTCTCAGCAACAATGTATGAGGCTTCCCTTTGCTCCTCACGCTCTACAGCTTTTATTCTTTGTAGATTTTCTGATGATGGCCATTCTGATTGGCATGAGCTGATACCTCATTGTAGTTTTCATTTGTATTTCTCTAATAATTAGTGATGTTCAGTGTCTCTTCATGTTCTTCTTGGCCACCTGCCTTCTTTGGAGAAATGTGTATTTAGATCTTCCATCTCTATTTTGATTGAGGATATTAGTTTCTGTTTTTTTTTTTTTTTAATGATGAGCTGCATGTGCTGTTACATATTTTGAAGATTAATCCCCTGTTGGTCACTTCATTTGCAGATATTTTCTTCCTTTCTGTGCGCCCTTTTCATGTTGGGAGAACACTGTCTCCCAGGGGTCAGTTTTTAAGTTTGATTAGGCTGCATTTTTTTATTTTTGTTTTTATTGCATCACTCTAGGAAGTGGACTAGAGAAGATCTTTCTGCGATATATGTCAGAGAGTCTTCTGCCTCTGTTTTTCTCTAACGTTTTTATACTGCCTAGACTTACATTTAGATCTTTAATCCATTTTTAGTTTATTTTTATGCGTGGTGTCAGAGATTCATAGATCTATTCTTTTTCAGATTCTTTTCCCTTATAAGTTATTACAGAATATTGTGGAGAGTTCCCTGTGCTATACGGTAGGTCATTGTTGATTATTTTACATATAGTAGCATCAGTTTATTAATCTCAACCTCCTAATTTATCCTTCCCTTCACTTGTCCCATTTGGTAATCATAAGTTTGCTTTTCAAATTTGTGTATCAGTTTCTATTTTGTGCATAAGTTCATGTGTATCACTTTTTAAGAGTCTACATATTAGCTGTATCATAAGATATTTGTCTTTCTCTGTCGACTGACTTCACTTCTATGATCATCTACAGGTCCATCCAAGTTGCTGCAAATGGCACCATTTCATTCTTTTTATGGCTCAGTGGTATTCCATTGAGTATATGCACCACATCTTCTTTATCCATTTGGCAGTGGATATCGAGGTTTCTTCCACAAGTTAGGCATTGTAACTAGAGTGCATTATCCTTTCAATTGAGAGCTTTCTCCCAGTATATGTCCAGGAGTGGGATTACTGGATCCTGAGGTAGTCTTATTTTTAGAAATGCCTTCATAGTGTTTTCCATACTGGCTACACCAATTTACATTGCCACCAACAGTGCTCAAGTATTTCTTTTTCTTCACATCCTTGCCAACATTTATTTGTGTTCTTCTTGATGATGGCTATTTTGGAAAATGTGATGGGGTAACTTCTCTTGGTGTGGATTTTCATTTCTTTGATGATTGCAGATATAAAGCAACCCTTCCTGGGCCTGTTTGCCATCTATATAACTTCTTTGGAAAAAATGTCTATTGAGACCTTTTGCCCTCTTTTAAATGAAGTTTTTTATTGTTATTTTTTTGCTACAGAGTTGTATGAATTCTTTATATATTTTAGATATTAACCCCTTACAAAGTATATTAATTGCAAATATTTTCTCCTATTTCATTTTGTTTCATTCTCTTTGTTTTACTTTGTTGACCTCTGCTATAATTCCAGTTGTTACATTTTGGTCTTCTTTTGTGTTTAGAATCAGATCGAAAATTCATTTCTGAGACAGCTGTTAAAGAGGTTTCTACCTGTTTTTTTCTAGTTCTGTGGTTTCAGGGCTTCTTCTCAAGGCTTAATGCATTTTGAGTTCAGTTCTCTGCATATTGTAAGATACTGGACCTGTTTGCTTGTTTTGCATGTAAGTGTCCAGTTTTCCCAACATCATTTATTGCAGAGACTGTCCTTACCAACCGTTTCTATTTTTGGCTTGTTTGTTGGTGGGGAAGAGAATGGAAAACCACTTCCATATTCTTGCTTTGAGAATCCAATGAGCAGTATGAAAAGCAAAAAGATATGATACTGAATGATGAACTCCCAAGGTCAGTAGGTGCTCCATATGCTACTGGAGAAATAACTCCAGAAAGAATGAAGAGATGGCGCCAATGCAGAAACAGCAGCCAGTTCTGGATGTGACTGGTGATGGGAGTCAAGTGTGATGTGATAAAGAACAGTATTGCATAGGAACATGGAATGTTAGGTCCATGAATCAAGGTAAACTGAAAGTGGTCCAAGAGGAGATGGCAAGTGTGGACATTGACATTTTAGGGATCGGTGAACTCAAATGGACTGGAATGGGTGAATTTAATTCAAATGCCCATGACATCTACTACTGTGGGCAAGAATCCCTTAGAAGAAATGGAGTAGCCATCATCGTCAGCAAAAGAGTCTGAAATGGTGTGCTTGTGTGCAATCTCAAAAATGACAGAGTGATTTCAGGACAGGAACATAAAGGCCACAACAGATGGGATGGTCAAGTCTGTGTGGCAGACGACAGGCTGTGAGCACCAGTTTGGCCCTGGGCCTCTCTGTGTCCAGCCTGAGATGCGAGCCTGTTGTGCTGTGAGTCCCGTGAAGG